>CM037088.1:33334490-34016705 GCA_020916435.1 Oxytropis ochrocephala | reverse complement strand
GCATGGAAAGGGTGGAGGCTTCAACAACCAAAGAATGGGTTTTGGGTTGTGGTTATCAGAGAGGCTAGGGTTCAGAGAGAGGAGAAGGTGAGAATAGATAATAAAGAAAGAGTTGTGGGTAAAGTCCCCAATGAAAAAGGTAAAGTGCCCGAATGGAGTAGTGACGAACAAAAAGTTGGTCGCAAACTTTTCAATTATTAGAGAGCTGGGAGGGAAGCGAATCGGAGAGCGCCTTGAGTAAGTTTTTTGGTTCAGCGACGGATTTGTCAATCCCTCTCTAAAGATTCCGTCTCTAAACTCCTTTTTGATATTTTGTGACGAATTTAGAGAGGGAATCTTTAGAGAGGGGTATTTTTCATCCCTACACTCGTCACAAAAATAAATTAGCAATAACTACATATTTTCGTAGCTAAATCCCTCACTATTAGTGAGGGATACTCATCCATCTCTAAAAATTCGTCTCTAAAAATAACTTTTCTAGTAGTGTGACATGAGAATTTCAGGGATGAATTGGGGGGATGTTTCAAGTGATGAGTATGTGTCTGCTGCCTCAGAATTCGCTGCTACATCGAACCCGATAGTTGAATCTGACATGAATATTTTAAGAAAGTTTTGGGGTGGATCTTCAGACGATGTTGGTGATCCTGTGACTTCTTACTCCCATGGAGCAGCTGCGTGACATGCTTACTTTGAACAGGTTGTCACCAAGACTCAAAAGAAGAAATTACGACAACAAAAGAAATTGGTTGTTGGTTACAATACTCGCTCAAAAGCTAATTCGCTCTCAATCCTTTTGATCCGGTTTTGTTTTTTTTTTTCGCATTATTATTTTTTTTATTGCTATTTTTATTTTTTCTTTATTTTTCGTTTGGCTGTTTTGCTCTCTTTCCTTGGGTTTTGGTCTAATCCCCCGGGATCCTTTTGACTTTGTTTTTCTTTTTTTAATAAATTCATTTTCTTTGGTAAAAAAAAAAAAATCAGTTACTTTTATATCGTAACTACTTTTTTATAGTTACTGTATATTTTTAGGGCATATGGTTCATGAGATCATACCCTGAACCTTTCCTTCATCCCAATTGTTACATGAGTTTTTGTGTCCACATATAATATTTTTGCCAATCCGAAATCAGCAACCTAATTAAAAAACATTATTAAAACAGTCAATTTTTAGAAATAGTATTTACAATTAGTGAAAAGGTAAAAATGAGTTAAGTTATATATAGTCTATACCTTCGGTTCGAAGCTAACATCGAGGAGGATGTTATTAACTTTAGCGTCCCTATATAATGCACGGTTGCCTGAAAATTGTTTGTAAATAAAAAAAAGTATAAAATTTAAAACAATGAAAAAACTCAAAATAGTAATAAACAAATGTAAAGCATAATAAAAAAAACATACAGTCATGGTGAAGATAAATGAGTCCTGTGGCCATTCCTATAGCATTTTTCAGCCTAGTTGGCCAATTCACAGTGGGTTCAAGTTTTTCTGTTATTAAACTAAATAAAGCTATTGGTATGAGTATTTTAATTATTAAAACCTAACCTTTTGTGATAAAATATTAAAGAAAAACAATAACATTGTCCATACTATATATGCATATGGTGGTGGAGTGTATTGTTGGAACAAATTCATAAACTAAAAGTTGCTCCCTACTCCAGAATGGTGGTATATATCCAAAGAGGCACAAGACGTCTCGATGATGAACTCTGCTAATAATATCAATTTCAGTCTGGAACTCACTGTCACCTAGACTGCTAGTAATAAACACCTTCTACCTTTCCTGATACTAACTTCAAGAGTATAGGACAGAAAACAAGGTGGGAAGAGACCAGGCGGAAGCACTACTACTAAATCTAACCATTTAAACACAATATACTATAGCTTCTCGAAAAGCTTGCACACAATATACTATAGCTTCTCGAAAAGCTTGCGCCTTAGGAATAGGTGAGCCTTTGACTCCAACAACTCACCACCGAAAACAACTTAGTATCACCCATACAGAAAATGACATGTCTTCTAAATAGGTAAAACCAAGTTAGTAGCCTATTTAAAAGGACACAAAATAGACTAGTCCTTATTTTTCGATCACTTGAAAAAATGAAAAGAAATATGTTCTTCCTTCATTAACAATTTTTATAAGAATTTTGGGGACAGACAAACAGGTAAAATAGCAGTAGCCACAGATACGATTCTCAATCAACATATTTCTCAAAAAAACTATTCGATTGATGGGATTTGTTATAATACTTATGAGATCGATGAGATTAAAATCTTTCTTCTTAGAACGTATGGATTTAACCTCATAAATGGCACCACCACCCATAGCATGTTGCCGCCAGAAGCAGAACCTCGTCTTTCTTCTATAAAATTTCCTAATTGTTGCATAGCATAAAATGTAAACTATTATTATTTAAACAGATGAAAAGTTGCATGTATGTTTCCCTAGCATCATCGTAACATGTGTCATATCATCTTCAAATTGATATTTTCTTGTACAATGTACATGATATAGGTTTGTTGTGACGTTGTATATATTTAAAAATCATAAGATACAACATTTTGTATATATTTGGACATTCAATATCAAATTAGCCAATCTTTGAGAAAATATTTATTAGATTATAAAATCATAATTTTTTTCCAACATTTGTAGGTTGGAGCTACCACGGTATATCCTTAAAAGTATATAATTACATTTAGAGTTTATAAGAAGCAACATTTTGCATACATTCAAATCTTCAACTTATAAGTCTTCATTTAGAATATATTTAGATCATAAATTCTTATATATTTTGTGTTTTTGGATGCTCGTGCTAGGCACGTTACATACTTACAAATTATTAGCACACATCTAAAGCCAAATTTAATTTTTGCAAAAAAATTAAGTATTGATTTCATAATTATGTTTTAAAAAATGTTGTGGCAAAATTTTTACGTGCAAAATATTGTAATTTTTTTAAAACGGCAAAGGATATTATATAATATACAATGTTTGTTTTTAAGGAACGTAAAAACATGTATACATATGATTTGAGCTAGACACAACATGGACAGAGCAAACAACCCAAAAACAATAGTAAATCTAGCACTCCAAATCACTAAAAAGGTCATCACCTTTATAGGATTTGTAATGCCATACAATCACAAACTCCAATCATATCCCCTTGAAAAACATTCCAGAGGAGACACACAACACTCATAGAAATGTAAGGTAATTCACAGATTAGAATGCAAAGTCTACTGTTTCATTGATCAACCTTGCTCTTATATAGAGCTTCTCAGTACAAATAACTAATCGCTTTGCTATAATGCATACGCTTAAGCTATTAACAAACAAACTAACTAACTTGTAGCTAATTAACCACTAGATTAGCTACCTAACTATCTAACATACCCTCTCTTAAACTGCTTGTTCCAAATACTTTGAACAATCAGATTACAAGTATGCATACATCACCAGAAAAACTTCTGCAGACATTGAACCTATCGCAGCGATACGTAAGCGTAAAAACAAAACAACAATACAGACACAAATGAAACCACTATGATATCTCGATCATGCCCATCTGCTCCCTAAGCTTGAGAAAAATGTCCTTGCTTACTGATTTGGTTAGCAGGTCTGCCACTTGCTCCTTGGTTCCACAATGCTTCAGCTCAATCGTGCCTTCATTCACAAGATCTCTGAGGTAGTGGTACCTCACATCTATATGTTTGCTTCTGCCATGTAATGTAGAGTTCTTGGAGAGTTTAATGGTTGATGTATTGTCACACATTATCCTGATACACTTAGTCTTTGAATGCTTCAATTCTTTGAGTATTTTCCTCATCCAGACAGCTTGAGTTGCTGCAGCACTTGCAGCTACAAATTCTGCTTCTGTTGAAGATAAAGTGACTATTGGTTGCTTCTTTGAAGCCCAAGCTACTGCTCCATCACTCAAAGTATATATATAACCCGATGTGCTCTTGCGGTCATCTACATCACCAACATAGTCACTGTCTGTGTATCCTATCAGCTCATCATTACCTCCTCTTCTGTATTTAATTCCCCAGTTCACAGTACCTTGTAGGTATCTCAGTATACGCTTAGCAGTTTGCCAATGCAACTGAGTGGGACTACTCATATATCTACTGATTAAGCTAACAGCATACATTAGATCAGGTCTTGTACTTGTCAAGTACATTAGACTACCCACAAGTTGTTTGAAGAGAGTGTCATCTACTTTTTCACCATCAACATCCTTACTGAGCTTGCAACCAGATAGGAGAGGAACCTTGACAGCATTACAATTTGACATATCAAATCTATCTAGGATCTCCTTTGCATACTTCCTTTGACTAATGCATATGCTGTCATTACCTTGTGTAACTTCAATACCTAGGAAGTACTTCATTTTTCCCAAGTCAGTCATGCTGAATTCTTTCTTCATTTCAGTCTTAAACTCATTCATCATGCTGTCATCATTTCCTGTATATACCAAATCATCAACATAGACACTTACTATGAGTATCTTGTTGTTTTCACCTTGCTTAAGAAACAGAGTTTGCTCACTTTTACTGGAACAGAAGCCTTGCTGTATGAAATATGACTCAATTCGGCTGAACCAGGCCCTAGGGGCTTGTTTGAGGCCATATAGAGCCTTGTACAACTTGTAAACTTTCTCTTCACTTCCTTTTACTTCATAACCCCTTGGTTGTTCAACATAGACATCTTCTGATAGATTTCCATAGAGAAATGCAGATTTAACATCAAGTTGATATAGTGTCCATCCTCTTTGTGCAGCAATGGCCATGATCATCCTTATAGTATCTAGTCTACTCACAGGAGCAAATACCTCATTGTAGTCAATTCCTTGCTGTTGTGAATACCCCTTAGCCACCAATCTAGCCTTGTATTTGTCTACTTGACCCATCTCATTCAACTTGGTCTTGTAGATCCATTTGACACCTATCCTTTTTGCTCCTCTAGGCAGTTCAGTCAATTCCCATGTATTGTTTTGAGCAATAGAAGCCATTTCAGCATCCATAGCTTGTCTCCATTTCTCATCAGTCACAGCTACCTCAAATTTGTCAGGGTCCATTTGTATCATGTGAGCTTCCACCTCTTCATCAGAAAGTCCTTGTCCACTTTCATAGTCATTAAGATAGGCTGGTGGTTTCCTTGTTCTTACTTCACCAGTAGCTACTTGAGGTACTTCTTCATTATTATTGTCACCAGTATTTGTTTCTTCTGGTTCACTTTCCTCACTTTCTGATGATACATCTTGCAGGCCACTCCATTCTAAGTTTGCTGCTACCTCATTCTTATGAGATGTATTCCAATCCCAGCACTTGTCCTCCTCAAACACAACATCTTTACTCACCACAATTTTCTTATCCACAGGATCATACAACCTAAACCCCTTTGATTCATCACTTAAGCCAAGGAAGATACACTCCTTGCTCTTATCTTGAAGTTTAGTCCTTTTAGCATCTGGTACATGGACATGACACAAGCATCCAAACACCTTCAAATGTGCTACAGATGGTTTATGACCACTCCAGGCCTCTTCTGGTGTTCTGGTTTTTACTGCATGTGTAGGTGATCTGTTCAATATATGCACAGTCCAATTTACAGCTTCTGGCCACATATTCTTAGGCATTCCCTTTCCACATAGCATGGATCTAACCATGTTCATGATAGTTCTGTTTTTTCGTTCAGCTACTCCATTTTGTTGAGGAGTATATGCAGTAGTTAGTTGCCTCTTAATTCCTTCATCTATGCAGTATTTATCAAATTCACTTGATGTGAACTCTCCTCCTCTATCAGTTCTTAAGCATTTCACAGTTAAACCGGTTTCCTTTTCCACTAGCTTCTTAAAGCATTTAAAACTATAAAATGCTTCTGATTTTTCACTTAACAGGTATATCCAGAGTTTCCTAGAATAATCATCAATTAAACTTAGAAAATACCTCTTGTTACTTGATGATGCAGGAGATATCGGGCCACAAATATCAGCATGGATAAGTTCCAGTCTTGCTTCTGCCCTCCAAGTGCTTTTCCTTGACATAGGATTTCTGTGTTGCTTACCACGTAGACAATCATTGCAGACCTTCATATTATCAGATAATGTTGGCAAGCCATTCACCATATTCTTATTCTTCAGCAATTTCATGCTCTTGAGACTCAAATGGCCATATCTGCAGTGCCATTTATAGGATTCATCATCACTAGTTGTATACAGACATGTATCTTCAATCATAATTCTTGCCTCCACTGGTTCTGCTAATACTTTAAACATTCTGTTTTTCTCCATTATTGACTTCAAGATCATTCCCTTCACCTTATGATATACCTTGCAGAAACCTTCATCAAACAATACTGCAAATCCTCTCTCTTGGAGTTGTCCTATGCTGAGTAGATTGCTTCTAAGGTCAGGTACATAAAACACATCAGCAATGGTGTGAATTACTCCATTTATTCGCACCTTGATATTTCCTTTTCCTGCAACTTTCAATCTGCTATCATTTCCAAGTCTCACAGTTTTTTGAAAGGTCTCATCCAACTCTGAGAACCACCTCTTGTTCCCACTCATATGATTTGAGCATGCACTATCCAAGAACCACGTTTCTTCCCTCTTCTTTCTATCTTCCAATTCTGCAATCTTTGTAGTCAGCAATTTACTTGTTTCTTCTGCAGTAACCATCAACAACATGTATTCATCTTGATCAATTTCTGCAACATTTGCCTCTTTCTCCCAAGTTGGACACTCATTCTTGTAGTGTCCCAATTTACCACACTTGTAGCATTCCACTGTTTCACGAATTGATCTTCCTCGGCCCCTTCCTCTTCCTCTTGAGCCACTTCTTCCTCTTGAACCCGAGCCATAACCACCTCTTTCTTGTACATCAGTCTTTAAGGCTTGTTCCTCTCCATGATTCTTGTGGAATCGCATATAGTTTTGTTCATGAATGATCAGTGAACTGTAGTTCATCCACGTACATTTGATCAAGATCATGAGATTCGGATATGGAGCATACAATGTAATCAGATTTTTCCTCGTAAGGACACGAGAATTTTTCAACAATCACCACGTCTTCCATCTTTTCACCATTCATTCTCATCTTGTTTGCAATCTGCATAACCTTTGGAACATACTCAGAAATCGTTTCATTCGATTTCATTTCAATGACTTCAAATTCCTTTCTTGCAGCTTGCAATATCGATCGCTTCACCCTTGAGTTTCCTTGAAACTTTCTTTTCAAGGATTCCCAAATCTCTTTCGCAGTTCCCTTCTCAAGAATTGTTTCAAGAGTGGCTCTATCTATTGCTTGAAACAGATAGTTCTTTGCCTTTAAATCTTTGAGCTTAGATTCTTCCAATTTCTTTTGTTGAACCTCTGTCAACGCCGTCCCTTCGTTGGTTCCCCCAATTCCGCTTCTCGATCGGTACCAATATTCCTTCGACCTCAGGAAATTCTCCATAAGCATGCTCCAGTGCTCGTAATGTCCATCAAGACGAGGTATGGAAGGCTGCAAATAATTTCCCTCATTCCCATTGCTATTCGAGTTCGCCATTGTTGTCACCTTCAAGAAGCTTGCGAGTTCTTGTTTTCTTTTCTTGTATCAGGCCCCAATGTGGAGCTCTGGTACCAATTTGTAAGGTAATTCACAGATTAGAATGCAAAGTCTACTGTTTCATTGATCAACCTTGCTCTTATATAGAGCTTCTCAGTACAAATAACTAACTGCTCTATAACAGACACAGTTAAGCTATTAACAAACAAACTAACTAACTTGTAGCTAATTAACCACTAGATTAGCTACCTAACTATCTAACAAGAAAAGGCAATGGCTAAACTTAGCCTTAACCAGAAACCAATTCCACGAGTAAAGTTAAGTCAAGAAAAAGGTCTCAAAGGGCTCTAGAGTTTTATTAGAAAAAATCATCCCATCCCTAGCCTCCCAAATAACCCAGAGGGCTGAATGTCAGATCATGATGAACTCCTTTCAACCTTTCCTGGGACTGACCCTAGCACCACCACCAACCTAAGTCAGTTAAACACTAAGTACCACAATCTCGCTGCAAAATCACACCTCAAGAATAGATGAATCTCTAACTCCAACGGTTCTCGATAGAGAGCACATCTGATAGCGGTCGGATCAGATATAACTTGCGTACAAAATAGGTTAGCCCAAGTTGGGATCGATCCTATTAAGGAGAGCGCACCATTCAAAAACAACAACCTTAGGAGGTGCAAGACTCTCCCACTGATGTTTAAGACAAAAAGTGCAATCGGGTTCTTCTCAGCCGAACTAGGAATGTTATTCATTAGCATCTTATACGGTTACTTCACAGAGAAGAGGTCGTCGCATGAGGCCTCCCAATACCACATGTCCTCAGAAGGGGAGAGGATCACTGGATCTAGAAGCGACATGAGCTCCCCTAGGAGCTCTTCTTCCCGAACAAAAAAGGCTCTCCTCCAAGAGAAATCCCAGTCTCTGTCCCCTCCCTCCAACCCTCGCACCTCTTGTACAAAAAGGTCATTTTGGTTCAAGATCACAAATAGACTCGAAAAGACTATATTTAGAAGGGCATCTCCCACCCAATGATCATGCTAAAAAGTAATTGTAGCACCATTCTCGACCTTCTTGACCACTCCATTTGAGAACCAGTTGGAGATTGAGTCGGGAGTCAATACCACCCTACAAATATCATACCACCATAGGGAGGAGAAGATTGGATGCCTTATCGATCGAGCTCAAATGGGGGTTACTAATGGCTTCATTCCCATGTTTGGCCCGACTGACTCGAGATCACTAGTGAGTCGTCATCCATGAGGAGCCGCTACCGCCACATTCCCAGAAGAGAGGAATTAAAGAGACAAAGGTCCTTGACCCCAACCCCCTCCTCTTTCCGCTTACAAACATCCGACCACTTTACCCATGGGATTTTCTTACTAGGGGTAGATCCACCTCCCAAAAAGTCCGTCTAGATCTGTACCACCTCCTTCTACACTTTAGATGACATCTTCATAATAGATAGATAGAAGAGCAGAATGTTGTTTAAAACTAAATTAATCAGAACAACCCGACCCCCAAAGCTCAAATACCTATTCCCCACCCCTTGAAGCGACACCTTAGAGTTTCTATCATCGGCTGCTATGTGGTTGTGCTCCTGTAGCTTGCACCTATTGGTAGCCCTAGGTACTTGAAAGGGAGTTCACCTATCCGGCCTACAGCGAAGGAACCCCAAAGCTAGTTCAAGAAAGGAGTCCTGAACATTTACTCCCATTAGGCAACTCTTCCAGAAGTTAACGTTTCAGACCCGAGACCATTTCAAAGCTCTTCAGAACTTCCTTCATAGTCCACAAGTTTCCAATAGTTGCCTCCCCAACTAGGAGGTATCATTCGCATATTGGAGATGAGAGTTTTCCATTTGAGGGCTTCCCATTGAAAGTTTTAACTTTTGTTGTTCTTGACCAGTTTCAACCTTGAATCCTTAGTTGATGACAATTCAAAACAAAGATTGATCGATTATCACGCCATTCAAAACGGTGCATTTCGTGACACAATGCGACTTACACCCTCCGTTTCACAATACATGTAATTTTTTGACAATAATTTTGTTTCATTTTATTTATCGTTTTCAAAGTCCAATACATCATTAATTATTGGTTTGTTAATAATACCCTTAACTAATAATTATAGACAGAGAAATATGTACACTGAAATAATAAATAGTTAAGAGTATTCTAGAAAAATGATAAATACTTACAACAAAAGTAACAAAAATTTTAGTCTCATTGGTACGTGTAAATTTCCGTTTAGGGAGTATTTTTTAGTGCAAGTGTTTCTTTTGGTGTAAACAGAATGTGACATATGCAGTGGCGGATCTTGCCAAAAAAATTGGAGGGAGCCAAAATAGTAACAAATATATAAAATAAAATTAATGGTGTATTTATAATAGTTTGTTTGGTTTAGTGATCAAAATTATCTATGTCAATTTTATTGTCCTAAGTTCAAATATTGCTTAGTGCAGTTTTTTATATTAATTTTTGAGAAAAATATACAAATAACTACAAAAAAGAGGTTTGACCATCACAAGAATTGAACTGGGAACCCTAAATACACAAATAATGCTCTTAATCGTTTGACTACTGATATCTTTGTTGCTTAGTGTTCATTTGGTTCTATATATCTAACTTTGAGTATAAAATATATCTATGTATATATTAACTTAATGGGAGCCGGGGGTACCGTGGCTCCCCCGGCTCCTATAAAGATCCGCCACTCGACATATGGCGACCCTTTCTTTACCTCTTTATTAAATTAAATAATTAAGGGTGTTTGTTTTCGTACCTCCCACACCCCCATAATACCAAAAATGCCAATAATACCCCTGCGTTTTTAAAAAAAAAAAAATAAATAAATTTTCGGAATTACCTCAAAAAAAGGTAATTCCGGTTCAAAAAAAAATAAAAAATTTCGGAATTACCTCTAAAAAAGGTAATTCCGAAATTTGTAATTTTTTTAAAAAAAGTTTGTATTTTGGTCTTAAGATTTAAACGCGTTTTATTGGAAATATGATCTGACGATTTACGATTTAATAACAATACGTCAAAATATATAAAATGACCAACATAAAATAGGAGTACAAATACAACTATGGGTCCAAAATGTCTAAAAATGACTGAAAATAAGCACGTGAAGTAGGTGAATGGGCGACATCTAGGCATCCCTGCCAATCCAGGACGCTGCAGATGTATATATACGATTTGTTTTAATTTTTATTACTAAAAGGCTACTAAAAATAGTCAAAACTACTCTAAAAAATATAAAAACACCACTAAAAATCTAACAAAACCAAAATAAGGCTATACAAATTTTTAAGATTTTTGGAGACTATGAAAAATTAAAAAAATCGTAAAAAATAATAAACGATGGAATTTGGGATTTTGAGGTTTGTTGTCCCGTAAGAAGTCCCTTTTAAGGGAGTCTTGATTCTTGATTTATTTCGCTTCTAATGGTACATGGGTTTCATTACGATCCGAGTATGTTGTCCAAAACCGATTTTTAGCCTAAATTATTCGTTCGAAAAAAAAATTAAATTTTGAATTACCTCGAAATAGGTAATTCCTGTCACAATTTAGAACCGGAATTACCTCATTTCTGAGGTAATTCCGAAAATCTTTTCGGAATTACAGGGTAAATCCGAAATTCCATTATTTTTTGAGGTAATTCCGAAATTTTAGAGGTAATTCCGAAATTTGTAATTTTTTTTTTTTTAACAAAACCATGTAATTTTTGTAAATTTTCAGGGGTATTTTTGTCCATTTGGGACATTATGGGGGTGTGGGAGGGAATGAGGGGGGTACCGAAAATAAAGGCCAATAATTAATGGCCGGCTGAAAAGCATGCCTTAACAAACAACAGAAATCGGAATAATTTCTGTTAAGAACGTTTAATTCATTGTTGTCTTGTTCTTATTTGCTTGAACTCATTATAATGATTGGTGAACTAAACCTCTGCATTTTCTGCCTTTCTGTAATCTCTGTTAAATAACGACAGTAATGCAGCCTAAAATAATTCTTAATGTCTTCCGTTTTGTCCCTTCTCTCTTATAAACAGTCTTGAATAGTAAATTAATATTTTTTTTATTTATAAGATACAGAATTTTTCTGTCAGTAGCCCGGTGCCAGTGGCAATGAGGTTTGTGGATATTCACATGCTTTTTATTATATAATAAAATAAAATCACATTTCATCCCTCCCTTTCTATGGTCATGCCTTTTAAAACTTTTTCCGCAATTCTATCCTTCAAAGCCATGCTTAATTAATTAGAATAATAGCCGGTTGGATTAACTTATTTTTTTAGTTTATGCAAAATAATTTATGTTTAATAAATAAGTTTTTAAGTTAATTCATAAGTTCCTACTAATGAGAATTGTATTTCAATAAGTTGTTTGTTCATGAACTACCTTGAAACTTATGATTTGAATACATAAAAATTTATTTATTGAACATAAGTTGTTTTGCATAAACTAAAAAATAAGCCAATCCAAACGGACCGTAACTTCAATCGACCTTTCTGGAACTCTACTAAAAGGATGCTAGAAATATATATATATATATATATATATATATATATATATATATATATATATATATATATATATATAAAGTGTTTACAAACACATACTACCTCCCATCTCTATTATGTTTTGCTATGTTTCGATGAAAAGGAAAGAAAATAAGAGGAAATAATATCGAAGGAATGAAAGTGAATAGAAAATGAGTAAAAAGTGGGATGATTATTAGTTGTTTGGTTGAAGTGAAAGTGAATAGAAAATGAGAGGAAAGAAAGAGATATGGTTAGTAAAAAAACTATCGTTATATATAGCTTTAATATAGAATAACAACAAAAAATACATATTATATATATAAATATTAGTTTGAAAAATTTATATATTAAAATATATAAATATATAAATTTATCCTTGCAAGATAATTCAGTCAACAGTTTTATAAATGATACTATAATTCGATGAAGACGTTTTTTGTGACAATATTAATATTAATATAAGTATAAAATAGAGAATTATGTCGTACAATAGTAACTAGCCCTACGACCCGTCCGATGGACGGGTTGGCTAACAATTTGTTAAAGAGACCTAAACATAAAAACAACAGTAAATAACAACATCAAACAAAATCTAAGTATATTTTTTTACTAAACAAATTCTAAGTATTAGAAAGACATCACATTTAAAGACAAAAGTCACACATATTAGATCAAATCATAACACAAAGAGCATAAACAACAGCCTAATCACACATATTAGATGAAGTCATAACACAATCAGTTTAAAGTTGTAAAATAAACAACAACCTAAAATAAGATTATTCATATTCATCAAATGTAACCATAAAAACTTAACCCATAATACCGTCTTACCGGTTCGAGGGATTATTCTCTAGAGTTGCGCGTAGAGGATACCCAGTTTATATCAAAAATATGTATACATGAAAACTTAACTCATAATTAAAGAGAAAAGAAGACACCATAATTAAAAAGTGAAACACGTACGTAGGTCTCATGCAGAGATTAATTTAAAAGTAAATATCAATTTAATTATGCTTCTAATACTTCTTGATGCGAAATTATCTAAATAAAGAAGAAAATACTAATTTGGACATGTAATTTTTTTCAAGATTCTAAAGTTTCCCAAAACACACTGTCTACAATCACACTTTATGTATTTTGCCATCAAATAGATTATTGACGAACGAAGCATTTCAATAGTTAAAAAAAATTCTGAATACTAAAGTAACCCAAAACACACTGTCTAACATTTCACGTTACGTGTTTTGCTACAAAATAATCTTGTCCTCATCAAGTACACTAAGTACCCGTGGCCAGCCAGTTTCCCCGGTGTATATTAGTAATCGATAAAGCCGATGAAAACTACACACTAATGAGATGGTAACAAAAAAATAAAAGAAAGGAGAAAAAAAGCCAAAGTGAAGAAAAAAAGCAATTGGCCAAAAATTGGAAGCCAATTGACCAAAAATCTTTCCCCAAATTTAACATGCATGCCAAGCCGAATACATGTTTTAGATACTTTCCTTGTCACTATAGCGAAATAGTTGGGTATCTATACCCAAATGACATGCCTTAACCTAATTAGTCCATGTGTCAAGTATTTTCCATGTCACATTACGACCGTCCGATGGACGGGTTATTAACAATTTGTTAAAGAGTAAACCTTTAAAGAAAAGAAGCATAAGAACAACGAAGAAATAACAACGCTTATCTAAATAAAACAAGAAATAACAACATCAAACAAAATCTAAGTATTTTTTGACAAAACAAATTCTAAGTATTAGAAGGACATCACATTTAAAGACAAAAGTCACACATATTAGATCAAGTCATAACACAAACAGGTTTAAAGTTGGAGCATAAACAATGGCCTAATCACACAGATTAGATGAAGTCATAACAAAATCGCTTAAAAGTTGTAAAATAAACAACAACCTATAATAACATTATCCATATTCATCAAATGTAACCATAAAAACTTAACTTGTAATACCATCTTACCGGTTCGAGGGATTAGTCTCTAGAGTTGCGGTTAGAGGATACCTAGTTTATACCAAAAAAATGTACACATGAAAACTTAACTCATAATTAAAGAGAAAAGAAGACAACATAATTAAAAAGTGAAACACGTACGTAGGTCTCATGCAGATTGATTTAAAAGTAAATATCAATTTAATTATGCTTCTAATACTTATTGATACTGAAATTATCTAAATAAAGAAGAAAATACCAATTTGGACATCTAATTTTTTCAATATTCTAAAGTACCCCAAAACACACTCTTAGAGAATCACACTTTTTATGTATTTTTCCACCAAATTATTTTTCCATCAAATAGATTATTGGCAAACAAAGTGTTTCAATAGTTAAAAATTTCGAATACTAAAGTAACCCAAAAATACAAGATCTAACATTTTGCGTGCTACGCGCTTTTTCTACAAAATAATGTTTTCCCCATCAAGTACACTAAAACACACAATTTAGCATCCCACTTTAAAATATAAAAATATATAAAAAATTGTAGATTAGTCATCGGTAAAACTCTGTTGGGAGGATATAACCACACACGCCGAGAAAACCGAGTACTCGTGGTCAGCCAACTTCTCCAGTGTACATTAGTCATCATTAAAGCCCATGAAAACTCACACTAATGAGATGGTAACAAAAAAAGTAAAAGAAAGGAAACAAAAAAAAGCCAAAGTGAAAGAAAAAAAAAAGCCAATTGACTCGATGGACGGGTTGTCTAACTATTGATTAAATGAATTACTTTTAAACAAAAACAACAGTAAATAATAATATCAAACAAATTCTAAGTATTAGAAAGACATCACAATCAAAGACAAAAGTCACACATATTAGATCAAGTCATAACACAAACAACTTAAAGTTGGAGCAAAAACAACAGCCTAATCACACATATTAGATCAAGTTATAACACAAACAGCTTAAAAGTTGTAACACAAACAACAATCCATCAAGAATGACTATTCTGCGTTAGTTTGATCTTGAGGTTGATAGATCCGTCCTGAGCCGGTTGTAGGATTATACCGATCATGCACGGTTTGATTTAAACTAACACAAATTTAAGAATGCTTCTAATACTTGTTGATGCGAAATTATCTAAAAATTAAATAGTTTTCCACCAAAAATTTGCATATTTAAAAATTTTCAAGATCAGAAAGTACCCCTTAAAATATAAAAAATAAAAATAAAAAAAGAAAACCTACAAATATAAAAAAAGAACTTTGGATGTGGTAAAAACTCTGTTGGGATGGAAGACTTGTGGTTAGCCAGACTCCCCAACGTAGATTAGTTATCGACAAAGACAATAAAAATTACGTACCAATGACATGGTAAAAAAAAGAAGGAAATAACAAAAAAAAATAGAAGCAAGAAACAAAAAAGAAAGTGAAACAAAGAAGAAAGAAGAGAAAAAAAAAGCAACCAAAAAAATGAACCAAAAAAAAATCATGCCATAAACCAAAAAATCTTTCCCACCAAAATCCAAATCAATTTATAATGCATGCCAAGCCAAATAAGGTACAAGATATCAAACGGAACTATTACTATTACTGTATTACCATCTTGCATATGTTAGCTGTGCAACAAATAATTCTTTCGTGCAACAAAAAAAAATTAAATATATTTATTAGCTCACAACAAAAAAGCAATCCTCTAGTCTTTCCTTTTAATATTTTAAAAACACATTTTCTCTCTCCTTTTACATAATAAATGAGTAATTATAATTGAACAGGAAAGAAAATAATATAAGAGAATTCTTTCGCAAGAACATATATAGTCTTGTCTTCTCTGCACTTTCTTCCCATAAAATTGAGGGGAAGCAAATTTGAGCATGGGTCCCACCAAAAGTATCTTTTCCTTGCTCTATTAAAAGTGAACCAAGCGTTGGAAGCCCAATTACCAAGAAATTATCATTCTTTCTATTTTCTTGGGAACCAAACATAGTGTTACTATTTCATAATCCCTCCGTAACACAATGTAAGCAAAAGTCAACACTTTTATTTGTAACACAATATAAACAAATTTTAACTTTTTCAACTTTATTTAATGATTACATTCTAAAATTACCCTTTAGTTTATTTAATTTTTAGTTTTAATAAAATCAGTCATTAATTGACTTATTTAACTCAAATTTTATTAGTGTTGTATAAGGGTGTTCACTAGTCGAATTGAATTAGATTTGCCCAAATTCATTGTCTGAACCAATTACTCGGTTTGGTTTGGTTCGAATTTCTTGATTTTTTTCTCCGTAACCCAAACCAAAATAATTTGATATTGAACATGTTGGTTTGGATTTGGCTCACAAATCAGACACCAAAATATTACTTTATTAAAATATAATAAAAATATACACTTTTTTTGTAATATTCCAACACTTTTAAACAACAACAAAATTTCTAAAATTTAAAAATTACACAAATCAAACTCAAGCCCATTAATAGGGATACTGCAGGTCCTGCATTTAGCCTAAAAAAATAGGAGAGAGAAATTAGAAAAACTAATAATTAACATGGAAATGATAAAAATACCTCTAAATTAACACTAAATACAGGTGACTGCAGTCATATTGACTGCCGTGGATTACAATCCCATTAATAGTCTTCTAATTTATGGTTGTGATTGATTGCAGTCGAAATCGATTGCACTCACTGTTTTCAATCGATCAAGAACCACCAAATATAATCTTAGATAGATCGTAGCCTTTGTTTTTTTTTTTAATTTAAAAATAATTATAAAAAATTAAATAGAGAGAGATAGACACTAGCAAATGCCTAGAATCCAAATCCTCTAATCTATGATATTAAAATTTCACAACTTAATCATAAGTTATTAAGATAAAAGTATAAGCAAATATCATCTTATCCTTCTAAAATAATAAAACTACTATGAGTTAGTATAAGTTGGTTCGGGTTCTGTTTTTTAAAATTTATTGCCCGAATCGAACTAGTGTGGGTTGTTGGTTGAGGTTTGGTTTGAACACAAAAAATGTCGGAATCAAACATACTAGTTTAGATTGGATTCTGAGTTGATTTGGGTTTGTCTGAGACCACTGAAACACCCTAGTATTGTTGCTTTCTTAGTATAATCGACAAGAACATTATGAATTTTTGATGTCCCCGACTGCCACATAACCACAATACTACTTAAAAAAGTAAAATTAGAGAGGAATAATTAGTGACTAAGTATATGAAATCTAACTAAAATTTTGTGACTAAATTTACGTCGCAATAAATGACAAATTTCTATTTTTCCTTTGCTAATTTTTTATATTAGTTTAGTTTTTTCTAATTGTATCTAACCAGAATTCTTCCTAATATTATAGATTGCGATGCGAGTGGGATTATATCAACTGTTCACCACTTTAGTTTTAAACCTTGATAGGTGTTCCAGACTGGGTCGCGTCCATTCCAGACTTGGAATAGCCTCAGTGGCCCATATCCACAATTCCATAGGGGCTTACGCGCCCCAATAACAAATCAACAGTGAAGATCTTGCAAGCATCTCATCGCACGGTAGAAATGCGACTTCGGCCTCACGCGCTTGGCAGAATCAATCGACATCATTGGCACAATTCAATATAAATACGATGTCCAATCAATGCATCAGGTATGCATTTACTACTGCCCGACACCTATTCCTCTGAGCTGACTTGAGCTTCGGAGTGTGTGCACGTACCATCTCCTTCGCCGAAACAGCGCGACGAAGTATCACCTGGAGCAATTCTGATTTACCATTTCGACAGCAACTCAAATCGGCTTCCAGGACAGATCAATAGGCATATTCCTTCAAAAGATCCAACAAACACATGCAGTGGCAGTGCATTAAATAGAGAGGAATGCTTACAATTGCAAGCCTCCATGTATGTATGTATGCATTACCTGGCCAACTTGCCAAGCCAGTCAGCGCCAGAGTCTGTCTCAATCGATTAAGAGCAGGCAGCATCTGATGCTCAATTTACAGCACATGGAAATGATAAAGGTGTATCCTTCATAAATGCAGCAACGTCATAGCTTATGTGAAACAACAGCCATGCTGCAACTTACAATTGACCCCGACAAGTTACATGACTCCCTTGTCCCAAATATAAGAGAAAAAATGAAACAACATATACAAATCAATGTACTCATTTATTATTTTAACTTTTTAAATATTTTTCCATATATACCTTATGAAAAATTGTGAGATATTTTGTCAAAAAAAAACTGAGATATTAAATACTTCTATTAATATTGAAAAAATATATTTTTAATGAGAGTAAAAATATAATATAAGCAATAAAATACACCTTAAAAATCTCTTAATATATATTTCAAGATAAACGCTAGCAATGTACTCTAACACTCTTTTTCGAACACATTATCTTTTATTTGTTGAAATTTGTTCGAATATACCCAAAGGTCTCGTTTTGCTTGGGAATCAAGGATAAAACGAGAATGCATCGAAAAATGATGTCGAGACTTGAGGTTGGAACAGTAGCGCTCCAGGTAAGGGCCCAAGGCCTTTTAGCCCATTGGCCTTGACTCGGGCTAGTGTTCCGGTACACCAAGAAGTCCATCATTGCTTGGGAATCCAGACAAGGTAGTTTATAAACACTCAAATCTTAACTCACCGAGGTTCCTTTTAATTAACTAAGGAAAAAATTGTAACATCTCATATTACATGTGGGCCAAAGTGGACAATACTTTGGAAAACGATGTCGACACTTGAAGTCGCAACAGTGGTGCGCTAGCTAGGGGCCCACAGGCTCTATAGCCCCTCAGCCTTGTCTCAGGGCTAGTGTTTTGGTACATTGAAAAGTCTCACATTGTTTGAGAATTAATGCCAGTGGTAACTTATAAACACTGCATCTTTACCCATTGAGAGGACAAAACTGTGACGATTCACATTACATGTGGGCCAAAGTAAACAATCCCTCAAAAAAATAATGTGGGGACTTGAGGTCCGAACAAAATTCATATGGATTCTAGTAAGTATGTGCTTCGTGTTGCTGCTATGAAAATTGATTTAGATTGAATTGATTTTATTAAATTGATTGAGATATAGTAATTTATGTTCGGATACATTTACGAAAAAAGTGAGTTTTATTAGTTCATGTTTGAATCAAAATTGTTTTGGTGTGTAAATGCATCTGCACTTTTAATAATTGATTTAATGTCACTGCAAAAGATAGAAATCTTACCTTGTGAATATAATTGGCTTTGGTGAATGAAACTATTATTGGGTTAGAAACCAAATATAACTATTTTGTGGTCACATAACATTTAACCAACCTAAACGTTTTGGCAATATAAGGAAGGAATCCCCGCTATAACATTCTGATGTAAAAAATCAAGAAGGAAAAAAAGTATTACCCTCTAGTTTTATAAAAAATATAAAAAAGAAAGAATATAGAAGAGAGGCCAATGGGGGTCTAAACCAATACCCATAGCAAGGAGATGAAAATAAAGACAAAGCAACAGGAAGCCTCTTGTTACGACAAAAGACCCCCCTAAAACAATCCACCCTAGAGACAAATCTCTTGTTACGACAAAAGACCCCTCTAAAACAATCCACCCTAGAGACAAATTAAATGACTCAATTACAAGAGTCACATCAAAAAGAGATCGAGACAGAATTTTCCTTTGACCAAGTATTATAGCCAACGACCAATTTCTTTTTTTTTCCGCAATTTCTTCTTTTGGGTTTTGGACACAACTGATTCGAAATTACCCTCTCGCGCAACTGTGCCTTGAGTATCAGTAGCCATAGGACCACCAACTTCATCTAATGCATTACCCCAAAGCTTTCCTAATATTCTCATGTCAGATTCTACTACTGGATTGGAAGTAGCAGTGGACTCTGAGGCATTTAGTGAATCTAGCCTGGTAGTGAGAGATTGAGTGGAGGATGAGTCTACATCATCGAGGACATCACCCCAAATCTTTCCTGATATTCCCATGTTAGATGCTTCCACTGGATCAGAAGTACCAGCGGACTCTGAGGCATTTAGCGAATCTAGCCTGGTCTTGGACAATGAATCGACATGTTGCAAACTGTGGTTCAGTGAGTTATTTGTTTAAGAGGGTATCACCAAATCGCCTAAATTACAAGTATCCATAGGGGTGTGCCTATCATAGGGAGATTTTTCAAGCGGGGACTCGCGTGAACAAGCAAGCCTAGGGGAAGAACATTTTTGCATATCTTTACCTGCAATAACAAAAAAATTTGCCACACCAATCAATGAATTTGGGTTTTCTTCCACCTCTTCTGAGGACAAAATAATATTATTCACACCCTTTAAATGATTAGGATCATTATCTTCTTCCACTGAAAAAACCAAATTAATATCATGTGAAGCCCTGAATGAGTGCTCTTTGGAGGGGCCAACATCAACTACATTATTACGATCAATTTGCTCCACAACGATAGACTTCCCTTTATCCCTCTTAACTGAGGAGAGACAAAGATGCCTTTCGTGGCATCTCATTCTTACCTTTAGTCTCTTCCTTTAACACATCATCCTTGTAAGCCAACTGATCAGACCCATTTGTAAGCTTACACTTTTGGAGTGAATGACCGATGCAATGGCATGATTTACAAAAAAAAAGGAACACATTCATACTCTACGCCGATGAGAAATGCATATCGCTCTCTTTCCACTAACAATTGATCTTGTAACTTTCCTGTTAAATCAATATCTATTAGGATCCTAGCAAAATGACCAAAAGTTCTTTTTGAGTTGGCTACATCCAAGGCAATATGAACACCTAAACTGCCACTAATCTCAAACAAAATTTTTGGCCGCCAATACTCACAAGAAAGGCCATGCAATTGAACTCAACGTTGAGTTGTAGTTTGTTTAGTGGAAAAAGGATCAAAATCGGGCGTCCAAGCCGAGAGACGTAAGACACCGGGATTCAGATTGCAAGATCCTTGAGACCATACATGTCTAAGGTTTACAGCTGAAGAAAATTGAAACTCAAAGAAACCCTTTCCTAGAGAAACCATAGACCAGGTGGCAGAGACTTGAGGCATTACAAAGGCCAATAATAGTATAAACACCCACATGTTTAACCCATTAATACGACTTTTAACTAAGGAAAAAATCATAAAAACTCACATTACATATGGGCTAAAGAGGCATTACATTGAAAAACGATGTTGAGACTTGAGGTTGGAACTGTGGCGCTTCAGGTAGGGGCCAAGGCCTTTTCATGCCATTGGTCTTGACTCGCGCGGGAGCTAGTGTTCTGATACACCCAACAGTCCAACATTACTTTTGAATCAAGGCTAGGTAGGTAATATGCCTTTTAACTAAGGACAAAATCGTAACATCTCATATTAGATGTGGGCCAAAGTAGACAATACTTCGGAAAATGATTTCGACAATTGAGGTCGGAACAATAGCGCAGCAGGTAGGGAGGGACCCACATGCCCAATAACCCCTTGACCTTGTCTCAGGGACTAGTGTTCTGGTACATCCACATCGCTTGAAAATCAAAACTAGTGGTAATTTATAAACACCACATCTTTAAGCCACTAAGACACATTTTAATTAAGGACAAAACTGTTGCGGTTCACATTACATGTGGGCCAAAGTGGACAATATACCTCAAAAACCGATGTATGAACTTGATTTAATAATTGATTTTATGTCACCACAAAATTTAGAATTAAAAACAAAATATAACTACTTTGTGGTCAAATCACATTTAACTGCCCTTAACGTTTTTGAGTGGTATCTCGCTGTGAAACCAAACATAGGCTTAATTTATAAGATCGGTGATTTAGTTATATCTACTTGTATTTTTTAACAAAAAAAAAGGATCAAATTGATAAACTGTCTTTAAATTTATTTCAATATCATGACGGATGCCGGCAAATATTTTATTTGAACATTTTAAGGGCAACGTGTAAGTTCAAACCATCACAAATTCCTAATTCCTATTCTACTATTGCCTATAAAAAATATATATGATTCTTAATTAGGTACATTGCTCTTGAAACTTAATATTGATAAACTGTCTGTAATGTTTTCAATATGCTAACATAACAATTTCCAAAGTAGAAAAAACAACATTGTTGATTGCCTCCTTGTCTCCTAAAACCATCAAATACACTGCCACCACAACTTCTCATGGTTTCAATTATTCACTCACTTCATTGATAAATTATAGCAATTTCAACAAACATCGCTTAAATGTTCCCCAATAAGATCTAAATGCTACGTAGCCTAGATTCCATGCTTATGTGGCAAACTTGTGGCTACAATTTACAACATTGTTTTATTATTTAAATCCACCCCTACCATGTACTTTGAAGAAAGACATAAACTGCAAATTTAATTTAGAAGGAAACAAAACCAATTATAGACATGGTCTTTAATAGATATGTTATAGAAATGACAAATGGTTGAGTAGATATAATTATTTGATTTATCATAAGGGGAAGCAAGGAAGCATAAACCAAAAATGTTATGTGTCCACTGTTTATGACAACCACAAATTTTTCAAAACTCAACACACCCTCATATTACCGCCTTGGATTAATTTAATCACAAAATTTATGGAATTGTTGGCCTAAAGTATTACAATTCAATCGAAAAGGTAGGGAGACCCACATTGACATCACATGCACATATGCCTTTTTTTTTCTTTCTTTCTTTCTAACCTACTCTAATTAGGACCTTTGGCTCACGAATGCATCAGAGAGTAACCCATATGGTTAAGTCTTTTGAACCCCCCATGAGACCAATATCAGCTCGGGTGTTTAAACAAATGTTTCAAAAATCGAACTGAAGATCGAATTCGCGAGGCCTCCAGATTATGGTTGAATTAGTTCATTCGATTCAATCATAGTTGAATGAGATGACTAATAAGTAAATAAAAATAAAAAAGTATTAAATTTTGGGAGAAAAGTAAATAAAAAAGCATTTTGAAGAGTTCAACTCGACCCAATTGGCAGTTGAACCGCGGTTCAATCCAATTTAACCCAATTTTGGGTAGTTTAACTCGACCCAATTGGCAGTTGAACCGCGGTTCAATCCGATTTAACCCAATTTTGGGTAGTTCAACCAGACTATGGTCTAGTGGAACCAACTGTCAGACTGATCGAGTCAAGGTTTAACCAGTTGAACTGTTCAGTCTAGTCCAGTTCTCACTACACTTCAAACACGATTAACGTTATTCGCTTCTTACTAATTACACAATTAACCGATTCACACTTATCACGTACTACATGGACATTAGTACATTTTTTTTTCAAAAATTAAAAATTCAATTATACGGTCGACCTACAACATCACTGTACCCACCTTCTTTAATGGGTTGCAAAGAATACTACACATAATCATGTGCTATATAATGCTCAAATTAAATAATTGGGTTGTACACTAACTTCCAAAGTTTATGTCCCCCTTTACAATGCTCCTATAAATAGATTGAAGGAAGACTAATTGACAAACAAGCATCTTTGTGTTTAGTGCACCTTTCAAAACAAACATCAAGAACAAAAAATGGAAACCATTTCTACATTTCAAACTACTCATCAACCAATAAGGTCCATTAGTCTCCCAACTAGAATACACCCATCATCTCAAAGAGTTGAAGCACTTCTAAACCATCTTAAACCTCAATCTTCCAAATCTTATTGTTTTGAAGCAGAGACAATTCAAAGTGATTTAGTAGTTCTTGCTGAATTATACAATTGCATGGAAGAACTCTTCCATTCTCCACAAACTCAACAAGCTCTTTTGCACTTTCAAAATGGGAAACTAGTTGAAGATTCATTATGTGGCTCAGTTACACTCTTAGATTCATGTGGTTCAGCAAGGGAATTACTATTATCTCTCAAGGAACATGTTCAAACACTTCAATCAGCTATACGTAGAAGCAGAGGAAACTCAACTTCAAGCATTGAAATCAGCATTTCTCAATATGATAACTTTAGGAAAAAAGCCAAGAAGGAAGTTTCAAAGCAAATTGTTGCAATGAAGAAAATGGAGAACAAAGTTAATCATAGTTTCTCTCTCATGAATCAAGATCAACATATAGTATTCTTAGCAAGAGTTTTAAGAGAAGCAAGGACAATCACTATCTCTATATTTCGTTCTATTTTTCTTTTCTTATCCATGCCAGGATTTAGAACAAAAGGGTCTTCCTTGATCTCAAAGATGAACCCTATTAGATTGTTTTCTTCAGAAAATGAACAGAAGAACACTAATTTTCAAGGTCAACTAAGAGTTTTAGAGACATTGAATGTTGGTATTGATGGTCTTGAAGGTGGATTAGATTGTATTTTTAGATGTTTAGTCAAAAATAGAGTGTCATTTCTTAATATGCTTGCTCATTAGCTCAATGGTTAGTGAAGCATTAGTTAATAGTTAGTCTCTTGTAAATGTAATTGAGATTGATCATGTAGTCCGCATTTTTAAGGATTTGCTCTCAAAAAATCTATACTTGTTTGAATGAGAGCATCAAACTGATTCAGAATTATATTATATCTTCACAATTTTTCATATTCTTGTTCCTTTTATTTTTGTTTTTATATTCTGATTTTCTTTCAACTTTTTTTAGAATATTAAAGCTCTTCCCTCAAATTATTAATGTACATCTTCGAATATCTGTTTAAATAGATCTTCACCATCTTCCAGATGTAAATGAATAACTTCACCATCTTCACTATCTGAAAGATACTAAAGATGGTGAAGTTAAATAGATCTTTACCATTTTCAACATTTAATATGATCCCATGTGTAGCGACCGAAAAATCCGCGAAAGGATTCTTCGAAGGTTCTTTAGGAAGCCGCCACCAAATTTTAGTTTAAGGGCAAATTCGGAAAATCCCTTTAGGTTTAGGATAAGGCGTTGTTAGGGTTCGGGAGTCGTTATGTGTGGGGAAGGTATTAGCACCCCACGACATCCTATTGTCTAATTAATTTAAGATTTATTTAATTGTTACCCTTTTATTTGTAAAGAAAATGACTTATTTAGATTTTTGTTTTTAGTGCTTGACAAGAGTTGAATCTTGCTCCTACGTGCATCTCCCGATGCAATGATGGAGGAATCAAAGCCTACGTAGTTCTTCCCGAAAAAGGTTTGTTGGTTGGTGTTTTTTTAGTGTAGGGGTCCTAGGACTCCTTGAACTGCATGACTCATCGATTCTAGGGCGACTAACCCGATTGTACAACCGACTTAGTCCCTACTTTTTGAAAGTATTTTTGAGGTTTTTTGAAAGAAGTTTGTTTGATGTGAGGTGAGTTGGTTTTAGAATAGGTATTCTAGAACTCCTGAACTGTACGGCTCATTAGTTCTAGAACGCTGACTAACCCGGTTGTACAACCGACTTAGTCCCTTATTTTTAGGAAAAGTGATTTATTTATTTACTTATAAGTTTTTAGGATTATTGAATGCATGTCATGGTCTAGGAGGATGATACTAACCTAGGTTGTACAACCGACTTAGTCTTTTATTTGATTTTTGAAGAAATAAACTAATTTGTGCATAAAAAAAAAGACAAATTGATAATTAATAAAGACTAGGCTAAAAAAAATAAATAAATAACTATATACATAAATAAATATGAATAGATATATAAATAAACAATAAACAAATAAATAAATAGATCATATTATAAATAAATGATAAATAAATATGTACATAAAAATAAACAAAATAAATACAAAACTAACTCGGACTCGACGAGTGCCGAACCGACGAGCAATCGACCGTGTCAATCACGGATCGGACTCCTATCTGGTCCATTTTGACCCCAAGACCGCAGGAACCGCTTTGAGAATCGAAAAGCCGACTCAAAACGTCCAAATGATCAAAGACGGGTTTTTAGTGAAATGAGCCGCGAACGCTTTGACCCAAAAGATCACTTAACCCGCCAATGATCCCCCTCTAATCTTCACCTCTCAACCCCTTTTATATCCAATTGCTAGGAGCTCTTGTTTCTTGTGAGCAATGTGGGACTAAAACAAGGTAGAGAAAGCAATTCCCCTTTAAAACACAATTCCGCTTTTTCTCAAACTCACACCGTAAAATTGCGATTCCGGATTCGTTAACAGTTGGATCGTCTTTCTTTTTAACAGTAGGTTCGTGAGACATATATCTACGCTTTCACCGTTCGCTCGTCGAAAAACGAGGTCTGATGAGAGAGAAATTGCCTTCGCAATAGCTGCAGTTTTTGGTCCGTTTTTCTCAAACCTATCATCGTAAAAGTGCGATTCCGGATTCGTTAACCGTCGGATCGTCTTCATTTTTTGACAGTAGGTTCGTGAGACATATATCTCCACTTTCACCGTTCGGATCGTCGAAAAAAGGTCCGAGGAGAGAGAAATTGCCTTCGCAATAGAGCTGCAGATTTGGGTATTTCATCTTTTTGTTCTTATTTTGTAAGCTCTTATGTTTTGCTTCACTTGCTTTTTCAATTACTCAAAGAGGTCAAAAGAAAATAACATGTGGGATGATTGACCAAGAATCAAATCATGCATCTTTATATTAATTGTGGTTGATATGCACAAGCTACTTATCTTTTACTTGAGTACATAGAAATGTTTGTTGCACATACACTACTTATAAAATAAAAAAATATTACAATGATATAAGATCTCGGACAAAATTGGGGTATAATAATGCCCCCTCTTTATTTATATTTTACAATTTTTTTAGTAGAAATAGAAATAAAGATAGAATAGACGCCAATTTTGTCCGCTTAGAGGGGAAATAGAGGGTTTGAGAATAAACAGGGAGCGGTTAACACTTGGCGTGTTAATCGCGAACAAAATGAAGGATCGCCGGGATCTCGAAGAGCACTAAGGCTCAAAGCCCACTCGGTCCGAAGGAGGAGCACTAAGGCTCTGAAGGAGCACTAAGGCTCAAGGACCACTCTGGTGCGGAAGGCCGCCTAGGCCTTATTTGAAGGACCATCGTGGTGCGAAGGAGCGCAACTAGCTACGGTACTAGTTAAACGGCCCAGAGGGGGCCTTTATATTCGAAAGCGCCATGATGGGTCAAGATCGGATCCGAATCGATATGTTGACCATGAAGGGCGTGCACCGTGTCTTAGGGTGACACAACTAGTCCGAAGGACCACTCGGGAGTGCGAAGGTCCGTCGGGCTCGACTCGACGCGTTGCGACACGGGCCACTTAGGGCAATCAAGGAGCGTATTGCTCTGAAGGACCACTCGGGTCCGAGGATCAACTTGGTGATCTCGTGATATGATATGAGATTAACGCATAAAGCGATATTAGAGGAACAAAACATAGGAACGACACTTACCGTGTTTATCCGGGCACACCTAACAAATGCATCTTCCCGAGGAGGGAAAAGCTTTCTTCCTTTGGCAATGCAATTAATGGTGCACGCGTACGTGCAATGATTGGTATCTGGTGGAATGATTTTTTCTCTTTTGTTTGTTTTTTTTTTTTTGCTTTTTTGCTTGTTACGTAATAAATGCATGAAATGCAAATGTGAATATGATGCAAATGAAATGATTGAATGCTAATGCCATGGTGCATGCATGATGCGATGATATGATATGAGTGATTGGGTGCAAAACATTTTTTTGTAATGATAAGATGCGAGACTTTGGATGCGAGAAGCATGGGTGAATATTGATCATTCTTTGGAAAAATTAGTTTTGATTCAAACTTCGGCATTCTCAAGGTCATTATCTACAGACACTGATATGCAAAAGTACTTGACCGTATTTGCAAGCTCGCTTATTTTTCCTTCCATTATGATGCCCCTTGATGATCGAAATTTATGTCCACAAAGTTACCTAAGTGAATTTTTAGCATCACATGATCAACTTGTGTTCTCTCTCTCTGAAGCTTTGTTTAGTAAAGACATATGTTAGTGCAAGTATGAATGAGTCAGTTAACTTAGGGTTCTAAAGGCCTAGGGTGAGGATGTTTGTGCACATGAAGGGGTGAATGACTGACTGGTCTTTGTCAAGGTCATCAAAGGTAGGTTTTCCCAAACCAAGAAATGCAGGACTGCCCCAATTTAGATTTGATGACGGTGAGTGAATAACTTGCCCCTGTCTAGTGGTGACAAGCTAGGGGTGTAGAAGATGATGAACTGGGAATGCATTGGCTTTGGAATGAAAGGCGGAAAGCAAAAGACTTTGTCTCAACCCATAGAGTTTGGTGTTGCCCCATTTATGGTAAGGACAAGATTGCCCCGGCTAGAGTAGCAACGTTTTAGGGTAATGAGTTGAGAAATTGCCCCAGTATTGTTTTGTGGATATGAATATGACAAGGGATGAGGTGAGTGTAGGTAGCGATTTCTCCAAGTAAAGGGTGAAGGGATTGCCCCACTTGGTAATGGGATTTCAAATGGTTGTTTTAGTGAGGTTGTGAAAGGTGACAGAGTTAGGGCTATGGGGTTTTTGAGTTGGTCTGGTATGTATGTTTAGACTGGGTATGGTGTGGGATGGACGTTGGACACATTTCCCCAAGCTTAAGTGGAACAAATGGTGGAAGGATTTCCCCACTTTGGGATCTAGGTGACGATCCTAGCATAAACCTTTTGGTTATCTTTAGAATGACTCTCAGACTATGATAGTCTTGAGTTTGCTATGATGAAAACTGCACTTGGTGATCGCTAACCCTTGCCTTTATATCAATGGAACTTGAATGAACCTTTGGAGTGCAAGCCCTTTTTGATTTCTTTATTTTGAGTTTTTTTTTTGAGATACTTTTTTTAGCAAACATATTGTAAATAAATAAACTTATTTGTCCTAAGATTAAAACTTTGAGAAAACAAAAGCAATCGGTCATTGATCGGAATGAACTCTAGAGGGTTGTAACGTGGCCGATGGTTTAGTGATTTATGAGGGAAATGATAATTGGGCTCAAAGTAGTGTTTGGGGATTGATGGGACGGATATTTTTTATTGAGCAGTATGATTTGGCTAATGGTTAATGGTTTGTGAAAGAAGGGTTTATTAGGCTCAATGAAGTGTTTGATGATTGATGGGACAAATGATTTGGTGATGTACCTTGGCTAATGGGTGATGATTTATGAAGGAAATGGTTGTTAGGCTCAAAGGAGTAATTGATGTGTCTCATGGTAGGATGGACTTGTTTAGGATTGTAATGTGGCTAAGGGTTTATGGAGGGTAGGATATTGAGGCCAAAAGAAGTGTTTGAGGTTTATTTTAGACAAGGATCTCTTTATGCTTTAATAGTGTGAAGCAACAGCTCACGACTTGTACTACTTTTGTCTTTGTTTTTTCTAATTTGTTTTTTTGGGATTTTTAATCCACTTTTTTGACTTCACTCTTTTGTGCTTTTGTTTCTTTTTGGTGAGTGAGTGATAAAAGTGATGCACCATTTTTTGATGCGGAATCGATTATTGTCTAGGGTGATTGAGAGATTTTTAGGATTTTTGGCTTAAGGTGGGTGGTAAGGGATTTTTGAGGATATGGAAAGATGGTTCAACTTCATTTCAAATCATGATTGCTTGTTTTTTCAAAAATAATTTAAAGACAATAATTTACTTATTTTATATACTTGCTCTTTTTCTTTATTTCTCCTTTTTGTGTGCCCTAATTTTTGCTTAGGCGCTCTTACGAGTTTTCAACCTAACGGGCCTTTTTGATTTTTTTGTAAAGGACTTGCACCAAGGGAATACAATGTTGACAAGGTATTTTGGAGATCACAAATTTGCCCCAGTGTGAGGGTCTCAAGTGTTATTTCAATAGTGAGAACAAACCAAAAAGTCGACTAGTTAGGGGAGTATGTACTTTATGATGGTCGTGGTGGGATAAGACTTGGACGGGGGATGATGACAATGTAGGGACGTTAACTGACTCAAACAAGAATGAATACACATGTGACACACAAATCACTACACGAATGCTTCATAGAGAGTTAACATCCGTTTTTAACATGAAAGAAATTTTTGGTGGACCATTTCGTTCATTCATCATGGGGTGGATGAAATGCACGCTTTGTTGAAAAAATGTGTGAACGGGCTGTTAATTTGAAAAAAATTGAGTGCCTTGAAACACCTTGAGCTCACAACTAAGTATAGTTAAATTTCCCAAAGAAGAATGATTTATTTCTCACAAACGCCTCATCTCTCATCAAAGTTTTTTTGGAATAAGAATTATGCTCACTTTTTGATGCATGATGTAAGTATGTGAATGAATGAATGTACATGAAATGAGAATGCGAATGAATGAAATGCGCATGATATGAGAATGAGAGTGAATGAATATAAAAGTGTGGTTTATCTATCGCGTCGTGGAATTATAAGCTTTTATTTGGAGAGTAAAGTACAAAGTTTGATTTTGACTTTAGCATGCATGACTTCTCTCCAAAATAAAGTTTTTAACTCCTCAAGGCGGTCATAAAATGCATGCAACATAAGATGTTTATTTTATTTATTTTTTGTAGTGCAAAGAAAAAGAAAAATGCATGTGGTATATTTTCTAAAAATGTAGTAAATAATGGTTTTTGGTTTTGATTTTTTTTTGATAAAAGACGGTATGCATAAATATTTGTTTGAATGCAAGAGTATGAAGCTCCTTTGTGACCCTAAAAGGGTATCTTACGGAGTGGGTCTAAGGTTTCTTTTATAGTGCCTCACAATGGTAGTTCTAAAGAATCCTACACAAGGTTCCTAGAGCCAAGGACCCAGATCAAGAATACTTACCCAACAATAGGCAAGCTATTAGAAGGGATAGCATCCTCAAAAGGAATCAAACTCTAGGTGAGATTTTCGTGACCACCCAACGAGACGTACGTCCCGCAGGCCATCACTACACAATCTCGTTTTAACTTAGGTTTGCACTCAAGTCCGGGTAGAGGACCTTTTCTCACAGTGTGTGATGTGTAGAGGTGCGGTGTGTGTAGGAGCGGCTTTAAAATAAACCCAAAGTCATAAACAAAACAAACATTCATACAAATATCGTCTTCTATCCTATGGTTTATATATCACATAAAAATAAAACATGCAAAAATAAATAAATAAATAAATAAGGGAAGGGTAAAAATTAAATCCTACAACTAATTAGACTAGGTTTTGACTCTCTAAAACGTTAAGTCCCCAGTGTGAAGGCCAGCTGTAGCGACCGAAAAATCCGCGAAAGGATTCTTCGAAGGTTCTTTAGGAAGCCGCCACCAAATTTTAGTTTAAGGGCAAATTCGGAAAATCCCTTTAGGTTTAGGATAAGGCGTTGTTAGGGTTCGGGAGTCGTTATGTGTGGGGAAGGTATTAGCACCCCACGACATCCTATTGTCTAATTAATTTAAGATTTATTTAATTGTTACCCTTTTATTTGTAAAGAAAATGACTTATTTAGATTTTTGTTTTTTAGTGCTTGACAAGAGTTGAGTCTTGCTCCTACGTACCTCCGGATGCAATGGAGGAATCAAAGCTACGTAGTTCTTCCTGAAAAAGGTTTGTTGGTTGGTGTTTTTTAGTGTAGGGGTCCTAGGACTCCTTGAACTGTACAGCTCACTGATTCCTAGGACGCTGACTAACCCGATTGTACAACCGACTTAGTCCCCTACTTTTTGAAAGTATTTTTGAGGTTTTTTGAAAGAAGTTTGTTTGATGTGAGGTGAGTTGGTTTTAGAATAGGTATTCTAGAACTCTCGAATGCATTTGGCTCATTAGTTCTAGAACGCTTGACTAACCCTGGTTGTACAACCGACTTAGTCCCTTATTTTTAGGAAAAGTGATTTATTTATTTACTTATAAGTTTTTAGGATTCTTGAACTGCATGTACTCATTGGTCCTAGGATGATGACTAACCCTAGGTTGTACAAACCGACTTAGTCTTTTATTTGATTTTGAAGAAATAAACTAATTTGTGCATAAAAAAAAGACAAATTGATAATTAATAAAGACTAGGCTAAAAAAAATAAATAAATAACTATATACATAAATAAATATGAATAGATATATAAATAAACAATAAACAAATAAATAAATAAATAAATAGATCATATTATAAATAAATGATAAATAAATATGTACATAAAAATAAACAAAATAAATACAAAACTAACTCGACTCGACGAGTGCCGAACCGATCGAGCAATCGACCAGGTCAATCACGGATCGGACTCCTATCTCGGTCCATTTTGACCCCAAGACCGCGAGAACCGCTTTGAGAATCGAAAAGCCGACTCAAAACGCCCAAATGATCAAAGACGGGTTTTTAGTGAAATGAGTCGCGAACGCTTTGACCCAAAAAGATCACTTAACCCGCCAATGATCTCCCCTCTAATCTTCACCTCTCAACCCCTTTTATATCCAATTGCTAGGGAGCTCTTGTTTCTTGTGAGCAATGTGGGACTAAAACAAGGTAGAAAAGCAATTCCCCTTTAAAACACAATTCCGTTTTTCTCAAACCTCACACCGTAAAATTGCGATTCCGGATTCGTTAACAGTTGGATCGTCTTTCTTTTTTAACAGTAGGTTCGTGAGACATATATCTACGCTTTCACCGTTCGGATCGTCGAAACGAGGTCTGATGAGAGAGAAATTGCCTTCGCAATAGCTGCAGTTTTTGGTCCGTTTTTCTCAAACCTATCATCGTAAAAGTGCGATTCCGGATTCGTTAACCGTCGGATCGTCTTCATTTTTTGACAGTAGGTTAGTGAGACATATATCTCCACTTTCACCGTTCGGATCGTCGAAAAAAGGTCCGAGGAGAGAGAAATTGCCTTCGCAATAGAGCTGCAGATTTGGGTATTTCATCTTTTTGTTCTTATTTTGTAAGCTCTTATGTTTTGCTTCACTTGCTTTTTCAATTACTCAAAGAGGGTCAAAAGAAAATAACATGTGGGATGATTGACCAAGAATCAAATCATGCATCTTTATATTAATTGTGGTTGATATGCACAAGCTACTTATCTTTTACTTGAGTACATAGAAATGTTTGTTGCACATACACTACTTATAAAATAAAAAAAAATATTACAATGATATAAGATCTCGGACAAAATTGGGGTATAACACCATGCGTGTGAAGGTGATATTCTCTCCATTTGTGAATAATTTTTTGGGTCACTTTACGTAGTCCAATTCAGCCCTATTCGAAACAATATATAAATTATATGTCTACTCTTTATTACTAACTTAACCTTTTAAATTTTTTAAAATAAACTATTTTATTTTGTTTTTTTATGGATTATTTGATTGCGTTGAAGTTGCAAGTTATTAATAATTTTGAGTATCCATCTTCCCACTATATAATATAAAAATTAATGATAAGTATGGTAAAAAATCTCAAAATTTTCCTTAAACTTACTATTATTATATAAAAATGTTAAAAACAGAGTTAGAGAGGAACTCAAAAGGGTAGTGGGTTAGTTTGAATTTATTTCTAAAGAAAACGGAGATATTTTTAGTCGATAAGTAGGTGTATTTAGTAAATATAGAAATCGAAAAATAACATTACAACATATAAATATTTTGGAGAAATGATATGTAACTGCATATTACAAAGCAAGGGTGGCCCTGAGGATGGGCGAAAGGGGCAACCGCTTAGGGCCCCATTTTGTTAGGGGTACCAAAAGTTGTTTTACTTAGTAGTATATAGATATATTTAATTAAAGTTTTTATGTTATTAGAATTATAATTATATATTTGAAGAATTATAAATTATTAGAGAGAGATTTTAACAACCGAATCAAAATCATATAATATTAAATTCTAATTTGAAGACAATTAATTGTTTTCTTATGTTTGCAGATATATATCATAATTAGATTAAGTAGTCTCATTTACCAAAAAAAAGATTAAGTAATCTCACTTTAATTTCTATTAAAAATAATTCTTAAAAAAACTTTAATTATGAACGTATTATTAATGATTTTCAACAATAATGCAACGAAAATATTGTTCAAATAATTACAAAGGCATCACTTTATTGGTTACATCCAAAGTTTCAGGATCGTCGTGTCTAAAGGAAGTGAGAGAGCAGCAAAACGTATAAGAATATGCAACTTAGTGTTGAGTTCTTATGCCATAATAATATTCTGGTAAATCGTTTTTGACCTATCAATGTATCTTTTTTATGAGTACTTATCATTGTATCTTTTAATATGCTAGTAAAATAAAACAAAATGTTAAGAGACTATGTGCTAGTTAAAATGTCATGCAATTCACCTTTTGTTTTCGTTTATTTTTAACTTCAAAAGCTATACATTTGAACTGCATGTTTACATGACACCTAGTAACAACTTTTAAACAGAAAAACACAATAGTGTTGTTTGATAGATAACATGATTTTCACGTGATACTCATACATGATAACAAAATCACTTTACCTCTTAAAACATTATTCAGTCACCTCTTCTCCCTAGTTAATTTGCTTAGTTTCTCTTCCTTCTATTCTCACTATCTTCCCTTCTATATTAAAATTAGTGTGTGACTCGTGTATTGCATGTTAAAATGATATGCAAGTCATCATATGTCTTCATTTATTTTTAGTAAATTCTTGGTTGCCTTTGGAAAAATATGGGTAATTTATCCAATATGATGTGAAATAAAATCAACCGCTTTTTTTTATATAATTTTTTTATTGGTGGAATCCACTATCTTAGTTAATTAAAATATATTTGTGCTTTTACATCATTTTAATATTAGGGGTGTCAAAGTGGTCCATTTGTTCACTGAATATCCGGTCCAACCATACCAAAATCCATCCAATCCATCTATTACAAAAACAAAATTAATGGATTCGATTGGATCCATCCATTAATTTTTTTAAATCCAATGGATTACAATAACTACTAAATCATATAATCCATTGGATAATTATAAAATATTTTCATAAACACTAAAATAAAATTATTTGTAAAACTAAAAAAAAAGATAAGATTTTCAATTTTTCATAAACCCTAATTTCAATTCTGGGCCCTCTCTCTACAATCGGTGCTGCTTTTCTCTCTCTACAATCGCGAGCGCTCTCTCTACGATCAGTGCTGCTTCTCTCTTTCTACAATCACAAGCTCTTTCTCTGTTCAATCATGGCTTCTTTCGTGAACATCTCTTGCATAAATTCACACCTCTCTCCGATGAACGCCATCGGTTGCGGTTGTCGCCTCTGGTGAACGCTTCACTCCCCTCCAGTAAACACTGACAGGTTTGTCTCCATCTCTCTACTCATCTTGCTCACTCTTTCTCTCTAGGTTCGTTTCAGTTTTTCTTGACTCTTCTATGTTACATTTCTGCTTCCTAGGCTTTGCAAGTAATATGTTACATTTATGAGAAATTATGCTTGACATAAACTCTTATTTTGGAAAGGGGGTAACCTTATTCTATATTCCTAATACGAAGAAAATGTTATTGGTAACATTACTGCTTGTGTGGATAAACTAGGAAATACAATCATAATGGTTATAAACTCATAGGGACTGGAAATTATTCTATCATGATGGTTGCAAGGATGATCCAGTTGTAATTAACATTGTAATAACATAAGCACCAATTGTAATTAGAGGACACTGTACACGTGGTTTGGATGATTTCTGTTTTTACATAATTGTGATGGGTTGAAGAATTAATATGAAGGAAAGATTAGTTATATTTTTTTAGTAACACAAGTAATTCATTGTTGGGTAGATGATCTTCCACTTAGAATTAGTGCAAATGAATATTATTATATTAGTAATGCAGAACTTTAGTATATATGGTCTTATGATTGCATTTTTATCTGTTGGTGTTTCATTGGATTTATTTTATGTTCCTTTTGGTAATCAACTATGTACCCCATGTTTAATGATTCTTATTGTCTAAATATTCAGGTCTTTCCTCATAATTTTCTTGAAGCGTAATAAGCTATGAGTTCAGTAGCACCCTACTGGCAAGCACACGGATTTCTATTCGTATTGGTTTTATTTTGTGTGATGTGTGAATATTTCCTATTGTAGTGTAATATGTTTAGTGATGTGTGAATGTTTCCCATGTTTTGTATATTAGGTAATATGTCTAGTGATCAATATGAAATCGGGGGACGAAGTACGTGAAAGTGCAACCCTTATTCAAAAAGAACTAAAACATTTTTGGCTTGGGATCTTTTTGAAAAGTTTGTTGATGATGATGGGCTTCCAAAAGCGAAGTGTAAAAATTGTGGTAAAATCTACATAGCAAGAAATACCAGTGGAACTAGTAATTTGAAAAACCACGCATTGAAATGTCGTGGATTGGACAAGTCTTCTTCTTCCCATCTAGATCAAGAAAAGTTTAGGGAGAAGATTTCTGGAGCAATCATCAAACATAATTATCCATTTTCTTTCGTTAAGGGATTCAGAATTTGCTTTCTTTTTTATATCCGCAAGCTATAACAACATCGAAAAACACTTTCAAGGGCTGATATTGTTAAGTTGTATAAAAAAGAAAGAGAAAATCTTAAATTTTTATTGTCCTCGATACCCAGAAAAATTTGTTTAAGTCTTTGGTCATCAATAAAAGAGAATGCATGAAAATTCATAAAAATGATTAAAAATACTCGACCTATGACTTTAGTGTGTAAAAACAGGGGAAGAAACACTAAAAAGTACGAGGGCAGAAACACTAAAAGACACTCAGGCACAAAACAGAGGGAAAAAACACTAAGGGTGTGTTTGGGAGTTTGGAGGGGAGGGGAGGGCATGAGATTAATAGTGTAAATTCTTTGGTGATGAGGAGAAAAATTATCTCCCTAAACCCCCCAAACCCCCTCTCCTAGTTTATTTTTGGGGTCCCTCCAAACTCCCCCAAATTTGGAGGGTTTTGGAGGAACTCCAAAAATAAACTAAAAGAGGTGTTTAGAGAGATAATATTGTTGATCATCTAAAGAATTAACACTATTAGCTACTTCCACTACGTTTTTTTCATGAAATTAGGGGGACATGAAATTCATTTTTTTTTTCATGGCACGTACGTTTTTTATAGAAAAAAAATGAAATATAGTTTTTTTATTTTACCTATTCTACAATGACTTTATAGCAATTAAGTGTTGTGTGGCTTAAAAACTGTGTAATAAGTTGCAAACAGGTTGCCCTTCAAAATTCATAACCATTGAATATAAAACTATTAAATCAATGGTTATAACTTAAAAGTGCATTTACCTTGTTGAGTTGGAAATTTAGGGTCTTTCCCCACCCTAAAGGTTTGTTTGGGAGTTTGGAGGAGAAGAGATGGAGCTAATAGTATTAATTCTTTAGTGATGATGAGCAATATTATCCCCCTAAATCCCTCTCCTAGTTTATTTTGTGAGCTCTTCCAAAACCCTCCAAATTTGGGAGATTTTGGAGGAGCTCAATAAATAAACAAGGAGAGGGTTTAGAGGAGTTTAGGGGATAACTTTTCTCCTTATCATCACTAAATTAACACTATTACTCTCATGCCCTCTATTCCTCTCCCCTCCAAACTCCCAAACACATCCTAAAAGAACCCAACGAGAATGACCTTTTTTCACTCCCTCTGTCCGACAACATAGCTCTTGAACTCTTTAGGCATCCAAATGTCTTCCTCAAAATCACCCTGATCAGGACTACAATTTCCACCTTGGCTGAAGATTCAGGTCCTGTACTAAAAACCTCCCTGTTTGAGTATCAAATAAACTTATCCTTCTTAAGTTGGAGCTATCCTCTCCTAAAATTCACAAAGTGTGATGAATTTAAAAATTGAAGGTCCAAATTAACTCTAAATTCTAAAAGTACTATTTATAGGATAACAATGGAATGGCCAAGAGACAAGGAAATGACATGGATTGTGAGAGAGATTATGTTGAAGCATATTTGTGCTTGCTTTCAAAGGAATTTTTGTACCAGACAAAATGAATAGAATTATCGATGGTCTATGATTTAGCAAAATGTCTTTGTATATTCATTTGATATCATTGTAAATAAATTGGATGTAAATATTTAATAGATTCATAATTATTTTCTTATGAATTTGAAATGAAGTAATATCTAATTTAGCGTTTTAACTTTACTAAAAATATCGTAAAATCTAACTTAATGATTGATGAAGAAACTATACAAAATTTGTGAATTTATTTTATCTTATGGTCTTTTGTGTTTTTAATTTTTTTTCTCAAACTGTTTTGGGTGTAACCCAGTGTATGTAGGAGTTGATTGTTCAGATATTGGGCCCGTTTGGATTAGCTTATTTTTGAGCTTATAAAAAACAACTTATAGAGATAAATAAGTTTTTATGTTGATTTACAAGTTCTAACTAAAAAACAACAAATCTCCATAAGTTGTGTGTTCATAAACTACCATGACAAGCTTATGAATAATACATAAAAATTTATTTATTTGCATAAGTTGTTTTGCATAAGCTCAAAATAAGCCCTATCCAAACGAGCCCATTATATCACCGCTCCTTTATAAAAGAGATACTTATGAATTATAATTTAATCTTATAAATATTTTGCAATCTCTAATTTAATTCCATCATTTAATTTTTTTATTAGATCGAGCTTTTAAATTTATAATTTGGGATTAGGTACTGCCCACAAAATATGCAAACCACCCTCCTTTAAAAACTGCCCACTAGATTTACTAAACTAATAATTCCCAAATGCTATGCCACTTTAGACAATTCCCATTTAACCTCAATTTAAACCTACGAAACAAATATAACTTAGAAAATCTTTAAATTTAATAAATTGCAGTGTCTGCCTAAAATAAAATAAATGAAGCGTATTTTCCATTTCACAACTAATCGAACCACTGCTAAGACGTGACAACGCTGATTGTATTTCACTAAACCATCATGTATGAAGTTAATATTCAACACTACCTCCATCATGCTCCGACAACTATTACCTATCTATCATGGTATGATTAGAAAATAACAACACAATCACACCTAAGTTTTCTCCTTATATAATATACCACTTTTAAATAACAACAACATTCGTAATTAGTTACTTGTGACTGTGCGCACCCGTACCCGTAAAAACCATTAAATAATTTGTATATCATAAGTAATTTAAATCACGAATGTTACCACCTCAGCATCCAAGTCAGAAAGGCCACGTAGACCACGGTAAATACGTGGCTTTACACATCATTAACAGCTGGGACCCCCAACGCCCCGCTGGCAGTCAATTATACTTTAACCAAAAAAAAATTCGCGTCCTCACTAGAACTCGAACACGGGACCATATGCTTCCCAGCCCCACATTCAACCACTGGGCCGAGCTAACCATCTGTAAATGATGTCGCAACACATTCTAATAGCAATACCCAACACGCAGGAACATTTCTAGACGTAAACTTTGTTGTGAGGAAATTTCCAAAAGTATTTAATGCAATAAATGCATGCGAAAATTTTGACTTTTGTTTAAAGGCAATTAACGTTGTTAATTAAAGTCGATATTTTCAATTATACGTATTTAATTCAGTAATCAAGCCGTAACTGCCATGATCTGACTGAAGTAAAAATATAGCCAGGTGGTAATTTCATATTCAACCCAAAATCAAATTATATTACCGTGTGCAGGTCTATTGCATTAGTCAACACCCACTTGACTTTGCAATTAATGCACCTATAATCGATCGGGCAAATGATAAATTGAGTGATTTTCTCATATGCATTAGACCATAAACCTAAAAAATCCGCATTCCCCACATCATAAGTAATATAATTCACGAATGTTGCCACATAAGCTACCAAGGGTCGACCAATCAAAGAATTACACGCAGATCTTATGAAAAATACGTGGAATGCCACGTCTGCATCTCCAATCACCACTGCATCACAACGGACGGTCCTGATTTAACAAATGTAAACTGAAAAAAAATCTAAACGGTCCGGATCTGATGAAGGTTTTAGCGCTCCTATAAGTCTTTCCAAATTTCTCTTTAATTGCAAAAGAACAATTAAGCACCTATTTAGCATAACATTCATCACTCATTATTGACGCTTAATTTGAAAATTAAATCACACATTTGAATTAAATTGTGGTACACCAAATTATACTAGAGATAGTGCTATCATCAATTAGTCAAACGCACTTTTAGAGCATTGCTAGAATCGTGGATCTACCATGATTACCTCTAATTACCTATAATCTGCGGTAAAAAAAAATGTGCCATTAATTGCAACGTGAAGGAAGTAATTCAAATTTAAAATGAATTGTCGTCTAGGAAGTAATTCAAATATAAAATGCATAAAATTAATTTGACTTTAATAGGAAGCAAAAAAAATCATCATCACCATTATTGCTACTAGCGTGTGACCGTCGCGATGCACGGGGCAAAGCTTTAGATTCTACTAAGAATTATAAGAGGAAGATTAGATTAATAGTAATTGAAGTCAAAGTTTAAGGACAATGAACAACAAATTGTCGAACAAAAAATAATTTGTGTTAAAGTTAAGGTAAATGGTTAGCCCATATTAAACAATATAATTATCATATAGAATAGACACGTTTAATCAAATATGTTAAAGTAACTCAAAACACACCACTCAGAATCACACTTTACGTATTTCGTAATGAAACTATTTTTTTCCAGCAAACCAGGTGTTAAGGAACAAACTTTACATATTTGGATAGTTACAATTTTTCCGAAAGCTAAAGTAACCTGAAGCACGCTAACTAATGTCGTACTTTACGTTTTTTGACACGAAATTATTTTTTGGTTTGACCAAATCAATTACTTAGAAACGAACTTCGTATATTTGTACAATCTAAATTTATTTTTGAATCCTAACTCACCCCAAAAAACACTACTTAGCGTAACACAATGTAATTTTGAGGAATGGATCAAGAGTCCTATTAACTGTATGAATAGGATTATATAGATGTAAACGGGTTGAGGCACCCCTAGTGCCCTCTCTTTAATATATTTTGACTTATCTAAAAAAAAAAAAAACTTTACATGCACAAAATTAATTTTATATTTTGTTATGAAATCAATTGTTTTTAAATAAAAAGGGGAGGGAGGGAGGGAAAGGGAGGTTGATCCCACTTGGGAGACTACCTCCGGATTTAAATGTAGAGATTTGCCATTATAGAAGGACTTGAGGTAAATGCCTCTCCTGGTATTTTTCAAATTCTTTGTCCACAAAAAAGGCATCTTCCAAATTCTTTCCAATTATTTTTTTTCGCCACCATTTTGTTCTTTCATGTTTTTAACACTAACATCTTTAAGAGTTTATTCAACATTTCAGCATGACAATGTAATGGAAGATCAATTTTCACTCGTGTGGAATTATTTCTCAAAGCCACTAAAGTATGTAAGTTCATTTCTTCTATATTGAGTTAAACCTTTTCTTTGAATTGTTGATCTTTTTTTATCCCTCAAACTTGATTTCTTCATTTAATATTTTTTGGGTGTTTTGTGTTTAATTATTTTTATCTCTCCTATGGATGTCAAGCTGCATTTTTTCCGAAGATCTTTTGATTTTATTTGTTTTGTTGTATTTTTTATTTGGTTTTTTAACTAAATTTTATTTTGGATTTTTCTAGGACAATATTTGCGATGAGGACATTGTCTCATCGAATAAACAAGGTAACTTTTTGTTTTATATTCCTGCTACTGATGTTTAGTTTCTTTTTTTTTACAGGTTAGGCCTTGATGCATTAGCATACTTCTTCTGTTGTGTTTGAAGGCTCCAAGAAGGATTCTTTTAAGTTGAGAGTAAAAATTTATGATGATATTTGTGATGATGTTGTAACGTTGAGATTTAATATTAACTATTTTCATTTTATTTTGATTTATATTATTAAATTTTTTTTGATCAAAAAATATTAGTCAATTTGTAAAGCCCAAGAACAGTACTATGAAATCCATTATGTATTCTTCCATCCACTTCTCATCCTTGCAATTTTTTCCTTTGCTAACCTTCGGTTCTACTATAGCTGAAGAAATATCCCAATGGAGGAAATATCCCAAGATCATGGAACGCCGCTAACCTTCGGTTCTACTATAGCTGAAGAAGACAAAACCCTCGGCTTTCCCAACACTACAAGAAAATCGCTGATTTGCCACAGACATTTCCGTGGCAAATGCACAAATTTCCGTGGCAAAACAACATTTGCCACGGATTTGCCACTTCTGACAAAAAAATTGGTGGCAAAACGCCGTCAAATGCAAATCGTTTGCCACGGAATTTCCGTGGCAAATTTTTCCGTCGCAAACTGCGGGCAAATTTTTCCGTCATCAACTGCGGCAAATTTTCGCCGCAAGTCCGTGGCAAATCCGTCGCAAATTTTTAAAAAAGAATTAAAAAAATAAATGGAGTAGTAGTTTCCTACTACTCCAACTTCTTCACAAATTGGGTTATCTTTCAATTCTAACAATAAGGATACAAAGTTATAATGTTCCATTACATCAAAAATATATAAACAATGGAATGAAAGCTTGTTTGGGAGGTGAATGAATACAAATTTAGTAGTGGAACTAGAACCTACTTATAAAAAAAATTGGAGCAATAGGGAATCTTTGCTTAAACTTCAAAGACCCCTTATTGATCTATCTCATTTGTTTCTCCTATAGACCTTATTTTTGACTCTCATTGAGCATTCCTCTCCTAAGAACAAGAAATTTTTGTACAGATTATTCACACCTATTCAATACATATGTGACATGTTTTGCAATATATATATATATATATATATATATATATATATATATATATATATATATATATATATATATATATATTTTACAGCTCTCTAAAAGAACATTTGGACTCAAAATTATAGCTCATCGGACTCAAGTTGTGAAGAGATCATTTGTTGTGTCGAGAGGTGGTCTCATCAACACTCAAGTTGGAGAACTCACCACCAAATGCTCTGCACTCATCTTCACCACAAATTGAAGGAGCGAGGATGCTTCAGTGTGTAGTGGTAGTGGCGATGCACTGGCCGGTGAAGGAAATGAATCGCACCATCTTTAATCTGTTGTTGCAAACTCCAATACATTATACTTCTTTGCAAGAGTCGTAATCATTTTCTCGATTAACTCGCACAAGTTCAACAAAACATTATACACAATCAATAAAGTCTATATATATGGAATGTGCAAACTCAAATTTGTGTATGAAGTTACAGTAAGAAATATAAATGGAACACTCTGGGTGGTGTCAACCTTACCTCCATAATATCCTCAGTACAAGAAAATGGAACAACCAAGCTTTCGCGCAACACCGATTGTGTAGGTGGCATTCAACTTTTTCTCATCAACTACAATTTCAATTACAAAAATAAAGTCAATTCAATAGAGATGATACTAAAAAGAAAGGTAGTCCAATTCAATGGTGACTAATACAAGAAATCATACCACTTTCACCCTTGGTGACAAGGTTCCAGTTGACAACCCTAGGCTCTACAGCACTTAGAAGCTCAAGGAAAAATAGTCCACTTGACAATCTCTTATCCTGTACAAAAAATCACATCCAAAGAAGAGAAATTATCAATATACAAGCAAACCATTGAAAAATTACAACGAGAATATCGACTTCCAAATAAAGCATTTCTCATCACACCATGAGTACATACTTCAAACAAAAGTCGAATATAATTATTTCATTTTTTCCCTTCATGATTAACACATTTTTCCACACAGCTAACAAGATCAGCAGATAATAGTTGTTTTAAAAAACTAGAGAACCAAAACACATTCAAACAAGCCCGGCATCATGTTCCATTCTTTCAGCTAATAAATACGTCGATTCCATTGTCTCAATAAAACAGGGAAATGATACAGGGCATTTTCGGTCTTGATGCGCTTCTAGTATTTGATGAAGACCTATCACTAGCAAAAATTTGAAAGCAGCCATAAAGGTAGTTAACTTAAAGGACATTATTTAAATGTGTGTGCACCGTGTGCGCTCACACATCTCTCTCAACAAACAAATTCAAACTTCTAGTTTTTGTAAACAAATATTGACAACAAAAAATAAGATAAGACTGTTCGTGTTTCCTGAGTGCTAATCACGAAGCAGCAACAAAATCACAGAATGCAACATGAATGCAAAACCAATGCAGCAATCAAAATTCAAAAGTTCAACATTCAAAAAAAAAAATAAATAGGCGGGAGCATTTTAGATGGTGGTAGCTTTTAAAGAAAATATATTCACATTGTCATTGGATTTAGGTAACATTTTTAATATCATCGAACTTAAACTTACTGCGTTTATAGGCAATGCCATGTCACCAGATCTTGGATTCATTGGAGGCATACCATCACCCATAGGATCAGCAATATTTGATGGAGGTCTGTATAGAATAATTACAAAAGAAAGCATAGCATCGAGTCCCTAACCCCAACACTAAGAATTTAATAAACTAACCATTCAAAAGACAAGTAGTAATAAATAACAATGGTAGGAGGATCACCTTGTGCCCGGTGAATCAAATCTAGGACCAAATCCTGGAGATCCAAATGCAGCACCCCTGAAAGCCAAACAAAATTTCTAAAACTACTTGATGGTTAATGCATTTGAGTCATGTATAGGAGGCCTAAACCGTAATAATGACTCACCCAAAGAAAGCTAATTTGGCGAGTCTATTATCCAAGTTGCCGACTAAAAACAACACCTTAGGCTTGATTTCATATTCGTATCCAACACAAAGATATGGCCCAAATGCTTTGTGCAATTAATTAAATATATGATGGATTTTTATGCTTAAGACCATCAACCGGTGCTAGTCTGGACACTGAATCTCCTTGACGAGGTCTCTTAGGATCAAAGAACCGGACAATCGTGAGGTTGATCACAACCCCGTGCGAAAACATACAAGATATTCATAAAGCATTTATCAGGAGAACAGATAAAAGAAAATATAAAAACTTACTCTCATTGTATAGATTCCATTAAGTGCATTAATAGTTTGCCAAATCTGTATCTCTATGCGAGTATTTAACAAAACCACATCCTTCACAAAAATAAGGAAAATATTATCTATTGGTATTGCCATCATACACGAGCAAACTTTAGAGACACAAAATATGAAATGTTTGGAATAAAACTCAAATGACTCAGAGCACTTTGAAGAAATGGTTTAGGAAAAACAACATTCAATGCCATCAATCATTTCATACTTTTACTCAAGAATAATTTGAAACACGAGAATTACAAAACCAACTCTCAAAGCCCAATGTCCAACCCAACAATTGGGTTTCCAACTAATATCCAATATAGGTAGGAAACATACCACGGCTTTGCTTCTTTTCATCACGTATGAGATAAACATCTTCAACTCGCCCATATTTAGAAAAATCGATGCAAGAGATACCACCAATTAGTTCCATGTTAACAATAGTAAGCATAACGTAATACTAAAAGGGAAATTAAATTTTTGAAGTGCATCAACAATTCATTAAATCACATGGACATCATTTCCTTTGTGCCAAATATTCCCTTTTGCACAACAATACAACAAACATTCTTCGTCCCATTGACAATACTAGTATAACAGTCTCTAATGTGTAAAGTTTGACTGTGCAAGCAACATACATCCTCAACTTCCTTTATCAGAGCCTCACATGCATTGAGAGAGCCCACAAATAGTTTGTACTCAACCGCACCTATCATATATAAGTTTTTGCGGCAAACACAAAACGGTCGATCTAGACAGTTAGATGATTACGAGCAATGATGCATTCATAAAAACAAAATAACATAAAAGCTTCACCTATAACAATCCAATTTCCACAATAGTAAGTTTGAGCATGTTCGGATGAATTTACTATTGCTAGCTTTTTTTCTTATAACTTAAAGTAGTCTTTGCGATAGACAAAACGTTTCGAGCATACAAAAATTATAAATGGGACATCGGACATGTATTACGTACCCAATGTTCAACGGATAAAATTAATTAAGACACGAGTTTTCTTAAGTCAAAAAGATGTTTCAAGCATTTCATCGTTTCATAAGGTCCCCATGCACAAGATGGCGGTCGGGCCAAAAAGTGGTTGCATTTTAACTAATAAAAGGATAAAAACTACAACTTACGGATACCTCAACAAGAATTATCATTTAATCCATGTGTACACTATACTAACAAGTATTGGTAAGAATTTTAAAAGTCTATCAATGTCAAGAGATAGAAGTAGTACCAAGGCGTTCCCTTTCACCATCGGCGTACCGCACTTGGATGGGACCAACACCCTGAAAAGTAATATGATACGCGTCGAAAATTACTAGTAATATGTTGCCCTTACTACTTAGGATACGTAGCACTACACTCACTGGGAAGTGTATAATGATTGTGCAATGCTCTAATTGCTCAGTCGACTTCCTCTGAGGTAGCATATTTAATGAAACAACAACCTGCACAATAAAAGTGTTTACAACCAGTTCTGCTAACATAATAACCCACAAACACCATCAGAAATCATTTGGCATGAAAACGATAAAGCAAGAAGCTTAGCTATTAGAATGTGATTTTAAATTGAGACTTTTTTTCTTAAAAATACTTGGCTGCTAAACAAACCCATATAATAGGTAACGGTTATTGTAGAAAGAAATGCCTCCCATCGTCATTACTCATCAAACAAATGGCATTCAATTCTTTTCATGTGCTTTGGGAGAACACAAGACTAAAGAGAATTTACAAGGGCTGTCAGAGTAACCAAAATAAATTAGAACACCAAGTTTTCCTAAAACATCAAATTAGAACACAATATTGATTCTTCAATGAACACAAACATGATCATCATCTAATAATAAAGTAGAGTAAAACGGAAATAGAGTAAAACCAAAGTAAGGAAATGCAGAGGTAGTAAGTTACACAAACATGTTGTATTTACTTTATAAACTATGAAACTATATAAGTTAAACCAACTTCAACAAAATTTGACTCCACCTTCAAAATAAAGTTCGTCAATGACTATATCATTACCTGACTTGAACTTAAAGCTGAAATTGCTTGCAACCAAATTGCAACCAACGATGACACAATTGGCCAGCAGTGAGTTCTTATATGTCTTAACACCATATAAATAAAGCTATAATGTAGATCACTTATATCGATTTACAAAACTATACAGCTAGTGCACCGCCATGTTATAGGCACCAATGGCAAATGAATGTTTAGGCCAGTTGACATGAAAAGCATTTCCCAGGTCATGATATAGCCACATTACAAAAGGCATAATCAGAAAATAATAGTAATACCCAATATTTATTGCAGTCTCCATTTTATCCCTAGTCAAAACCCATATATCTTAATTCCTGCTTGGGCAAGCTTGTCGATGCATTCAGAACCTTGCAAAAAAATAAAATAATACAAGAGCCTTTATTTGGAGTCCTATTAATTCAATTAATAAATCTTCATAAGTAAAACATGTATTTTCAATTTTATTCTAACTCACCCCAATTTGGAGCTTATCTTCTACAGCAGTGGCACCAAGAAGAATTTGATTGTTCTCAAAATCAGAATTATGGTTGCCCCAATTTGGAGCGTATCATAACAATTATCTGCCTGCAAATAGGCAGCAACAGAATTAAAATTAACAAAACAAAATCCCAATCAAAATCTGAACAAAATTAACATAACAATCGATGTCTGACCTTCATCTACAAAAGCTAATATATATAATCAACAGAATCATATCAGAATTGCAGATAGGCAGAACAACAAAATTACCAAAATCAAAATTAACAAAACAAAATCCCAATCAAAACCCTAACAGCAACAAAAGAAGGAGGAGCAGTTACTAATGATAGGCAGCAACAACAACGTACAAAATTACAATCAAAACCCTAACAACAACTAATTTCAAGACCTATCAACAATAAAACCCTAAATAAACTATGCTTGAATGCTGAAAAATTACCTAGAAGCTTCAAATTATTGGGTCAGAATGCCAAAGGAGCGGATAGGAAGAAGAATGACAGTATTGGGGCTACATAACAAATATGAATAGGGGCTTAGGGTTTTGATCCAACCAAAAATTGGGAGTTTTCTATCAAATAGAAGTAAACTAAAAGAAAAATACTTACCTTTAAGAAGAAGAAGAAGAGGAGAGGCAGCGAGAGAAAGAGGATAACAGAGAGAGAAGAGAGGTGGTTTTCGTCCATGAAAGAAGGAGGATTTGGGGTTTGAGGCTTGAGGCTTGAGGCGCCGAGAGAAGGAAAGGGAATGACGCGCGGTAGAGGGATTTGGGGTTTCCGGCGCGGTGGCGGAGGGAGAATAGAGTGGGTGAGTGAGAGCTTGAGAGAGAATAAGGTTTGAGAGAAGAGAGCGTGAACTGAAAGGTCGGAGAAGAGGGAGGATTGAGTGAAATGAGCGTGAAGTGAAAGAACGTGTATTTGGTTAAGTGAAGGTCATTTGCGACCGCTAATCCATGGCAAACGCAAGGGGAAAATTTTGGACCGCTTACTTTATATACATTCCGTCGCAAATCCGTGGCAAAGTACCGACGGATTAAGCTCCGTGGCAAATGTTCGTGGCTAAAACAAGCTTTTCTTGTAGTGAACAGGGCCGAGGAAGAAAAACCGATTCTCTATTATGTATTACCAATAAATGTATTTTTGAAGGGAGCCTATAGCTTCCCAAATGTACTGTTATTTATTGAATAAAGAGAATCGAAGATTACGAATACGTTTGAAATGTCAAATCTATTTGCAATAATGAATCTATACAAGCGTGAATGCGTCGGAAAAACAAAGTCCCGAAACGGCAAGGACCGAGTAGTTGGCTCGATGTTGACCCCGGGCACCGAAGACAAAAGGACCTACCAAGTGTGGTCCGAATCGACGAGTTCGTGTACCCGCGGAGGCACTTCACATGACTATGAGGCGGTTAACTGAAAAGTAAGCCGCGGAGGCATGAGAAGAAACCCTCTTTGTACAGCAACACACCGACCATGACTTGCTGAAAAGCAAGTCGAGGGATCGCGTTTGCTCAAGAAATCAACGAGTTCCTGGCAAAGAGAATCAAAAACAAGACCGCGGTAGATGTGAAAACATCCCGCCAAGCATAAACCGACGATCTTTCACGTAACCTCCTCCCGCCATAACACAGGGGGAAGCATAACCAGCCGATGCAAGTCGCGTGGGCGAAAAATAAAGGCCAGAGAAGAGCAATAAAGACGAGTCGTGTAGTAAAAACACAAGGCGTAAGCGTGCGTTGCAATCACAGGTATTTCACAAAGATAGACGAGCAGATTCACAAAACATAGTCATGATGAATTCCGAGATAGCAGGACAAGAAATAAAAGCGATCAAAATAAAAGGTAAAGTGCCAAAATACACAAAGCTTCAAAATATGCATATTACAAATCGCAGGTCGTCAAAGTCTAAATAAAACAAATCAAACATGAGGACCCTCGGATTGAGTCTTCTCAGAGTCATCGGCCGCCTCCCCATCACCGGTTGCCGGAGTCTCATTCGCCGGAGTATCACCTGGCGACAAATCATTCAAAACTTTGTCCATTCCATCCGGTCCGAGAGACAAGATGTGGTGTTTCCTTCCGGCTCCATTAACAAAGGCGAGGTTTGGTTATCAATGATGGGGGCCATGATTTGGCCGTCAATCACAACATTATCGGGATCAAATATCTGAGGATCCAAAGCAGGAAAGTGAACTTGTGCTTGAGCAAGAGCCAAATAAAACCCGCGGTCAAATTATGTTACCACCTGGGAAGCATAATCAGCCGCTTCCCCCTTGGCTTTCTTCAGATCGTTATACGCTGCAATGAGCTTTGCCTTGTGCTCAGACAATTCCTGCTCTTTGGCCGCCGAATTCTTCTCCAATTGATCATTGGCCTCAGACAAGCTCTTGATTTTCAAATCCAAATATTATCTTTTTGTTGTTCTCATACTTCTTCAAATCCTCTTCCAGAGACTTTTTCTCTTGCTGACAAGCACTTAGGTCTTTCTCCACAGACTTCAGTCGGTCTCCATGACTACTTCCTTCAGCCATCAATTCCCCGTAAGCACTCTCAAAGTGATGAGCAAGCATAGAAGTCCAAAGACTATAAGTCTTGATTGCCACCAAACTCTGCCGAGGCCCCATCTTCTGCACCCGCTCCACATCGCCAGGAAGTGAAACCTGATTAAGGGCCTTCGTCAGTGGATACCGCACATCCCAGGCAGTCTTCATGGAGCCACTTGCCGTCCCATCCTTTACCTTCTTCACATCCAAGACTTTCCGCCAAGACGCATCTTCCATGTCCTCAGCCTCAGCCGGAGTATTGGATTCAAATGATTTAGCCTTACCTCTTGCCGAAGCTGGGGAGATCGGGGGATCGGTTATGGACCTTGGTTTCTTGAGGGGAGGTAGCTGAGCAGACCGGTGGGAGCTCGATTTCCTTTTCTCTTTTTCAGCAGCAACATCTTTGGTAGGAGTTTTTGAAGTATCAATACTGGCAGAATATCCTTGCTTTCGTTTTTGCTCTTCACGAATCCGGCGTCTATCCTCCACGCTCAGCGTCGACATACCAAAGAGTCCTGCAGAAAAACATCAAACGTAAGATCAAATCATGAAACCTTGTTATGGGATAAAATGCACAAAGTCAAAGTATTTACTTAGGTATGTTATAAGTCCGGCCGAGTTATCAACTTTCTGTATAATTTGGGACGCCCAGGGGTGGTTACCCGATTGAACATATGACCAAATCCGGTCCACATCCTCCTGGTCAGCCGGGGATAAACTACACCTCTCAATTGTAAATTTGTTGTTTGGATGCGGAGTCCAGTAAAGGGGGAAGTACTCGACATTGTTCTCATCAACTAGCAAAAACGGATCACGAGGTCCGGCTTCCAGCCGAAAGAAGCTGTCCTTGAAAGACTTATAACTACTTTTGAACACTTTCATAAAAGGCCTACGGGTGTGGTTACCTAGGGATACCCAGCGAGGAGGATCTTTAACCGAAGAGCGCACAAAATGAAGAAACTTCTCAGTGGTATTAACCGACACATTAATGCACTCACACATAATCTCAAAGGCACGAACGTAAGCCCAACCATTCGGGTGAAGTTGAGTTGGAGCCACATTCATTAACCGAAGTACCGCACGATAATATTCGGAGAAGGGAACTCTAATATCTAGGTGCTCAAATAAATTTGTATACATATAAGTGTAGGGCCTAGTCCCGGCCTCCGGGCAATCACATACTGCCTCATCCGGCTCAACTGGCTTCGCAACGGCAGTGCCTTCGTCAACTGGATGACAAAGGAGCGACTGAATTCGTTCCAATGACTCCTTAGTCACCAGTACAGAATGGGAATCCAATACCTCTAAGTCAATGCTCTCTGAATAATTGCTATGGTCTTCAACGTCCTCCCCAGCCATTGAAGATCGGTTCGAAATTGCCCTTGTGGAACGAGAGGGTTCATCATCAGAGGCAAACACAGTGTTCATAGCCTGCACATTTTGCCTAATGCAATCTAAACGACAGTGTGGGCATTGTCTACCAACGCAGGAAGCATTGCTACACCTAATTTCAGAAGTAACTTCTCCCTCACTCTCGCTACTAATGCTTATTATAGAAACCATGAATAAATTTTGCAGGAATATCTATGAAGTTTGCCAAAAGACAAAAGGGAAAAAGCAATAGAAACTACCAGGAATAAGGAGGATAGGCGTACCTGGAGATTATGGAATTACTCAAAGCGAGGAAGGTGCAAGAGTTGGCGCCTCCTTACACAGCAAAAACGTCGTTTGAGCAAGAGGGGAAAGAAGAGAGCGAGAGTGGGGAAGTGTGATAGGTGTAAAAAATTTTCAAATACATTAACCGTTCAGGTATCAACAATCAACGTCGGAGATGCGAAGCTTTTCAACTTCAACGGATAGGGTAAGGCCACGTGGCCGCCATCCAACGCGACGAGTGGTTGACACAGTTCCAGAGGATCAAGGCATAATTAGCACTCATATCAAAGGTCACGTCATACAACACGTGTACACGCATCAATAATGACGTCACACATCGCCGCGGTATAGTCAAAAAGAATCGGTAAAGACGAAAGAATAACTGGAAAAACATCCCTCACAAATATGAGCATACACATATTTTCATACATATCTTCATTGATAAATACACTCACTGGCATTCAGGTTACATGATTCACTAACATGAGTGGCCGGTCTAGGACCGAGTCCAACAAAAGCTAAAATTACAATTGCAGGGTCTACTAGAGCAATAATACGCGGTCACCAAGCCCGTGAATTCCTCACCGAGAAAGTCCAGGCATTCAACAAGTGAGTTCGGCCAAGTGAATAAATCTGTACCCGACAAAGTTCCTGTAGATCCACCGGAAGAAGCGCGCGGCGACGTTTCCGTAGATCCACCAGAAGAAGCGGCGTGACACGCCTGGGGAAGACGTAGAAGTCGGCAGCAGTCCAAAGGGAGTGGTCCATGGAAAATTCCCCAACGTCAAGACTCATGGAAAATTCACCTACATTGAGAAGGAGAAATTAACCATTAAGCCGCGGCGACCCCTCCCGCAGACAACGCCACCTTTGGGCTCTCCACACAATCTCAAGCAAGAGTCATTGGATCAACCTCAGCGAAGAACATCCACAAATACCGAAAGTCTACAACTCCCTCTTTGAGCCCTCCAACAATCTTAAAACACTGAGGGACTTTAAGATTGTGTGCAGAGCCCAAAGGAAGCAGCAGCCCAAAGGAGAAGAAGTGAGTAACAAGTGCAGGACACCATGTTCCCCTTTTATAGACAAAGAAGAGGAACCAATTCTGAGAGAGAACAAGTTACAAACAGAGCATTAATGAAGTGCACGTAAACGCTTGCGGCGAGCAAACGCAACTCCCGAGGGAGTCAAAGCATTACTAATATCAAAATCGTGGTAACGCCAACTACAAATGTTCGGTTTCTACTCAATAACAAGAAGAGCGGAACCGACGAGCAAGCGTGCATTTTTGAGCGACTTCATGATCCACATTCATCGCCGAGGACTGGATCGTGTTCACGACCATACCGAAGCGCTACCCTGTAGACGCCAGTATCGAGAGCGGGACACGAGGGACCGAGATTCGAAAAGATCGCGCTTATGCTCGGCACAGTCGTCTTCCTTAGTCGGTCCCCATTTCATACACTCGGTTTATTTGCTGCTGGCAGAGCCTCTTTGTAACCGCCGCTTTATTATGTAATCAAACTTTAATTATGTAACGGTCCCTAATCAATGGCCTTGAATGTATTGTAACACTTTATATTTCGCCCAGAGAGGCTAATGGAGGGTTGAACAATTTTCCTACCTACGTGAGATTGTCTATTATGTTCTTGATTATTTCACTTCCAGAAATAGTTGAGAACACAATGCTAATTTATTTTTTCATGGTTTTAATTTCAGAATTAACGCAACAGGCTTTCGCACAGCATGACCAATGCAAAACAAACCATGATTGTGACAAATATTGTAGTCATCATCAATCAGCACCACATGGATTGTGTTTGGGTGGACTTTGCATGTGTGTAGTCAATGAGGACAAGGCTAATATCGCCAATGGCTTGTGAAAGTGAATTTGACTATATAAAAAAAAGTATAATAATAAATAATAAATTTTATACAGCTTGAATTGTTGTTTTTTTAAAGTATTTTGGATGTTGCGATGTTGACGGTTCTTCTTGGCGTTAAATTTATATCAGAATCAAATCTATCTATTCATATCAAGTACGACAAAATTATACTCTTTTAATTTCTTTTCGCTTGTCGACAAAATTATGTAGGCTCTATTTAGTAAAAAGTAGCGGATAATAGATAAACTAGCGAATAGCAGATGAGTGGAGAGCATATAGCGAATAGCAGATGAGTGGATAAGCCAGCGGATAACTAATGATCTGTTTCGTAAACCTAGCGGTTAAAATAGTTGATATTTATTTAATTCATGATTAAATTGTTTTGTTTAATATTTAATAATAAGGATAGAAAATGAATTTAAAAAAAGAAGGGAAAAAATGCAAAATAAAGTCCAATTACTCATTTTGACTCGAACTCTCACCCACAACCCAAGGAAGCTTTGGTTCCTCAAGCCAACTATTTTCAAATTTAAATTCGAGATGCCTAGCCCTTTGATCTCAATTATTCAATCTCACCAAAGCAGGGTATGATCAGATTTGTCTGAGACACCATTAACAAAGTGATTGTGAGGGAAAGCATCAAGCCAACTCTGTATAACTAAGATATATACGATCCAACCGCCCTTCCTTCGCCTATGGAGTTCCCACACTCTTGGTTCACATGAAATGATACCCTTCCATAGGAAGGTCAATCAACAAATTAACTTGCACCGCTTCTTGAAAGCCCCTAATAACCCAAGGTTGATGATCTTTTTGCCCCCTAATCTCCTCATACGAAAGAATATCATTGAAATCCCCCATCACACACCAAGGTAAATCATTGTCTCTGGCAAGATTGCGAAGCAAATCCCACAAATCTCTGCGCCTACCACTCTTCGGGCACCCAATGAGACTCACTTCAACATTTGAAATATTAGGAATAATTCAACACCTTATAATCAAAAGGATGCGTCCAAAATAAAGCTAGACCTTCACTCCTACCTACTCTGTCAACTTCGAAAGCATTGTCATAAACTAACTGAGCTCTAATCTCTTCAATTTTGTTTCCATGTACCATAGTCTCACACATAAACTTAATGTTCAAATGGTACGCCTGAACGATGTCACAAATGGATGAAATTGCACTCTAGTTGCCCAGTCCCTGGCAGTTTCAACTTATGAAACTCATTGCTCCCAACACGCCTGCCTGCCAAGACCTTCCCCTGAAAAATGGGAGTCTAACTTTTCTTCTATCATACCCCCTACAACATAAACACATGTCACCTCAGCAGAAAGACTTGTATCGCCACAGAAACCATATTATTATTATTATTATCCCGATTGTTCCCTACCACAGTTTCCCTCTGTCTCTTACAGTCCATCTCCACAATAATTACATCATCAATTGACTACTTTTTCTCAGTCGCGGCCCCTTAACTCTCCACTGTGTGCCATATTTTTGACATGGGGAAAAAGTTGGGGATTTTAAAAATTTGATGCAACATTGAAAGCAGGGACTGACATGACGTTTTGACGGTTCCCTTGGTTATTAACATTAATCGGTTGGGACCCACTCCTTCTCTCCTTGGAATTTTGAACGTCTGAATCATTGAGTTTTCCATAGTTTTCGTGCCATCACTCTTAGGGTTGCGGACTGAATTCAATGCTTGGCTTGGATGCACCCATTCGCTGCCGCTGTCATCTTGGAGCTATTTGGATTTAACAAAGACACCCCCCATCGACTATCCACCCTAGGTTTAGGGCCTCACCCTCGCGACCTATCATTGACACCAATAGTGAATCTTTCTGCACAAGACCCCTCACTGTGCCCTAGCTTTCCTCATATGTAAAAAAAAAATCCTCCAACCTTTCATACTTAAACGCCACCAGTCTAGCTTCGACATATTGTTTATGGATTCTTCTTCGTTTTCATCAGCGGTTGTGTAATATCCAAGAGAACTCTGATGCGCATGAAAGTTCTCCAAAAAGTTGAGGTGTTTTTCTGATCCTATTCCAAGAAGACGCTTCGCCAAACTCTTACCAACGTTCTCAGACATGAATCCAATGGGTAGATTGTGCACCTGGAACAAGAAAGGAACTTGGTACCGAAGTTTCTCTTGTGGCGAAACACCTTCTTGCACCACTCCCAATGCCAGCAAAAGCTTATCAAAATACCAAGCCCTTGTTTGAGGATCTTTTCGACATCCAGTTCATGGTGAAAATGGAATCCAAACAACCCCAATTTGATCTTTGTAAGAGTCACCCTGCGCCCTGGTCTCCATATATCAACCATTCTCTCTTTCATAACTGCAATGCTAATGCTTCGATTCAACAGTATCTTCACCTTGCTTCACAAACTCAATCTCAACATATTCATGTAAAGACAAGCGCTCCATAGCCGTTTGGAAACCAAAAGATACTTAGTAAGGAAAACACGATAAAGAAACATAGAACTCTCACATCGTTGGAGAAAAGACTACACTCTCACTCATAAGAAGAAAAACCCTAGCCGAGAGACTTTTTTTGCAATGTCCAAATTATATAACAACCAAGTTGTCAGCAAATCCAAAATATATGTTTTAATCATTATCAAAAGACTCTTAATAATTGTTTTATATCCCACGTGTCAATCCTACCGGCAGGATACACGTCCGCCTTTACATACCTTCAATATCGTCAAACGATTAATTAAAGAAGATTAACAAAAGATTACTACATGCCACTCATGCACACAAACCTTAAAATTAAATTACTCAATAATACCGTCATTCTTGAAATCAAAATAGCTTATCTAACTCAAATTATTGTGGATCTCAAATCTCTCCAATAACATTTCTTTAATCCTCTTTTGCAGTCCAAGCTCCTTCATATGGAGACAACCCAAAGCATAGATACAAATTTTGTATTTAAAAATGAAGACGGTAATGTGGCAAGCGATGAAACAAACTAGGTGATGACTAAGGAATTTTTTTTTTGTTTACCCTTCAATGCTCAACCCCATTTAATAATCCCTGTGGCCTATATGATACATCACATATAATAGACCATAATGTTGGCCAAAGATGTGACAAGTTAACCGAATTTGAAGGGAGCTCCATGCTAGTACCACATGCACCACACGTTCAATCTTTGCTAGCTAGCTAGCTCTATGATTGAATTTGAATGACTCTTATATAAAGAAAGAATGAAAGACTTGGGTAAGAGCATTCCAAAGTTGAACTTTCATAGAGAGAAACAAAAAATAGAAGAGCAACCATGGCAAGCAAAAAATACCATGTTCGCTCTATTAGTTTGCCTTCTAGATCTCATCCTAGCACCATTAGAGTTGATGAGGAGCTCAACAAGCTCAATACATGGGAACAAACATCCACATCCACATCAACCTCCATTCACACTGGTCTTTCTTTGCTTGAAGATTTGAATATTTCCTTAGATGATCTTCTAAGTATGACATCAACCCAAAAGGTGATTTCTCATCATAGAGGTGAGAAATGCGTGGAAGAGGTATTGGATGGTTCCTTGAGGCTTTTGGATATATGTGGCATCACAAGGGACACCATGTTGCAAATCAAGGAAAATGTTCAAGCCCTTCAATCTTCTCTCCGAAGAAGAAAAGGAGATTCAAGTGTTGAAACAGGTGTGGCAGAATACAAATTCTTCACAAAGAAGATGAAGAAAAATGTCACTAAGTTAATCCGATCTTTAAAGCAGATGGATAGCAAATAATTTGGGGTGTCCTCAATTTTGGACCTTGATCATCATTTTGTTGTTGTGATTAGAGTGCTAAGGGAGGCTATTGCAATTAATTTGTCTGTAATCCAATTCATTTTGTCATTCTTGACGGTGTCTTCATCAAAGTCAAAGGTAACCAAATGGTTTTTTGTGGGGAAAATAGTGCACAAGGGGGTCATAACATGTGAAGAAACCTCAGAAAATGTCAATGAATTACAATGTGTCGAAGTTGCATTAAGCACCCTTTTGAGCAAAGGCGCTAACATTGGAGAGAAGGTTGGGGCAGCACATGAATGTTTAGAGGGTTTGGAGAATGTTATTCAAAGTGTAGAGAGTGGTCTGGAGAACTTATACAGGCGCTTGATTAAAACTAGAGCCTCCTCTTGAACATAATTTCTCAATAGACCATTTTTTTAGATAAGCAATATATCAAGAAGAAGCACTGAGGGTGCACCCAACCCTTACAAAGTTATGGAAGGGAGATCGCCATTAAAACCTCCTGGCGAAAACCCTTTGGGAAAAATATCCAGGCAGGAAAAAGAGAACCTCAAATACACCGGGATGCTTACAACGATGACAGACACCCTGTTAAAAAGTTAGTTTACAAGTTAGTTAAATTAATTTTCAATTGTAACTACTTTTCTTAGTTAGTTAGTTGGATTTTTGTATTTACTTTCACTAGAATGTGCACTATATATAGTTATCACCTCTTCATATTGTACTAAGTTTTTACTTCACCATTCATTTGAATAAAATTTATATTCAATTCATAGATAGAGTTTAACTCTTAATATGGTATCAGGAGCGATTATGTAGCTTCCGCGTTCATCTCTCATCGGTGATTCCTCCATTGTCTTCTCACAAATTTCTTCTTTTGCTTTGCGATTCATGAACAATCGTGTTCATCTTGATATCAAAAGAAATTTCTTGATTTTTTCTTCCATATGTTCTTTGAGATTCTCTGCGTTCATCATTCTTCCTTTGTTCTTTGACTTGCTTGGTTGTTGTTCAACTCATCTCAAATGCATGGCAAATCCTCCACGAAACCATGATGACGCATTATACCTCCATCCTTCGGATAATTCCGCTCTTGTGTTGGTATCTCAACATCTCCCTAAGGACAAATTCTCGCTACTTCTTGCGTGTATTCAAGAAGTTCTTTGAAGCTACTTCCTCAATCGCCCCTCGAGCCCGCTTCATCATCTTTATCGCGTTTGTCTCTTGTTTCTTCGTGGTCCAACCGTAGCCTTTGGAAGAACTAATGAAACAACATTTTTTCCTCGAAAGAAGCGATGTTTCGCTCTCTTTATCCCTTCTTGCGTGTGTTCAAAGTTCATTGAAGTTTATTCGCCGATTATCCCTCGAGCCAGCTTCATCATCATTGTTGTGTTTACGCTCTTGTTTCTTCCTAGTCAAGCCAGTAGCAATGGAAGAGCGAATGAACCAAATGAAATCTTTTTCAACTCGTATATCTAACAATCCAATTTTTTGCCAGAACTATTGTTCATTTTGCAAATTAAAAATCCGTTCAACATTTGGTTGCGTTTTTGCCATCATCGGCGCCACCATGGGAATGGTCTTTCAGATATGTTTGGTACATTTTAGGATTTGCTCCTACTATTCTTAGCCTTTCTCCTTTCCATAGAATTCAAGGTTTGCTATGTTTGATAAGGAATTCACCGCTTTGGTTGTATTTCATATTGTTTTCTTGTTAAATTCTTGGATTGATTTCTTGGATCCACATTTTTGTATGGGGTTTTTGAAGACTCGCTCAATGTTCTTTTGTCGATGTGTGGTTTTTTGCAAGTTTTCAATTGCCATCAACATAGTAGCACTGATGTTTGGCCTAGTAGAATGAGATTTCAATTTCCTAAGTTTCCTAAAGTGTCTACAATGGTTGCTGAATGGACTTCATATTCATGTGGCTTGTGTATTTGAATTTTTGGTTGGCCGATAGTGCAAGATGCATGAAAGCTTTATTTTAGCATCTCATCTCCAAGTTGGAAGATCTTGACATCTCTCTTCCAACTTGAGGGGGAGTATTAGAAAGTTAGTTTACAAGTTAGTTAAATTAGTTTTCAATTGTAACTACTTTTCTTAGTTACTTAGTTAGTTAGTTGAATTTTTGTATTTACTTTCACTAGAAGGTGCACTATATATAGTGATCACCTCTTCATATTGTACTAAGTTTTTACTTCACCATTCATTTGAATAAAATTTATATTCAATTCATAGATAGAGTTTAACTCTTAATACACCCAAGGGGCAATTACACCAATCTGAATATGTTACCGAGCTATTTCTCCCCATCCTAGCCACAAACCAACTCCAAGATACATATTTAATGGAGTTGATGATATTGTTTACATTTGCCACTACACCATGGAACATAGTTCTATTCCTTGCCATCCATACTTGCCACATTGTTGCTACCCAAAAAATGTGTTTGATCCTACACGCCTTCTTTCCATGTATCAGTTTGCTAGTCTGCTGAAAGGAAGATAATACATCATCGCCCATTCCACCATTTAAATTCAACCAAGTATAGATACCATGCCAAATTGATTGCACTAAAGGACACCTACAAAAAACATGAGCTGCTGATTCATTTTGGCTAAAACAGAACGCACAACACAACTCATAAGGCGATGATATTACGCCTCTGTTATGCAGATTTTCCCTAGTTGGCAGCTTGTTAAGCAGTAACCGCCAGCTAAAGATCAACGCCTTCGATGGCATCAGATTTCCATAATGATTTACATGCCTCTAACATAGGAATCATGCACATGGACATTTCCTCGGATATAATTACATACCCAGTCATAGCAAGACTTCACCGTAAAGCCACGAACCGTGTCCGGCAACCAAATCCACCTATCCACGCTACCATGCTGCAGCTGAACGTCGTTCAACAGAATCACAAAGCTGCGATGCTTCGGTACAATCGCAGATGAGCTGGTCCAAATTAGCTCTCCAATCCCAACTCCACCCCGATGCCTGCCACGATCCCATCTCCACCACCGTATTATCCTTAGTATCACATACCTCCATAACCGATGGAAACATATATGCTATAGTCTCCGTTCCTATCCATTTATCAGTCCAGAGTTTTACTTTTGTACCGTTACCCAACTTCAATTTCGTCACATTATTAAACCAATTGCTGGAAACTTGCAGACCGTCCCCTAAAACTACCAAATCACGCCACCACAATGATGATTTCCTTGCTATATTTGCTGGAGGCACTTCACCGGGCCATGAATTAATTGTTCCATATCTAGTATTCAACACTCTCTTCCATAAAGGAGAACCATCCTCCATTAATAACCTCCACCTCCATTTTGCAAAGAGAGCAATATTAAACACTTCAAGATCCTTAACACCCAATCCTCCCAAATGTTTCGGTTTGCAAACCATATCCCATTTAACCCAAGCCATTTTCTTCTTTTCATCGTCTCCACCCCATAAAATCTTCTTTGTAATTTTTGGATTTCACTTATAACCTTTTTGGGTGCCTTAAACATTGAAAACAAATACAAGGGAAGGGAGGAAATCACGGAGTTGATTAAATTTACTCGCCCACCAATTGATAATTTAGAGCTACGCCATAGAGACAAACTAGCCTTGATTGAATCAAGCACCGGTTGCTAAGTGGTTACCTTCAGATTTGCCCCACCGGAACACCCAAAAATTTGAAAGGTACCGACCCCACTTTACAAGCCAAAAATGATGAAATTCCGCTAACCCTCCTTTCCTCCATGTTCAGCCCATAAATGTTACTTTTAGCAAAATTGACCTTTAGCCCCAAAGCCAATTCAAAACTTCTAAGTATAGCCTTCAACCCCCAAACACTCCTATCACTACCAACAAAGGAAATTGGTGTCATCGGCAAATTGCAACAAGGACACGGACAAATTCTCACTAACTTTGAAACCCTTGATGCGTTCGGCCTCTTCACCTTTTCTTACCAAGCCGGCAAGACCTTCCGCCGCAATTAAGAAAAGAAACGGCGCCAAAGGATCACCTTGTTTAATTCTTCTTTGTGCCGTGAATTCCTCCGTGGGGCTACCATTAACTAGGACCGAGATAGAGTTCGAAGAGACACACGCATGCATCCACCTCCTCCACTTAGCATTGAAACCCATTCTCCTCATCATGTAGTCCAAGTAGCTTCAATTCACTGTGTCATAAGCCTTTTGGAAATCCACCTTTAAGATTAAACATTGCTTCCTTAGCCTTTTAGCTACATCGATCACCTCATTCACCACTACAACACCATCAAGGATGTTTCTTCCGCCTATGAATGCATTTTGATTCTCCGAGATTATCTTTGACATGATTCTTTTCAATCTTCCCGCTAACACTTTTGCCAACAACTTGTACATACAACCAATAAGAGAGATGGGCCTATACTCCTCAAGTTTTTGGGGATTCTTATTCTTTGGTACCAAAGTCATAAACGAGGCACTCACGTAAACTCTCAATAGACCATTTTGATTAGTTGCAATTTTACCCTCAATTTTGCAAGGGATCCATAGTTTAGGGATCTATTGTGCGATTGAATTTTTTACATATTTTAATTGTATAAAGTTCGATAGTAATACAATGAAACGTGAAGACAAATTCTACACTCTATATTTTGTTTCACTTGTTCATTATTTTCTTCATAAACATTTTCGGCCTACACACTAAATTACCAACACTATCATGGCACACTAATTGCTAATTGAGAAAATACTTATAGACTTTAGACTTTGAAAATAAAATAGATAAACGATTAATCGTTTCAAATTTTTAGCTTCAAGGAAAAAACCTTTGCAAATATTTGAATTTCAAGTCCGCAATTCCGGCGCCTGTCCAAAATGGATTTTAACTCATAGATTCTAGTAAGTCGGGCTTCTTTTGTAGATGCGCTATCAATAATTTGGAAATGAGACTTTGTCAAAAAATGAATTTGGAAATGATTCCACATATATATGTTCCGTTATAGTTTTATAAATCCTTCGGAGATGAAATAACTACTAAAATTATACTCATGAATTACTTCCCATATAATTTATAACTAGTATAATTTACCCGTTTCAAAGACGAATTGAAAATTCATTTGTTTAGGCATAAATAGCGGTAATTAATTCAACTATTTTAAATATTTATATAATAGTAAAAATTAAATTTAGATTTATATATATATATATATATATATATATATATATATATATATATATATATATATAATTTCAAATGGGATGTGGGGTTTTGTCCATGAAAGGATTTTTTGTTTCCTGCCTTATAATTTTTGTAATAATTAAATGAAAGAAAATTAATATAAAAGTATTCAAACAAAGTACTAAAACGAAAATTGAAACAGATGAAAATATGATTATCATCTAATGTATTCTGAATGAGTATATAGAAAAACACATTACTATTACTAATGCTAGAAGGAAAAGGATATACGATAAGCGTGTAAACTTGTGGGAATTCGATTTTATTGTTATAAGCAACACGGGTATACATATCATTTTATCATAAAATTTTAAATTATTTGTTGGCACCTTTAAAAATGCAGTTGTATGTTTTAAGTGTGTTATATATACACGTCGATTTCTTTGAACACCGCTCTTTTATTCATTCATTATGATATATAATATATATGTTTATACATTTATATATATATATATAGAGTATTTTTTTATTGTGAGTATTTTTTTTATAATCTCGTCCTAAAGATTTTTTTATATGGGTTCTTAAAGAATTTTTTTATAGTCAGTATTTTTTTATATTATTTGACTATTTAAATGTTAATTTCGATTTAATATATGTATATTCCATATTATGAAAAGAACCTTTATGGTATTTTGTATATTCCTATAAAGAAACTATAAACGGAAAAAATCAAACTAACACTTCAGAGATTATTAGAATATGAAAAATCTAGTCTTATTCGTAGATGCAATCTTTATATAAAAATCTTTAAGATTATATAAAGATTAATATCAAATCCCTAAATATAAAATAGGTATCTAACAACCATTAAACACGCGAAAAAGTAGGTAAGATCTGAATAATTTTCAAGTCATAACATTCTCAAAAATATAAAATAATGTACCAATGTTTTTATTTAAATTGACAATGAAGAATGGTTTAAGAATAAGGTGTTACGCTTTATGAAACAACAAAGCTAGGTAAATTTAACTTGGTTAAGAATTGCACTAAATTTAGGAGGGGATGGGTTCAATTCCCTGATTTGACATTTTTAGTATTTATTTCAGCGAATTAACTTGACCAAGCCTTAAACACCAGACTAGTTAGCAAACTACTTAACAAATGAATGAAACCTCGTTACTCCACACGGAAAATATATAAATATTAATTTGGCCCCTGAAGAGCCATCCCAAGCTCCACTATCCATTCATCGTTTGAAAATTAGTACAACAAGTCTAAAGTTGCGTTGATATTTTATTTAAAATTTAAATAAAGTAGTTTGAGTTTTTAACGATTCGTTTGATAAAAGTATAATTAGGGGCCCAATTTTTAGGAATTGAACTGGGCCTTCAAATTATTTGGGATGACTCTCATAGTTAGGAGAGCATATGTCAGAAAAAAAACAGGAATGAGGAGGTGGTAAGAATATAGGATGGAGTAGAGTGTGTGAACTGATTTTGTAATACTGGGTAGGGGTGTTGGTCTAAAGGGGTATTGTACTTGCTTAGAAGTGGAGGGATCGACTTCTTAGTAAGTGAGGGTTTTTAGCGAATGAGTGAACTGTCTCGTCTTGTGTTTGAAAGGCCCTTAAGTATGGTTTACTCTCAACAGGTCGGCACACTTATTACAAAGTGATTGACTCCTTATGTATAGGAAGCTTAGGTTAAGTCTTTTTCACTTAGATGGGGGGAGTTGGGTAATGTTGTAGGCAGGTTCAGGTTCTGCCAAGTATGGGCCCAGCATGCTAAGTGGATGTCTCTGGGCTACTGTACCCATTACGGGTGGCTTTGTTTTGTTAAGTGCACCTATGAGTTGTTGGGCCACTTATAGGTGACTTGATCATATTAGTTCAACTCTGGGATACTCGCACAACTAAGTGTACATCTAGGCTACTGGCACAAGTAAGTGCACCTTTGGACTACCAAAGATAGTTAAATGCACCTTTGGGATATTGGTCCCCATGGGCGACTTTCACAGCTATGTGCACCTCTGGGCTACTGATACAACTAATGTTACCTCTGGGCTGTTGGTCCCCTTATATAGGCGGCGACTTGCACGACTTAGTGCACCTATGCGGCTACAACTAAGTGCACCTCTAAGCTATTATCATAGCTGAGTGTACCTCTAGGTTATTGGCAGTAGTAAGTGCACCTTTGGGCTACTGGGGCCTTGATGGGCGACTTTTACAGTTAACTACACCTTTAGGCTACTGGTACAGCTAAATGCACCTCTGGGCTACTATGTCTCTTATGGGCGAATTGCATAGCTTAGTGCACCTCTAGGCTATTAGCATGGCTAAATACACCTCTGAGCTGCTAGGCCTCTTATGAGCGACTCGCAAAGCCAAGTACACAGCCCCTCAAGCACGAGTCTATAAGACGGTGAAGTGGTTTGTGAGTGCCCTTGGGCGACCTATACATATCAACACACAACCCCTCAAGCACGAAGCCTAAGAGGGTGAAGTGGTTCTGAGTGTCCCTGGGTGAGTTTTACATATCAGTACATGCATCAAGAAAGACATTTATTAGTGCAAAGAATAGTCATTCTCTAAGGAGATGAGGTCTTGGGAGTTGAGGGATATTCACCCATTTGTTTGTTTTGCTTGCATCTTAAATAATATCAAATTTCCCATTTTGATCTTCCCTTATTGTTATTTTCTCTTACCTGACATTCTATATTTATGGTTCCAAGTAATATGATTCAACCTTCTAGATTGCACAAAAGAGGATGGATGCAAATGCACATACTCTAGAGAATGAGATGGCGACTCTCGAACCGACCTTTGCCAAGATGCAAGCTCGGGTTATGAAGAATCAACCATTAGTTGATCTTCCAAATCACGCAAAGTAAGAGGATGAGAATAGTGCTTAGAAATCAATTGAAAAGTCGGTTCCATTCAAAGATACCATGGTAGTCTTAAACGCCACAACACATGGATGAGTTTCGAAGAACATCTGAGAAGGTAGATATGCTGATATTAAGCAGCAGGACTATTTTGGATGGATTGCACGTGCTGAATTTATTTAGGGGTTGAAGACATGAACCCATGCGGGAAGGTGAGTTAGGCACATGTGTGTATGAATGAACCTATCATTCTTTAGTTAAGAGAAGCTCAATGATATTTTACCCAAAGGTATTGTGACATTGGAGAGGAGAGTATCTTCAAGTAGCTTTCTACGTTGCAACAAGATAAAGATGTTGAAGAATACATACAAGAGTTGGATTTGTTGGTCAGTGGCTAGGCTACCTGACAAGCAATGCATGAGATGCTTCATTTGTGGCCTCTAAGACAGAATCAGGGAGAGTGTGTAGCCTAAAGACACTCACACATGTGTCTCGTTCATACTTGATAAACCTAGCGAGAGCAGTAGAAATCAAGTTGCAAGAGAAGAAGATTGGACGAGTCGGGTCACTAAACAGTTGGTCACAGGGGGGAATAGGTGTGGGCTGCAACTACATCAGCCCAACTCAAATCAGAATTTTGAGTCAAAAAATGTGGGTTTTTAACCAAGGGAGCGGTTGGGAGATAAAATTATACTCATGAATTACTTCTTATATAGTTTATACTTTATACATCTTTGGGAGATAAATAAGATGCTAAAATGATACTTAAAAGTTAGATTATATGGGAAGAGATATGTGAAAGGACCTTTGATGAAGAGGTGGTCCTGAGCGGTGTAGGCCCAAAGTGTGGAGAGCATACATCAGAAAAACTAAGAAAAATTAGAAAGATGAGGAGGTAGTAGGAGAAGAGGTTGACGTAGAGTGTTTGAACTTATTCTCTTATATAGGGTAACTAGGACGATTACCCGTGCGATGCACGGGGAGGTGATTAACAGGCCTACAGATGTAGTTTTGAAAAAACATCAAAATTTTATAAACGGGGTACAAAAATACGCAACACATATATATAAGACGAAGAGGCAACAATAGCCTTTGGTGGGATGAGGCAACAATGTCACTCCAAAAATATAGAGAGTGAGGTATATTGGTAGCAGTGGGTACAAAATGAGGGGTACATTTTGATAATAAAAAAAGTGTTGGACAAAAAAATTTGTCGAGGAGTATGTCGGTCCAAAAATATAGAGTGGGGGTATTTTGGTAAATAGTGAGGTACAAAATGAGGGGTATATTGGTAAATGGTGGGGTATAAAATATAGAGTGGGGTATGTCTGTCCAAAAATATAGAGTGGGGGTATATCGATGTGAGTGGGGTACAAATGAGGGTATATTGGTAAATGGTGGGAATGAAATTTTCCCACCAAAAGTGGATAAAAATGGACCAAAAAAACAATTTTCAAGGGTATGTCGGTCCAAAAATATAGAGTGGGGGGTATATTGGTAAACTGTGAGGTACAAAATGAGGGGTATATTGGTAAATGGTGGGGTACAAAATATAGAGTGGGGGTATGTCGGTCCAAAAATATAGAGTTGGGGTATATTGGTAAACAGTGGGGTACAAAATGAGGGGTATATTGGTAAATGGTGGGAATAAAATTTTCCCACCAAAAGTGGGGAAGTCAACGATTGTGTACTAATAGTTCTCGGATAGAGTGGGGGTATATTGGTAAACAATGAAGTACAAAATGAGGGGTACATTTTGATAATAATAAAAAAAAGAGTGTTGGAGAAAAAAAATTGTCAGGGGTATGTCGGTCCAAAAATATATAGTGGGGTATATTGGTAAACAGTGGGGTACAAAATGAATGGTATATTGGTAAATGGTGGGGCCCAAATATAGAGTGGGGGTATGTCGGTCCAAAAATATAGAGTGGGGATATATTGGTAAACAGTGGGGTACAAAATGAAGGGTATATTGGTAAATGGTGGGAATAAAATTTTCCCATCAAAATGGCTAAAGTCAGGGGTACATTTTGATAATAAAAAAAAAGTGTTGGACATAAAAAAAATTGCCAGGGGTATGTCGGTCCAAAAATATAGAGTGGGGGTATATTGGTAAATAATGAGGTACAAAATAAGAGGTATATTGGTAAATGGTGGGGTACAAAATATAGAGTTTGGGTATGTCGGTCCAAAAATATAGAGTGAGGGTATATTGGTAAACAGTGGGGTACAAATGAGGGGTATATTGGTAAATGGTGGGAATCAAATTTTCCCACCAAAAGTGGATAAAAAAAGTGTTGGAAAAAAAAAAAAATTGTCAAGAGTATGTCGGACCAAAAATATAGAGTGGGGTATTTTGGTAAATAGTGAGGTACAAAATGAGGGGAATATTGGTAAATGGTGGGGTATAAAATATAGAGTGGGGTATGTCGGTCCAAAAATATAGAGTGGGGGTATATTGGTAAACAAACAAGGGTACAAATGAGGGGTATATTGGTAAATGGTGGGAATGAAATTTTCCCACCAAAAGTGGATAAAAAATGGACCAAAAAAACAATTTTCAGGGGTATGTCGGTCCAAAAATATAGAGTGGGGGTATATTGGTAAACTGTGAGGTACAAAATGAGGGGTATATTGGTAAATGGTGGGGTACAAAATATAGAGTGGGGGTATGTCGGTCCAAAAATATAGAGTTGGGGTATATTGGTAAACAGTGGGGTACAAAATGAGGGGTATATTGGTAAATGATGGGAATAAAATTTTCCCACCAAAAGTGGGGAAGTCAACGATTGTGTACTAATAGTTCTCGGATAGAGTGGGGGTATATTGGTAAACAATGAAGTACAAAATGAGGGGTACATTTTGATAATAATAAAAAAAAGAGTGTTGGAGAAAAAAATTGTCGAGGTATGTCGGTTCAAAAATATATATAGTGGGGTATATTGGTAAACAATGGGTAGTACAAAATGAATGGTATATTGGTAAATGGTGGGGCCCAAATATAGAGTGGGGGTATGTCGGTCCAAAAATATAGAGTGGGGATATATTGGTAAACAGTGGGGTACAAAATGAAGGGTATATTGGTAAATGGTGGGAATAAAATTTTCCCATCAAAATGGCTAAAGTCAGGGGTACATTTTGATAATAAAAAAAAAGTGTTGGACATAAAAAAAATTGCCAGGGGTATGTCGGTCCAAAAATATAGAGTGGGGTATATTGGTAAATAATGAGGTACAAAATAAGAGGTATATTGGTAAATGGTGGGGTACAAAATATAGAGTTTGGGTATGTCGGTCCAAAAATATAGAGTGAGGGTATATTGGTAAACAGTGGGGTACAAATGAGGGTATATTGGTAAATGGTGGGAATCAAATTTTCCCACCAAAAGTGGATAAAAAAAGTGTTGGACAAAAAAAAAATTTGTCAAGAGTATGTCGGACCAAAAATATAGAGTGGGGGTATTTTTTGGTAAATAGTGAGGTACAAAATGAGGGGAATATTGGTAAATGGTGGGGTATAAAATATAGAGTGGGGGTATGTCGGTCCAAAAATATAGAGTGGGGGTATATTGGTAAACAGTGGGGTACAAATGAGGGGTATATTGGTAAATGGTGGGAATGAAATTTTCCCACCAAAAGTGGATAAAAAATGGACCAAAAAACAATTTTCAGGGGTATGTCGGTCCAAAAATATAGAGTAGGGGTATATTGGTAAACAATGAGGTACAAAATGAGGGGTATATTGGTAAATGGTGGGGTACAAAATATTTAGTGGGGGTATGTCGGTCCAAAAATATAGAGTTGGGTATATTGGTAAACAGTGGGGTACAAAATGAGGGGTATATTGGTAAATTGTGGGAATACAATTTTCCCACCAAAAGTGGGGAAGTCAACGATTGTGTATTAATAGTTCTCGGATAGAGTGGGGGTATATTGGTAAACAATGAAGTACAAAATGAGGGGTACATTTTGATAATAATAAAAAAAAGAGTGTTGGAGAAAAAAAATTGTCAGGGGTATGTCGGTCCAAAAATATATAGTGGGGTATATTGGTAAACAGTGGGGTACAAAATGAATGGTATATTGGTAAATGGTGGGGCCCAAATATAGAGTGGGGGTATGTCGGTCCAAAAATATAGAGTGGGGATATATTGGTAAACAGTGGGGTACAAATGAGGGGTATATTGGTAAATGGTGGGAATGAAATTTTCCCACCAAAAGTGGATAAAAATGGACCAAAAACAATTTTCGAGGGTATGTCGGTCCAAAATATAGAGTAGGGGTATATTGGTAAACAATGAGGTACAAAATGAGGGGTATATTGGTAAATGGTGGGGTACAAAATATTTAGTGGGGGTATGTCGGTCCAAAAATATAGAGTTGGGTATATTGGTAAACAGTGGGGTACAAAATGAGGGGTATATTGGTAAATTGTGGGAATACAATTTTCCCACCAAAAGTGGGGAAGTCAACGATTGTGTATTAATAGTTCTCGGATAGAGTGGGGGTATATTGGTAAACAGTGGAGTACAAAATGAGGGGTACATTTTGATAATAATAAAAAAAAGAGTGTTGGAGAAAAACAATTTGTCAGGGGTATGTTGGTCCAAAAATATATAGTGGGGGTATATTGGTAAACAGTGGGGTACAAAATGAGGGGTATATTGGTAAATTGTGGGAATAAAATTTTCCCATCAAAATGGCTAAAGTCAGGGGTACATTTTGATAATAAAAAAGTGTTGGACAAAAAAAATTGCCAGGGGTATGTCGATCCAAAAATATAGAGTGGGGGTATATTGGTAAATAGTGAGATACAAAATGAGGGGTATATTGGTAAATGGTGGGGTACAAAATATAGAGTTTGGGTATGTCGGTCCAAAAATATAGAGTGAGGGTATATTGGTAAACAGTGGGGTACAAATGAGGGTATATTGGTAAATGGTGGGAATCAAATTTTCCCACCAAAAGTGGATAAAAAAAGTGTTGGACAAAAAAAAATTTGTCAAGAGTATGTCGGACCAAAAATATAGAGTGGGGGTATTTTGGTAAATAGTGAGGTACAAAATGAGGGGAATATTGGTAAATGGTGGGGTATAAAATATAGAGTGGGGGTATGTCGGTCCAAAAATATAGAGTGGGGTATATTGGTAAACAGTGGGGTACAAATGAGGGGTATATTGGTAAATGGTGGGAATGAAATTTTCCCACCAAAAGTGGATAAAAATGGACCAAAAACAATTTTTCGTGGGTATGTCGGTCCAAAAATATAGAGTAGGGGTATATTGGTAAACAATGAGGTACAAAATGAGGGGTATATTGGTAAATGGTGGGGTACAAAATATTTAGTGGGGGTATGTCGGTCCAAAAATATAGAGTTGGGTATATTGGTAAACAGTGGGGTACAAAATGAGGGGTATATTGGTAAATTGTGGGAATACAATTTTCCCACCAAAAGTGGGGAAGTCAACGATTGTGTATTAATAGTTCTCGGATAGAGTGGGGGTATATTGGTAAACAATGAAGTACAAAATGAGGGGTACATTTTGATAATAATAAAAAAAAGAGTGTTGGAGAAAAAAAATTGTCAGGGGTATGTCGGTCCAAAAATATATAGTGGGGTATATTGGTAAACAGTGGGGTACAAAATGAATGGTATATTGGTAAATGGTGGGGCCCAAATATAGAGTGGGGGTATGTCGGTCCAAAAATATAGAGTGGGGATATATTGGTAAACAAGGTGGGGTACAAATGAGGGTATATTGGTAAATGGTGGGAATGAAATTTTCCCACCAAAAGTGGATAAAAATGGACCAAAAACAATTTTCGAGGTATGTCGGTCAAAAATATAGAGTAGGGTATATTGGTAAACAATGAGGTACAAAATGAGGGTATATTGGTAAATGGTGGGGTACAAAATATTTAGTGGGGGTATGTCGGTCCAAAAATATAGAGTTGGGTATATTGGTAAACAGTGGGGTACAAAATGAGGGGTATATTGGTAAATTGTGGGAATACAATTTTCCCACCAAAAGTGGGGAAGTCAACGATTGTGTATTAATAGTTCTCGGATAGAGTGGGGGTATATTGGTAAACAATGAAGTACCAAATGAGGGTACATTTTGATAATAATAAAAAAACGAGTGTTGGAGAAAAAAAATTGTCAGGGGTATGTCGGTCCAAAAATATATAGTGGGGTATATTGGTAAACAGTGGGGTACAAAATGAATGGTATATTGGTAAATGGTGGGGCCCAAATATAGAGTGGGGGTATGTCGGTCCAAAAATATAGAGTGGGGATATATTGGTAAACAGTGGGGTACAAAATGAAGGGTATATTGGTAAATGGTGGGAATAAAATTTTCCCATCAAAATGGCTAAAGTCAGGGGTACATTTTGATAATAAAAAAAAAGTGTTGGACATAAAAAAAATTGCCAGGGGTATGTCGGTCCAAAAATATAGAGTGGGGGTATATTGGTAAATAATGAGGTACAAAATAAGAGGTATATTGGTAAATGGTGGGGTACAAAATATAGAGTTTGGGTATGTCGGTCCAAAAATATAGAGTGAGGGTATATTGGTAAACAAAGTGGGGTACAAATGAGGGTATATTGGTAAATGGTGGAATCAAATTTTCCCACCAAAAGTGGATAAAAAGTGTTGGACAAAAAAATTTGTCAAGAGTATGTCGGACCAAAAATATAGAGTGGGGGTATTTTGGTAAATAGTGAGGTACAAAATGAGGGGAATATTGGTAAATGGTGGGGTATAAAATATAGAGTGGGGGTATGTCGGTCCAAAAATATAGAGTGGGGGTATATTGGTAAACAGTGGGGTACAAATGAGGGTATATTGGTAAATGGTGGGAATGAAACTTTCCCACCAAAAGTGGATAAAAAATGGACCAAAAAACAATTTTCAGGGGTATGTCGGTCCAAAAATATAGAGTAGGGGTATATTGGTAAACAATGAGGTACAAAATGAGGGGTATATTGGTAAATGGTGGGGTACAAAATATTTAGTGGGGGTATGTCGGTCCAAAAATATAGAGTTGGGTAAATTGGTAAACAAAGTGGGTACAAAATGAGGGGTATATTGGTAAATTGTGGGAATACAATTTTCCCACCAAAAGTGGGGAAGTCAACGATTGTGTATTAATAGTTCTCGGATAGAGTGGGGGTATATTGGTAAACAGTGGAGTACAAAATGAGGGGTACATTTTGATAATAATAAAAAAAAGAGTGTTGGAGAAAAACAATTTGTCAGGGGTATGTTGGTCCAAAAATATATAGTGGGGGTATATTGGTAAACAGTGGGGTACAAAATGAGGGGTATATTGGTAAATTGTGGGAATAAAATTTTCCCATCAAAATGGCTAAAGTCAGGGGTACATTTTGATAATAAAAAAGTGTTGGACAAAAAAAATTGCCAGGGGTATGTCGATCCAAAAATATAGAGTGGGGGTATATTGGTAAATAGTGAGATACAAAATGAGGGGTATATTGGTAAATGGTGGGGTACAAAATATAGAGTTTGGGTATGTCGGTCCAAAAATATAGAGTGAGGGTATATTGGTAAACAGTGGGGTACAAATGAGGGTATATTGGTAAATGGTGGGAATCAAATTTTCCCACCAAAAGTGGATAAAAAAAGTGTTGGACAAAAAAAAATTTGTCAAGAGTATGTCGGACCAAAAATATAGAGTGGGGGTATTTTGGTAAATAGTGAGGTACAAAATGAGGGGAATATTGGTAAATGGTGGGGTATAAAATATAGAGTGGGGGTATGTCGGTCCAAAAATATAGAGTGGGGGTATATTGGTAAACAGTGGGGTACAAATGAGGGGTATATTGGTAAATGGTGGGAATGAAACTTTCCCACCAAAAGTGGATAAAAAATGGACCAAAAAACAATTTTCAGGGGTATGTCGGTCCAAAAATATAGAGTAGGGGTATATTGGTAAACAATGAGGTACAAAATGAGGGGTATATTGGTAAATGGTGGGGTACAAAATATTTAGTGGGGTATGTCGGTCCAAAAATATAGAGTTGGGTAAATTGGTAAACAAGTGGGGTACAAAATGAGGGGTATATTGGTAAATTGTGGGAATACAATTTTCCCACCAAAAGTGGGGAAGTCAACGATTGTGTATTAATAGTTCTCGGATAGAGTGGGGGTATATTGGTAAACAGTGGAGTACAAAATGAGGGGTACATTTTGATAATAATAAAAAAAAGAGTGTTGGAGAAAAACAATTTGTCAGGGGTATGTTGGTCCAAAAATATATAGTGGGGGTATATTGGTAAACAGTGGGGTACAAAATGAGGGGTATATTGGTAAATTGTGGGAATAAAATTTTCCCATCAAAATGGCTAAAGTCAGGGGTACATTTTGATAATAAAAAAGTGTTGGACAAAAAAAATTGCCAGGGGTATGTCGATCCAAAAATATAGAGTGGGGGTATATTGGTAAATAGTGAGATACAAAATGAGGGGTATATTGGTAAATGGTGGGGTACAAAATATAGAGTGGGGGTATGTCGGTCCAAAAATATAGAGTGGAGGTATATTGGTAAACAGTGGGGTACAAATGATGGGTATATTGGTAAATGGCGGGAATAAAATTTTCCCACCAAAAGTGGATAAAAAAAAGTGTTGGCCAAAAAAAAATTTGGCAAGTGTATGTCGGTTCAAAAATATAGAGTGGGGGTATATTGGTAAACAGTGGGGTACAAAATGAGGGGTATATTGTTAAATGGTGGGAATAAAATTTTCCCACCAAAAGTGGGGAAGTCAACGATTGTGTATTAATAGTTCTCGGATAGAGTGAGGGTATATTGGTAAACAGTGGGGTATAAAATGAGAGGTACATTTTGATAATAATTAAAAAAAGTGTTGGAGAAAAAAAAATTTGTCAAGGGTATGTCGGTCCAAAAATATATAGTTGGCGTATATTGGTAAACAGTGGGGTACAAAATGAGGGGTATATTAGTAAATGGTGGGGTACAAAATATAGAGTGGGGGTATGTCGGTTCAAAAATATAGAGCGGGAATATATTGATAAACAGTGGGGTACAAAATGAGGGGTATATTGGTAAATGGTAGAGTAAAAAATATAGAGTAGGAGAGTGGGGGTATATTGGTAAATAGTGAGGTACAAAATGAGGCATATATTAGTAAACGGTGGAAAAAATATTTTCCCACCAAAACGGCTATTAAAGCCGATTCAGCCTTAATAGATACCGATGGTGTTGGTGTGAAGGGGTACCAAGAAGGATATTTGTTAGTGCAAAGAATAGCCATTCTCTAAGGAGATGAGCTTTGTGGGTAGAGGGTATATTCATCCGTACTCTTATTTTTCGCTCATCATATATAATATTCACATTTCTGATATTAGTCCTCCCTTATTCTTATTCTCTCTTACTTGACATGATCTTGTTTATGGTTCCAAGAGATATGATTAGACCTGCCAGATAGCACAAAAGAGGATGGAGGTGAATGTACCTATGTTGGAGGACGACATGGCGACCATCGAGCTAACCTTTGGCGAGATGCAAACTCATGCTTCCTGTTCTCGGATAAAGGATGAATATTTATTCAACTCGGTTTTACAATGGTGGAGAGGTTCTCCAGTATAGAAAGTAAAACTAGTCTAAGAGAATGTCTGATCCCGGTCTCTGGCCTAGAGCCTTCCCCTTTATTCTTCAATCTCCTCGGCAGTTACTTTGGCAGATCGGTCATTGGCGGTTAGCTCGGCTCTCTGTTATCTGCTTTCCACGTGTCCCTCTTTGCGACACTTGTCCTCCCCTCTTTTACTTGCGCTCATGCCGAGGTTCTACATCTCTCGAGTTCGGTTGGGCCCGACCGGGCCGACCCCACCCTCTAGCCCACCCACACCCCTGAAGCTCGAGCTGAGTGAGCTCAGCGAAGAGGTTTGAGCTTTTAATGGTTTGTCTTTATGAATCTTCTTTGACGGCTAGAGTGATTACTGACTTGGGAAGCGCGTAATTTCGGAATTTTGATGGACAGCTGAGTGAAATGAATCTTGATTTGACGCGTCAGAAAAACGTTTCACCTGCCTCACGCTTGGATGGGGGCGTGCATTGAAGATTGATTTCTGATCTTCTTTAAAATGCCTGTTAGATCTCATCATTTTCCCTTGATCTTTTATTCTTGCTCTCTTCTGCCGAGGTTCACTTGTTCTCCTTTTGCCGAGGTGTCAGGTTTTGGATCTCGGCTGAAACGACATTGGGCCAAACTCCACCCTCTCTAGCCCATCCACGATCCCCAAGGCACGATTTTATTATCATCAATGGCCCTTAAATGGATGCACTATGTTTGTGTTTAACTCGGTTTCATTTATTTCATGAAAGATGGTCTTGTGTGGATCTCTTCGGTCCTTGACTTCATTATATGTCTCTTCCTTTCCTTAAATAGACTTGGTTCATCCCAGGAGGATTTGACCTCGGTTGTGGTTTGTCTTATGGAAGGTTTTGGTGCATGGCTTACTTCATGGGGTTCGCGCATGGATCACCTCATGCCGGATTAACCCTTGGATCACCTTGTGGAGGTTTGGCTCTTGGCTCCTCTTGTGGAGGTCCGCCTCTTGAGAAGTCCTTGTTGTCTCTTGCCTTTTCTCTCGGGAAGCTCGCTCGTTCGATGTACCTAGAGCGATTATCTCTTTGTCTCTTGCAGACTTATTTTATCCTTGAAGTAGAATCAAAGTCGGCTTGTTTCGTAGAAACTTGGCCCTATTTGGTGTTGGAGACTTGCTTTCTAATTGAGTAGTACTAAGTTAGCACTTTCATGGAGATTTGGACTTTAATAGTCTTTTACTCGACATGGGCCGAGAAGGAGCATCTTCTTGAGATCTTTGCGTTGTAAGCTCGAGTCCTCTTGCCGCCCTTGCGTTAGAGTTAGGCCGACTTGTTTACTTTAATCTTCAACTTTTATTGGCTTGGAGTTCGTGTACTACCAATGCCTTGTCTCAACAGAGGGCATTAGGTTGTGAGTTTACCTCTAGTTTACCAAGACTTAGAGCAAAAAGAGTTTTGAATTTGCCTCTAGTTTACAAAGACTTAGAGGGGTAGCTACGAGCAAAGACGTGATTTCATATATGAGTTAAGTTTATAAAGACTTTAGACTTGGTAATTAGGCCTTTCGTTTATTAAGATGCAAGGATTAGTAATTTTAGAGTGAACGCCTCGAGTTTATAAGGACTTCGACGGGAAAACCTCGAGTTTACAAGGACTTCGAGGGGGTGACTATGGAGTAGAACCTGATCAGTTTGTTCATTTCATTTGAAGGGAGTGAGGAGGAGCCGTGAGGAAAAATGAGAGGAAAGGGAGAAAAGAAGAGAAGGAGAGAAGAAGAGAAAGGAAGAGGAGAGAGAGAAACCGAAAGTTCTCTAGGGAGAAGAAGAAGAAGAGGTTTCGCATGGAGGGCTTCATGGAGAGGGAGGAAAGCTTGTTGTTGGTGTTTCTTGGAGATGGCTAGGAGTGGGTTTGGCTTCTTCAATTCTCTTGAGGTTAAGGGTGAGCGTTTCGGTTTAACGTGATTGGGTATATGATGGGTTTTGGGATTTTGATGTTGTTTTAATAACTTGTGAAGTTGTTTTGATGAATTCGATGTGATTGATAAATGTTGATGATGTCCTGATGAAATTGATGATTAATTGATGAATTCGGTGATTCTTGATGAATGTTTGAAGTTGCGTGATGAGTTTCTGGTGATTCCCTTGGGGTATTTTGATGTGTCTATTGATGATCTTATGATGAATATCTTGATGAACAAAATCATGTTTTGAAATCAAATTGAGCTGGGAAAAATATCGAAAATTCTGAGTTTTCTGCGTTTTGAGCTGTTTCTGCCCACTGGCGCCTCAGTCGCGCTCGAGTCGCGCCTCAAGCGACAGAGTGATGCGCTGAGGGCTGATGTTTCTGTCCTCTCGCGCCTCGGCGGCGCCTCACTTCGCGCCGAGCGAGTCACACCGTCTCACTGCTTTTGCACCGCTTTTTCACCGCTGCTTGTACTTTTTGAAAAATTCATATCTTTTGAACCGGGAACCCGATTGAGGCGTTCTAAGATGCGTTGGAAAGCTTATTCAGAGGCCTAACTGAATATTCTACTTTTAAGGAAAAATAAACTGTTTTGTGGTAGTTGATATAAGAATGAAATGTTATACTATTAGTGTGCTAAGTGACTATGGCTAAATTGTGGTTTACCACTAAGGTCATAATTTCTTTCACTGGTGTATTTACAAGGGCATCACTGAGAGCATTGCAAAGGTGGCCAATGCCTGTTGCAAGTAGTATCGCTTACCGAGTAATCCCATAGTCAATCGCTTCACTATTTTATAACACACTAAACCAAAAGATAACAGAAAAATATATATATTTTAAATGATGTTGGTGTGTATTGGTTTTGACGAGTTGCAGTAAATGTTCCCTATGAGTGTAATTAGGATGGTGTTGTAGTATGATTTGTGTGAAAGGTGATGAGTTCACTCTATGAGTGATTATGATGTTGTGATATGACTTGTGATGTTTTGTGAAGAATATACTCTATGAGTATAGTTTTAATAATGCTGTTGTGTGACTGTGATGAATTGCGAAGAATACACTCTATGAGTGTTGTATGATGATGATGGTGAGTACTCCAGGTGAGTGTTTTGATGAAATGCACATGTGTATATAGAATCTCATGGCATGTGCATAAATGTGAAGAATAGGCTTCGGCCTCTTGCGAAGAATAGGCTTCGGCCTCCAGCGAAGAATAGGCTTCGGCCTCCAGCGAAGAATAGGCTTCGGCCTCTTAATTGTGATGAATATGGTACCATCATGCATTATGCCCTGGTGGGGGTTGCACTTTCATACATCATTATAACTGTGAATTGTGCTGTTGTGATAGGAGCTGTTGTTGTGTGACCGTGAATTGGTGATGTTGATGATGCTATGTGATTGCCTGCTCTCATTTCTCTATTATGTATCTGATTATGTTTTATTGAAATTCTCACCCCTTCTGCTTGGAATGTTGCTCTATGGTGGCAACGCTGCAGGTAACCGCGAGTGAAGGTCTAGCTGCCTTCTTGTTAGCTGTCGGGAAGTCTGTTTGTGTCGCTTCTCGATACCGTAGCACCTAGGGGCGTGGTTGACATTTATTAGTTACTAGTTAACCTGCTTAATGACGATGTTGATACTATGAGATGTGTTTTGAGAGGCTTAGTGATGTTATTATTTTATTCCACTCGTGATGATTGATTTATGACATGTACTTTTAAGACGTGGTTTTGCCGCACACAAACTTTAATGAGTGCAATTGATGAGATGAGTTTTATGATGAGGTAGCATTTCTTTTCTACCACTTAAATTAATATTTTTGAAAAGGAAATTACTCTGATAATGACGTGAAAATTGAGGGGTAGAAAAGGGGTGTTACATTAGTGGTATCGAGCGATTCGGGCCTCGTCCTACAAGTTGTCCAAAGATCGAGTCTAGTTATCTCTCGAGTCTTGGTACTCGTTCTAACCATTGTCCGTGTAGTAAGTGATGTTTCTGCAGGTGTAGGACAAACCGAGTACTGCTGAATGGTAAGTGAATAAGTGGGGGAGATACCCCGCCGATAATGTGTGCTGTATTGTGTTTCCAACGTGTGAACTCTGTGTCTTCTATTTTTGAATTCCCTGATGGGTTGGAAAATGCTTGGTTTGCGAAAGATGCGTTAGTTACTTCTTTTGAAACCGAAGGAAAATATTTTTGCCGCTCTAGGCTTCAATGTTCTTATAACTAATTATTACATGATTTTAAGAGTTGAGGACACCTTTCATTTACGAAAATCATTTCCAAAAAGTAAATTGTTGATTGTGTTGGAAAACAACTTTTCCTCATTTTTCGTGACTTCTACTTATAAATATTTTTGAAGTAGAGATGTCGCATTTATTGATATGTAGATTGGGTGATTGTTATTTGACGTAAATTTGGTCCATGACCTTTGTTGTTGTTGTTGTTGATGGGTCAATGTGACCAAAGTGTTGTTGTTGTTGTTGATGGGTCAATGTGACCAAAGCGTTGTTGTTGTTGTTGTTGGGTCAATGCGACCAAAGTGTCGTGTTGTTGTTGTTGTCGGGTTGATTTAATAATGTATTTGTGAGTTAAATGACTGTGCATTAAATGATGAAATTGCGGTGTTTAGTGTGGAGATGAACTATGAACATATGTTGCCTACAAGTTGTTTGATAGTATTACCTTGTGAGTTTTGAAGGTGAAATTACTATGCTTAAGTAGTATATGATGTTGAAAGTGGTATTTTGGCGGTTGGGTGAATTTGGGGTGTCGGGATGATTTGATTAGATTGTAGTTAAAGTGTTGCATGTAAAGTGTTGATAAAATGCATAAGTGAAGTTTAGAGTGCATGTAGGTGTTTGACCAAATATCAAAATGTTGATTGGATGCCCAAGTGTTGTTTGATGACATGAATTGTTAAATTTGAGTGTTGTTTGAGATTATTGTTTCGTGACGAAACATGATGAATTTTACTTGTTTACGGTTTTGTGCATTTCGACAATCGCTTTGATTGATCCAAAAAAATTATGTGGCTGATTGTTTTGAAAAAGGGATTTAACTCCGGTCGCTTTTGCCACTGTTTCATAAATTTTCAATAAGAGACGAGAAAGAAAATTCGCTTGCAAGTTGAGTAAGAAGTTCTGTCCAAGTTTGGTACCTAAGTGCAGTATTTTGAAAAATTGTACCAATTGGCTACTTATTTTGAAAAATAAAAATCATAGATAGAAACTACACTCAGAGACCTTTCCAACAAGTATTTGTTTGTCGAAATTCGATGTCGCTTACTATTTTAATTAATTCGTCAAAATAGACGCATAGTTGCGTAATTTTCTCGCAACCGAGTTTATGAAGATTTGCAAAAACGTTTTGAACTCGATCTTCATATGTTGTGGATTTGTAATTTAAAAACGAAGTGATTTTTGAGGTTGCTTGTGAACATTTAACAAACAATGTTATGGTTGGGTATTAATGTGAGTATTAAATTTATTTTCAACAAATGAGTACTCACCTTGTTGTCGTGTGTTCTCCTATGTGTTTACTTATGTGGCTAAATTAAACTCTAATCTCGCATGAACTTGTTATATGGTTGATTTAGCATTGTCACTTTGACTATATGAATTGGTGAAAGTATAGCATGAAGTATAATATGAATTTTTACTGTAACATGTTCTTGATTACGTGTTAATGTTGTATGCTAAATGCCTTGTAGATTAATCTTTCTACTTGTGTTAAGATGCTTCATTGTCTTGACCATTAAGAGTGATCCTTTGTAGGGGGTACCCGGTGACCCTGATTTGTGTTTATGTGTTATGTGTTAGGTATTATGGGAGAACCATTGTAGTAGCAAAGAAGTAAATGTAAATGATGAGTTCTTTCTAGTAAATTGAGCAAATGCATGCTTTGATGATGACGTAATTGAATATGATTAAGATTGATTGATGATTTGTTTAAGTGTGCTAGGACAATGAAAATATTTTGCTCACAAAACTTATTGTGTATGATCATGAGGATAGTTTAATGATACAGATTGATGAATTGATTTTATACCTGACAGTATGTGGTTATACATGATTGGTTGAACTCGTGGGGTTGATGTGCTGGCTTGTTCCTTTCTAACTAACTAGTTGATGTGATGAAAAGTTGTGTCGTTAATTGTTCAGATAGGTATGGTTGAAAGAGTTTTAACGATGTCAAAAGAGTGGGAGTCGTGACGACGCCTTCGCACTCTAGACCGCGTTAAAAGCCTTTTAGCGTAGTATGTGTAAATTGGAAGGATTGTAGTTTTGTGACCTCAATTAATTGGTGGCATGAGTAGGAGGGACTGATCACCCCAATAACTCATCCCCAATGAAAGAGGCGACAATAACTCATGGTATTATAAATTTTGGATATATGTGTTAATTTTGATTTGGGTAATTAAGTGGTGTGCTCATACTTGACTTCATGTTAATTATTACATGTGTATATATAAGTGTTCTCAATACGTGATGTTGTGAAAAATGCTTGATTTTGAAGTCATGTGTAGTACTACAAATTTGTTATTCATTTTAGAACTTGTGGGTCGATAACCGATTATGTATTTTTCTATGTGTGGTCCTTGAGAATAGAAGGTTAATTAAATCTTGTTTTAAATTTCGTGGCCTTTATTGAGTTGTGGGTAGTAGTTGTGTTTGGATTGAAAGTAGATAGTTATGTGGTATGAGGGATTGAATCAATACCTTAAGTTGAGACTCATGAGGGATAATAAGACCATACATTATAAGAACTTTTGGGAATGTGTCCTTATGGAATTTGATATGAGTTTGATGATGTTTGAGTAGTTGAGTAGGACTTTGATAACCTACAGATTAGAACATCTAAGTGGAAGTAAAGATGTAAAGAAAAGTGTTTAGTATGCTACTAAGTATATGATGGATTAAGGGCAATGATGGTTGGAGTTGACAAGAAGATTTGGTATTAGTTTCGTGAGTTTGGTGTGAATTTTCGAGGACTAAAAATATTCTAAGTGGGGAGAGTTGTAACGCCCCAAAATAATTTAATTCATTTATTTAAATTAACTTGCAACATTTATTTAAGTAGATTAATTAAAATAAAGTTTATTTCATTTAGGAGGTGTTTAAGTGATTAGGAGTGGTGGGAGTAATTAAAGGGAATTAAGTCGTGAGGAAATATTGGAATTAATTAATTAATAGAGTTTATTTTGATTAGGAGTTGTTTAAATAGTTGGGGAGAGGTGGAAGTAAATAAAAAAGAGAGGTGTAGGAAATAAGAGGCCATTGGCCCAAATCAATTGGGCCTAGGGTAAATGAAAGAAGAAGAGGAACTACCGAGAGGGAGTGAGGAGGAGCCGTGAGGAAAAAATGAGAGGAAAGGGAGAAAAGAAGAGAAGGAGAGAGAGAAGAGAAAGGAAGAGGAGAGAGAGAAACCGAAAGTTCTCTAGGGAGAAGAAGAAGAAGAGGTTTCGCATGGAGGGCTTCATGGAGAGGGAGGAAAGCTTGTTGTTGGTGTTTCTTGGAGATGGCTAGGAGTGGGTTTGGCTTCTTCAATTCTCTTGAGGTAAGGTGAGCGTTTCGGTTTAACGTGATTGGGTATATGATGGGTTTTGGGATTTTGATGTTGTTTTAATAACTTGTGAAGTTGTTTTGATGAATTCGATGTGATTGATAAATGTTGATGATGTCCTGATGAAATTGATGATTAATTGATGAATTCGGTGATTCTTGATGAATGTTTGAAGTTGCGTGATGAGTTTCGTGATTCCTCGGGGTATTTTGATGTGTCTATTGATGATCTTATGATGAATATCTTGATGAACAAAATCATGTTTTGAAATCAAATTGAGTGGGGAAAAATATCGAAAATTCCGAAGTTTTCAAGGCGTTTTGAGTCAAGCTTTGATCGTGTAACGCCCCAAATTTTATTAGAAATTATTTGGAGTTGATTTGATAGGGTAGTGGACCAAATTGGAGAGTTCTTGGCATAGGGACCATGTTGAGAAGGACTAAAATTGATGTTAGAAATACTTAATATATGATTATTATTATTATTATTGTTATTAATATTATTATTATTATTAAAAACAAGTTTCAAGGGAAAACCAAAGTGGTTATGGGAGGGAGGAAAAGTAGCGTATGGTTGGGAATTAAAAATCAAATTAAGAATAGGGTATATAATTTAAAATAAGGAGAGGGGTGTAGTAAATAAATGGGGAGTATTTTAGTTAAATAGGGAGGATATGAGAAAGTAATTAGGGGTGTGCAATTAGGGCCCATTGGAGTTAAGTGGCCCAAACCCAATTAATAAAACCTTAGGGTCTTAGGAGAAACCCTCATTAGAGCAAGAAAATCAAAAATTAGAAAGTGAGAAGAGTGAGAGAGGGAGCGCGACGGCTAGGGCAAGCAAGGGAGAGGAATTGCGTGAAGCTCAAGGAGGAAGGAGGAAAGCTTGGAGTGTTGGGGTCTTGGGAGGATTCTTCTTGAAAGATTAGGTGTCTTCTTCAATTGTAAAAGGTATGGGGCTCTCTTTCATAGTTAATAATTTATAAACCATGAAATCATAGGGATTAGGTGTTAGGAGTAGTTGTTAAATTAATTCATGAAGTATTTGAGTGATTGTTTGATTTTATATGTGATTATATTAATTGTTGTATGGAGATTGAAATGTTATTGTATTGATTGTTGATATTAAGGTGTTATAACATGATTTTAATGAAGAATAATAGGTAGAATTAAAGTGATGGCTAGGTGTTTGATGATTTGCTTGAATGAAGATGATAATGTTTTACAAGATTGTATGGTGTGGCGTTTTATATGTGAATATTGTTCTTGATTGTTGGTGTTAAGGTGAGTTAGATGAATTTAATGCAATATGGTGTGTAAATGGTGTTTGGTGTTTAAGTGTTGTTGATGTTATTGGGTGTTGATGATGAGCTTTACTTGTTTATGGTTTTTGTGTGTTTTCTGGACACTGTTTCGGTTTTTCTCAACTGGTACTGTTTGGTTGATCCAAATATTGTGTGGCTAATTGTTTTTGAAAATAGACTTAAGGCCGGTCGCTTTGGCACTGGTTTCGCTTCAATTCGGAGTTGTGTAGCTCAAGTTATGAGTCTCTAAAGTTAGGTCAAATTTCTGGAGTCAAACTGGGAGTAGGTTCAGTTTTTGCAGGTTTTGTGTGCTCAATTGAACTCCGTTTTGAGTGATTCTTATTTCCTTGAAAAATAGACTTAATTCTCTACGAAATAGGCACTGATTTCACTGAATTTCATTAAGAAATGAGAAAGAAAATTTGGTTGCAAGTTAGGTAAAGCGTTCTGTCCGATTTTGGTACCTCAGTGTAGTTTTTTGAAAAACTGTACCAACTGGACACTTATTTTGAAAAACTAAAATCATAGTTAGAAACTACACTCAGAGGGCTTTCCAATGAGTGGTCTTTTGTAATTTTTCGATGTCGCTTTGCTATTTTAAATAATTCGCCAAGTAGGAGTACTGCTGTAGGAATCCAAAGACTTTGTGCGGGTGTTGCCAATGTTACCCAAAGTGTCAAAATACTGCTTTTGGTCCTCCGAACTTTCTAGTCCCCGAGGTGTCAAACTAGTCCCTGGGTTTTATATTAATCCTTATGGTGTCGATTAGTCCCTAGGTGTCAAATTGGTCCTTGAGGTGTCAAATTAGTCCTTAGGTGTCAAAATGGGCCCCGAGTGTTGAAAGGGTCCTTAGGAGGTGATTTGGTCCTTAGGTGTGGGTTTAGTCCTGGTGTTGACTTTAGTCCGTGGAGTGGCTTTAGTCCTTTGGTGTAGAATTAGTCTTGGTGATCTTTTAGTCCCTATAGAATTACTATTTATGGTGTGGTGTACTATTGGGGAATAAATATTGGTGATTTGGGTCTATGACCTTTCTTTGGTGTTGGTGAGCCCACAAGGCTATTGGTGAGCATGTTATTGCATTATTTTGGTGATTTGGTGTTTCGTGCATAGTCATGGTGTCGCATTATCATATGCATATTTTGGTGAATAGACATCGCCTCTTAAATTATTGGTGAATGCCTCAAGGCTATTTTGGTGATGGATCCACATGCATATGCCCGTGGAGTATTGGGTTGCATTTCATACATTACATACATGTTTCGATGACCGATTGGGTGTTCATAAATTAATGGTGTATTTGATCGAATCAGATTTCTTGTGTGACTCGTAATCCCGTGTAATCGTATTTCTAGTGTAATCAGATTTCGTGTATCTGTATTAATGGTGTATTTGAATTGACCGTATATCCGTGTGCCTATTCTACCGTGTTTTTTTGTTTTATCTATTATTTCCTATGTATAGAGACTCACCCTATCGCGGCGTGTGTTGCCTCGTATGCTCGGCAACCTGCGCAGTGACTGGATCAAGGTGACTAGAAATCCTTCTTCTAGTGTGGTCGAGCTCGGCTCGACACGTAAGCACCGGGGATGTTTAGTTTGTTATTTCCTTATATTTTGAACTAAGATGTTAAGTTATTACTTTCCCATCGTTGTAATACTTATTCCTAAATTAATTGGTGCTATGTATCATATACTTAAGTTTATTTTGATTAATATTTTGGAGTTTTGATTTTGGTGTTTTAAATGTGGCACCTCGTGTGGTCGCACTAAAAGTTTTTACGCACTCGCATTTTTTGCAAATAATTCAAATAGTAGCTATGGTAGAAGGGGGTGTTACATTAGTGGTATCAGAGCAAAAGTTCGGTCTGTCCGGCCAAGTTATCGAGTCGTCGAGTCTATTAACCCTCGAGTCTTGGTACTCATTCTAAGTTATAGTTATGTTGTTGGTTATTGTTGTCGAATGTTGTGAACGTCTAGGTCTTGTGTTGTCTGCTATGATTGATCTTGTATTGCCTGGTGTGTTCTCTGTGTCCCTTGTCGATCTTCGACAGAGACTTTGTTATGAATTTTTGTTTGCCGTTGAGTGGGGTAATTGTAATCTTGGGTATGAACTGGTTAGAGCATAACCATGTTCCTATTAGTTAAATTTTCGAGGACGAAAATATTCTAAGTGGGGGAGAGTTGTAACGCCCCAAATTTTATTAGAAATTATTTGGAGTTGATTTGATAGGGTAGTGGACCAAATTGGAGAGTTCTTGGCATAGGGACCATGTTGAGAAGGACTAAAATTGATGTTAGAAATACTTAATATATGATTATTATTATTATTATTATTGTTATTATTAATATTATTATTATTAAAAACAAGTTTCAAGGGAAAACCAAAGTGGTTATGGGAGGGAGGAAAAGTAGCGTATGGTTGGGAATTAAAAATCAAATTAAGAATAGGGTATATAATTTAAAATAAGGAGAGGGGTGTAGTAAATAAATGGGGAGTATTTTAGTTAAATAGGGAGGATATGAGAAAGTAATTAGGGGTGTGCAATTAGGGCCCATTGGAGTTAAGTGGCCCAAACCCAATTAATAAAACCTTAGGGTCTTAGGAGAAACCCTCATTAGAGCAAGAAAATCAAAAATTAGAAAGTGAGAAGAGTGAGAGAGGAGCGCGACGGCTAGGGCAAGCAAGCAAGGAGAGGAATTGCGTGAAGCTCAAGGAGGAAGGAGGAAAGCTTGGAGTGTTGGGGTCTTGGGAGGATTCTTCTTGAAAGATTAGGTGTCTTCTTCAATTGTAAAAGGTATGGGGCTCTCTTTCATAGTTAATAATTTATAAACCATGAAATCATAGGGATTAGGTGTTAGGAGTAGTTGTTAAATTAATTCATGAAGTATTTGAGTGATTGTTTGATTTTATATGTGATTATATTAATTGTTGTATGGAGATTGAAATGTTATTGTATTGATTGTTGATATTAAGGTGTTATAACATGATTTTAATGAAGAATAATAGGTAGAATTAAAGTGATGGCTAGGTGTTTGATGATTTGCTTGAATGAACATGATAATGTTTTACAAGATTGTATGGTGTGGCGTTTTATATGTGAATATTGTTCTTGATTGTTGGTGTTAAGGTGAGTTAGATGAATTTAATGCAATATGGTGTGTAAATGGTGTTTGGTGTTTAAGTGTTGTTGATGTTATTGGGTGTTGATGATGAGCTTTACTTGTTTATGGTTTTGTGTGTTTTCTGGACACTGTTTCGGTTTTTCTCAACTGGTACTGTTTGGTTGATCCAAATATTGTGTGGCTAATTGTTTTTGAAAATAGACTTAAGGCCGGTCGTTTTGGCACCGGTTTCGCTTCAATTCGGAGTTGTGTAGCTCAAGTTATGAGTCTCTAAAGTTAGGTCAAATTTCTGGAGTCAAACTGGGAGTAGGTTCAGTTTTTGCAGGTTTTGTGTGCTCAATTGAACTCCGTTTTGAGTGATTCTTATTTCCTTGAAAAATAGACTTAATTCTCTACGAAATAGGCACTGATTTCACTGAATTTCATTAAGAAATGAGAAAGAAAATTTGGTTGCAAGTTAGGTAAAGCGTTCTGTCCGATTTTGGTACCTCAGTGTAGTTTTTTGAAAAACTGTACCAACTGGACACTTATTTTGAAAAACTAAAATCATAGTTAGAAACTACACTCAGAGGGCTTTCCAATGAGTGGTCTTTTGTAATTTTTCGATGTCGTTTGCTATTTTAAATAATTCGCCGAAGTAGGAGTACTGCTGTAGGAATCCAGCACTTTGTGCGGGTGTTGCCAATGTTACCCAAAGTGTCAAAATACTGTTTTGGTCCCTCTGAACTTTCTAGTCCCCGAGGTGTCAAACTAGTCCCTGGGTTTTATATTAATCCTTATGGTGTCAGATTAGTCCCTAGGTGTCAAATTGGTCCTTGAGGTGTCAAATTAGTCCTTAGGTGTCAAAATGGGCCCTGAGTGTTGAAAGGGTCCTTAGGAGGTGATTTGGTCCTTAGGTGTGGGTTTAGTCCCTGGTGTTGACTTTAGTCCGTGGAGTGGCTTTAGTCCTTTGGTGTAGAATTAGTCTTGGTGATCTTTTAGTCCCTATAGAATTACTATTTATGGTGTGGTGTACTATTGGGGAATAAATATTGGTGATTTGGGTCTATGACCTTTCTTTGGTGTTGGTGAGCCCACAAGGCTATTGGTGAGCATGTTATTGCATTATTTTGGTGATTTGGTGTTTCTGGTGCATAGTCATGGTGTCGCATTATCATATGCATATTTTGGTGAATAGGCATCAGCCTCTTAAATTATTGGTGAATGCCCTCAAGGCTATTTTGGTGATGGATCCACATGCATATGCCCGTGGAGTATTGGGTTGCATTTCATACATTACATACATGTTTCTGATGACTGATTGGGTGTTCATAAATTAATGGTGTATTTGACTGAACTGTATTTCTTGTGTGACTGTAATCCTGGTGTAACTGTATTTCTAGTGTAACTGTATTTCTGGTGTATCTGTATTAATGGTGTATTTGAATTGACTGTATATCTGGTGTGCCTATTCTACTGTGTTTTTGTTTTATCTATTATTTCCTATGTATAGAGACTCACCCTACTGCGTCGTGTTGCCTCGTATGTCGGCAACCTGCAGGTGACGGTGACTGAAGGTGACTAGAAATCCTTCTTCTAGTGTGGTCGAGTCGGCTCTGATACGTAGCACCGGGGGATGTTTAGTTTGTTATTTCCTTATATTTTGAACTAAGATGTTAAGTTATTACTTTCCCACTGTTGTAATACTTATTCCCGGAATTAATTGGTGCTATGTATCATATACTTAAGTTTATTTTGATTAATATTTTGGAGTTTTGATTTTGGTGTTTTAAATGTGGCACCCTCGTGTGGCTGCACTAAAAGTTTTTACGCACTCAGATTTTTGCAAATAATTCAAATAGTAGCTATGGTAGAAGGGGGTGTTACATTAGTGGTATCAGAGCAAAAGTTCGGTCTGTCCGGCCAAGTTATCGAGTCGTCGAGTCTATTAACCCTCGAGTCTTGGTACTCATTCTAAGTTATAGTTATGTTGTTGGTTATTGTTGTCGAATGTTGTGAACGTCTAGGTCTTGTGTTGTCTGCTATGATTGATCTTGTATTGCCTGGTGTGTTCTCTGTGTCCCTTGTCGATCTTCGACAGAGACTTTGTTATGAATTTTTGTTTGCCGTTGAGTGGGGTAATTGTAATCTTGGGTATGAACTGGTTAGAGCATAACCATGTTCCTATTAGTTAAATTTTCGAGGACGAAAATATTCTAAGTGGGGGAGAGTTGTAACGCCCCAAATTTTATTAGAAATTATTTGGAGTTGATTTGATAGGGTAGTGGACCAAATTGGAGAGTTCTTGGCATAGGGACCATGTTGAGAAGGACTAAAATTGATGTTAGAAATACTTAATATATGATTATTATTATTATTATTGTTATTATTAATATTATTATTATTATTAAAAACAAGTTTCAAGGGAAAACCAAAGTGGTTATGGGAGGGAGGAAAAGTAGCGTATGGTTGGGAATTAAAAATCAAATTAAGAATAGGGTATATAATTTAAAATAAGGAGAGGGGTGTAGTAAATAAATGGGAGTATTTTAGTTAAATAGGGAGGATATGAGAAAGTAATTAGGGGTGTGCAATTAGGGCCCATTGGAGTTAAGTGGCCCAAACCCAATTAATAAAACCTTAGGGTCTTAGGAGAAACCCTCATTAGAGCAAGAAAATCAAAAATTAGAAAGTGAGAAGAGTGAGAGAGGGAGCGCGACGGCTAGGGCAAGCAAGGGAGAGGAATTGCGTGAAGCTCAAGGAGGAAGGAGGAAAGCTTGGAGTGTTGGGGTCTTGGGAGGATTCTTCTTGAAAGATTAGGTGTCTTCTTCAATTGTAAAAGGTATGGGGGCTCTCTTTCATAGTTAATAATTTATAAACCATGAAATCATAGGGATTAGGTGTTAGGAGTAGTTGTTAAATTAATTCATGAAGTATTTGAGTGATTGTTTGATTTTATATGTGATTATATTAATTGTTGTATGGAGATTGAAATGTTATTGTATTGATTGTTGATATTAAGGTGTTATAACATGATTTTAATGAAGAATAATAGGTAGAATTAAAGTGATGGCTAGGTGTTTGATGATTTGCTTGAATGAACATGATAATGTTTTACAAGATTGTATGGTGTGGCGTTTTATATGTGAATATTGTTCTTGATTGTTGGTGTTAAGGTGAGTTAGATGAATTTAATGCAATATGGTGTGTAAATGGTGTTTGGTGTTTAAGTGTTGTTGATGTTATTGGGTGTTGATGATGAACTTTACTTGTTTATGGTTTTTGTGTGTTTTCTGGACACTGTTTCGGTTTTTCTCAACTGGTACTGTTTGGTTGATCCAAATATTGTGTGGCTAATTGTTTTTGAAAATAGACTTAAGGCCGGTCGTTTTGGCACTGGTTTCGCTTCAATTCGAGTTGTGTAGCTCAAGTTATGAGTCTATAAAGTTAGGTCAAATTTCTGGAGTCAAACTGGGAGTAGGTTCAGTTTTTGCAGGTTTTGTGTGCTCAATTGAACTCCGTTTTGAGTGATTCTTATTTCCTTGAAAAATAGACTTAATTCTCTACGAAATAGGCACTGATTTCACTGAATTTCATTAAGAAATGAGAAAGAAAATTTGGTTGCAAGTTAGGTAAAGCGTTCTGTCCGATTTTGGTACCTCATTGTAGTTTTTTGAAAAACTGTACCAACTGGACACTTATTTTGAAAAACTAAAATCATAGTTAGAAACTACACTCAGAGGGCTTTCCAATGAGTGGTCTTTTGTAATTTTTCGATGTCGTTTGCTATTTTAAATAATTCGCCAAGTAGGAGTACTGCTTGTAGGAATCCAAAGACTTTGTGCGGTGTTGCCAATGTTACCCAAAGTGTCAAAATACTTGTTTTGGTCCCTCTCAACTTTCTAGTCCCCGAGGTGTCAAACTAGTCCCTGGGTTTTATATTAATCCTTATGGTGTCGATTAGTCCCTAGGTGTCAAATTGGTCCTTGAGGTGTCAAATTAGTCCTTAGGTGTCAAAATGGGCCCCGAGTGTTGAAAGGGTCCTTAGGAGGTGATTTGGTCCTTAGGTGTGGGTTTAGTCCCCGGTGTTGACTTTAGTCCGTGGAGTGGCTTTAGTCCTTTGGTGTAGAATTAGTCTTGGTGATCTTTTAGTCCCTATAGAATTACTATTTATGGTGTGGTGTACTATTGGGGAATAAATATTGGTGATTTGGGTCTATGACCTTTCTTTGGTGTTGGTGAGCCCACAAGGCTATTGGTGAGCATGTTATTGCATTATTTTGGTGATTTGGTGTTTCGTGCATAGTCATGGTGTCGCATTATCATATGCATATTTTGGTGAATAGGCATCACCTCTTAAATTATTGGTGAATGCCTCAAGGCTATTTTGGTGATGGATCCACATGCATATGCCCGTGGAGTATTGGGTTGCATTTCATACATTACATACATGTTTCTGATGCCGATTTGGTGTTCATAAATTAATGGTGTATTTGACCGAACTGTATTTCTTGTGTGACTGTAATCCTGGTGTAACCGTATTTCTAGTGTAAATGTATTTCTGGTGTATCTGTATTAATGGTGTATTTGAATTGACTGTATATCCGTGTGTGCCTATTCTACTCGTGTTTTTGTTTTATCTATTATTTCCTATGTATAGAGACTCACCTCATCAAGCGCCGTGTTGCCTCGTATGTCGGCAACCTGCAGGTGACGGTGACTGAAGGTGACTAGAAATCCTTCTTCTAGTGTGGTCGAGTCGGCTCTGATACGTAGCACCGGGGGATGTTTAGTTTGTTATTTCCTTATATTTTGAACTAAGATGTTAAGTTATTACTTTCCCACTGTTGTAATACTTATTCCCGGAATTAATTGGTGCTATGTATCATATACTTAAGTTTATTTTGATTAATATTTTGGAGTTTTGATTTTGGTGTTTTAAATGTGGCACCCTCGTGTGGCTGCACTAAAAGTTTTTACGCACTCAGATTTTTGCAAATAATTCAAATAGTAGCTATGGTAGAAGGGGTGTTACATTAGTGGTATCGTGAGCAAAAGTTCGGTCTGTCCTAGCCAAGTTATCGAGTCGTCGAGTCTATTAACCCTCGAGTCTTGGTACTCATTCTAAGTTATAGTTATGTTGTTGGTTATTGTTGTCGAATGTTGTGAACGTCTAGGTCTTGTGTTGTCTGCTATGATTGATCTTGTATTGCCTGGTGTGTTCTCTGTGTCCCTTGTCGATCTTCGACAGAGACTTTGTTATGAATTTTTGTTTGCCGTTGAGTGGGGTAATTGTAATCTTGGGTATGAACTGGTTTAGAGCATAACCATGTTCCTATTAGTTAAATTTTCGAGGACGAAAATATTCTAAGTGGGGAGAGTTGTAACGCCCAAATTTTATTAGAAATTATTTGGAGTTGATTTGATAGGGTAGTGGACCAAATTGGAGAGTTCTTGGCATAGGGACCATGTTGAGAAGGACTAAAATTGATGTTAGAAATACTTAATATATGATTATTATTATTATTATTGTTATTATTAATATTATTATTATTATTAAAAACAAGTTTCAAGGGAAAACCAAAGTGGTTATGGGAGGGAGGAAAAGTAGCGTATGGTTGGGAATTAAAAATCAAATTAAGAATAGGGTATATAATTTAAAATAAGGAGAGGGCTGTAGTAAATAAATGGGGAGTATTTTTTTAGTTAAATAGGAGGATATGAGAAAGTAATTAGGGGTGTGCAATTAGGGCCCATTGGAGTTAAGTGGCCCAAACCCAATTAATAAAACCTTAGGGTCTTAGGAGAAACCCTCATTAGAGCAAGAAAATCAAAAATTAGAAAGTGAGAAGAGTGAGAGAGGGAGCGCGACGGCTAGGGCAAGCAAGGGAGAGGAATTGCGTGAAGCTCAAGGAGGAAGGAGGAAAGCTTGGAGTGTTGGGGTCTTGGGAGGATTCTTCTTGAAAGATTAGGTGTCTTCTTCAATTGTAAAAGGTATGGGGGCTCTCTTTCATAGTTAATAATTTATAAACCATGAAATCATAGGGATTAGGTGTTAGGAGTAGTTGTTAAATTAATTCATGAAGTATTTGAGTGATTGTTTGATTTTATATGTGATTATATTAATTGTTGTATGGAGATTGAAATGTTATTGTATTGATTGTTGATATTAAGGTGTTATAACATGATTTTAATGAAGAATAATAGGTAGAATTAAAGTGATGGCTAGGTGTTTGATGATTTGCTTGAATGAACATGATAATGTTTTACAAGATTGTATGGTGTGGCGTTTTATATGTGAATATTGTTCTTGATTGTTGGTGTTAAGGTGAGTTAGATGAATTTAATGCAATATGGTGTGTAAATGGTGTTTGGTGTTTAAGTGTTGTTGATGTTATTGGGTGTTGATGATGAGTTTTACTTGTTTATGGTTTTTGTGTGTTTTCTGGACACTGTTTCGGTTTTTCTCAACTGGTACTGTTTGGTTGATCCAAATATTGTGTGGCTAATTGTTTTTGAAAATAGACTTAAGGCCGGTCGTTTTGGCACTGGTTTCGTTCAATTCGGAGTTGTGTAGCTCAAGTTATGAGTCTCTAAAGTTAGGTCAAATTTCTGGAGTCAAACTGGGAGTAGGTTCAGTTTTTGCAGGTTTTGTGTGCTCAATTGAACTCCGTTTTGAGTGATTCTTATTTCCTTGAAAAATAGACTTAATTCTCTACGAAATAGGCACTGATTTCACTGAATTTCATTAAGAAATGAGAAAGAAAATTTGGTTGCAAGTTAGGTAAAGCGTTCTGTCCGATTTTGGTACCTCAGTGTAGTTTTTTGAAAAACTGTACCAACTGGACACTTATTTTGAAAAACTAAAATCATAGTTAGAAACTACACTCAGAGGGCTTTCCAATGAGTGGTCTTTTGTAATTTTTCGATGTCGTTTGCTATTTTAAATAATTCACCAAGTAAGAGTACTGCTGTAGGAATCCAGCACTTTGTGCGGGTGTTGCCAATGTTACCCAAAGTGTCAAAATACTGTTTTGGTCCCTCTGAACTTTCTAGTCCCCGAGGTGTCAAACTAGTCCCTGGGTTTTATATTAATCCTTATGGTGTCAGATTAGTCCCTAGGTGTCAAATTGGTCCTTGAGGTGTCAAATTAGTCCTTAGGTGTCAAAATGGGCCCTGAGTGTTGAAAGGGTCCTTAGGAGGTGATTTGGTCCTTAGGTGTGGGTTTAGTCCCTGGTGTTGACTTTAGTCCGTGGAGTGGCTTTAGTCCTTTGGTGTAGAATTAGTCTTGGTGATCTTTTAGTCCCTATAGAATTACTATTTATGGTGTGGTGTACTATTGGGGAATAAATATTGGTGATTTGGGTCTATGACCTTTCTTTGGTGTTGGTGAGCCCACAAGGCTATTGGTGAGCATGTTATTGCATTATTTTGGTGATTTGGTGTTTCTGGTGCATAGTCATGGTGTCGCATTATCATATGCATATTTTGGTGAATAGACATCGGCCTCTTAAATTATTGGTGAATGCCCTCAAGGCTATTTTGGTGATGGATCCACATGCATATGCCCGTGGAGTATTGGGTTGCATTTCATACATTACATACATGTTTCTGATGACTGATTGGGTGTTCATAAATTAATGGTGTATTTGACTGAACTGTATTTCTTGTGTGACTGTAATCCTGGTGTAACTGTATTTCTAGTGTAACTGTATTTCTGGTGTATCTGTATTAATGGTGTATTTGAATTGACTGTATATCTGGTGTGCCTATTCTACTGTGTTTTTGTTTTATCTATTATTTCCTATGTATAGAGACTCACCCTCATCGCGTCGTGTTGCCTCGTATGTCCAAGAACCCGCAGTGACTGCGGGATCAAGGTGACTAGAAATCCTTCTTCTAGTGTGGTCGAGTCGGCTCTGATACGTAGCACCGGGGGATGTTTAGTTTGTTATTTCCTTATATTTTGAACTAAGATGTTAAGTTATTACTTTCCCACTGTTGTAATACTTATTCCCTAAATTAATTGGTGCTATGTATCATATACTTAAGTTTATTTTGATTAATATTTTGGAGTTTTGATTTTGGTGTTTTAAATGTGGCACCTCGTGTGGTCGCACTAAAAGTTTTTACGCACTCGCATTTTTGCAAATAATTCAAATAGTAGCTATGGTAGAAGGGGGTGTTACATTAGTGGTATCGTGAGCAAAAGTTCGGTCCGTCCGGCCAAGTTATCGAGTCGTCGAGTCTATTAACCCTCGAGTCTTGGTACTCATTCTAAGTTATAGTTATGTTGTTGGTTATTGTTGTTGTCGAATGTTGTGAACGTCTAGGTCTTGTGTTGTCTGCTATGATTGATCTTGTATTGCCTGGTGTGTTCTCTGTGTCCCTTGTCGATCTTCGACAGAGACTTTGTTATGAATTTTTGTTTGCCGTTGAGTGGGGTAATTGTAATCTTGGGTATGAACCGTTAGAGCATAACCATGTTCCTATTAGTTAAATTTTCGAGGACGAAAAATATTCTAAGTGGGGGAGAGTTGTAACGCCCCAAATTTTATTAGAAATTATTTGGAGTTGATTTGATAGGGTAGTGGACCAAATTGGAGAGTTCTTGGCATAGGGACCATGTTGAGAAGGACTAAAATTGATGTTAGAAATACTTAATATATGATTATTATTATTAATATTGTTATTATTAATATTATTATTATTATTAAAAACAAGTTTCAAGGGAAAACCAAAGTGGTTATGGGAGGAGGAAAAGTAGCGTATGGTTGGGAATTAAAAATCAAATTAAGAATAGGGTATATAATTTAAAATAAGGAGAGGGTGTAGTAAATAAATGGGGAGTATTTTAGTTAAATAGGGAGGATATGAGAAAGTAATTAGGGGTGTGCAATTAGGGCCCATTGGAGTTAAGTGGCCCAAACCCAATTAATAAAACCTTAGGGTCTTAGGAGAAACCCTCATTAGAGCAAGAAAATCAAAAATTAGAAAGTGAGAAGAGTGAGAGAGGGAGCGACGGCCAGTGGCAAGCAAGGGAGAGGAATTGCGTGAAGCTCAAGGAGGAAGGAGGAAAGCTTGGAGTGTTGGGGTCTTGGGAGGATTCTTCTTGAAAGATTAGGTGTCTTCTTCAATTGTAAAAGGTATGGGGCTCTCTTTCATAGTTAATAATTTATAAACCATGAAATCATAGGGATTAGGTGTTAGGAGTAGTTGTTAAATTAATTCATGAAGTATTTGAGTGATTGTTTGATTTTATATGTGATTATATTAATTGTTGTATGGAGATTGAAATATTATTGTATTGATTGTTGATATTAAGGTGTTATAACATGATTTTAATGAAGAATAATAGGTAGAATTAAAGTGATGGCTAGGTGTTTGATGATTTGCTTGAATGAACATGATAATGTTTTAGAAGATTGTATGGTGTGGCGTTTTATATGTGAATATTGTTCTTGATTGTTGGTGTTAAGGTGAGTTAGATGAATTTAATGCAATATGGTGTGTAAATGGTGTTTGGTGTTTAAGTGTTGTTGATGTTATTGGGTGTTGATGATGAGCTTTACTTGTTTATGGTTTTTGTGTGTTTTCTGGACACTGTTTCGGTTTTTCTCAACTGGTACTGTTTGGTTGATCCAAATATTGTGTGGCTAATTGTTTTTGAAAATAGACTTAAGGCCGGTCGTTTTGGCACTGGTTTCGTTCAATTCGGAGTTGTGTAGCTCAAGTTATGAGTCTATAAAGTTAGGTCAAATTTCTGGAGTCAAACTGGGAGTAGGTTCAGTTTTTGCAGGTTTTGTGTGCTCAATTGAACTCCGTTTTGAGTGATTCTTATTTCCTTGAAAAATAGACTTAATTCTCTACGAAATAGGCACTGATTTCACTGAATTTCATTAAGAAATGAGAAAGAAAATTTGGTTGCAAGTTAGGTAAAGCGTTCTGTCCGATTTTGGTACCTCAGTGTAGTTTTTTGAAAAACTGTACCAACTGGACACTTATTTTGAAAAACTAAAATCATAGTTAGAAACTACACTCAGAGGGCTTTCCAATGAGTGGTCTTTTGTAATTTTTCGATGTCGTTTGCTATTTTAAATAATTCATTGAAGTAGGAGTACTGCTGTAGGAATCCAAAGAATTTGTGCGGGTGTTGCCAATGTTACCCAAAGTGTCAAAATACTGCTTTTGGTCCTCTCAACTTTCTAGTCCCCGAGGTGTCAAACTAGTCCCTGGGTTTTATATTAATCCTTATGGTGTCAGATTAGTCCCTAGGTGTCAAATTGGTCCTTGAGGTGTCAAATTAGTCCTTAGGTGTCAAAATGGGCCCTGAGTGTTGAAAGGGTCCTTAGGAGGTGATTTGGTCCTTAGGTGTGGGTTTAGTCCCCGGTGTTGACTTTAGTCCGTGGAGTGGCTTTAGTCCTTTGGTGTAGAATTAGTCTTGGTGATCTTTTAGTCCCTATAGAATTACTATTTATGGTGTGGTGTACTATTGGGGAATAAATATTGGTGATTTGGGTCTATGACCTTTCTTTGGTGTTGGTGAGCCCACAAGGCTATTGGTGAGCATGTTATTGCATTATTTTGGTGATTTGGTGTTTCGTGCATAGTCATGGTGTCGCATTATCATATGCATATTTTGGTGAATAGGCATCGCCTCTTAAATTATTGGTGAATGCCTCAAGGCTATTTTTTTGATGATGGATCCACATGCATATGCCCGTGGAGTATTGGGTTGCATTTCATACATTACATACATGTTTCGATGACCGATTGGGTGTTCATAAATTAATGGTGTATTTGATCGAATCAGTATTTCTTGTGTGATCGTAATCCTCGTGTAATCGTATTTCTAGTGTAATCAGATTCTCGTGTATCTCAGATTAATGGTGTATTTGAATTGATCAGATATCCGTGTGCCTATTCTACTCGTGTTTTTGTTTTATCTATTATTTCCTATGTATAGAGACTCACCCTCATCGCTGGTGTGTTGCCTCGTATGTCGGCAAACCCGCAGTGACTGATGATCAAGGTGACTAGAAATCCTTCTTCTAGTGTGGTCGAGTCGGCCTCGATACGTAGCACCGGGGATGTTTAGTTTGTTATTTCCTTATATTTTGAACTAAGATGTTAAGTTATTACTTTCCCAATCGTTGTAATACTTATTCCCTAATTAATTGGTGCTATGTATCATATACTTAAGTTTATTTTGATTAATATTTTGGAGTTTTGATTTTGGTGTTTTAAATGTGGCACCCTCGTGGTCGCACTAAAAGTTTTTACGCACTCAGATTTTTGCAAATAATTCAAATAGTAGCTATGGTAGAAGGGGGTGTTACATTAGTGGTATCAGAGCAAAAGTTCGGTCTGTCCGGCCAAGTTATCGAGTCGTCGAGTCTATTAACCCTCGAGTCTTGGTACTCATTCTAAGTTATAGTTATGTTGTTGGTTATTGTTGTCGAATGTTGTGAACGTCTAGGTCTTGTGTTGTCTGCTATGATTGATCTTGTATTGCCTGGTGTGTTCTCTGTGTCCCTTTGTCGATCTTCGATGAGAGACTTTGTTATGAATTTTTGTTTGCCGTTGAGTGGGGTAATTGTAATCTTGGGTATGAACTGTTAGAGCATAACCATGTTCCTATTAGTTAAATTTTCGAGGACGAAAATATTCTAAGTGGGGAGAGTTGTAACGCCCAAATTTTATTAGAAATTATTTGGAGTTGATTTGATAGGGTAGTGGACCAAATTGGAGAGTTCTTGGCATAGGGACCATGTTGAGAAGGACTAAAATTGATGTTAGAAATACTTAATATATGATTATTATTATTAATATTGTTATTATTAATATTATTATTATTATTAAAAACAAGTTTCAAGGGAAAACCAAAGTGGTTATGGGAGGGAGGAAAAGTAGCGTATGGTTGGGAATTAAAAATCAAATTAAGAATAGGGTATATAATTTAAAATAAGGAGAGGGGTGTAGTAAATAAATGGGGAGTATTTTAGTTAAATAGGGAGGATATGAGAAAGTAATTAGGGGTGTGCAATTAGGGCCCATTGGAGTTAAGTGGCCCAAACCCAATTAATAAAACCTTAGGGTCTTAGGAGAAACCCTCATTAGAGCAAGAAAATCAAAAATTAGAAAGTGAGAAGAGTGAGAGAGGGAGCGCGACGGCTAGGGCAAGCAAGGGAGAGGAATTGCGTGAAGCTCAAGGAGGAAGGAGGAAAGCTTGGAGTGTTGGGGTCTTGGGAGGATTCTTCTTGAAAGATTAGGTGTCTTCTTCAATTGTAAAAGGTATGGGGGCTCTCTTTCATAGTTAATAATTTATAAACCATGAAATCATAGGGATTAGGTGTTAGGAGTAGTTGTTAAATTAATTCATGAAGTATTTGAGTGATTGTTTGATTTTATATGTGATTATATTAATTGTTGTATGGAGATTGAAATATTATTGTATTGATTGTTGATATTAAGGTGTTATAACATGATTTTAATGAAGAATAATAGGTAGAATTAAAGTGATGGCTAGGTGTTTGATGATTTGCTTGAATGAACATGATAATGTTTTAGAAGATTGTATGGTGTGGCGTTTTATATGTGAATATTGTTCTTGATTGTTGGTGTTAAGGTGAGTTAGATGAATTTAATGCAATATGGTGTGTAAATGGTGTTTGGTGTTTAAGTGTTGTTGATGTTATTGGGTGTTGATGATGAGCTTTACTTGTTTATGGTTTTTGTGTGTTTTCTGGACACTGTTTCGGTTTTTCTCAACTGGTACTGTTTGGTTGATCCAAATATTGTGTGGCTAATTGTTTTTGAAAATAGACTTAAGGCCGGTCGTTTTGGCACTGGTTTCGCTCAATTCGAGTTGTGTAGCTCAAGTTATGAGTCTCTAAAGTTAGGTCAAATTTCTGGAGTCAAACTGGGAGTAGGTTCAGTTTTTGCAGGTTTTGTGTGCTCAATTGAACTCCGTTTTGAGTGATTCTTATTTCCTTGAAAAATAGACTTAATTCTCTACGAAATAGGCACTGATTTCACTGAATTTCATTAAGAAATGAGAAAGAAAATTTGGTTGCAAGTTAGGTAAAGCGTTCTGTCCGATTTTGGTACCTCAGTGTAGTTTTTTGAAAAACTGTACCAACTGGACACTTATTTTGAAAAACTAAAATCATAGTTAGAAACTACACTCAGAGGGCTTTCCAATGAGTGGTCTTTTGTAATTTTTCGATGTCGTTTGCTATTTTAAATAATTCGCCGAAGTAGGAGTACTGCTGTAGGAATCCAGCACTTTGTGCGGGTGTTGCCAATGTTACCCAAAGTGTCAAAATACTGTTTTGGTCCCTCTGAACTTTCTAGTCCCCGAGGTGTCAAACTAGTCCCTGGGTTTTATATTAATCCTTATGGTGTCAGATTAGTCCCTAGGTGTCAAATTGGTCCTTGAGGTGTCAAATTAGTCCTTAGGTGTCAAAATGGGCCCTGAGTGTTGAAAGGGTCCTTAGGAGGTGATTTGGTCCTTAGGTGTGGGTTTAGTCCTCGGTGTTGACTTTAGTCCGTGGAGTGGCTTTAGTCCTTTGGTGTAGAATTAGTCTTGGTGATCTTTTAGTCCCTATAGAATTACTATTTATGGTGTGGTGTACTATTGGGGAATAAATATTGGTGATTTGGGTCTATGACCTTTCTTTGGTGTTGGTGAGCCCACAAGGCTATTGGTGAGCATGTTATTGCATTATTTTGGTGATTTGGTGTTTCTGGTGCATAGTCATGGTGTCGCATTATCATATGCATATTTTGGTGAATAGGCATCAGCCTCTTAAATTATTGGTGAATGCCCTCAAGGCTATTTTGGTGATGGATCCACATGCATATGCCCGTGGAGTATTGGGTTGCATTTCATACATTACATACATGTTTCTGATGACTGATTGGGTGTTCATAAATTAATGGTGTATTTGACTGAACTGTATTTCTTGTGTGACTGTAATCCTGGTGTAACTGTATTTCTAGTGTAACTGTATTTCTGGTGTATCTGTATTAATGGTGTATTTGAATTGATCGTATATCCGTGTGCCTATTCTACTCGTGTTTTTGTTTTATCTATTATTTCCTATGTATAGAGACTCACCTCATCGCGCCGTGTTGCCTCGTATGTCGGCAACTGCGCAGTGACTGGGATCAAGGTGACTAGAAATCCTTCTTCTAGTGTGGTCGAGCCTCGGCCTGATACGTAGCACCGGGGATGTTTAGTTTGTTATTTCCTTATATTTTGAACTAAGATGTTAAGTTATTACTTTCCCAATCGTTGTAATACTTATTCCCTAATTAATTGGTGCTATGTATCATATACTTAAGTTTATTTTGATTAATATTTTGGAGTTTTGATTTTGGTGTTTTAAATGTGGCACCCTCGTGTGGCTGCACTAAAAGTTTTTACGCACTCAGATTTTTGCAAATAATTCAAATAGTAGCTATGGTAGAAGGGGGTGTTACATTAGTGGTATCAGAGCAAAAGTTCGGTCTGTCCGGCCAAGTTATCGAGTCGTCGAGTCTATTAACCCTCGAGTCTTGGTACTCATTCTAAGTTATAGTTATGTTGTTGGTTATTGTTGTCGAATGTTGTGAACGTCTAGGTCTTGTGTTGTCTGCTATGATTGATCTTGTATTGCCTGGTGTGTTCTCTGTGTCCCTTGTCGATCTTCGACAGAGACTTTGTTATGAATTTTTGTTTGCCGTTGAGTGGGGTAATTGTAATCTTGGGTATGAACTGGTTAGAGCATAACCATGTTCCTATTAGTTAAATTTTCGAGGACGAAAATATTCTAAGTGGGGGAGAGTTGTAACGCCCCAAATTTTATTAGAAATTATTTGGAGTTGATTTGATAGGGTAGTGAACCAAATTGGAGAGTTCTTGGCATAGGGACCATGTTGAGAAGGACTAAAATTGATGTTAGAAATACTTAATATATGATTATTATTATTATTATTGTTATTATTAATATTATTATTATTAAAAACAAGTTTCAAGGGAAAACCAAAGTGGTTATGGGAGGGAGGAAAAGTAGCGTATGGTTGGGAATTAAAAATCAAATTAAGAATAGGGTATATAATTTAAAATAAGGAGAGGGGTGTAGTAAATAAATGGGGAGTATTTTAGTTAAATAGGGAGGATATGAGAAAGTAATTAGGGGTGTGCAATTAGGGCCCATTGGAGTTAAGTGGCCCAAACCCAATTAATAAAACCTTATGGTCTTAGGAGAAACCCTCATTAGAGCAAGAAAATCAAAAATTAGAAAGTGAGAAGAGTGAGAGAGGGAGCGCGACGGCTAGGGCAAGCAAGGGAGAGGAATTGCGTGAAGCTCAAGGAGGAAGGAGGAAAGCTTGGAGTGTTGGGGTCTTGGGAGGATTCTTCTTGAAAGATTAGGTGTCTTCTTCAATTGTAAAAGGTATGGGGCTCTCTTTCATAGTTAATAATTTATAAACCATGAAATCATAGGGATTAGGTGTTAGAAGTAGTTGTTAAATTAATTCATGAAGTATTTGAGTGATTGTTTGATTTTATATGTGATTATATTAATTGTTGTATGGAGATTGAAATGTTATTGTATTGATTGTTGATATTAAGGTGTTATAACATGATTTTAATGAAGAATAATAGGTAGAATTAAAGTGATGGCTAGGTGTTTGATGATTTGCTTGAATGAAGATGATAATGTTTTACAAGATTGTATGGTGTGGCGCTTTTATATGTGAATATTGTTCTTGATTGTTGGTGTTAAGGTGAGTTAGATGAATTTAATGCAATATGGTGTGTAAATGGTGTTTGGTGTTTAAGTGTTGTTGATGTTATTGGGTGTTGATGATGAGCTTTACTTGTTTATGGTTTTTGTGTGTTTTCTGGACACTGTTTCGGTTTTTCTCAACTGGTACTGTTTGGTTGATCCAAATATTGTGTGGCTAATTGTTTTTGAAAATAGACTTAAGGCCGGTCGTTTTGGCACTGGTTTCGTTCAATTCGGAGTTGTGTAGCTCAAGTTATGAGTCTCTAAAGTTAGGTCAAATTTCTGGAGTCAAACTGGGAGTAGGTTCAGTTTTTGCAGGTTTTGTGTGCTCAATTGAACTCCGTTTTGAGTGATTCTTATTTCCTTGAAAAATAGACTTAATTCTCTACGAAATAGGCACTGATTTCACTGAATTTCATTAAGAAATGAGAAAGAAAATTTGGTTGCAAGTTAGGTAAAGCGTTCTGTCCGATTTTGGTACCTCAGTGTAGTTTTTTGAAAAACTGTACCAACTGGACACTTATTTTGAAAAACTAAAATCATAGTTAGAAACTACACTCAGAGGGCTTTCCAATGAGTGGTCTTTTGTAATTTTTCGATGTCGTTTGCTATTTTAAATAATTCGCCGAAGTAGGAGTACTGCAGTAGGAATCCAAAGACTTTGTGCGGGTGTTGCCAATGTTACCCAAAGTGTCAAAATACTCGCTTTGGTCCCTCTCAACTTTCTAGTCCCCGAGGTGTCAAACTAGTCCCTGGGTTTTATATTAATCCTTATGGTGTCGATTAGTCCCTAGGTGTCAAATTGGTCCTTGAGGTGTCAAATTAGTCCTTAGGTGTCAAAATGGGCCCCGAGTGTTGAAAGGGTCCTTAGAGGTGATTTGGTCCTTAGGTGTGGGTTTAGTCCTCGGTGTTGACTTTAGTCCGTGGAGTGGCTTTAGTCCTTTGGTGTAGAATTAGTCTTGGTGATCTTTTAGTCCCTATAGAATTACTATTTATGGTGTGGTGTACTATTGGGGAATAAATATTGGTGATTTGGGTCTATGACCTTTCTTTGGTGTCAGTGAGCCCACAAGGCTATTGGTGAGCATGTTATTGCATTATTTTGGTGATTTGGTGTTTCGGTGCATAGTCATGGTGTCGCATTATCATATGCATATTTTGGTGAATAGGCATCACCTCTTAAATTATTGGTGAATGCCCTCAAGGCTATTTTGGTGATGGATCCACATGCATATGCCCGTGGAGTATTGGGTTGCATTTCATACATTACATACATGTTTCGATGACCGATTGGGTGTTCATAAATTAATGGTGTATTTGAACGAAACTGTATTTCTTGTGTGACTGTAATCCTGGTGTAACTGTATTTCTAGTGTAATCAGATTTCCGTGTATCTCAGTATTAATGGTGTATTTGAATTGATCGTATATCCGTGTGCCTATTCTACTGTGTTTTTGTTTTATCTATTATTTCCTATGTATAGAGACTCACCCTACTGCGTCGTGTTGCCTCGTATGTCGGCAACCTGCAGGTGACGGTGACTGAAGGTGACTAGAAATCCTTCTTCTAGTGTGGTCGAGTCTACTCGATACGTGTAGCACCGGGGGATGTTTAGTTTGTTATTTCCTTATATTTTGAACTAAGATGTTAAGTTATTACTTTCCCACTGTTGTAATACTTATTCCCGGAATTAATTGGTGCTATGTATCATATACTTAAGTTTATTTTGATTAATATTTTGGAGTTTTGATTTTGGTGTTTTAAATGTGGCACCCTCGTGTGGCTGCACTAAAAGTTTTTACGCACTCAGATTTTTGCAAATAATTCAAATAGTAGCTATGGTAGAAGGGGGTGTTACAACTGGCGCCTCAGTCGCGCTCGGGTCGCGCCTCAAGCGACAGAGTGATGCGCTGAGGGCTGATGTTTCTGTCCTCTCGCGCCTCGGCGGCGCCTCACTCGCGCCCGGAGCGCGAGTCACCGTCTCACTGCTTTTGCACTCGCTTTTTCACCGCTTTTGTACTTTTTGAAAAATTCATATCTTTTGAACCGGGAACCCGATTGAGGCGTTCTAAGATGCGTTGGAAAGCTTATTCAGAGGCCTAACTGAATATACTACTTTTAAGGAAAAATAAACTGTTTTGTGGTAGTTGATATAAGAATGAAATGTTATACTATTAGTGTGCTAAGTGACTATGGCTAAATTGTGGTTTACCACTAAGGTCAGAATTTCTTTCACTGGTGTATTTACAAGGGCATCACCGAGAGCCTTGCAAAGGTGGCCAATGCCTGTTGCAAGTAGTATCGCTTACTCCGAGTAATCCCATAGTCAATCACCACTATTTTATAACACACTAAACCAAAAGATAACGTAAAAATATATATATTTTAAAATGATGTTGGTGTGTATTGGTTTTGACGAGTTGCAGAAAATGTTCCCTATGAGTGTAATTAGGATGGTGTTGTAGTATGATTTGTGTGAAAGGTGATGAGTTCACTCTATGAGTGATTATGATGTTGTGATATGACTTGTGATGTTTTGTGAAGAATATACTCTATGAGTATAGTTTTAATAATGTTGTTGTGTGATCGTGATGAATTATAAGAATACACTCTATGAGTGTTGTATGATGATGATGGTGAGTACTCCAGGAGAGTGTTTTGATGAAATGCACATGTGTATATAGAATCTCATGGCATGTGCATAAATGTGAAGAATAGGCTTCGCCTCTTGCGAAGAATAGGCTTCGGCCTCCAAATAAGAATAGGCTTGCCGCCTCCAAATAAGAATAGGCTTCGCCTCTTAATTGTGATGAATATGGTACCATCATGCATTATGCCCTGGTGGGGTTGCACTTTCATACATCATTATAACCGTGAATTGTGCCGCTGTGATAGGAGCCGTTGTTGTGTGACCGTGAATTGGTGATGTTGATGATGCTATGTGATTGCTCGCTCTCATTTCTCTATTATGTATCCGATTATGTTTTATTGAAATTCTCACCCTTCTCGCTTGGAATGTTGCTCTATGGTGGCAACGCCGCAGTAACCGCGAGTGAAGGTCTAGCCGCTTTCTTGTTAGTCGTCGGGAAGTCTGCTTGTGTCGCTTCTACGATACCGTAGCACCTAGGGGGCGTGGTTGACATTTATTAGTTATTAGTTAACTGTTTAATGACTATGTTGATACTATGAGATGTGTTTTGAGAGGCTTAGTGAGGTTATTATTTTATTCCGCTGTGATGATTGATTTATGACATGTACGTTTAAGACGTGGTTTTGCTGCACAAACTTTAATGAGTGCAATTGATGAGATGAGTTTTTATGACGAGGTAGCATTTCTTTTCTACCACTTAAATTAATATTTTTGAAAAGGAAATTACTCTGATAATGACGTGAAAATTGAGGGGTAGAAAAGGGGTGTTACATGTTGCACTGGTGGGATCTCTTCTTCAGGTTCTTCCAACATCACTACTTGCGACTGCAACTTGGGCTTTGGCTTCTCTGGTGTTCTGGCTGAGGTCTGGGCTTGATCATCTCTCACATATTGTTTCAACAAACCACGTCGGATTAACTTCTCAATTTCGTTTTTCAATGCATAACAGTTCTCGGTATCGTGTCCTCGACCTCGATGGTACTCACACCATGCTCCGGTATCCCTCCCTAAAAGTTTCCTCGTCGAATTCAATTCAGGGATTAACCTTGTTTGTAAGACTTCTTTCAAGATTGTTGCTCGTCATTGGTTCAGTGGTGTTAAAATTGCTCTAGTTGGGCTTGTACGCCGAGGTGGGGGTGGTGAATCTCGTCGTTGGGAGACGCTTCTGGCGTAATCATCATATCGGCTGCGCCATTCATATCCTCTGTCTGCCAATCATTCTCGTTCATCCCGGTGGTGCTTCTCCGCATTACTTTCTTCTCCCTTCATGTACGCTTCTGCCCTGGCAAGGATTTCTTGCATACTTGTTGAACTGTCCACCTCGAAGGTCGTTGGTGAAGGCGTCTGCAAATTGTCTCTGATCTGGATGTTCCACGTCTGCAGTTGCAGCCTTCTTGTGTTTTCTCGCCAAAAATGGCGAAGAAATTTTTGGTGAAGTCGAATACGAGGTCACGAGTTCCGTGGAAGGCTCATAAACCAACGTGAGCGCCGCGCTTTCATTGTACCGCAGAACAGCTTTACACTTCGTGGTTTCATGTGCACCAATAATTGCCATTTGCGTGTCAAATGCAGTGAGATGCTCTTGAGGATCTCTTCGTCCATCATAAGACTCGAGTGGTGGAGGCTTGAAGTTTTGTGGGACGAGGTCATTCATGATTGCATCTGTCAACGGTTGTGGCTTATCTATCTGCATACCATCTATCGAGTTTGGATCTCTGTCCTATTTCATTTCGTCCACTTGTTCCTCGGCGGAATGATTCTCGCTGCAATTCATCTAGAATCGCGCGTTGACCCCGACCAAATATGGGTGGACTGGTGGTGGTGGTGGCAGTTGAGCCGTATTGTTGATCGGCGTTTGTCCTGGGGTAGTAGTTTGTGTAACCGGTGTAGAAACGGTGTCCTGTTCTGGTGCGGTGACTGGATCGGTAGGTCGTGGCGTGGTTGGACGCCGTGATCGTCTGGATGTCTCCGGTTGTCGATCTGGAGACGATTGTTGAGGTCACCGGCGTGATCGCCGGGTGGTTACCATCGTTGAGTATCTGGGTGGCCGGGTTTAAATTTACCGGGCCCCACGGTGGGCACCAAATGTTCTCGGATAAAGGATGAATATTTATTCAACTCAGTTTTACAATGGTGGAGAGGTTCTCCAGTATAGAAAGTAAAACTAGTCTAAGAGAATGTCTGATCCCGGTCTCTTGCCTAGAGCCTTCCCCTTTATTCTTCAATCTCCTCGGCAGTTACTTTGGCAGATCGGTCATTGGCGGTTAGCTCGGCTCTTTGTTCTCTGCTTTCCACGTGTCCCTCTTTGCGACACTTGTCCTCCCCTCTCTTACTTGCAGTTCATGCCGAGGTTCTACATCTCTGAGTTCGGTTGGGCCTGAATTGGGCCGACCCCAATTCTCTAGCCTAGTCCACTTCCAAATATCAGGATCGACTGATCTCCTTGATTATGAAGTAAGGGGACATGAGTGTTGTTGGGAAATCAGTTTAAAATCCAGTCTTGTTCAAAGAGACTATGGAAGTCTCAAGGGCAACGCTCTAGATTAATAGAAGGAATGGTAAAATTACCTGGCTATAGTAAATAGTCTTATAGTGAAACTGTAAATGTAAATATAGTCTTGTAACTATAGTTAAGCAACCGAGGCGCAGGTTAATAGCTCACCCACCCTCGGTTACACTACCCCTGCTTACACTACCTCACTTCACCTCACTCATATCTGCTACACTACCTCTGGTTGCACTACCCTGCACACTACCTCACTTCACCTCACTCATATCGGTTACACTACCCTGGGTTGCACTACCCTCGGTTACACTACCTCACTTCACCTCACTCACCTCGGTACACTACCCTCGGTTGCTCTACCTCACTCATCTCACTCGTCACTTTCCCTTTCAAGCTCTTCTCTCTTGAAGCTTCTAGCTAGGTTTTAGTTGCAACCGTTTTGTGAATCTGCTACATTTCGCCATGCATCAAGGCTTGTATATAAGATAGTGTATTTGCCTTCAGTTAATCAATGAATCCATTTCACATTTTGTCTCAATCTATATTCCTTTATGGTATCATTCGCAAGAACGATCCTGCACCTCTGTTTCCGCTAATCACCGATATCCTCCAAATCTCACTGATCCTCACCACTCTCCGCCGCCATGACTACACCAGAACCGTCATCGACTAGTCAATCAAACCCTACTGCTTCGGTGTTCCAAGGCGTTGCAACTAACTCTTCGTCTTCTCACTTCACCACCGGGCCAAAGCTGTCAATTAAGCTTGACGACAAAAACTTCCTTCTATGGAATCAACAGGTCGAAGGAGTGGTCAAGATGCACAAGCTTCACCGCCTTCTGGTGAACCCGGTGATCCCTCAAAAGTATTCCTTTGAAGCAGATCGGGTTGCTGATATAGTCTCCGACGAGTTTGATAAGTGGCTGGTACAGGACCAGACTCTCTTCACATGGCTGCTTTCGACTCTCTCTAAGAGCGTGTTACCTCGTGTGCTTAACTGCCACCACTCGTGGCAAGTTTGGGAGAAAATTCAACAACATTACTTCTCCCACCTCAAAGCGAAGATCCGGCAACTCCGCAATGAACTGAAGAACACAAAGAAGGGGACGAAATCGATCTCCGAGTTCATCACCAAGGTGCATTCCCTTGCCGATTCTCTAATTGCCACAGGTGAAACAATCACAGATACGTATCTCACCGATGTCATCCTCGATGGCCTTCCCGAGGAGTACAATCCGTTTGTTATGATGGTCTATGGGAAAGTTGATCCGCCGTCGCCGTTACCAATGTTGCTGCCAATCTTGTACAAACTGCCACTCCTGGTGGATCTGGTGTCTCCAATGATGCAAATCATGCCAACACTCGCGGTGGTGGTCACTATCACCGTGGTCGTGGTCGTCAAGGTCGTGGTCGAGGTCGTGGACGTGGACGCATCACAGACACACGCCCTACTTGCCAACTTTGTGGCCGTTACGGTCACGCAGTGCTCGATTGCTGGTTCCGGTTCGATGAATCCTTCGTCCCTCCACCGGCAACATAGGAACCAACTACTTCTACTCCAACACAAGAACCAGCCACCTCCACCGCCAAAGACGATGATGCCACACCTAGTGTGAGCCTCGAAAAGGCAATGACTCTTGACACCACAGGTATTAACTCTGAATTATCCTCACCTAGTGATGATCCCGATTGGTTTGGTGACACTGGCGCCACACACCTAATGAAGAGAACATGGACACCAGTACACCCTACCGTTGTGATACGAAAGTCACAATGGGAAATGGCCATGGAGCAACCATTGCTTCCATTGGCTCATCTCGGTTTACTTCACCCTTGCACCCGCAAATTAAATTAGCTCTCAACAAATTACTCCATGTACCTAAAATAACTAAAAACTTGCTTTCTGTGTCATGTTTTGCCAAAGATAACCATGTGTCCTTTGAATTCAATGATTCTAACTGTTTGGTGAAATCACAGGGCTCTAATCGTGTCATTTTGAGAGGCACACTAGAGAAGGATGGACTATATGCTTTCAAAGGCCTCCCTATTGCTAGGAAACACAAGACATCACTTAACTCTGCTACTATTAAACATGCAAGTTTGAATTCAATTTTTGTTAATGCTTCTGTTTTTCCATCTGTTTCTGTTAATGCTGCTAGTACTTCACCTAAACTAGATAGTCTTGCTATTTGGCATGCTAGACTAGGGCATGCTCACTCCCAAGTTGTCTCTCATGTATTGAAACTGTGTAATGTGAAGCTAGCTAATAAATCTGTTTTTGAATTCTGTAACTCCTGCACTATTGGCAAATCTCACAAGCAATATGCACCCCCTTCCACAACACAGTACACAACACCTTTTGAACTTATATACACAGACCTATGGGGCCCGGCTCCTATGGCATCTACAGGGGGTTACTATTACTACATAGCTTTTGTTGATGCATACACAAAGTTCACCTGGATCTACTTTTTAAAACAGAAGTCTGATGCATTGCCTGCATTTAAAGCTTTCCATAAATTTATTCATACTCAGTTTTCTACTAATATTAAATCTGTGCAGTCTGATGGGGGAGGTGAATTCTTACCATTCACCAAGTATTTAACTGATCTGGGTGTCTCTCACAGGTTCACTTGCCCATACACTTCTCACCAAAACGGGTGTTGCACCCCGAAAAATCCGGTTTGGGTTTCTCAATGTACAACGTGGAAAAATTATGGAGCTGCCACCAATATTTTAATTTTAAGACCAAAACATTGAAAAAAGGTCTTTTGGACAAAGCGGATGGTCTTTCGAAAGCTAGAGATATGGGTTCGGGGGTCGACTACGTGCGGGGAAGGTGTTAGCACCACACGCGTCCTCTCTACTGAGAGGGAACCTTTAATTAAGTGTGTGGTTTTAACGTTTGATTTGAAAGATACCTAGATTTGCCTATTTATTTCTTATTTGGAGATAACTGAGAAAACTTAATGAAATTTTTTATTTTTGGCGCTTGACGAGAATTGGCTTCTCGCTCCTACGTATCTCCTAGTGCGATGGAGAATTCAAAGCTACGTAGTTCTTGGTTGTCATGAAAAGGGTTTTGTTTTTATCTTTTAGTGAGTTTTCAAATAGGACGAGTATTCAAATAATGATTAAACTAACAGAGGTTATGGGTAACCACCGCTAAGTACTCTTGAAAATGAGAGTCACTACCATCGTCGATTTAACAAAGGTTCTCGATTGATCGTTAGTAGCAACTCGCTTTTTATTTGTTCTTTTGAAAATGGTTTTGAAAAAGATTGATTGGCACGATGATCAAACTAACAGAGGTTATGGGTGATCACCGCTTTATTGTTCTTTTGGGAAAAGACATTGTCACCAATGGCTAGACGAACAAAGGTTCTGATTAGCCACTAGCAACAATGGGTTTGAAAATGATTCTTTTTGTTTGTTTTATGAAAATGACTTTTATTTATTGCGCTTGACGAGAACGTGACTCGCTCCTACGTATCCCAAATGGGAATCAAAGCGACGTAGTTCTAAGTGGAAGGGGGATACTAGTAAAAATGGGGTGCTAGTTAGCTGCTAGATGGTTGTGTATGAAAACAGGGGGAGAGTGGTGCCATCTCGGCTGGTAGGCGAGCCACCCTGGGTGGGGAGAGTGGTGCCACCTCAGCTGGGGAGAGTGGTGCCACCTCACCAGGAGAGTGGTACCACCTCTACTGTAGGCGCGAGCCACCTCGGTGGGGAGAGTGGTGCCACCTCTACCGGTAGGCGCAGCCACCTCACCGGGAGGGGCGCGCCACCTCAGTTGGTAGGCAGGCCATCTCGGCTAGGGAGAGAGTGGCACAACCTCGGCTAGTAGGCAGGCCACCTCGGTTGGGGAGGGGCGCGCCACCTCAGTTGGTAGGCAGCCCACCTCGGCTAGGGAGAGAGTGGCACCACCTCGGCTAGTAGGCAGGCCACCTCGGCTGGGGAGAGGGGCGCCACAGAATCACAAGCGCGTGGAGGAGAGTGGTGCCACCTCGGCTGGGGAGAGTGGTACCATCTCAGCTGCAAGGCAGGCCACCTCTGCTGGGGAGAGAGTGGTACCACCTCGGCTGGTAGGCAGGCCACCTCGGCTGGGGGAGGGGCGCCACAGAATCACAAGCGCGCCTTCCTCTCTCACGCGTCTCTCCCTCTAACTTTTATTTTTTTCAAAATCCTGAATTCTCTCATACAAGTAAATTCATGGGGTAGCAAACTAAAACTTAAAAGCTTACAAAACAATAGATGCAACTAATTCAACAGATCATAAAACCATAAAAAAAAATTAAGAGAAGAATTACCACAAAGCTTGAATAATGAATCCCTTCTCTCAAATCTCACAAAAAAACTCACTAACAGTAACAATAAGAAAAAACTATGAAAAATTCAGAAGAAGAAAGAGAAACGAAAATTTAGAACTCTCATTCACTCAAACAATGCTTCTGGACCTCCACAAAATTTCGACCTCTCCTCTGTTTTTCTCCCTCCAAGAAAATCCTCCTTTTCCCCAAAACCGTAACCCCTATTTATACTAAAAAACTCGATCTCGCAGTGATGCTTCTTCCCCTTCATTTTATTCATCAAACTTGCGCTAACACTTGAAAATTGTGTAAATCGCCGCCTTCGACTTGAACCGAAAGCGTAAAACGATAATCCAACAATCTTCTGAGAGACCAATGGCTCTTTGAATGTTGGTATCAAAAATGGGGGTTGCGTGTGGTGATGAAAGAACGAGGTGAACAAAAATGGTGATTTCGTGTGAGAGAAGAGAAAGAGGCGTGGGAAAGAGAGAGGACAGCGTGGGAACGAGGCTTGGGCGGCTGGATGTTTGTTGGGAAGTGATGTTTCAGTTCTGATGGAAATGAGGCAGCTAGGGTTAGAAGGAGAGGTGAGTGATATGCCAACCGGTCAGGCTGAGCGAGTGGGCTTCTGGCACCCAAAATTCGACTAGCCCAAATTTGACTGCACCTACACCCCTTTTTACCAATCGCTCTCTTTCCTCTTTTCTTGTTTTTTTCTTTTACTTTTTTTTTATGCCATTAGATATATGTACTAATTAAATAGGAAATAAGGTATAACCTGAAAATAACTATATTTTTCAACTTCCACAAAAATAAAATATGTAACTACAAATAAGAAAATCATTATTATTTTTGGTCGGACAAAATTGGGGTATGACGACGGGTCAGTAGAAAGAAAACACAGGCACCTAACTGAGATGGGTCTCACTCTTCTAACTCATGCCTCCTTGCCTTTAAAATATTGGGACCATGCCTTTACAGCTGCCATTCATGTCATAAACCGTATTCCAACCTTAGGACTTCCTACCTTTCACTCTCCTTACCATGCCTTATACAACAAAGATCCCTTCTATCACTTACTTAAAACCTTTGGTTGTGCTTGCTTCCCTCACTTAAGGCCTTACAACAAACAAAAATTTCACCCAAGGAGTGCCCTGTGTGTCAACCTTGGCCTATCTTCCAACCACAAAGGCTTCAAGTGCCTCACCCCAGATGGTAAAATCATTATCACCAAAGACAACACTTTCAATGAAACTGAGTTTCTGTATCCCACCCTCTTCCCCATTGCCACCACCTCCCAAACCAGCTCACCAGCTAAATCCACTCTGCAAATACCAACCTTCACGTGCCCTGCACACGACCCTTCACCTACAGATACCTCCTTGCAGTCCCCAAATATCCTCCCTCCTCAATCATCAGACACTCTCTCCACTGAACTACTTCAAAACAACCCAAACACACCACAAATTGAGTCACCGGCACATCATGAAGTTCCCAACACTCCACCAAATGCCTCACCAGTCCTTGCCCCTCTCCCAAATACTCCTCCACCTAGTGCCAAAACCCACCACATGGTCACCAGGTCTGATACTGGATCTCTAAAACCCAAAGTACTTCTCACTCAATGTGAGCCAACCTCTGTCAAGCAGGCTCTGGCATCCCCATAGTGGAAAGCTGCAATGCAGACAGAATATCAAGCTCTTGTTGATAATCACACTTGGAGTCTCACAACACTCCCACCCAACAGAAAAGCAATAGGGTGCAAGTGGGTGTTCAGGGTAAAAGAAAACCCAGATGGCTCGGTGAATAAGTACAAGGCAAGACTCGTAGCCAAAGGCTACCACCAATTACCTGGCAAGGACTTTGGTGAGACATTCTCACCAGTGATCAAACCTGCTACTATCGATTCTCGCTTCTCTCTAGTTGCCACCAACAACCGGACATCCAATGATTGACATCAACAATGCCTTCTTAAATGGGCAACTTAAAGAGGAAATTTATATGCAAAGCAATTTCTCCCGGATTTACCAAAGAAAAATAAGGACCAAGTATGTCTTCTCCACAAGTCATTGTATGGGCTCAAGCAAGCCCCAATGGTTTGGCATGAACGACTCAGGAACTCACTACTGCAGTTTGGATTCCTGCCCAGCAAATGTGATCCCTCCCTATTTCTTCACTCATCTCCAGGGGTTCACCTCTTTGCTCTTGTGTATGTTGACGACATCTTGATCACTGGTTCTGCTCCTAAGCTCATTCAGGATCTTATTGACAAGCTTCACAACAACTTTGCTCTAAAGAAATTGGGAAAACCAGAGTATTTTCTGGGTATTGAACTCAAATACCAACCCAATGGTTCAGTCATTCTCACTCAAACAAAGTATATTCGTGACCTCTTGCATAGGGCATCTATGACTGGCTGCAGTGGTATCAGCACACCCATGGCATCTACTGCAAAACTAATCAAAACTGGCACAGACAAGCTTCTTGATACTCACCAGTATAGGTCACTGGTTGGAGCCTTACAATATCTGACTTTAACAAGACCAGAAATTTCTTACCCAGTAAACAAGGTGTGCCAGTTCCTATCTGCACCCTTAGAGTCACATTTTAAAGTTGTTAAACGTATCCTTCGGTATCTAAGCAACAGTGCTCACCATGGCTTGCTCCTGCAAGCATCTCCAAGTACTGGTCCTGTTTCTCTGCGTGTGTACAGTGACTCTGACTGGGCTAGTGATCCTGATGACCGAAGGTCTACATCAGGGCCTTGCCTCTATCTTGGTCCTAATCTCATTTCTTGGAGTTCAAAGAAGCAGACATTGTTAGCTCGCTCGAGTGCGGAGGCTGAATATCGTGGCTTGGCAAATGCCACTGCAGAAATTCTCTGGGTGCAATCACTTCTTAAGGAGTTAAACATCAAGTTTCACTCTCCAACTCTGTTATGTGATAATCTAAGTGCAGTTTTAATTGCACACAACCCTGTTCTGCACTCTAAAACAAAGCATTTGGAGCTGGATATACATTTTGTCAGGGAAAAAGTCATTGCAGGCGCTCTTACTATCAAGCATGTTCCTGCTACTGCACAAATTGCTGATGCTCTCACCAAGCCATTACCTGCAACTTCATTCCATGACCTTAAGCACAAGTTGAAAGTGGTTCCAGCACCTACTTCCAGCTTGAAGGGGGAGTAATAGAAGGAATGGTAAAATTACCTAGCTATAGTAAATAGTCTTATAGTGAAACTGTAAATGTAAATATAGTCTTGTAACTATAGTTAAGCAACCGAGGTTAATAGCTCACCCACCTCGGTTACACTACCTCACTTCACCTCACTCACCTCGGTTACACTACCCTCGGTTGCACTACCTCGGTTACACTACCTCACTTCACCTCACTCACCTCGGTTACACTACCTCGGTTGCTCTACCTCACTCATCTCACTCGTCACTTTGCCTTTCGAAGCTCTTCTCTCTTGGAAGCTTCTAGCTAGGTTTCAGTTGCAACCGTTTGTGAATCTGTTACAATTTAGTTACAGATCAAGGCTTGTATATATATAAGACAGTGCAAATGAATCCATTTCACATTTTGTCTCAATCTATATTCCTTTATAGATGAGCTCCTTAGATCGGTGATGAAGGTAGAGATGCATATGTTAAACGGCAAGAATCCTGTTGGATGGGCTGCACATACTGAATTTTATTTAGGGGTTGAAGACATGAACTCGTAGGTGAAGGTAAGTTCGGCACAGGTGTGTATGGATGGACCTACCATTTTTTTTTTTGAAAACACTATTAAAGTTGATCTTAAAAGGTGAAAACATTAGACTAGGGAGTACCTGATTTTTTGTTGTTGGAATTAGCCTAACATGGAGGATCGGCTAAAGCATGACTCAATTGACGTAGAACCCCAACCTGATTAGGAACAACTCTCACACCTGGTGTGGCTAATGTAGCCGAAATCCCTCTAGAATGTACTCTTTCAGCTCCTAGTTCTCTATAGCTTGCTGAAGCTCATTGTTCACCATAGGCTTCACAATATGTGAGCCAACTGCTTAGACACCTGATACATTATAACATGTATCGCCATGTCAATTTGTCGTCTGATGAAGGATGTTGTCATTACCACCGACTACTCCCTCTCGGCATCATTGGCAAGATCCAATTATTCATCCGGTTGTGATGGTGTTTGTACACTTTAAGAGGGGCCATATTCATTCTATGGGAATTATTCTTCCTAGCATTTGGAGATGACTCCATATCGCTTAACTTCTTGTCAGAATGTGGGTGCATACACTAAAAAAGTGGTCTAATTTAGGCGAATTAATTTTTTTGATTTGTTTTCCTATCTTGGTTCTATTGAGCGTGCCAAATTTGTTGTCTTCTGACTATCATTCCCTTTCTTCAAGAAATTACACAGAGAGAAACTCGATCTCTCAACTATGGAATCATTAACTACTAGAATATGAAAAACATAAAGAAAACAAAAAAGATAAGTAAAATAATTGGTTGAAATAAAAGTGGTATCAATGCTTAGTTTATCCATCTAAAATATTTACAACAGATGTATTTCTAGGTACAATAAGAGCCTAGTCTCAATTGGCCATCATCTTATGGCTAACAACTAACTACGCTACTACGTAGCAGTTACTCTCCTAGAAATGCCCACTAACATGTCACATTCACGTTTTCTGCCACTAATGCTTCCAACATCTCTTAAGCGTCTTTGTCCACTTTGCTTGATTTGTAGGAGTGGTTCCCTCATCCTTTGCGTACAACTCCAACAAGCATGTTTTCTTTAAGAGTCATCGTCTTTGTTTCATTTTAATTCGCTAATGTGTTCCTCATTTAATCATCATGCCAGCATTTGAATTGACTAACCTCTCCTCGGCTAGAATGATGCTCGGCTTCTTAGTGTATTCTGTTAGTCTCAAAAGTGCTGCCTATGGATAAAAAAAACGTTGTCCATCCCCAAATCTGTGGTAGTGATGTCCGGCTTCTTTGTGCATTCTGTTAGTCTCTCACTTCTAGCTAGAATCTATTATTTTTTAGGGTGTAAACATACCAAAATTGTCTTGCAAAATCTCAATCCATTATACCCTTAATTAATCATGAGGGCGGCAATCAGTAGTCACATGCCAATAATGACTCAATGAGGGCCATATAATTTTCAAAAGATGCCTATTGAAAACCCCACACGCGTCATTCCACACGCGTCATTCCTACAAGAAGGATAGGAATAATTTGAGTTAGGCACATGTATACCACTTTTATATTTAAAAATTAAGAGGGCAATGCAATGTGGCAGGAGAGGAAACAATCTAGGTGATGACTAAGGAAGATTTTTCTTTTACCAATACACACCCTCGAGGATCAAATTATTATGGATCTCAAACCTCTCTAATAACATTTCTTTAATCCCGCATTTGCAGGCCAAGCTTCTTCATATTGAGACAAACCAAGCATGGATAATTATTGGATACCACTTTTATATTTAAATAAAAATTAAGAGGGCAATGCAATGTGGCAGGAGAGGAAACAATTTAGGTGATGACTAAGGAAGATTTTTCTTTTACCAATACACGTAGAACAAGCCAGATATACACCTCCTTCTCGAGCCTCAAATTCATTTTATAATAATTATTGTGGCCATATGATGTATCACATATAATACTCCACAATGTTGGGTAGAGATGTGACAAAATTAACCGAAGTTGAAGGGAGCTCCATGACTTGGTAGCACATGCACCACACGTTGCTCTATAATTGAATCTTAATGACCCCTATATAAAGATAGAATGAAGGTCTTGTTAAGAGCATTCCAAAGTTGAACTTCCATATAGGAGAGAAACAAAAAAAAATAGCAACTATGGCAAGCAAAAAGTACAATGTTCGCTCTATTAGTTTGCCTTCAAAATCACATCCTAGCACCATTAGAGTTGATGAGGAGCTGAACAAACTCAAGACATGGGAAGAAACATCCACATCCACATCAAGCTCCATTCACAATGGTCTATCTTTACTTGATGATTTGTATATCTCCTTAGATGATCTACTCAACATGGCATCAACTCAAAAGGTGATTTCTCATCATAGAGAAGAGAAATGCTTGGAAGAGATCTTAGATTATTCGGTGAGGCTTTTGGATATATGTAGCATCACAAGAGATATCATGTTGCAAATCAAGGAAAATGTTCAAGCCCTTCATTCTTCACTTCGAAGAAGAAAAGGAGATTCAAGTGTTGAAGCAAGTGTGGCAGAATATAAGTTTTTCACAAAGAAGATGAAGAAAAATGCCAATAAGTTGATCACATCTTTAAAGCAGATGGATAGCAAATTTGGGGTGTCCTTAATTTTGGACCTTGATCATCACTTTGTTGCTGTGATTAGAGTTCTTCGCGAAGTCATTGCAATTAACTTGTCTGTCTTTCAATTCATTTTGTTGTTTTTGACTATGTCTTCGTCAAAGTCAAACGCAACCAAATGGTTTTTTGTGGCTAAAATGGTGCACAAGGGGGCTATAACATGTGAAGACAACTCAGAAAACGTTAATGAGTTGCAATGTGTAGAAGTTGCTTTGATCACTTTTTTAAGTAAAGGCACAGATATTAGAGAGAAGGTTCGAGCAGCAAATGGGAGTTTAGAGGGTTTGGAGAATGTCATTCAAAGTGTTGAGAATGGTTTGGAGAACTTATATAGGCGCTTAATTAAATCTAGAGCTTCCCTCTTGAACATAATCTCTCAATAGATCATTTTAGTTTCAATTTTCACTCAACCCTACAATTGCAAGGGGTCCAAATTTTATGGATATGTTGTGCGATGCAATTTTTTATTTATTTTAACTGTATATAGTTCAATAGTAATACAAGAAGTGTGAAGACAAATTCTACATCTATATTTGTCTCATGTGTTCATTATTTTCTTCTCACATATCCTCTACCTATACACTACATTTTAGCAAGTGAAGAAAATAATTAGTAACTTTGAATTTTTAAAATATAATTAGTAACTATTGAAGCACGCATCAATATGGATGGAGAGAATCGAGGTTGTAGCCTACAAGCTAAAAATTTTAGACACCATGCCAGAAAGGCAAATAAATAACGCATATTTCAGCTGCGCTTCTTCTAAAGAGCTTCTTAAAAGTAAACATGGAGTCTCTTTAGCAGTTCTTTGCTTTAAAGCACTTCAAAATAGGGGAAAAATTGGACCACGTTTAGCAACGCTTGTTTTTAGGGCGCTTCTTAAAACCAAAACATGAAGCCCCTAGCCGCGCTTGTGTTTAAAGCGTCGCCTATTTGTTAGGAATCAGTAGCGCTTCAATAAGAAGAGCTGCCTATTTGTGTAGAGAATTATTTTTAACTCCCGCCAGACACACCCTAGCTTTCCTCTCTCATAGCTTTCATCCTACCCTTCCTCTCTCACAGCACACCCTAGCCTTTGTCTCTCACAATACCTCTCTCACATCACACCTTTTGCATTTCATTTTCCCCTATCTTTTTCTCTTTCGCTGTTTTCACTTTTCAGTTCTGCCTCCATGGTGTAACACTTTCTATCTCGCTTACATTAATAGGGAAGAAACAAATCTTATGTAGTAAGGATAGTAGGTGACGGTACCTCCTAGGTTGTTTATTTGTAATTATTATCTACGCATAAATGGTGGAACCTAATGTAATATTTCTAAATTGTAACATCGATCTGCCAAAGCATAACACAACTGACCTTGAGGCAAAACCTCAACCAGTTAGGAACAACTCTCACACCTGGTGTGGCTAATGTAGCCGAAATCCCTCCATAATGTACTCCTTCACCCCTAGTTCTCTAGCTTTTGCGGAAGCTCATTTTGCACCATAGGCTTCACAAGTCAGCCAATTGGAGACACCTGATACATGATATCATGTATCACCATGTCAATTTGTTGTTTGATGAAGGATGTGGTCATTACCACAGACTGCTCCCTCTCGGTACACTCTAAGAGGGGACATTCATTCTACGGGAATTCTTCTTTCGACTATTTGGATATGAGTTCATGTCGCTTAAATTCTTCCTAAAACGCAGGTGCATACACCAAAAGTGGTCTTATCTAGGCGAATCAAACTTTTCGATTTGTTTTCCTATTATGGTCCCAAGTACTGGGTGTGCCAAATTTGTTGTCTAACTTGAAATTTTGCTAAGAAATAGGCCAGTATAGCTTCCAATTGTGGTTCCCTTTCTTCAAGCAATTTCTCTAAGAGAGAAACTCTGTATCTCAGTTATGGTTTCCTTAACTACTCCAAAGAGTGTTGAGTGAGACGATGAAATGTTTGATTTTACTGGAACAAAAAAAAATAAAGAAAACAGTAAAATAACTAAAGTTTGCTTGAAGATAACTTGTGTAATGATTGGTTTCTATCTAAAATATTTACAACCTTCATATTTCCAAGTACAAGTAGAGCCTAGTCTCTATTGGCCATCATCCCATGGCTAACAACTAACTAGCTACACTACTACTTATCAGTTATTCAGCTAGAAATGCCCACTAACATGTCACGTTCACGCTTTCGCCACTAACTGCTTCCAACATCTCTTAAAAGTCTTTATTCACTTGACTTGACTTTTAAGAGCGGATTCCCCCATCCTTCGTGCACAACTTCAATATTTTCTAGAGTTGGAAAAACGAGCTACCTGGTCCATATCGAGCCAGCCCGTATCGGGCTCGGGCTGTTAAGGGTCGGGCTAAAAAGCCCGGGGTGAAATTTGGGCTCATCTTTTACAGCCCAAGCTCAGCCCTATATGGCCCACGGGCTTTTCGGGCTAGCCCAAATTACGTGTGAATTTTTAACAAAAGTGTCATACAAGGACTAAGAAGCCTCAATATTTTTTAATTGTGAAGTTTCAGATCAAGTAAGAAATCATATTTCTCACCAGCCTAAATACCCTCTTGTGGTGTACAAACACCAGAAAAATGAACCAAAGAACAAAAAAGAAGGAATTATGAGAGAGAAAGTAGAGAGAGAGGGTGTACTAGGGCATGAGGAAGTTGAAGGGTGGCAGGAGAGAGAAAAGAAAGAGGAGAATGCGAAGCATCATGAAAGGAAATACGAAGAAGGCGGTGGCTGGCAGGTGGTGGAGGGTAGAAAGAAGAAGCAATCGGTCATCACAAACAGAACAGACGTGGTAAGCTACTGGAATGGAAAGGTGGAAGGCACAATATCGTTTTATTTTTCAGATTTTCCAGATACACACGGTGCAAGGGAGATGTTCAGGGCATTCAAGATGTATGGGAAGGTGGTGGAGGTTGTTATTCCGCCAAAGAGGAACAAGTGGGGGAAACGTTTTGGATTTGCCCGGTTCGTTGAAGTGCAAGAACCTCACAGATTCGCGGTGAAACTAGACAACATAATATTTGGAGCGAGTAAGATTCACGTCAACATTCCCCGTTTCGATAGAACTGCAAACGCCATAAGCAAGACAGTTCAAATGGGGAAGTCTAGGAGCAGTCCGTTAGAAGGCAGCAAGGTGTGGAGGCCGGTGATGGAAGGAAAAAAGGGAGAGGAAAGGAAAGTTTTGGCTTCGGGTGGGGTGCAGGTAGAGGCAGTGAACGGTCTGGGAAGGAAAAACAGGATCGATGAGGGGAATATGAAAAGTCAAGCAGAAGTTATGGTGGAAGAAAATTCTGGTGAAGGTAATGGGAAGTGGAAAGTCGAGAGGAAGCCGAAGGGGCAGTTTGAAAATGGAGGAAGGAACACGTTCGGCCAGGGTGGGAACTGGTATCAACGAAGAGGAAGGGATACTACTGTTCACGGCGGATACGGCGGTGGAAGAAGGAAGTATGGTGGAAATCAGTTGGCGTATAACAGGTGGATTCCGAGGCAGCAAAACCGAGAGAATAATATTGTGTATCACCGGAAAAAGAATTTATGCGAGGTGTGGTATAATGCTCCGGAAGAGGAGTTAAATAAATTCAAAAAATGGTACGTTGCAAAAGTATGGAATGCTGGCTCTACGCATATGGTGCAGGAATGGTTCAATATGCAAGGTGTATTCGCAGTGAAGGCAACACCAATGGGTGCAAAATTGGTACTATTGGAGGAATCGGAGGAGGGCTTAATAGGAGATCTTATAAGGGAGGCAAAGGATTGGATGCATGAACATTTTAGCATCATTAGAAGATGGAGTGAATCTGAAGTGGATAATGAAAGGGTGGTTTGGGTTAGGTGCCATGGCATCCCTCTCCATGCTTGGAACAATGATTTCTTTTCGGCTTTAGCAAGGAAGTTTGGAACTTTTTTGGGGGTGGACGAGAACACTAGAAGGATGAAGTCCTTGGATGTGGCAAGGATATTGATAAGAACAAGGAGTTACGACGTGTTCAATATGGAGGTGGATGCAAAAATTAACGATGAGATGTTTTGTGTTAAAGTGTTGGAGGAATGGTGTGGTCCGATGCATTGGGAGGGTCTTTCTCCTCCAAAAGATGATTGGGATGCAGTGACATTGACATCCAGTGTTGAAGAGAGTGAGGAAAATAATGATCTACCACTGTTTGAAAATGATGTAGAGAATAAGGACAATTCGGATGATGAAATGGTTGGGGAAGATGATGTATGGTTGAAGGAAGGGTGTATGGAGGGAGAGGAAGGAAAAAATATAGGTGGGGATTTTCCAAATGTGGAAGGTAAGGAGGTGTGTAAGGAAACCAATGTGGAGGTGAACTCGGATGATGGAGGCTCTAATAATATTGGGGGTGCAGGCGAAAGGGTGAATGTCATTTCATGTGAACCGGTTAAAAATTATGGGGTCCAAACCGAGGTGGTGGAAGCTTGTGGGACATCCTCGGCTAGTAGTGCCGAGAGTGGGGTTAATTTCACTCCACAAGTGGCAGCAAAAGGTAAAAGCATTTCAAAGGAAGATGGGGATAGAAATAACAACATTTTGGTTGGTGTGGTGAATGAGGAAGCTAGGAATCTGATTCTATCTGAAGGAAGTTCAAAAGGTATCTTTTCTGAGCCTCAGACCTTTTTTGTTAAACGCAACCCACCCAATCCTGGCTTGTCTATTTCAATAAGTTGTGAAGGAAGTCCTGCAATAGTGGGGGATGTGTCTGTGGGAGATTCGGGTATTCGGTTTTGTAATGAAAGATTTTTGGCTGAGCATGAAATACCTTGGCAAATAAAATGTGGAGTTTTGCAAAAAATAATCTTGGGGTACTCGGAAGAAATAATGATGAGGTGTACTCGGGTAGAATAAAATCTTTGGAATTAAGGGATAAGATTGCCAAAGGAAAGAAGGAGAAGAAGAATAAGTCTCAATGAAGATAGCAACCTTTAATATTAGAGGTGGGGTCTCGAGAAGAAGAGAGGCCTAAAGAAGATTATTGTAGAGGAGAAAATTGATCTATGTATGATTCAAGAAACAAAAAGTAGTGGCTTATCTAGGAGGTCGGTTGGTAGTGTTTGGGGGGACGATGGGTTTGATTGGTTGAGTAAGAATGCTGTGGGGCAGTCAGGAGGGTTGATTTGTGTATGGAAGGCGGATTTAATAGAGGTAATGTTCTCTTTTTCTGGGGAAAATTTCATTGGAATGTGTGCAAAAGTTGAGGGCAGTATTTGCTACTTTATTAATGTGTATTCTGCATGTAATATGGCGGGTAAAATGAGATTGTGGACAAACTTAAAATGCTTGAAAGAACAGTTTGAGAAGGGTGATTGGTGTATAGCGGGAGATTTTAATGCTGTGACTTCTAGACAAGAAAGAAGTGGCTGCATGACAAGCTTTAATCATACTGAGGCTAGTGAATTCCTAGCATTTATGGAGGATATGGAAGTCATTGATGTGCCGGTCTTAGGAAAGAAATACACGTGTTTTGGGTCTGATGGGAGGGCGAGTAGGTTGGACAGAATTCTCTTGACTGATGACCTGATAACAAGGTGGGGGGTTAGCGCACAATGGGTTGGAAATAGAGAGATCTCGGATCATTGTCCAGTGTGGTTAATATCTTCAGAATTGAACTGGGGTCCAAAGCCGTTTAGATTTAACAATTGTTGGGTGGATCACAAGGAGTTTAATCGGTTTGTACAGGAGAGCTGGGCTTCTTTCAAAGTAGAAGGTAGGGGGTCATATGTGATAAAGGAGAAAATGAGAATGTTGAAAGAGAAGCTTAAGATATGGAACAAGGAGGTTTTCGGTCTTAAAGACTTAAATATTGAAAAAATAGTCAAGGATTTGAATGAAGTTGAAAGGTTGTCTGTGGAAGGAGGAAATGTGGATGATGAGTTGAGAAGAAAATTAAATAATGAATTTTGGGGAGAACTTCATGCGAAGGAAAGCCTTATTGCCCAAAAGTCCAGGGTAAAGTGGTTATCACAGGGAGATTCAAATAGCAGGTATTTTCATGCTTGCATGAAAAACAATAGGAGGAGGACACAACTTCTAAAGGTGATGGTGAATGAGGAATGGGTGGAGGATGTAGAGGGTGTGAAAAAAGCGGTTAGGGACCACTTTGAAGAGAAATTCAAGGAGGAGGAATTTGTCCGTCCAACACTTGACGGAGTAAATTTCAATCATATTAGTAATGCTGATAATGAGTTGTTAGTGATGCCTTTCTCTCTGGAGGAGGTGAAGGAAGCGGTTTGGGAGTGCGACGGCAACAAAAGCCCGGGGCCGGATGGGTTCAATTTTACTTTTATTAAGAATTGCTGGGATCTAATCTCTCCAGAGATAATGAGGTTTTTTGAGGAGTTTCACAGGCAAGCAAAATTACCTAAGGCAATTTGTGCATCATTTCTGGCACTAATTCCTAAATGTAGAAATCCTAATGGGCTGGGGGAGTATAGACCTATCTCTCTGATTGGATGCTTGTATAAAATGCTGGCTAAGGTGTTGGCGGGCAGATTTAAGAAAGTTCTAAAAGGGGTAATATCGGGGTGTCAAAGTGCATTCTTAGCAGGAAGAAACATTCTAGATGGTGTGGTGGTAGTAAATGAGATAATGGATATGGCTAAGCGAAGAAAACAAAAGTGTGTGGTACTGAAGGCTGACTTTGAGAAGGCCTATGACTCGGTAAGTTGGTCATACTTGGATAATATGTTGAGCAGGTTAGGCTTTGGTACAAAATGGAGGGGTTGGATGCGAACATGCTACTCATCTAATTCTATCTCTGTACTAGTTAATGGCAGCCCATCACAGAGTTTGTTGCGCGAAGAAGGGGGTGAAAAGGGGGAGAGATCCACCGGCGCCGTTCTTGTTTCTAGTGGCGTGGAAGGGTTAGCGGGTGTAAGGAGAGGGTGGAATCAAACAATTTGACGGGTTTTAAAGTGAGTGAATCTCTAACCGTGGAAGTTCTACAATTCGCAGATGACACTATTTTCTTTTGTGATGGAAGTGATAGGAGTGTGTGGTGTTTAAAAGCTATTTTAAGGAGTTTTGAACTTGCATCAGGGTTGAGAGTGAATTTTTCAAAGAGTAATGTGATCGGTATCAGCATGGAGGATAGAACAATGGAGGGGATATCCCAATTTCTTGCATGTAGTAGGGGATCGTCTTCGTTTAAATTTCTTGGTGTTCCGGTGGGGTCAAATCCGAGGTTAACAAGTACTTGGCAACCGGTTTTGGATTCCATCAAGGCAAGGTTAAACAGTTGGAAAAGTAAACAATTATCCATAGGTGGGCGAGTTACTCTTATTAACTCGGTACTTGCTTCTCTCCCTTTGTATCTATTTTCTTTCTATAGAGCACCGAAAAAAATAATAGAGGAGATTGTAAAGATACAGAGAAGATTCTTATGGGGTGGTGATGGAGAGATAAGGAAGATGACTTGGGTAAGTTGGAAAACCATTTGTAAATCGAAGGAAAAGGGCGGGCTTGGAGTAAAAAATTTAGAGGTGTTCAACATTGCACTATTGGCTAAGTGGAGGTGGAGGTTTTTAAAGGAGGAGGGAAATCCGATGTGGAAAAGAGTATTAGAGTCTAGATATGGCTTGGAAGGGAGATGGCCAAATGAGGAGGAATACAGAAGAGATTGGGGGAAGAAATCTATTTGGTGGCGGGATTTATGCCAATTGGGTAATGGAACCAAGTTGAAGGAAGGATGGTTCGGGGAAATAGTAAGAATTAAATTGGGGAGAGGTAATCTGGTGAAATTTTGGGGGGACAAGTGGTTTGGGAGAAATAGTTTTGCAGAACTTTTTCCAACAATATATGATAGAAGTAATAATAAGAACAATGTGGTGGAAGATATGGGTTTTTGGGAGGATAATGTGTGGAGATGGAATTGGCAATGGTTGGAGGAGTTTCGATCGGAGGATGAACATAATGTAAATTATTTTGTGCAGCTGTTACAATCGGCCCAATTAAATGACTCATCACCGGATAGATGGATAAGCCTAATTGATTCAATAAACGGGTTCACAGTGAAAAGTTGTTATGCTAAATTGTGCAATTTAATAGCTGATTTTGATGCAGTGAGTTCGGTTAGGGGTGGAGGCGAAGGACATACTGATTACGGGGCGAGGGCGGCCGATTATGCAAGAATCGACAAAGAATGGTTCTGCTGCTCTATCAAGCGAGGATCGGTGCAAATGTGGGGAGGGAGGTCCTGGACAGTTTGACAAAGAGTTCGTGTGGTTTGGCGGCGAGTTACGGTCGCGACGGACAAACGTGAGAAATTCTCGCAGCGACAGTGTGGAGGGGACGGATGCAGTTTGTGGTCGAATCGGTTCAGCAGATAGCAGCTATTTCGCTGCTGCAGGTGCTGTGTTTGGGTCAGGTGGCGCGCGGCGGGTGTAGAGGGTAGTAGTTTCACTGATGGGGCGGTCAGGCCCGGTCATTCCGGAAGTTGAAGTTGTAGGAGAGGTAGGGGTTGGGACACATTGGAAACAATTATGGGAAAACGATGTGCCTTCAAAAGTATCAATTTTCGGGTGGAGATTAATGTTGAATAGATTGGCCACTCGGGAGAAGTTGTTCGAAAGAGGTATTCTTCATTCAGACTTGGATAAGTGTTGTGTGTTTTGTTTTGAGGAGGATGAGTCAACGGGACATTTGTTTATGGGATGTAGAATAATTAAAGCAGTTTGGCAGCAAGTGTGTTTGTGGATTGGGAAAAGCATTACGGACTCAGGGGATGTGGTGAATCACTTTTTGGAATTTGGAAAATTAACGAAGGGAAGGAAACTCAAAAGGGTTAGGCATCTCATATGGTTATCGGTAGTATGGAACATTTGGATTATGAGGAACAAAATTGTTTTCAACGGGGAGGTGGCTTTGGTTTCTAACTTGGTATCGGGTATAAAGGACTCGGCATGGAGTTGGTTTAAGGCAAGGAAGGGGAGGAAATGTTTGGCGACTTGGTCAGATTGGTATAACAATCCACTCGGTTGTTATCTTTTATTGTAATCAATTATTGGTCAGTATTGTTCTCAAGTCAATTATGTTTTTAGAAGGGGAGAAGCGTGGGCTAGGGCGGCTTTTCCCATCATTGTCTAAATTCTTTGTGCGGGGTACTCTTTTTCCTCCTGGAGTCTTTTTCCCATAGGGTTTTGGCTCTGGGAGGTTTTGAGGAGGCCCTCCCCCTCCCATTGTAATAGTTGGGCACTTCTTGTGCTTTTTATCAATGAAATTGCTTATCTAAAAAAAAACCAGAAAAATGAACCAAGAAATTTTCCTGGTGAATCTTTCTTCTAGAACCTAAAAGTCTTTTTATTGAGTATGTCTATAAGGTCTTTCTTTCAGTTCTTACATCTTAGTTCATTATTCTGAATACAATCCTTACGTAGAATAGTCTGCCATTGAATAAATTACTCATTTCATTTTCATAGGAGATGTCTCTCATTTTCTTGAACCAACTGTATCCAAAACATGATTTATTTGGTGAAGGTATGAATTAACCTCACTTACTCTTAAAAGCTTAATGTACTAATTCCAAAACAATTTATTTAAAGAAATTAATAAAGACAAAATTAGTATTCAAACAGTAAAACTTAAAATATCTTTTTATATTTGGGACAAAACTTTTTTCTAAAAATCCTCTTTCGAAGGGAGTAATCATTAAATCTGAGAGAAGCACTCAATGGTCACAGGCCAATAATGACCCAATGAGGACCATATAATTTTCAAAAGTGACCGCCCATTAATTATTAATTATATGAATGAAGAACCCACACGCGTCCATGTAATGGGCAAAAAGGGAAATAACAACAAAATGTCAGCATCTGGTGTGAGTGGAATTGAATTGCCACGTCGTGGAGAGAGAAAACGAATCTCAAATACGCAACTCAGAGGATTCGTCACCAACGGCCTGATATAGCAAGTGTGCTAGGAGAGAGAGTGGCATGTGAATTGTGTGAATTCTCATTGCATTTCATTCCCTTCTCTGTACTTCTCTCCTTCTTTCCTTATTTTCCAGTACTCTCAGTGATTGTTCTATGTACTATTGCCTTCCTTCTTCACAGGAAGTTGATTGAATCAGTGAAATAAATAACACAGTACCACGATTTCACTGTTCCATTGTGTGTTACTGCTTAATTGTTTAATTCCTGTGTTAGTTCATTACAAACTGGTGCTTTCATTTCATTCATGGCGGATAATACGAGATTGAAAGAAATGGTCACTGACATTCGCAGAAATGCAGAGGCTCAAGCTGAAATTGCAGCTCGATTCGATCGGTTTGCAGCGATGAATGAAGATCGAGTGAAGCGGGTTGAAGCTTTTCAAGTTGCTCTCGATGACAAGATCTCACACATGACTGCAGCACTAGACGAGTTACTGAAGCAGAAAGAGCAAACTACATCCCACCATGGTCCATTGAACTCAAACAATTCTGGTAACAAGCCACCATTTCAGGTAAAAAGTGTGAAACTCGAATTCCCTAGATTTGATGGTAGTAGAGTGATGGATTGGATCTTTAAAGCAGAACAATTCTTTGACTATTATGGAACTGTGGATGAAGATAGACTTACTATAGCTTCTGTTAACTTAGAGAAAGATGTAGTACCCTGGTTTCAGCTAATGCAACGTAGCCAGCCATTCCAAACATGGAAAGATTTCACAAGAGCACTAGAATTAGACTATGGCCCTTCCATTTATGAGTGTCCTCGAGCTTCATTATTTAAGTTAACACAGAATACCTCTGTGGCTGAATATTACACTGAGTTTACTGCATTAGCCAACCGTGTCTATGGATTGAGCAATGATGCTATGGTAGATTGCTTTGTTAGTGGGCTACAAAATGAAATTCGTAGAGATGTGATGATACACACCCCTAATTCCCTGGTTAAAGCCCTATCATTAGCTAAAGTGTATGAAGAAAAATACAACTCACCCAAGCTACAAAAAAACCTAAACAAGAACTAAAAACAAACAAACAGCACAGACTACCTTCAATCCAAATAAGTCTAATTCATTCATGTCCAAACCTTCTCAGCCACCCTTGCTCACAACACCCCCCACGAGACCTATGCATAATGAACAAAAGAATCCAAACATTAGGAGGATCTCTCCTGCTGAAATGCAAGTTAGAAAGGAAAAGGGACTTTGTTATTTTTGTGATGACAAGTTTTCTTTTAGTCACAAGTGTCCAAATAAACATATGATGTTGCTGCAAGTTGATGATGCTGATTGTAGTGAAGCTCAAGAGCAAGACACAGGGCAAACAGAATCTGCAGAAACAGGACAGAGTGAGAATCAGGTGCAGGTGCATCATTTATCTCTTAATGCAATGAAGGGAGCTAATAGTTTAGGGGCTATTCGGTTCCAAGGGAAAATTGGCAACACTAGTGTTCAAATCCTGGTGGATGGTGGAAGCTCAGACAATTTTCTACAACCGAGGATTGCTAGATTCTTAGACTTACCAGTAGAACCTGCTCCTGCTTTCAAAGTGCTCGTAGGAAATGGTCAATCCATGACAGCTGATGGTATGATCAGAAAGTTACCTATCCATGTACAGGGCTATGATCTTCAGGTGCCAGTTTATCTCCTACCAGTTGTTGCACCCCGAAAAATCCGGTTTGGGTTTCTCAACGTACAACGTGGAAATTTTTTGAAGCCGCCACCAATATTTTAATTTTAAGACCAAAACATTGAAAAAAGGTCTTTGAAAAGGCGGATGGTCTTTTGAAAACGCATGGGGAAGGTATTAGCACCCCACACGTCCTTTCTACCGAAAGGGAACCTCTAACTAAATGTGTGGTTTTAACGTTTGATTTGAAAAATAACTAGATTTGCCTATTTATTTCTTGTTTGAAGATGAATGGGAAAACTTAATGAAAATTTTTATTTTTGGCGCTTGACGAGAGTTGGCCTCTCGCTCCTACGTATCTCCCTGGTGCGATGGAGAATTCAAAGCTACGTAGTTCTTGGTTGTCATGAAAAGGTTTTTGTTTTTATCTTTTTAGTGAGTTTTCGAAATAGGACGAGTATTCAGCGAATGATTAAACTAACAAAGGTTATGGGTAATCATCGCTAAGTACTCTTGAAAAATGGGAATCACTGCCACTAGTCAGACGAACAAAGGTTCTGATTGACCGTTGGTAGCGACTCGTTTTTTATTTGATCTTTTGAAAATGGTTTTCGAAAGAGATTAATTGGCACGAATGATCAGACTAACCAAAGTTATGGGTGACCATCGCTTATTGTTCTTTGGAAAAAGACATTGCCACCAATGGCTAGACGAACAAAGGTTCTGATTAGCCACTAGTAACAATGGGTTTAAAAATGATTTTTTGTTATGAAAAATGCTAGTGTTTATGGTTGCGAAAAGGATTTTTATTTGTTGCGCTTGACGAGAACGTGGCTCGCTCCTACGTATCCCAAATGGGAATCAAAGCGACGTAGTTCTAATTTGAAGATGGAAATGTTTTTGAAAGGGTTTTGGAAAGGGGAAGAGCTTTCATAATGACCAAGCAAGCAAAGGCTTTGAGTGATCATTACTAATAACTCTTGATAGTGTTCATGACAATCAAACAAGCTAAGGCTTTGGGTGATAGTCACTAATAACTTGCATTAATTAGGAAAGAGTTTGAAAGATTTTTGGGAAAAGTATGGAGTTATTATCAATAATTGGTTACAAAATTCAAACACATTCAATAATCAATTAATCATGAACATGTTGATCATCAACTAAGATTAAGCATGTCAATACAATCAAGAGATTTAATTGTCAAAGATGCAAGATAAAGTTCTCAAAACAATTGTGCGTGTGTGAGGAGGAGTGCATTTACCCTAATGACTCTATGCTACAACAAGAAAGTAGGCTTACGTCTTCATTAGGAGGTCATACACATGGAGAGAAGGGCACACAATTAAATCAAGACAATTTATGTAGCATCCAAAACAAGTAAACAATTGATCATAGGCATAGAATGATCTTAGTTAAACTAATGAACATGTGAACAATGATTTCTCAATAACATGAACAAAAGGAATTGCATCAAGGCTAAGGTAAGCCTATCATTTGCAATATCTCACGAACCCTAAACCCTAAACTTACAATCTCATTTGTTATTCACTAAGAAATTAAAAGGAAGGTTGAATCATCTAAAATCATCTTCACCACTTTAAAACATGATGCACTAAGCATAAGTGGGAATCATATGATTTATCATCAACAATGGACAATAATAATAAAACTAGAATACAAGAGCAAGCAAGTAAATACTAAAACCAAGTTGAATCACATAGAGCAATCTTCTCACTTGAATCAAAGTGCCCTAGGCACAAGTGAGAGTCAACTTGCCTATCATCAACAACTAACAATAAGTAAACTAAAACAAGATTTAAATAAACACAAAAACTAGGTTGAATCACATGAGCAATCCTCTCACCTTGAGAAAAGTGCACTAGGCACTAGTGAGAATCAACTTGCCTATCATCAACAACTAACAATAAGCAAACTAAAACACGATTTAAATAAACACAAAAACTAGGTTGAATCACATAGAGCAATCCTCTCACTTTGAGAAAAAGTGCACTAGGCACTAGTGAGAATCAACTTGCCTATCATCAACAACTAACAATAACTAAAGTATAACAAGAACACATAAACAAAGTTGAGTTCTTTCTAGCAATCTTCACCACTTAGATCAAGGTACACTAGGCACTAGTGGGAATCATTTTGCTAGATCATCAACCAACAACAAAAATAACATTTAACACTAAAATGAAATACTAACAATAATATTAAACATCATCAAGCAAAGAACAACAATAAAATCAACTTGAAAATATTTTAATCATAAATATGTGAACCAAAGGAAACATGGGTCCACACAAAAAATTAACACAAAGCAACATAGATCTATTTATTTAAGGGTGAGAGGCACCTTAAACACCCAAACCTCCCAAGGTGTTTGTCAAAATGTTTAAGGCTCCTCTCACCAACAACAACAAACTACATTATAGAAAAGTGATGATGATATGCAAAAATATGATGAAGAAAAGTGGGTTTTAATGCAAAAATGTTGAGGATGATGCAAGGGTTTTAGAGTATACCTTGGATCCAAGCTAGATTATGCAAGAAAGGGAAAGCAAGAACACAAATGAAGATGATGCCCAAGTGATGATGATTCTTTAGTTTTAGTGAATGATGGAGGTAGTATGTGAGAGAGGAATGGAAAGAAGATGGATTGATGGTGTTTGGGTGGAGGAAAATAAAAAGATGGATGGAGGAGGAGGAGAGGGGGTGTTCAGCCAAGGAAAGGGAAGGAAAGGAGGGAGTTGTGTGTGTGAGAAAAATGAGAGGCAAAAGATCCTTAGGTGTGAAAATGAGAGGGTATTTATAGAGTTGTTTTAGGTCTAGGGGTAATTATGTCATTGTTCTTTACTAGGTGCTCTAGGATTGAGTTTTGAATTTGAATAAAGGGCTAGGATTAGAGATCACTTGGATTGTGGGTAGTGAGAAAACACAAAAATGAGAGTGAGGGGGAGAGTTTGTGTGAAAAACTTGTCTTATTGTGGGGTCAAGGGTATAATTGAGATGGAATGTTACCAAAGAGGAAATTTTGTGTTTTCTTGTGAAGAGGTGAGTGTAAATGGGTGGGGTAATTTACAAAAGAGGGCATAACTCTATGAGGGAAGAGAGAGAATTCGAAAATGGGGGGAAAATTGCCTCTCTTTTTGGTCTTTTGTCTTATTGATGACACTTTGTACTTTTTATTTGAATTTTGAATTTTTGGGCATGCAAATGAGAGTGCACCTATTGAAAATGTGTCCCATATTTTTGGGTCATATCTTAGGAATTGGGCCCAAAAATTCCATGATATCACCATCCCCAAAATTGATTTGTTGACCTCACCTCAAAGGAAATGACCATTTTACCCTTTTATTCAAAAATTTGATTTTCATGCCAAAAGGTTTAATATTTATGCGCAAAAAAAATCATAATTAAGCACAAATCTTCCTCAAATAATTCATTGATGGTTGCTCGTGATTTTGGGATGAAACCGTTTTATTTTGAAATGACCAAAATGCCCTTTCACCCTAAAAACCCTAGTTCTTTGCCCAAAGCACATTTTCACTTCAAAAATGACTTTTCACCCTAGGAATGACCTCTAATACCTTGAAATGCATGTTGAATGGCTTGTCCTGAGGAATCGTCCCTTATTTGCGAAATGACTAAAATACCCTTTTGTACTGAAAAACCTTAGTTTGTCCAAAAAGCGCATTCCAACTCCAAAAATGATTTTAGAAGCTTTGAAATAACTTTTAGAACCCTGAATGCAATGCATGATGCTATTTTCTCTTCTATTTATTTATTTTTGGGGAAAATTAGGGTTTTGACCTAAGCCGGACAAAATTGGGGTATGACAGCTGCCCCTCTTTATCTAGATTTTAACAAGGAATATGAATTGGCCGAAACATATTCCGAGGCAAAATAGAGATAAAGAATTCAGAAATTATACCGATTTTGTCTACTTAGGGAAAAACCCGAATTTTCTTTTCTTTTTTTATCTTCTAGTTTTTTTCTTTTTGGGTGAATGGATGCCAGCCAGAAATGACTGTAATGAATGAAGTGTCGACCCTCTGTAAGCCAACAAAAGCAGGAAATAGATTGGTGCCAACTCTCAGGCGGTAAAAGCAGGAAGAAATAAAGCGGTAAAGAAAACAGTAAAGAAGGTATCGACCTCTGGTAAGCCGACACTGCAGGAAATAAAGAAAGTGATAAGGAATGCATCGGTCGGCCTCTGGTAGGCCGACACTGGAGGAAATAAAGAAAGCAATAAAGAAAGCGATAAAGAGTGTACCGGCCTCTGGTAGGCCGACACAAGCAGGAAATAGGTTGGTGCCAACCTCGAGCAAAGAAAAACAAGAAATAAAGCGAGAAAGATGGTATCGACCTGCGGTAGGCCGACAATCGGCAGAAATAAAGAAAGTGATAAAGAATGCAGATAAGAAAGAGCGCTTGTGGCTCTGAAGGAACACTTGGGTTCTTAAGGAGCACTTGTGGCTCTGAAGGAGCACTTGGGCTCTGAAGGTGGCCTGTTCGAGCGGCCTGAGGTTCAATATCAAGTTGTGGGATTGATACATTTTACCTTGATGGACTTACGCTATGCTTTATACTGACACAGCTAGTCTGAAGGACACGAAGTCTGGGGGGCCAATCCGTCATGCTCAGTGATGACTTGGCAAAATGAATGACACGAGATCTGAGGGGCCGATCTGTCATGCTCAGTGATGACTTGGCGAAATGAAGGTCGAGTTCAAAGTCGCTGTTTGGACTGTTGTTTTGAACTAAACTGAAGGACCCCAGGGTCTGACGATTCGTCGGTGCTCGATAACGACGGGATCTGAAGGGACGTATTGGTCCTGAAGGGACACGTGGGTCCTGAAGGGATTCACAAATCCTGTTGATTGACTGATTGAGATGGCCAATGCTGGCGTATTGAATTGAGGTACCTGCATACGTCAGTTGATGCAAGGGATGGTGCATGAAGCATGGGTGCATGTTATGCAAGGGCATGTTATGCATGAGCATGTTATGCGAGTGCATGCAATGCTATGATTTTGGTGTGATGATGCATGTGGTGGAACACTCTTGAGGTTTTCCTTTTGATTTTGTTTTTTTTTTATTTGATGCTTTTCTGACCAGCTTTCTTTTTTCTGGTCATTTGTTTTTTCGTGTTTTTTCCCTGATCAGCTTTCTTTTTTCTGATCATCTGTTTTTCATTTGCTCTTTTTTTTGAATGATCTTGCTTGATCGCTTTTCTTTTGCATCTTTTTCATTTGCTTTTTGCTCTTTTTATGAAGTGCGTATGCGAATGCAAAATTTTGGTGTTTGATGATATGTAATGCCCTTGTGTTTTGATGAAATGGCGGATGACATGCAATGGAAAACTTTTCCTTCTTTGCCTTTTTCTATGAAATGTAAGTATTAATATGGTGCAACTGACGTGGAACGTTTTTTTTTTTGCTATGTGATGAATGCACAAAATGTGAGGATGCAAATGTAATGCTTTGATGCATATGCCATAATGAATAGATTGAAATGCCTAGATGCATGATGTAAACATTTTTGTGATGATGAGATCGCGAGACTTTGGATGCAAGGAATTGAGATTATTATTGACCATTCTGTTGAAAAATTGAATTTGATTCAAACTCCTGTTCTCAAGGTTTTTATTTACAAACAACCTCACTTGTTTTCTCTTTCTTTCCATGATGACTGAATTTTAGATATCATGTAATCAACTTGTGTTCTCTCTTTTTGAAGCATTGTCTAGTAAGCATGCATAGGAGTGCAAATGTGAATGAATGAGTCAGTTAACTTGGAATTGGTTTAGGGCATGGACATTTATGGCAAGTGAAGGAATGACAGACATAGTTATTACCGAAGCTCATGAGGGATCAAGAGATACAAGATTGCCCCAATTCAGGTCTACGATGAGTGAATAGCTTGCCCCTGTCTAGTGGTGACAACAACTATGGGTGTAGAAGATGATGAATTGGGAATGCTTCGGCTTTTGAAATGAACGGTGGAGCAAAAGAGATTTTGTCTCAACCCATAAAGTTTGATGTTGCCCCAGTCATAACAAGGATAAAGCTGCCCCAATTAGAATGACAAGGCCTTGTTTAGGATAGTGAGTTGAGCGATTGTCCCGGTGAGGTTTTATAGGAATGGATGAGGTGAAGGAATGAGAATGCACTTGCCCCACTTTGGAATGACATTTCAAACGGTTTCTTTGATTGAGGTTGTGAAAGGTGGCAGAGTTATGGTGATGGTTATGAACGGAGGGTGGTATGTGAATGGGATAGACGATGAGCAAATCTCCCCATGGTTGAGTGGAGTGAGAGGTGAAGGAAATGTCCCCTAGTACACATCTTTGGTTCTCTTTAAGGAAAACTCAAATGCAATGAAAGTTTTGACTTTTAGTATGAAAGAAGCCTCACACAGTGATCAATAAACCTTGTTTTAATGCAACTTGAATGCATTTTAAGTGCAAGTCTTTATTGTTTTGTCGACTTTCTTTTTCCTTGTTTGTTTCTTTTCTCGAGGATTTTTCTTGATCGGCTTTCTTTTTTTTCGATCGTTTGTTTTTCTTTTGAGCAAAACCCATCGTAAATAGATAAACTTATTTGTCCTAGGGTTAAAATTTGAGAAAACAAAAGCAATCGGTTATTGATCGGGATGGACTCTTCAGGATTGTGATGTTTTGTGAAGAAGGGATGATTGAGCTTAATGAAGTGTTTGAGACTGATGGGTTGTTGGGTCTTATTCGGCATCGGCCAATGGTCAATGATTTATGAAGGAAATGGTTATTAGGTTTGATGAGGTGCTTGGGGATTTATTAGGACAAGTTTGTGTTTCATGGTAGAATGGCCGAGGTTTATGGAGGTTAGATGTTGAGGCCAAAGAAAATGTTTGCGGTCTTTATGAAAGGAGAGATGATTTTACACAACAGAGTGTTGGAAAGTTTATGGAGACAAGGATCTCTGGTGTTTCATGGTGAAATATATCAGCTCACAATTTGTACTTCTTTTGTTTCTCTTTTTTCTTGGTCCCTTTTTTTTTTTGGATCTTTTTGTTTGATTGGGTTCTTTTCTTTTTGACCTCTTTCTTTTCTTTGGACTTGGGTGAGCTGATAAAGATGATATACCATTTTCGATGTGGAATTGATCCTTGTCTAGAGTGGTGGAGATATCCTGGGACTTTCTTGACTTGAGGTGGGCAGGAAAGGGAATTTTTGGATTTTGGATTTTCTTGAGGTTGTGGGAAGGCGGCCAACCTTCATTTCAAATTACGATTGCTTATTTTTTCGTAAAACCCGACAACAATTTATCTATCTATATGTGTTTGCTCTTTTGTTTGCATTTTCTTTTATGCCCTAATTTTTGCTGGACCGCTCTCATGAGTTTTCAATCCACCGGCGCTCCTTTTTGCTAGGGCTAGTCGCTGCCCATGCGGGTTTTCAACCTAGCGAGCTTGTTCTTCTCATTTATCTCTTCTTTTTCTTTTTCTTTTTGTTTTGGAAAGACTTGCACTAAAGGAATATAATGTTGATAAAGAAGGTTAGTGATCACGAAATTGCCCCAAAGATGGAGGACTTAGAGTGTTAGTGAGAATGAACCAAAAAGTCAAGTATGCAATCGATGGGAGAGAATATGCGCTTTATGGGTGGACGGGCGGGATTAGACTTGGATGGTGATGATGACAAGGAAAGAAACCGACTCACTCAAAACAAGAGAAACGGCACGTGTCGACACTTTCACTATAGGAATGCTTCACAGAGAGTCAACATTAGTTAGAACAATGAAAATTTCTTTCTTCTTCTTCTTTTTTTTTTTTGAGCTGCTTCAGTCTTTTGTCATGGAATGGATGGGATGCAGTGCTTTTGAAAGAAATGCAAATGAGCTATTGATTTGAAAAACTGAGTGCCTTGGAACACCTAGGGTTTGCAACCAAGTAAGGATAAACCTTTTACAAAAGGATGATTGTTTTGCAAGAACGTCCCGCTTCTCATCACAACTTTTATTTTATGCAATGAATGAATGAACAAATTATGATATGCAAGTATGATGCAAATGCGTGGAGAATGACCACTCGAAAAGTGTGGCTTATTCTAAATAGTTTTGTTATTTTTAATGCAAGACAAAATATGGAATGCCAATGCGAATGATGCAAAAATGATGCCCCCTTTTTTTTTCAAAATGATTTTTTTTTAATTTTTTTAGTCTTTTAGAGGCGAGACAAGATACGAAATGCCAATGCCCCTTTTTTGAATGATGAGAGATGCAAAAATGGTGATATGAGACAACTGATTGTCGTTACCCTGAGTAACATGCATGAAACATTGAGTGGATCCTGACTCAATACTTCACACAATATACTGAAACGTTTCGAAAATTGGTTGACTCAATTTAATTTTCTACTTGAAAATAAAACACGTGTGACTGGGTCAAAGTGTCCTGACATCGTAGAGTAACATCTCAAATTTGTAGTCGACAAACAAATTTGAGATATTACCCTTCATCGTTCAAAGGTGCACTTCTACCCATTAAGTCATCACATGAGGAAATTTTTCTTTGTTTCAAAAGGATGCATGCAGGGAGAAATGATGTATTCGAACAAAGTGATGAGGTTAATGAAATGATGCATGAGTGCCACATTGACGCGATGTCTGCATTATTTGATGATGAGTTTTTGTACATGCACCCGGATGAATGTGATGCTTATGCAATGCTGATGATAATTGCTTCTTGTCTTATTTTTTTTTTATGCAATAAAGTGAAATGCATGATAACACGTGGACATGCATGCAAAATGAAACGTTCAAGTGCTTATTTTTTTATGCCATGAAAAAGGGAAAAGGGGTACATGTGATGCATTTTCTAAAATCTAGTAGAAATCATACATTTTTGGATTTTTGTTTATTTGTTATGATATGAAAGAGAAAAAAAATAATGCATGCAGAAAATGGCGCGTTTGAGCTAAGGCTATATGAATAGCGGAATGATATATGCATGCAATATTGATGTGATGTCCACCTTTATTTGATGACAGTTTTTGCATAATTAAGGATGAATGAAATGCGATATGGATGATAACTGCTTCTAGTTTTCATTTTTCTTATGCAATGAAATGAAATGTGTGATGCTTACAATTACTTTCCTAATGCATGAGAGATATTGAATGGAGATGCATGTGAAATGAGACGTTAATGTTTATTTTTGATTTGCGACACAGAAAAGTATTAATGCGATGATGCGATATGAATGGACGACGAAATGAGTGGGTGAATGAATGAACGAATGTGCATTTTGAATGAGGATGCCGTAAACTGCATCACTTGATTATTTTTCATGGTTATGAACGAATGAAATACCATAGGGATGATAATTGTTTTTTTTCAAAATTTTGTTTTATGTAATGCATGATGCCATGATGCAAAGTGCGGATGATGATTGTTTTTTGTTTTATTTTTAAACAATGAAATGGAATGCATGATACTAACAATTATTTTTAGTGCGTGGAAAGATATGATTCTTATGAAAATGCATGCAAAATGAGATGTTTGCATATATGATATGAAAAAGCATGTGATATGTTTCTAAAAAAAAATTATGCGAGAGAGTGCATGATGCTCGCAAATGATTTTTAATGCAAGGGGAAACATGATTTATTTTGAATGGAAATGTATGCAAAACGAGATGGTCACATGTTCATTCTTCATGATATGCAAAAAGCAATAATGCATGAGACACGTTCCTAATAAAATATGTTTTTGGACTTTTTGACAAAATTAGGAAAAAGCTTAGTGAATGGAAACGCACCCGCGTGGGGAATGCGCTCCCGACAAACCTAAATGAGATAGAAAAAAAGCGCGTATGTATTTTTATTTAGTTTTCCCATGTTATGCAATGCAAAGATGCTTTTTGTATGAGAATGAGGTTGATGATGCTACTTTACATGCATGTGAAAAGCAAAGTAAAAAGGTTTTTTTGTTTGGTGATTGAATTTTTGAGAAAATACAAGATATATGTCACCTCATATAGATGTTTATGAAAATGAAAAATACATTTTTGATTTTCAAAATTCTTGAGGGAAAAATGATTGAGCTAGATGCAACAATGCAACACACTATTGGGAACGCCCTTGTGACCTAAAAAAGGGGGGAAAAACCTACGATCTAAGGCAATTTAAAGGTAATCCTCCCATGTAGCTCTGTTCACTCCTCACAAGGCCACGAGCCACAATCCCCTTTCACAAAACTCCCCACAAATGCAAAGAAATCACTAGGTGTGAGGCATCATGAAAGAGCACAACTCTGGTTGAAACTTTCACAAGTAGCCAAGCGGACAAAGGTCCTGATGGGCTCTCACTACTCGAATCCACTCTCCTAAGTTTTTGCGGACCTGGGTTATGGTCTCTCTGTCAAAGCATATTATCTCAAGGTACAAGTGTAGTGTGTGTCAAGGGCATACCACTTAAAGCTACCCAACACATATCACCCCACCTGCAAATGAAAGCCCAGAACAGTCCAGACAATAGCATGTTGTCTACCCTAGGGTTCAATAGCAATCCAATATAAACTAGCCTAGGGTGCCAACAACAATGCGCTTCTTACCTTAAGAAAGGGAGCTGAGAAGAGAGGAACGTGATAAGAGAGGGGGAAATGCATGAGCTTACCTTAAGAAAGCGAGCAAAGAAGAAGGGATCATGGGATTGGAAGAATGCATGGGCATAAACAATAAAAGAGAAGGAGTAGAAGAGGAGATAGAGAGTAAACATAGAAGAAGACAAATGCATATGCCTACAATCAATGATAAGAAAGAAAGGAAAAAAGAATGAAGGCAAACAAGGTATTAGTCAAATCAACAATACATTAAACCACACATTTTAATTAGTTAGGCTTGACCCTCGTCTTTTAAAAAAAAGTCCCCAGTGGAGTCGCCAGCTGTTGCACCCCGAAAAATCCGGTTTGGGTTTCTCAACGTACAACGTGGAAATTTTTTGAAGCCGCCACCAATATTTTAATTTTAAGACCAAAACATTGAAAAAAGGTCTTTGAAAAGGCGGATGGTCTTTTGAAAACGCAGAGATGTAGGTTCGGGGGTCAGTTACGCATGGGGAAGGTATTAGCACCCCACACGTCCTTTCTACCGAAAGGGAACCTCTAACTAAATGTGTGGTTTTAACGTTTGATTTGAAAAATAACTAGATTTGCCTATTTATTTCTTGTTTGAAGATGAATGGGAAAACTTAATGAAAATTTTTATTTTTGGCGCTTGGAGAGTTGGCCTCTCGCTCCTACGTATCTCCCCAGTGCGATGGAGAATTCAAAGCTACGTAGTTCTTGGTTGTCATGAAAAGGTTTTTGTTTTTATCTTTTAGTGAGTTTTGAAATAGGGCCAGTATTCAAATAATGATTAAACTAACAAAGGTTATGGGTAATCATCGCTAAGTACTCTTGAAAAATGGGAATCACTTTGCCACTAGTCGATTTAACAAAGGTTCGATTGACCGCTTGGTAGCGACTGCGTTTTTATTTGATCTTTTGAAAATGGTTTTCGAAAGAGATTAATTGCACGAATGATCGGACTAACCAAAGTTATGGGTGACCATCGCTTATTGTTCTTTGGAAAAGACATTGCCACCAATGGCTAGGCGAACAAAGGTTCCGATTAGCCACTAGTAACAATGGGTTTAAAAATGATTTTTGTTATGAAAAATGCTAGTGTTTATGGTTGCGAAAAGGATTTTTATTTGTTGCGCTTGACGAGAACGTGGCTCGCTCCTCCTACGTATCCCAAATGGGAATCAAAGCGACGTAGTTCTAATTTGAAGATGGAAATGTTTTTGAAAGGGTTTTGGAAAGGGAAGAGCTTTCATAATGACCAAGCAAGCAAAGGCTTTGAGTGATCATTACTAATAACTCTTGATAGTGTTCATGACAATCAAACAAGCTAAGGCTTTGGGTGATAGTCACTAATAACTTGCATTAATTAGGAAAGAGTTTGAAAGATTTTTGGGAAAAGGGCGGAGTTATTATCAATAATTGGTTACAAAATTCAAACACATTCAATAATCAATTAATCATGAACATGTTGATCATCAACTAAGATTAAGCATGTCAATACAATCAAGAGATTTAATTGTCAAAGATGCAAGATAAAGTTCTCAAAACAATTGTGCGTGTGTGAGGAGGAGTGCATTTACCCTAATGACTCTATGCTACAACAAGAAAGTAGGCTTACGTCTTCATTAGGAGGTCATACACATGGAGAGAAGGGCACACAATTAAATCAAGACAATTTATGTAGCATCCAAAACAAGTAAACAATTGATCATAGGCATAGAATGATCTTAGTTAAACTAATGAACATGTGAGCAATGATTTCTCAATAACATGAACAAAAGGAATTGCATCAAGGCTAAGGTAAGCCTATCCTTTGCAATATCTCACGAACCCTAAACCCTAAACTTACAATCTCATTTGTTATTCACTAAGAAATTAAAAAGGGAAGGTTGAATCATCTAAAATCATCTTCACTACTTTAAAACATGATGCACTAAGCATAAGTGGGAATCATATGATTTATCATCAACAATGGACAATAATAATAAAACTAGAATACAAGAGCAAGCAAGTAAATACTAAAACCAAGTTGAATCACATAGAGCAATCTTCTCACTTGAATCAAAGTGCCCTAGGCACAAGTGAGAGTCAACTTGCCTATCATCAACAACTAACAATAAGTAAACTAAAACAAGATTTAAATAAACACAAAAACTAGGTTGAATCACATAGAGCAATCCTCTCACCTTGAGAAAAGTGCACTAGGCACTAGTGAGAATCAACTTGCCTATCATCAACAACTAACAATAAGCAAACTAAAACACGATTTAAATAAACACAAAAACTAGGTTGAATCACATAGAGCAATCCTCTCACTTTGAGAAAAGTGCACTAGGCACTAGTGAGAATCAACTTGCCTATCATCAACAACTAACAATAACTAAAGTATAACAAGAACACATAAACAAAGTTGAGTTCTTTCTAGCAATCTTCACCACTTAGATCAAGGTACACTAGGCACTAGTGGGAATCATTTTGCTAGATCATCAACCAACAACAAAAATAACATTTAACACTAAAATGAAATACTAACAATAATATTAAACATCATCAAGCAAAGAACAACAATAAAATCAACTTGAAAATATTTTAATCATAAATATGTGAACCAAAGGAAACATGGGTCCACACAAAAAATTAACACAAAGCAACATAGATCTATTTATTTAAGGGTGAGAGGCACCTTAAACACCCAAACCTCCCAAGGTGTTTGTCAAAATGTTTAAGGCTCCTCTCACCAACAACAACAAACTACATTATAGAAAAGTGATGATGATATGCAAAAATATGATGAAGAAAAGTGGGTTTTAATGCAAAAATGTTGAGGATGATGCAAGGGTTTTAGAGTATACCTTGGATCCAAGCTAGATTATGCAAGAAAGGGAAAGCAAGAACACAAATGAAGATGATGCCCAAGTGATGATGATTCTTTAGTTTTAGTGAATGATGGAGGTAGTATGTGAGAGAGGAATGGAAAGAAGATGGATTGATGGTGTTTGGGTGGAGGAAAATAAAAAGATGGATGGAGGAGGAGGAGAGGGGGTGTTCAGCCAAGGAAAGGGAAGGAAAGGAGGAAGTTGTGTGTGTGAGAAAAATGAGAGGCAAAAGATCCTTAGGTGTGAAAATGAGAGGGTATTTATAGAGTTGTTTTAGGTCTAGGGGTAATTATGTCATTGTTCCTTACTAGGTGCTCTAGGATTGAGTTTTGAATTTGAATAAAGGGCTAGGATTAGAGATCACTTGGATTGTGGGTAGTGAGAAAACACAAAAATGAGAGTGAGGGGGAGAGTTTGTGTGAAAAACTTGTCTTATTGTGGGGTCAAGGGTATAATTGAGATGGAATGTTACCAAAGAGGAAATTTTGTGTTTTCTTGTGAAGAGGTGAGTGTAAATGGGTGGGGTAATTTACAAAAGAGGGCATAACTCTATGAGGGAAGAGAGAGAATTCGAAAATGGGGGGAAAATTGCCTCTCTTTTTGGTCTTTTGTCTTATTGATGACACTTTGTACTTTTTATTTGAATTTTGAATTTTTGGGCATGCAAATGAGAGTGCACCTATTGAAAATGTGTCCCATATTTTTGGGTCATATCTTAGGAATTGGGCCCAAAATTCCATGATATCACCATCCCCAAAATTGATTTGTTGACCTCACCTCAAAGGAAATGACCATTTTACCCTTTTATTCAAAAATTTGATTTTCATGCCAAAAGGTTTAATATTTATGCGCAAAAAATCATAATTAAGCACAAATCTTCCTCAAATAATTCATTGATGGTTGCTCAGTGATTTTGGGATCTAAAACCGCTTTTATTTTGAAATGACCAAAATGCCCTTTCACCCTAAAAACCCTAGTTCTTTGCCCAAAGCACATTTTCACTTCAAAAATGACTTTTCACCCTAGGAATGACCTCTAATACCTTGAAATGCATGTTGAATGGCTTGTCCTGAGGAATCGTCCCTTATTTGCGAAATGACTAAAATACCCTTTTGTACTGAAAAACCTTAGTTTGTCCAAAAAGCGCATTCCAACTCCAAAAATGATTTTAGAAGCTTTGAAATAACTTTTAGAACCCTGAATGCAATGCATGATGCTATTTTCTCTTCTATTTATTTATTTTTGGGGAAAATTAGGGTTTTGACCTAAGCTGGACAAAATTGGGGTATGACACCAGTAGCAGGTGCTGATTTAGTGCTTGGAACAGCTTGGCTTGCTACATTGGGACCTCACGTTGCAGACTATGCTGGTTTATGTATCAAGTTTTTTCTTGAAGGGGAATTCATTACATTACAAGGAGAAGGAAAGCAGCAACCACAGATAGCTCAATTTCATCAATTGAAGAGGTTGCATCATACTAAGGCATTGGATGAATGTTTCTCTATTCAAATGGTACCAGCAGAAGTAGAAGAGGATACGTGGAAAGACATGCCACAAGACATTGCACTAGAACTAGCAACAATACTCTACACTTACAGAGCTGTTTTTAGAACACCTACCGGTTTACCACCTCAAAGGACTCAAGATAATGCTATTCCACTAGTAGAGGGGTCCAAGCCAGTCAAAGTAAGACCATATAGATATCCTCACAGCCAGAAAGAGCAGATAGAGAAGATGGTTCATGAGATGCTGAGCCAAGGTATTATTCAACCTAGTACTAGCCCTTTTTCTTCTCCTATTATATTAGTAAAAAAAAAAGATGGTAGCTGGCGTTTTTGTACTGATTATAGAGCTTTAAATGCGATAACTATTAAGGATAGTTTTCCAATGCCCACGGTTGATGAACTCCTAGATGAATTGTATGGTGCTAAGTTCTTCTCCAAGCTTGATCTTAGGTCAGGATATCATCAGATACTCATTCAACCGGAAGATAGAAGCAAGACAGCCTTTAGGACTCACCACGGCCATTATGAATGGTTGGTGATGCCCTTTGGATTGACTAATGCTCCAGCATCTTTTCAGTGCTTGATGAATGAAATTTTCCAGCCTGTTCTTCGTAAATTTGTCTTGGTGTTCTTTGACGACATTTTGGTGTATAGTCCCTCTTGGCATGCTCACCTACAACACCTGGAATCTGTTCTACAAACTCTGGAGCAGCATACTCTCTTTGTCAAACTCTCTAAATGTTCATTTGGTCAATTAGAGGTGGAATATCTTGGTCATATTGTGTCGGGCAGTGGTGTAGCAATGGAGGATAGTAAAGTCCAGGCAGTGAAGAATTGGCCTACTCCTACAAATATTAAGCAACTCCGAGGTTTCTTAGGCCTCACCGGATATTATAGGAGATTCATCAAGTCATATGCCAAAATTGCAGAGCCTCTCACAAATCTTCTTAGGAAGGACAGCTTCAAATGGTGTGAAGCCACTGAAGATGCTTTTAAACAATTGAAGCAGGCAATGATATCAGCCCCAATACTGGCTCTGCCAAACTTCAAAGAACAATTCATTCTTGAGACAGATGCATCAGGAACAGGAGTGGGGGCAGTGCTCCATCAAAATGGCCATCCTATTGCATACTTCTCAAAGAAATTAGCTCCAAGGATGCAAAAGAAGTCTGCATATTTCAGAGAATTGCTAGCCATCACCGAGGCTCTAGCAAAGTTCGACACACTACCTTTTGGGTCACAAATTTGTGATTAGGGTGACCAAAAGAGTCCGAGAAGCTTGCTTGATCAATCCTTACAAACGCCAGAACAACAAGAATGGTTGCATAAGTTCCTGGGATATGATTTCACCATCGAATATAAACCAGGAAAAGAGAACCTTGCTGCAGACTCACTGTCAAGAGTATTTATGCTGATGTGCTCGGTGGTACAGCCTGACTTTATGAAAGAATTCAAAGAGGTGTGTAAAGAAGATGCTTGGATACAAGATATGATCATGAAAATTACAAGCACTCTTTCTTTGCTTGGCAATATACGGTGAAGGAAGGATTGTTGTTATACAGACAGAAGCTGGTGGTGCCCGGAAACGAGAAGTTGATTACAACTATATTGAAAGAGTTTCACAGTTCCCCAATAGGTGGCCATGCTGGTGTTACACGTACATTGGCCAGGATTAGTTCTCAATTTCACTGGAATGGAATGAAGCATGACATTCAGAAATTTATAGCTCATTGTACAATATGTCAGCAAGCTAAATCAGCTCATACATTGCCTGCGGGGCTGCTGCAACCCTTGTCAATACCAGCTCAAATTTGGGAGGACATTGCAATGGATTTCATAGTTGGCCTGCCCTTATCGTTTGGCTTCACAGCTATCCTAGTGGTGGTGGATAGGCTATCTAAATACGGCCATTTCATTCCTCTAAAGTCTGATTTTACCAGCAAATCAGTAGCAGAGTTGTTCATGAATCATATAGTGAAACTGCATGGGATGCCAAAATCAATTGTGTCAGATCGAGATAAGGTCTTCACAAGTAGTTTTTGGAAGAATTTATTTGCACTACAGGGCACCACACTCAATATGAGTACTGCTTATCACCCGCAATCGGATGGACAATCCGAGGCTCTCAATAAGTGTTTAGAGATGTATTTGCGTTGTTTCACTTTCAATAATCCAAAAGGATGGTCTAAGGTACTAACATGGGCTGAGTATTGGTATAATACATCATTCCACACCAGCATTGGTATGACCCCTTTCAAGGTGGTCTATGGCAGAGATCCACCCACATTACTCAGATATGTATACAAGGCTGATGACCCGATAGAAGTGAGGCAGCAACTAGCTGACAGAGATGTATTACTAGAGCAATTGAAGAAGAATTTGATGAGAGCTCAGCAAGTGATGAAGCATCAAGCTGACAAGAGAAGGTCTGATTTGCAGTTACAGGTTGGTGAACTAGTGCTAGTCAAGTCATGCGACCTTATATAGACAAAGACTCGGTAGCTTTGAGAAAAAATCAGAAACTAAGCATGCGTTATTTTGGTCCTTTTCCGGTTGAAGCGAAGATTGGAGCTGTAGCATACAAGCTTAAGTTACCAGAGACAGCAAAGATCCATCCTGTGTTTCATGTTTCACAATTGAAACCTTTTAAAGGGGACAATTCTGAACAATATATGCCTCTGCCTCTCACAATGAATGACACAGGACCAGTGTTTCTGCCAGAACAGATATTGAATAGAAGGACTGTGAAACAAGGAAATGAGCTGATCTCTCAAGTGCTAGTGAAGTGGGAGAATATGCCAGTCGAAGAAGCGACTTGGGAAGCTGTTACTGATGTGCAGAGCAATTTCCCAACTCTCAACCTTGAGGACAAGGTTGTCCTTAATGGGGATGGTGATGTAATGGGCAAAAAGGGAAATAACAACAAAATGTCAGCATCTGGTGTGAGTGGAATTGAATTGCCACGTCGTGGAGAGAGAAAACGAATCTCAAATACGCAACTCAGAGGATTCGTCACCAACGGCCTGATATAGCAAGTGTGCTAGGAGAGAGAGTGGCATGTGAATTGTGTGAATTCTCATTGCATTTCATTCCCCTTCTCTGTACTTCTCTCCTTCTTTCCTTATTTTCCAGTACTCTCAGTGATTGTTCTATGTACTATTGCCTTCCTTCTTCACAGGAAGTTGATTGAATCAGTGAAATAAATAACACAGTACCACGATTTCACTGTTCCATTGTGTGTTAACACTGCTTAATTATTTAATTCCTGTGTTAGTTCATTACAGTCCACCTTTACATATCTCAAGAAGATTGCTCATGAAAATAAAGAAGAAGAATATGTGAAAGATTCTCTATATTAACCCAAGCTTACATTTAATGCAAGCATGGTTAGAAAGCAAAGAAGACCCATATAAAGAGTAAAGAGTACTACATGCCACTCGTGCGTACGATATTAAACGTTAATTAAGTGCTCACAAATAGACCCGTCATTCTTTAAAGTCGAAAATGCTTGTTTAACTCAAATTATTATGGATCTCAAACCTCTCTAATAACATTTCTTTAATCCGCATTTGCAGGCCAAGCTTCTTCATATTGAGACAAACCAAGCATGGATAATTATTGGATACCACTTTTATATTTAAATAAATAAAAATTAAGAGGGCAATGCAATGTGGCAGGAGAGGTAACAATCTAGGTGATGACTAAGGAAGATTTTTCTTTTACCAATACACGCCCTCGAGGTTAAAATTCATTATTTAATCCTTGTGACCCATTATGATATATACATATAATACCCCACAATGTTGGGCAAAGATGTGACAAATTAACCGAAGTTGAAGGGAGCTCCATGACTTGGTAGCACATGCACCACACGTTGCTCTATAATTGAATTTTAATGACCCCTATATAAAGATAGAATGAAGGACTTGTTAAGAGCACCCAAAAGTTGAACTTCCATATTTTGAGAGAAACAAAAAAAATTGAAGATCGAGTAACCATGGCAAGCAAAAAGTACAATGTTCGCTCTATTAGCTTGCCTTCAAGATCTCATCCTAGCACCATTAGAGTAGATGAAGAGCTCAACAAGCTAAAGACATGGGAAGAAACATCCACATCAACATCAACCTCCATTCACAATGGTCTATCTTTACTTGATGATTTATATATTTCCTTAGATGATCTTCTCAACATGGCATCAACCCAAAACGTGATTTCTCACCATAGAGGTGAGAAATGCGTGGAAGAAGTCTTAGATTGTTCTGTGAGGCTTTTGGATATATGTGGCATCACAAGAGATATCATGTTGCAAATCAAGGAAAATGTTCAAGCCCTTCATTCTTCACTTCGAAGAAGAAAAGGAGATTCAAGTGTTCAAACAAGTGTAGCAGAATACAAATTCTTCACAAAGAAGATGAAGAAAAATGCCAATAAGTTGATCACATCTTTAAATCAGATGGATAGCAAATTTGGAGTGTCCCCAATTTTGGATCTTGATCACCACTTTATTGCCGTGATTAGAGTGCTTAGGGAAGTCATTGCAATTAACTTGTCTGTCTTTCAATTCATTTTGTCATTTTTGACTATGTCTTCGTCAAAGTCAAACGCAACCAAATGGTTTTTTGTGGCTAAAATGGTGCACAAGGGGGCTATAACATGTGAAGACAACTCAGAAAACGTTAATGAGTTGCAATGTGTAGAAGTTGCTTTGAGCACCCTTTTAAGTAAAGGCACTGATATTGGAGAGAAGGTTCGAGCAGCACATGGAAGTTTAGAGGGTTTGGAGAATGTCATTCAAAGTGTTGAGAATAGTTTGGATAACTTATATAGGCGCTTAATTAAAACTAGAGCCTCCCTCTTGAACATAATATCTCAATAGACCATTAATTGTACAAAGTTCAATAGTATACAATGAAATGTGATACAAATTCTAGACTCTATATTTCATGTTTATTATTTTCTTTTCGCACATTCTCTACCTATACACTAAATTATCAAAACTGTCATAGCACACTAAGTGAAGAAAACACTTATAGACTTTGGACTTTGAAAATGTAATAGATAAACGATTAATTGTTTCAAATTTTGAGTTTCAAGAAAACCTCTGCAAATATTTGAAGTTCATGTCCACAATTTTGCACCTGTCCAACATAATCACAATGATTTTTATCTATCAAAAGTTATGATTTCTTTGTCATAGATTTCAATTCATAGAATCTAGTTAATCTGGCTTCTTTTTGTAGTTGCGCGATAAACTAGATACTAAAATGATACTTATATTACTTCATATATGAAGAGATATGTAAAGGGACTTTAGATGAAGAGGTGGTCATGAGCAGAGTAGGCCAAAGTTTGGAGAGCATACATCAAACAAATATAAGAAAAAATGTAATGATGAGAAGGTGATAAGAAAAGATTTTGGGGTAGATATGTGAACTGATTATGTTATATGGGGGTAGTGGTGTCTCAAGTGGTATTGTACATGCGTAGAAGTGGAGGGACCTACTTGAGGTCCGGAGAGTTGAACACCTTCAAAAATTAAAATCTCTACTTGATCTCTTATATAATTTTTATTTTGACCCTCAAGTCTCAACTCTTTCAAATAGGTGAGTTAAAGAAAAAGTAAACTCTCAATTTAGTTCTTAAACTTGTACGCTCTCCCTACTTTATCTGTAAAGTACATAAATATAAAAAGCAGTTTCTAAAATTTGTGAAATTTATCAAATTAGTCTCTAAAATTTTAAGAAGTCTGTCACATTTGTCTCTTTAAGGGATTACTTATAAACTTTTAGGAAGTAATTGGACAGATGCTAGAAATTTGAAGGACTATTTATTTATTGCTTTCTTAATTTTAGTAAATTAAGTGAATATATTTGTAAAGAAAATTTTCAATACTTTTGTGAATCCTCGATAACAAAAAAAAACTACATCTTTGACTCAGGATCCTTAGTCCTCCACCGGTAGTTCTGTACTTAAAATACCATTATAAGGAGTGTAAATTGAATTATATTTGTAGATAATATCTTTGATGAAGAGCTCGTCTGGATTGACTTATTTTTTAGCTTATAAAAAATAACTTATGGAGATAAATATGTTTTTGTGTTAATCCATAAGTTCTCCCTAACAAAAGATATATCTCCATAAGTTATTTTCCATAAACTATTTTGATAAGCTTATGAATAATATATAAAAGCTTATTCATTTGCATAAGTTATTTCTTATAAGCTTAAAATAAATTGTATCCAAATAGGGGGAAATTATGGTCTCTTTATATCTTAACAAAATTTTGACTCTAAAACTAGAATTTGAGTAAAAAATATGTGAATCAAATAAACACTTTTTATGTTTATTGTATAACTGATGTATTTTGTCTATAATATAGACCGGGAATTTCAGTTAATTAATGAATCTAAAAAGTATTTTTTATAAATACTTTACAAACTAGCAATTGTATTAAACTTAACGTTGATGGAAGCTCCATTGCTAACCCGAGTCGCAGTGGCTATGGGGATTACTTCGAGATCATACAGGTGGTTGGCATCTTGGTTTCTCGGAAAGTTGTGGCATTAGTACTAACTTTAATGCAGAGCTCCATGCAATTGCCAAAGGATTAAACTTAGCTTCGTCCAATGGGTTATAGGTCTATTACCAACCCCTTACTCCTAGGGACCTCATTAAAACCTCCGAGGGCCAAAACCCAGTGGGAAAAAGAGTACTCCAACTACATAGAGTATAGCAATGATATTACAATGATTTTACAAAGCGGATAAACAACCAAACGGGCAATTATACCAATCTGACCACCCAACCCCACAATTTCTCCCCTTCCTAGATTTGAACCATCCCCAAGCACAGTCCTTAATACCATAAATCATAGATGTAATTGAAGCTACCTCCCCTTTGAACACTACCTTATTCTGAGCCAGCCAAATATTCCAAACAACCGCCAACCATATGAGATGTTTAACGCTTCTTTGCTTCTTCCCCTTGACAACCTTCCCAAACGCCACAAAGTGAGATTTTAGATCCAATTGTTCATCCAATGAAGTGCCTAACCAAGAGAAAATCAGCTGCCACACTAACTTCGAAATTCTACAGTGTAAAAAGAGGTCTGAATCTGTCTCGTCTACCTCGAAGCACAAAATTACACAGTTTTTCTCCAAGGTGGATCGAAGCACTCCCCTGCGAAAAAGAGCGTCTCTGGTAGCCAGCCTGTTACGCAATGCCCTCCATGCAAAAATCAACACCTTCGACGGTACATCATTCCGTCAAAGTTTCTGCCATACATCGGTTACATCAGCAGCTTCTCCGTCTCCAGTACCTGCAAAACAACCAGCCAGCCAGACATAACAACTCTGCACCGTGAAATGTTTTGATGCATCGTGCGTCCATACCCAGTAATCCTCCATCTGATCGTTCGGAGCCACTGCAGTTAGTAAAATCTGCAGATATATTGCTCGTGAGCTTCAACATACCCACCCCTATGCTTCCATTATTCCCTACATCAAATTATTTTCTCTCAAAACTTGGGATTTGACTTATGTCCATGTTTCATGAGGGCAATTCGTGTACTGATTGGTTAGCAAAATTTGAAGCTAATATAAACTATGGAGATCATGTGTGGCCTCTCTATCCTATCGTTGTTTCGCCCTTCCTTATAGTCGATGCTATGGGAATAGAACATGTTAGACTTTAGTTTGTTTTTGTTCCGTGTTTCTTTTTATTGCTTTCTTTTGATAAAAAAAAAGATGTGCTTTGTGTGTTTCGAAATCTTGTTGCCATATCAAATTCAACAAAATACAAACAAAACAAAAAATTGAGGCCGCCGGCAGGCGGCAGTTTGGACAATTGGAGATTGTCGACTAGCTTATTAAAATATCAACAATGTTATATGGACATGAGATTTTAGACAAAAATCGACAAAAACCAACTAACAACACCAATTAACCAAGTTTTTTAGACTATTAGCCAAGTGATCAATTAACTAAGTTTTTAATCAACGCCTCGAAAACTGTGAAAAAGGAGGTTGGCTAATTGTCAAAAAAACTTGGTTAATTAGTATTGTAAGTTGGTTTTTGTCTATTTTTGTCTAAAATTCAATGTCCAAATAACATTTTTGTTAAAATATATACTATTAAATGGTTAGTTTATAGTTGATTGAATTGAGTCACACACGAGATATATTGTGTTGGATTTTTTGAAGAAGACTAATCCTTATAAAGTACTAATAACAACAATATACAGAGAATATGGTTGAAAATGTTAAAATGGTAATTCATACTTTGGCATGTTGCGATCCTTAAAAGGAACATGACATTGTAACAACTAACAACGTATCATACAAAATATGTAAATGAAAATGAAATTATATATTGAAGTTGTTTTAGGAGTAATGCTAAAAGCGGTTGCATAATTTCATTGGAAGTTTGTGCAGGGGTTGCACACATTCTGTTTTTGAATCTTATGTTATACTCTAACTCTATTTACCTATTAAATTCTCTTTGTTCCACACACTTCAACACTTTATGTTATATTCTTAAAAAATCAACAGATGCTTCTACACTTCTCTTAAAAGTTTCACCTAATATTTATTTATAGGTATAAATAAGAGACATTATAACATTGAATCATTATCTCAGAATTATGCACCCCTTTGAAGATGAAAAAGGCAACCATAGCTACCTTTTCCCCAAACCAAAAACATTCTAACAAATATGGTGTTAGATCCATTAGTTTACCAACTAGATCACATCCAACCACAATTCAAGTTGAAGAGAAGCTAAGCAAGATCAAATCATGGGAATCATCATCATCAACAACAACGACAACATCAAAGGTTGTTACTATTTGTTTTGGTCTATCAAGCCTTACAGAATTATACAAATGCATAGAAGATCTTCTCAAATTGCCACTTACACAACAAGCACTAGTTCAACACCGCAATGAAAAATGGGTTGAAGATTTATTAGACACCCCATTAAGATTTCTGGATCTTCTAAGCAAAACAAGAGATTCCATTTTGTTAATCAAAGGAAAAGTTGAAGAGATTCAATCTGCACTTAGAAGAAGAAAGGTTGTTGATTCAAGTATTGAAATCCTTGTTTCTTGTTATTGGAGTTTGAGAAGGAACATGAGAAAGGAATGTACAAAAATATCATTGCTTTTATTGAAGCAAATGGATGAGTCATTTGGTGGTTCAACTCCTTTGGATCTTAACAATCACTTATCTTCAATTGTGAGAGTGCTTAGAGAAGCTAGTTTGACAACAAGCTCAATTTTTCAATCACTTGTTGTGTTTCTTTCTGCACCAGTTTTGAGATCAAAGGTTAATAAATGGGCATTGGTTTCAAGGCTGATGCATAAGGGAGTGTTTGGTAATTGTAGTAATCAAAATGAGAATATAAGTGAGTTGGAGAAAGTGGATTTTGCACTTAGTAGTTTGAGTATTGACAATTTGAGTAAAGATGCTGAGGTTGAGAAGATTCAATGTGCTTATGGAAGGTTAGAAGCTTTGGTGGTAGCTATTGATGGGATTGAAAATGAATTGGAATTATTGTTTAAGAGACTTATTAATACTAGAGTGTCTTTTCTTAATATAATTTCACCTTAAAAATGATTAAATATCATTGTTAAGTGGCATTTTCCAAATGTATAGATATTGTTGTGAATTTCTGTATCTTTTCCTTTCTTTATTTTACTTAGCACACATTTGTTATTGAAGGAGGGTATCAAAAGTACGGCTTGGTTATGAGCCTTGAAAATTGAAATGTAAGAAAAAGAAAAGCGAAAAAGGTGAGTGTGAGTCCAAAGTTGTTGAAGTAATAGCCAGCACATTTTACCTAACCTTATGCTTAAGAAATAACGTGAGTGAAATAATTGGAAAAAACTGAGCAGAATGTGATAGGGGCGTGGCCTTTGTGGATATGAGCATTGAGCAATTTAACTGTAAACAGAGTATTCAACTACCTCTGTAACCGAACTGGCAAGAGCATGAATTGTGTGATACAAAATCACAACTCATGAGAAGAATGACTCATATTATTAGTTAGTTTAACTAGTTGGCAAAACTAGCAAAGGCGACGTTGTTAGATTGGACATTTTTTGTGGTTAACGAGTTTGAATCCCCTTTACAATTAAGTTTTGGTCAATGACTTAATATTCTCCATCTAAGATATTTTTGATGTGTTGTGCATAATATAATGAATTCATCACAACATAATAACATAGATCCTTAAAGAATGTTGGGAAATTAATATTATTTGAAATATATTATCATCAGCTTATCTCGATCCTCTTATAAACGAATGTGAAACACAAGTTCAAAGAATAATTCATTTGCAAAATTTTGTAAATAATTCACCAGCTGCAATACGCAAATAAAAATTGATGTCCCTGTTTGACACTCAAACATTGCAAATGAATCTTAACCACGCATGAAGCGTGTAGTTTAGTTGGTTGCAAAGAATATGAATCCTCGAACAAGGGAATGAGCTTAAAAGCAAGAAGACCCTAAAGAGGATATGGAAACTGATCAGAATTATTTTTTGAAGTTCCAAAAGAACCGATCAAGTACCTGAAATCTGTGGAAATGAGATCTCAATAAGTTATGTCAAGAATGAAATTAGATAGAACCGAAACAAAGTCAACGTTGACAATTTTGTGTGTATATAATATAGCGCTAAATATGATAAGTGATGAAGTGGATCATGAACCAAAGTCTAATAAATATTTAGATAAAACAATGATCGGCCGAAATAGAAAAATGCAATTGAAGCAAAATTAAACTCGCTTTGCAAAGCAAGAAGTTTTTCGACTTGTAGTCTGTACACCTGAAGATGTAAAACTAGTTAGGCTTGTTGTTCAAGAGTATTGGTACAAACCTAACACTGATTTTGAAGATAAATTCACATGTAGTGAATGAAAGTAATTTTTAATACTTATTTAGTCTAGTAACACATGAATGACTCAATTTACATATGAGGGGTGTATATTTATTTGTATGACTCACTTGATAGTGCTAATTATATGAAGATCCCTGAAGGATTTAATTTTCCGAGACATATTGTTCGCACTCTCAAGATGATTACTCAAATTTAATTAGTCTCTCCATGAGATAATATAATTTGAACGCATGAGGTATAATCGTCTCAATCCATATTCTAAACGAGTGATATAAAAATAATGTCATTTGTCCATATATAGTTTTATGAAAAGATCGAGAAACGAATTTACTATTATTGGAACTCCTGAAGAGCTTTCAAAACTATAGCTTTTTCAAAGAAAGAATTCTAGATAAATGACTTCAAATTATATTTGATGAATATTTGGTGGATGTCATTTCAAATGATGCTCTATAACTCCTATGTCATTACACATTTATTGGTCTTTTTTTGTAGACAATTGTTGAAATGTTATGCTTGAACCCGGACCTCCTTCTGCACTCATATGGTGCACTCCTTCATATCGCCCCTAAACCGAGCCTACCTTCCCGTTACTACATTTATTGGTCTTTATTTGAGATGCTAATGACACATTATGTTAGACCATTCATATGCGTGTAAGTTACAAGACTTGTTTCTATAAATATGACTTATGTAACATTGTAAAAAGTACCTTCAAGAGTAGAATGTTAATGCTCTGTTCTTCTCTCATTCTCTTCTTCATCTATAGTTTATAATAATATGGTTATATCTTACTCTTGTTTTAGGGAATTTCATAATAATTTTGACTTTCAAACTAGAATTTGAATGCCAGGGTTTTGCATAGAATATGCAAATAAACTTTGCATACTTATAGATGTTGTTTTAGTGTGCATTTCATTTTTTGTTGCCACTATAAAATGGCATAATTTACATTAAAAGTAAATATTGCAGAGGTCGCTTGGATTGGTCCTTTGTATCTCTTCAATTGGAAAAAGATGTCAAAATAGTCTTAACTGATATAAAACATTTTGTTCAGGAAAAATAATCATAACAACTTGATAATGACTTTCATCTTATCTTGACAAGAGGGACAACAGTAAGACAAACGATTGTCAAAAGAGAAAAGTGCATTGAATTGTAAAAAGTTTTGAAAATATGGCTCAAACATATTGTTTCCAACCGGACCGGCTCATATACAACACATATGCTCGGATACAGAGGGAATTCCCCACATGACTGACTAATTGGTCATAAATATCTCGCCTCTATTTCCCTCCTGAAGCGTAATCCTATCCCCGATTTCTCTCCTTTCTCATGCTCCAGAATGGTCAACTCGGCCAATAAGTGTATTAATCACCATTAGTGTCCCTTGTAATATATATACAACTCTTTGAGGCCAATATACGGATACCACATTCATTCTTGATACTGACTACTTGTTCTTTGCCACTCCATAGACAGTAGTAGTATCTCTCGTGTTCGGTCCTTTTCCTCACGAGGAAACTGATCATAACATTGGCGCCCACCGTGGGGCGAATTAAAATTCCTCCCACGCCTCACGCAAAAATCAAGCCAAAACTCTCCACCAATAGACTATGGTGATTGCAAGGAATTGAAATGGCAATCCTGGAAATTCTAACGACCAACAGCACAATGCAGATCCAAGAATGGAGAAACTGATGGTTGCGGTCCAGCTCCTCCAAACCCAAAACGTTGATCAACAAGGGCGTAATGAAGAGCAACAGCTGCGCTCCTAGACCCAAGAGCCAAGAGAGGCGCGATTGCAGCAACAACTCGTAGACATGAGGAGATTTACTCAAGTGCTAGAAGCCACCAGACCCCATTATGCGCATTTCAACCATTCACGACGGAGATACAAGCGGTGCAAATACCACCAAGGTTCTGAGAACCAGCCATCGGAAACTACAATGGCACCAGAGACCCCCAAAGCTACATGGATGTCTTTAAAACCAAATGTTCATCCGCTGTGGCAACGATGCTATCAACTGCAAAAAAATTGCGGGGACATTGGCTAAGATGGCCCTCAAATGGTTTAAGGGGCTCCCGGGGCGCTCTGTAGCCGTATTCAAGGACCTAGCGAGTAGGTTCGTGCAGCAGTTCTCGAAAAACAAGAAGAAGCAGGTGGGACTTAGGGACTTGTTCGACGTGTGACAAGGACCAACTGAACCACTCAAAAGTTACCTATATCGGTTCAACAAGACCACCGTCCTTATGTAAGAACCAGACAAAAAGTTCTTTGTAACCTCTTCATAAAAGGATTACGTAGCGGGACTTTCAACCAGGCAGTGATTGTATGGAAACCCTGAACAATGGATGAAGTAGGGGTAAGAGCAGAGAAGCATATAAAAGTTCAAGAATTCAACACAGGGAAAAATGAGAAGGAATCCGAAAAGCAAGCACTTGTAGCCGGCTAATAGAGCCACATCGCGTTCGGCCAAATTAGGGAAGAGACAGAGGAGACAAAGGGAATTGGAATAGAAATCAGTCGGACAGACCAGGAGTGGTGGAGGGATACACCCCTCTAAATGCAAAACCTTCGGCCATCTTGGACAAGTCTCTGCACGATGGAACCATGTAGAGACCTTCCCCATTTGTGGGGGAAATGGACAGGAACCCAGAATCCTACTGCAGGTACCACCGTGCAGACAGTCACACAACCGGTGATTGTTGGGACACTGAAACAATAATAGAACAGTTGATCCAGAGGGGACACCGGAAGAACTTCATGAAAGAAGGGGAGGCCGGAGATAGTAAGCACCGGAAAGGAAACACAAGCCACAGACAAGAAGTGGGCGGCAAAAAGAACCAGGAAGGCGCTCAAGAGGAGACCGAGCATGAAAGAGCTGATAACGGGGCAATCAACTCTATTGCCGGAATATTTCTGGGCGGAGGAGCCACCCAGTCGTCAAGAAAGAGGTATGTAAAATCAATAGTGTCTTGGTAACACTGAAGGTTTTATTGTCCAGGAGTATCCAGGAATATCCTTCGAGATCCAAGACTTCAACGGGGTCCGCCCCCATGCAGACGACCCAATTGTGATTTCGATCACCACCTGTGGTTTCAAAATCGCAAGGGTACTGATTAATGGAGGTAGCTTAGCCAATGTGATCTACGAAAAGTGATTAGAGGAGCTCAAGCTCCCGTCAAACATGCTGAAGAGCTACCCCAATACCTTGGTGGGGTTTTTTCAGGAGAACAGGTTGCAGTTCACGGGTATTTTGACCTCCGTACACACGTTCGGAGAAGACCAACCCTCAATTCCTAACTCGTAGCGGTCTCTTACCCGCACATGTGTATCAAATATCCATTTCCGAACAGTAGGGTTGGAATAGTAAAGGGAGACCAAGCGATGGTGAGGAAATGTTATGCTGAAAGCGTGAAGGTCAAGCTAGTCTAGAGGACAAATACCATTAGTTGTATCAAGCACGGAAGCTAGACCCACGGTGACAGCAGGAACCAAAGATGAAAACCAGGAGAAGAAGAAGAAGAAGAAGAAGAAGAAGAAGAAGAAGACAACGCCTGCAGCCGAGCATGAAGACTCAAAGAAGCCAGGTTGAAGAAAAGGTCGAGCGCCCGGAAAGGCGCTAATTTGTCCCTCCAAAATGAAAAATAAACGAATGTACCTTTGTAGAACCGCCATATAGGCCCCCAATTGCACTAAATTCAACAAACGAATAAAGAGGACCGGATATTCTACTTTTGTTTTACATTCAAAATCTAGAATGGACCACAATAACCCCAGACGTAAGTCCCGACATGTAAGAATTGAGCAATGTCTCGACGTTACCCTTGGGCATAAAAAATCAAGTCCCAACAGACAATAGGCTGGGCTGACGAGTCCATGTCCAAACCTTGGGTGAAACTTATGGGAAAAAAGTAAGGTTGGTACGCTTGCCGAACCATAAGGTGAAGACTCACTATCAGTACCCACAAGTTGCCTAAGTTCAGATATCAAATATTTCCCTCTATCCACCAAGCAATCAAAACACCTCCGAGAAAAATTGTCCTTCCCACAATACCTAATCGTAGAGGTAACCTTTATATCACTATCGCTACTTATTAGTACCACTGACATTGTTGTAGGAACTAAGATATCGAGAGTGTTAAAGATGAGAAATAGAAAACATGCAAGACCCCAAAGCAATAAAAGCGCTAAAGGAAGAACGAATCAAGCGCACCTTGATTCAAACGAACAAAAAGCGCAAGGGAGATAGTCTGGAAAACTCGGACCACCGAATCACACGAACAGACGTCGCAAACAGCAAGAGCATAAACGAAGAAATGGATAAATCAGAAAAGACCAAGGAAGAAGAAACAAAGAGAGGAAGAAAAATGGTAACTGATGTACACAAGCGCATATATATACGTTTTTTGAAAAATTCAAATCAAAGAAGTTGATCCATTAGTCGCGCTCCATTCAACAGCGGGAAGGGGATGTGGGGGGAACGACGCGGATTGCCTCTCCTTTTCGCATCCCACCGTCAGATGAAGACGTGTGTCAAGCAATGAGGGGGTAGTTGACCTCCCTTGGGAACATGCACGATGATTACGAATCAAAATTTGCGCCTCATTAGACAAATCAAGTATCGAATCAGAACGACATTCAAACGCCATACAAATAGGTCCTAAACCGGACGGTAAACTCAAAAGGCAAGGTATGACTCAAAATATAGTTTTATTTCATCAAAATGACTTACAATAGGTCCTTATCACATGTACATCGTAAAATACAATTGCATTAATACATATAAATGTTCATTCTAATTTTGAGGGGGGTCAGTCCCCCACCGAACTGTCCCAGAGGCTTCCTTCATTCTTTTGCAGAAGACCCTCCAAAGTCAAGTGCTCAGAAGAAGTAGTTGCGGGCAATAAACCCCCAGAGGAAGCCGTGTAACTCCATCCCCCTCTCCATTATGCCTTCATGAGCATTCAAAGCTGAGGAACTGGAGGACGCCACCACCGCCTTGGCTACAGCAGAAAGCTCCTCCTCTAGATCATCCACCAGAAGAAGGCCACAGATCGAGGATAGACGCCCAGACGCTCTGCTCAAATGAGGTTGAGCATATCGAGCTCTCTGAGTAATCTTGCAACGCGAAAACAAAGAAACACATGACAAAGATCCATAGCTCCCGCAGATCAAAGACTCCCACCTCGAGCTCTCTGGCATTCCTGTTGTGTGCCAAAGAACCTGTGTGAGTATTCAAAGAGCTCAAACAAGGAGATTTGGTCCCAGCATAACAACAACAAAGCATGGCAGAAAATAACAAGAAGAAAGAAGAAATAAGCAGAGAAAAGCATGGGAGGAAAAGTCTGAGGCACCAACTCAAGAAGCCCCACTCCCTTTATATTGTGCAAATGCAAGACCAGTTACAAGACCAAACATTTATGAGACAAAAAAAATGATACTCACACTAAAAAAATCGATCCAGTCAAGTCAGAGTCAAAGGTCAAATGATTAGCAACAATCAACAGATTTCGAGTTACTCCTTGAAAGATTGCCGACGTGTCCTAGTAGCTAATTTCGATTTCGAAATTTAGTTATAACACTTCTGTTACTATCAATTCTGAACGAAATCAAGATGGACCACGATCCTCTATAGTTATATAAGACTGCAGGGTACGTAGTCTTAAATTTAGGTTAATTTGTTTTGGCAAAGAATAAAAATGTGAATAGAAAAAGTAAGTGAGAGAGAATCACTTATTTTTGCCTAAATAGAGAACAACCGTCATCCAAGAGACCAAGACTATAGAGGATTCAGTTTCAAAAAGAAACAAAGACTATAGAAGATTCTATAATCTATACCAATCAAGATGCAGAGAACTTTAAAGACAAGCTTTGATTCTAGCCGACCTTCACGAACTAATACTGTAAGCGGTGGCGTTATTTCATTGGAAGATAGTCCAGGGGCAGAGGCACCGGTTTTGGTCCTCTGTATCTCTTCTTCGTTGAAAAATAACAAGGCAAACTAAGAGGTATCACCTTCCTCATATATAACAAAATATAGCAATGACATCATAACAATGTTATAGAAATGCCAAACACGGCCTAGCACCATCACATAATATTCAACTACCAAATGACATCATGAATAAATGCCTAAATAGTCCTAACTTGTAACAACATTTTGTTTTTTTCACAATTTCTGTGTTTGAATCTTATGTTTTTTTGGTAAATGTTTAAATCTTATGTTATACTCTAACTTATTTACCTATTAAGTTCTCCTTGTTCCACACACTTCAACACTTAATATTATATTCTTAAAGAATCAACAGATGCTTCTACACTTCTCTTACAAGCTTCACCTAATATAGTAATATTTATTTATAGGTATAAATAAGAGACATTATAACCTTGAATTATTATCTCAGAATTCTGCACCCCTTTGAAGATGATAAAGGCAACCATAGCTACCTTTTCCACAAACCAAAAACATTCTAACAAGTATGGTATTAGATCTATTAGTTTACCAACTAGATCACATCCAACCACAATTCAAATTGAAGAGGAACTTAGCAAGCTCAAATCATGGGAATCATCATCATCAACAACAACGACAACATCAAAGGTTGTTACAATTTGTTTTGGTCTATCAAGCCTTACAGAATTATACAAATGCATAGAAGATCTTCTCAAATTGCCACTTACACAACAAGCACTAGCTCAACACCACACTGAGAAATGGGTTGAAGATTTATTTGATACCCCATTGAGATTTTTGGATCTTCTAGGCAAAACAAGAGATTCCGTTTTGTTAATCAAAGGAAAAGTTGAAGAGCTTCAATCTGCACTTAGAAGGAGAAAGGTTGTTGATTCAAGTATAGAAATCCTTGTTTCTTGTTATTGGAACTTGAGAAGGAGCATAAGAAAGGAATGTACAAAATCACTTCTTTTATTGAAGCAAATGGATGATTCATTTGGTGGCTCTCCTCCTTTGGATCTTAACGATCACTTATCTTCCATAGTGAGAGTGCTAAGAGAAGCTAGTTTGATAAGTAGCTCAATTTTTCAATCACTTGTTGTGTTTCTTTCTGCACCAGTTTTGAGATCAAAGGTTAATAAATGGGCATTGGTTTCAAGGCTGATGCATAAGGGAGTGTTTGGTAGTTGTAGTAATCAAAATGAGAATATAAGTGAGTTGGAGAAATTGGATTTTGCACTTAGCAGTTTGAGTATTGAGAGTCTGATCAGTAAAGATGTTGAGATTGAGAAGATTCAATGTGCTTATGGAAGGTTAGAAGCTTTGGTGGTAGCTATTGATGGGATTGAAAATGAATTAGGATTGTTGTTTAAGAGACTTATTAACACTAGAGTGTCGTTTCTTAATATACTTTCACCTTAAGAATGATTAAATATCATTGTTAAGTGGCATTTTCTAAATGTATAGATAATGTTGTTTTTGTATGCAATTGTACATTCTGTTTTGTTGTTACTTGTGAATTTATGTATCTTTGTTTTCTCTATTTTACTCAATGAAAACCTTCTGTTTTCAAAAGAATAGAATAATTGCACATCTTATTGAAGGGAGGTATCAAAAGTACAGCTTGGTTATGAGCCTTGAAATATGAAAAGTGTGAAAAAGAAAAAGGAAAAACTTGAGTGTGAGTCCAAAGTTGTGGAACTAATAGCCAGCACATGTTACCTAACCTTATGCTCAAAGTTATGATGATTGGGTGAAATAATTGGCAAAAACTGAGCAGAATGTTATAGGGGCGTGGTCTTGTGAATATGAGCAATTAACTGTAAATAGAGTAATCACTTACCTCTTCTGTTTTCAACAAAAGCTTGTAGGAATTAATCTATCTACAAGACATGCTTGAACATACTATAACGTAAAACAAAAGAGATACAAGCATGCTTTTATATGATCAAGAACAAAATCATGATCTTGACAACCCTAGGATCTACGACATGTTGATATATCAAGGATTCGATAAATACCTGGATCCATAGCAAAAAACTGGAGAATGAATCCTAAGAAGAAGATCGGGTGTGAACGAGCAACAGCTACTCGTCGGCTTTATGGTTCTTCCTCAACCGGGACTCCTAATGTCTTAGACTCTCTTCAGATGGGGAGAAGAGAGCAAACTTGTGTATATTTCCGTTAGTCCAGGTATATTGGGGACCATAGCCTACTTATAGTGTGATAGTCTATTAGAGTTCCCATTATCCCTCTAATGGGTCATCACTGACACCACTCATATTGGGCCATATCAATAATTTAATTAATCAATTAATTATATAATTAGAAATCCAATATAGCCTTTTACTTATTTTGATCACATATCAATCAAGGCTCCTAATTGATAAATAGCTAATACAATTAATAAAAGATTATATGCCCATTATTTATGATATTGCAATAAAATATTCCAACAATCTCCCACTTGGGCATTATATCATATATTAATTATATCATAATTCTTAAGGCCGGTATCCGAATGCTATTTATCTTTAGATTTCCCTTTTACAATCTGGTCCACCTCATATATCAATAATGAGACCAACGTGGTTGTCGTCACTAACGTCTTTTGTGACTATACCCCGATGACCATCATATCAACATACTCGATGACATAGATCAATATGGATGAGTGGCGTGGAAATTTCATGCAATGTGATCTCATGTCATGCCTATTTCCAACTGGTCCAACTTAAGTCTTCAGTGAGATCAAGCTGAAGTTGCTGAAAATGCAAAATTTATTTTGCATATAATATGATACAAACATATTTAATAATAACTCAACTTAATTTCTGCAGAAAGTCAAAATAATATAAAGTTTGTCTCAAAACCAAAATTATAAAACATAGGGAAAAACAAGAAAAGACTCCCACTAATCTAAGGCAATCTCAAAACCAACACCCATATGAGCAATGTGCTCATGGTAAACTTTGGGTGTCAAGCCTTTGGTTAGTGGGTCTGCTAGCATAAAATCTGTCCCTATATATTCTATAGAAATATGTTTCTCCTGAACTCTTTCCTTCACAACAAGATACTTGATGTCGATGAATTTCGACTTTGTAGAACTCATGTTGTTGTTAGAGTATAGGACAGCTGCACTATTGTCACAATAAATCTTCAATGGCCTCTTAATACTTCCAATGATGCTTAGGCCTGAGACAAAGTTTCGCAGGCACAATGCATGATTTGATGCCTCAAAGCAGGCCACAAACTCTGCTGCCATGGTTGAATGAGCTACTAAAGTCTGTTTAGCAGACTTCCAGGAAATAGCCCCTCCAGCCAAAAGAAAAATGTAACATTGCTCAAGAATAAGACAACACTGAGTTTCCTCCTCAAGCACCACCAGAAGTTCAAACTCAACCACCTCAAGAGGTGCCACTAAGAAGATCCACTAGAGAGAGGAGAAGTGCAATTTCAGATGATTATGTTGTATTTCTTCAAGAACATGAGGAAGGTATTGGCTTGACTGGTGAAGACCCAGTCAACTTTAATCAGGCCATGAATAGTTCTAACTCTCTTAAGTGGATTGATGCCATGAAGGATGAGATGAAGTCGATGGCTGACAATGGCGTTTGGGATCTTGTCAAGTTGTCTGAAGGTAAGAAACCCATTGGTTGCAAATGGATATTTAAAACCAAAAGGGATTCCAAGGGTAACATTGAAAGATATAAGGCTCGTCTTGTCGCAAAAGGCTTCACTCAAAAGGAATACATTGATTACAAAGAGACTTTCTCTCTAGTTTCCTCGCAAAAGACTCTTCCTCTAGGCTCTTCCTCTTGCTCATTGAGGGAGAGGAAGAACCAAAATGGTGGAGGCTTTCTCTCCATTATCCAATAACTCATTGAATAATAATTAAGGAATATTTTTCTCTTTATTAGAGATAAACTTGTCCCCCATTTTAATATTTCAATAACTAAAGTGATACTACGTGTTGTTCATTTTTTAGGACCAAATAAATCTGCCCACTTATTATCTAAGTCCAATTTGGATATTTATGATTATTTACTCTAAAATTTATTAATGGTCATTTTATTTTAGAGTATTTGAGGGGGATATTCCATTCCATATGTGTAGCTTAGCTGGCAAGTCTCACGAATCCCGAGTTTATTGAAGTGTCATCGTGATATTTTCGCATAGGATACCAAATATCAGAACCTTCAATTCATTCATTAACAACGTGTCCCAACTTATCATAACGGCTACATTTTCCCACAAAGTCATCCAAAAATATACGACAAAACAGATCCTCATACTCATTTCTAAAACTTCCTTTTTTATTTATTTTTATCATTCCTTTTAAGTTGTCCGTTACTCTTCTTCTTTTCTTCATTCATCTTAAACCCCAAACCAAACCAAACCATTACTCTGTTCACCACTTCGCTATGACGGTCGCAACCGCAGCTATTCTACGCACCAAGAGAATCGTGAAGCTCACTATCTCACTCCTCGGTCTCGGCTTCAACTCCTCCAAATGGTACACTTAGTTTCCTTCTCTCTCTCTCTCTCTCTCTCTTTCTCTCTCTCTCTCTTTCTCTCTTATGTGTGTGTGTGTGTGTGTGTCGTTTTGCAGCAAAACAGCGGCGAAGATGGCGGTGGCGAGGATTAAGCTTTTGAAGAACAAGAGAGAGGTGGTTGTTAGGCAGATGAGACGTGACATTGCTCTCCTTCTTCAATCTGGTCAAGACGCCACTGCTCGTATTAGGGTAACCTTCAAAATCAGATTTTTATATGTTTTTAATACAGTAAATAGATTTATTTGGGTATTAGATAGTAAATGGTATGTGATTAAGCTTGATTTGTGATAGCACATTGTAGAGTTGATTCCAACTGGTAGTAGGAAAAGGCTTAGGTTGAAGGATATTGATTTTTTAGTTGAGATACTTAGTTTGGAGGAAATTTTTGTTAGGGCACTCAAATTATGGCTTTGCTTTTGCTTGCTATTTTAGGGTAAATTATTGATTTCATCCCTGAACTAAGACCCTTTCTTCTATTTTGTTTATTAGATAACTGAAAATAGTAACTAGTCTTTAACAATTCATCACATTAGTCCCATTAGTCCCAACTGTTGTACATTGAGAAAATGTAAGGGGCTAGCGAAATAGATGTGACAAAACATTAGGGACTAACGAAATGGACATAAAAACGTTAGGAACTAGTGAGATGGATTTAAAAACTGCAGGGGAAAACTTACTATTTTCATTTACTTGAAGGATGAAGTTAGAGAGATGATATAAGTTTTGGGACGAAATTGTTAGTTTACTAGCTATTTTATCATGCTTAGATGACTTAGATGGTTGTGTTAATTGTATAGAACAAAGGTAAACATGCCTCTTGAAATTTATGTTTTAAAGGGTGAGCGATTTCGTTGTTGGAATTTGATGACAGGACATTTATCCTTTTGGTATCTGATTGAGTATCTTCCTTTGTTTGATTTTGTGTGTGTTGTTGTTTGTTGCTTAAATCTCTTTTTCATTTGACACAAGTTGATATAGAAAACTTTCTGGAGTTCATGAAAACACAAGTGATAAAAGATAATCGTTTATGCACTTTCAAGATTATTTCGCAGAGTTAATGGAAAGAGAAAACCATGTACCTGATGTTTGTAACAGATTTAAAAGGAATTCAGCTGTTTTTTTATTAGTGTGTGTTTGAAAAGTGATAAATTGTGAAGCTAATGCTCTGCAGTGTTTGAAACCATGTACTGGATGTTAGTTACAGACTTTAAATAAGTGCAATTTGCAGCCATTTTTTCATTGGAGTTTGAAAACTGATAAACTGTGAAGCTAATGCTCAGCAATGTTGTTAAAAAGCCGCCATGGCAGATTGCGGTAGCAGTTTTTGAGCAATCCGCTATTTCCTTTTTGTATTGTATGGTGATGCCATCCGCAATATGCCATTATAAGGCTGCCAATTATGGTGGGATTTTGGAAATCCACGATGGGCCTTAATCAGCTATCAACAACATAATTGTTTCTAGTATCAAGAGTGAGGCCCCCACATTTAAATTTATAACCTTTCGCACAAAGTAGAAAAAGAACATAGTGTTAAAATGTATCTAAAGATTCACAGGAATTGATTGAATGATATAATTTAATTGGGATTAGTTGTGAACTTGTGATGGTTTTATTGGGTTTTTCATCTCTGTGGCTGTGGCTCCCTACAAAATTTGGAAGTTGAGATTTCTTACGTTGCTAATGTGCTGGTATGGTGATATCACTGATATGGTGATGTATGAGATGCCCAATTTCTATTCAAAATTGGGATCACGATTCTGTGATTTTTACGAAAAGATTTTGTCGGTTTCTAGGTTGAGCATGTGATGAGAGAGCAGAATATTTTGGCTGCAAATGAGTTCATTGAGCTCTTTTGTGAATTAATTGTTTCCAGACTCTCAATCATTTCAAAGCAAAGGTAAAATCTTATATAGCAGAGCTTATTTTTCCATTATGAAAGCAACATACTTGTTGAAATTCTGATGCTAATCCAACTTGTTACAGGGAATGTCCAGCGGATTTGAAAGAAGGTATTGCTAGTGTGATATTTGCATCCCCTAGGTCCTCAGAAATTCCAGAACTTGTGGCACTTAAGAAAATCTTTGCGAAGAAATACGGGAAAGATTTTGTATCCGCTGCTATTGATCTTAGACCTAGTTGCGGTGTAAATCGCCAGGTAAGTCTTCTACTGACCGTAACTCCGCTTGTGTTTGCTTATAAAGAAGCCTTTTGGATTTGATGCTTGCTTCTCAGTAAACTACTAAACTATTAATTCTAAAAAATATTCATATCGGTGTTTGTGCATTGCACTGTCTTTTAGTTGATTGAAAAGCTCTCAGTACGCACACCTCCCGGTGAAGTGAAGTTGAAAGTATTGAAGGAAATAGCAAAGGAATATCAAATTGATTGGGATACTACAGAATCTGAATATGAACTTCTCAAGCCTCCAGAAGAGCTAATAGTATGTTTGTTTTTCTATAGTTATCTATTATTAATTTATTACCCATTTGATGTATGTATATCTATTATGCTCTCTTAAATTCTTATTGAGAAATGGCTCTACTCTCTCATCAGGAAGGGCATAACACTTTTGTCAGTGCCAGCAGCTTACCAGTGAAGCCATTAACAAATGTATCAACTGAATCAAATAAGCCAGCTGCAAGGTGATTCAAAACTTCATACCCGATTACATATTTGCATTATTATTGTTCTTATCTTCTAATAAGATTCTGTGGTGATTCATCAGATTATCAGGTGGTGGAAACAGCGATGCGATGCATTTTGAAGATTCTAAGTCTGCTGTAGAAGCAGCAGCTGAATCAGCTAAGAAAGCAATCGCTGCAGCTGAAGTTGCTGCTTATATGGCTATGAACATGAAGGACTATAATGATAGGTTATATAACTCAGGAGTCAACTCTGGAACTTTCCAATCAAATGATTCTGCAAAGCATACCCAGAACATGACTTATAAATCAACAACTGAGGAGAAAATGCAGAGGTCACAGAGCTTACCGAGGTCTGATCACACGACCAATAAGGATACATTGTACGGTGGAGATAATTATAGAAGATACAGCTATCATCCAACTTCTGCACATTCAGATATTCAGTTTGATGAGTCAGATTATGATGAAGAGATTGAAGCAGAAAAACCTCCGGTTACATTGCCACCTCAACGGCTTCCACCACCTGTACCTTCATCTCAGGTTAAACGGGATGGCAGCATTCGTGTTCATCCTAAATTGCCAAATTATGACGAACTTTCTGCTCGCTTTGATGCGCTTAAATTCAAAAAGTCGCAGCCCTAAATCCACTTAAGCAACTGCTTTTCAATATATTCTTAATTTTTCGTCTATATACATATAAGAATGGTATATTTTGTCATACAGAGAGGGAAAGAGATGCCAAGAATGTTATAGTTTTGGATGCTATACTTTGACATGTATGGTTATGCCACCAGGTATAATATTTGTTTTGAAAATAGGAATTTAATTAGTTTTCCATATAATCATCAATATGAAGTGTGCGGAACTAACTTCATTTGTGCATTTGTTATATCTGTAGTGCTAGCTTTTCCCACCTATAAGGTTTGTGCATTTATATATCTATCTGTCTATCTATTTTATATACATTCAACATTATAAAAAAAACATAGTAGGAACCTCAATAATCAAGAGTTGAACAGTAAAAATGCATTACACATACAAAACATTAGAAATAACATTCATAAATCGGGAACCGGCTCTTCAAATACTTTTGATTTATTAGAATCCTACTTCAGTTAGAGGGGAGGGGGGATCGGGGTTCAAACCTCGTACGCCTATATTTCCACCAAAGATGTCATTTTTACTCAACCATGTGAGCTACCATTCTGGGGCACCATCTAAATTTAATGATCCTAATTGAATAGATTTGATTACCGTGGATTTTCCTTCATTTATGGCCATCTACCATGGGTTAAAGGTGTTTGCTTTGTTGATAGATTTAGCACTCGTTTGGTTTGGCATTGAGAGAGCCTAAAATCGATTTTGAGCTTACTTTCGTGATTCTACTATTGTTTTAGGGTGTTTGGGTAGTCGACCAGTAAATCGATTTTGACTTCTAAAATTGATTTTAGCAGAAGCAGCTCCATGTAGCTTCTGCGTTTGATTGAAATCGAATTTACATGAATCACACATGCTCTTCCATCTTTGCCCTCAATGTTCAGAGATGAAAAGAAAGAAACTGAAAGACGAGATGAAAAACAGAAAGAAGAGAGGAGGAAGAAGACAACAGCGGCTTGCGTCAAAAAAAAGAAGACAGCAACGGCTGCTGCAGAGTCAAGATAGGACTTAATTTATTCTTAGGGTTTGGCTTGATGGGCCATTAGGAGATAGTGGGCCAAAGTGATTTTTTTTTGTTACAACCCAAAGTGAATTTGCTGTAAAAGAAAAAAAATATCTAATGAATTTACTGGACCTATGTTCACCATGAGTTAGATAGAAAAGCAACGTAACTTTTTTTTTAACAAAAAGACGTCAATTTAAATATGAATTTAGAACAAATAAAAAATTAATTATGTTTTTAATATAATATTTTTGTCAAAAACAACTTGTTTATGTAAGTTTAAGTTATGACACATTTTGGTAATTTAACACGTAAAAGCAATTTTGGTCAAACTTATCCAAACAACAAAAGTTAATAAAAAACCCTTTTAACGGAATGTATCCAAACAAAAATCACGTCACGTTCAACTCACTTTTAACTGAAATCAATTCTGCAAAATCAATTTTGTCAGAATCAATTATGCAAAATCAATCTGTCAGTATCAATTCTACAAAACCATTTGGTTTAACGGTGGAGAGGTGCAAAAACACTTTTGCCTTCTACTTTCGTGATTTTAGCCTGCAAATTATTGTTTGGGTGTCTTCAATGAAAATCAATTCTACCCCTCAAAATCAATTCTGGGAGAAGTTGGGATTTGTAGCTTTTATGTGAAAAGGAATTGATTCCACACCAGAGATTTTTACTTTCTAAAAAATCACTTTTTCAGCCGATCCAAACAACAAAGATTGAAAAAAAACACTTTTTCATCAAAGGTACCCAAACAAAAATCACGTCATGTTCAACTCACTTTTAACTAAAATCAATTCTGTAAAATCAATTCTGTCAGAATCAATTCTACTCACTGCAGAACCAAACACACACTTTGTTATTTGGTTGGATATATTGGACCAATGTGGCCTGTACTCTAGGGGCGGATGTAGATGAAGCTTAGGGTGTGCAGTTGCACACTCTCAAGCTTTAAATTTTTTATATTTAACCCCTACTTTTTTCAACTTTGACGCCTACTTTTTCATTTGCATACCCTTACTTAACTACTTGCACCACTCAACACTACTATAGCACTATGCACAGAGAAATGATGAATGAGTATTGCCATTTTTCTTCTGCAATATTTCTAAAAGATGAAACTTTTTTAACGATGAAGAAAAAGAACTAAACATTATTATTTTATCCATTACTTAAACAATAAAAAAATTGGGTACCATGAAGTTGTGAAGTACAAATGGTTAGGTTTAAATAAAAAAAAATAAAGAGTGTAGCTCTCTAAAAAGAAAGCAATAGTCAAATGTGCAGGAAAAATAAACACGGTATACATGACATTACATGATAGCACACTATAGATAGCAAAGTAGTGCAGACTGCATAATAGTGCAGTGTGAAATATGGAAAGTTGGAAACGGTGTGTAATATCCGGACGGCTTCGAGTACTGCTAGAGAACATACACAAATGGGTTAAATATGTTCCAGTGAATATAACATTTTTTGTTTTTAGTCTCTCTAAATTTTTTTAGGTACTTTTAGTTCTCATATTATTTGTTGCTGTTAGTCTCCACTAACAGAGCTCATGTGGCAATTGTTAATGTGCTATATTTATAGGGACCAAAGACATATTTAACGTTATATGTATGTAATCTTTTTTACTAGTTTTATGATTAGAAAAATTATTAAAATTTTATTAAATTAAAAAGTCTGACCTCTCTATGCCAGAGTCCTAAATACGCCACTAACTCTTTGTACTATATTTCTAATTACTAGGTGCAGCTCGAATGTGGTCGTGGAATGCCCCAACACTGATTGTTCATCTTGAATAATGTAATGTTCTAGCTATCATCTATTGAATGAATGAATTTGCCGTCAAAGAAAAGATACCAATTAGAAGCCCACTCTTTGTTGATTTTGTCTATCTCACCTAAATTTTGTGTTCTCCACATAGCCTAAATCAGTGACTGTCAATGCATCATCACCATAGTTGATGCTGAACCGAGCGAGAAGACGACGGTGGTCGACGTCGGAATGCACTAGTCGACTTGAACACACACGAGGCCGAGGTGATGAACCTCTAGCCGAGAAGAAAACACAAGAACGAAACGTAAGCGCGCGTAACAGTAAAAACGAATATTATTGAAAGACAGTTGTGACGGTTTTTGAGGGAGGGAATTTATATCCCATTTGTACAAAGTGTAAAGACCGAAGTGCCCTCTAGGCCGAGCTTAAAGTACACATGAGTCCTACGCTAACCGATTGTGAAATTACCACTATTTACAACACCATCCCTTAATTTCACAAATCAAAACTAAAATTACAGTAAAATGAAACTCCAGAGTTGCCGATAACAACGAATTGAACATAGTTGAGATTTCAACAGCTCGGCCATTAACCTCGACGCAGTCGAAAACTCTAACACCTCGGAAATCCGAAACTTTGACACCTCGGCACTCGGTTGAACGCTTCAACGCCTAGGTCATTCCTCAGCTTCACAAACTGCTCGGCCTTCAACGCTTTGGTGAATATGTCACTAGTGGAAAAAAGAGTTTTAAAGTCGGATATTTTGGGCTTTTAAAGTCGGATGTTAGTCCGACTTCTATTAAGGCGACTTAGAAAGTCGGATACTTTTAAAGTCGGGTGGTGATCCGACTTTAAAAGTAGGTTTTTAAGTCGGATTAACATAGCTATCCGACTTTAAAAGTTTGTTTTATAGTCTTTGCAGAACACTTGTAAAGTCGGACAACAAAGCCATCCGACTTTGAAAGTTTGATTATAGCGCTCGGATGACGAGAGTATCCGACTTTAAAAGCTTTTGATTATTATTTTGCTTCACGCCGCATATACAATCATTTACGCACATATTTTAAAGTAATTTTCAGCTACGCAAAATGGAGACATACACACAAGTAATTAAAGTACTTTACTTAAATATATAGAGTTAAACTCTCAAATGCACATGCTTTTGGCAAGAATCAAATAACATGGCTAGTAAAAGCTTGTAATAACAAATAGCAATTTGCGGGAAAAAAAGAGAGAAATAACATGGAATTGGTAACAAATAACAAATTTTCATCGGACTTAGGCTAGGCCTAACATAACCCATAAGCCATTCACTAACATAACCCATAATTCATCATGAGAACTGCTCAAGCTTTCATAGTTCAAGAGACAGAGCCCTTTCAATTATTAAAGCTAATAAGAACTACTTGAAGAAAGCTCTCGACCTCAATCACATTCTGACACATTACATAGTTTTTAGTTGATCACCTAAATTATTAAAAGCAATTCAAAAAAACTAGTTTCATATTAAAAAAGAGAGAAAAGAAGCAACAATTTGAAGATTGAGAAACTAGAACTATTTCATCCTCACAAGAGACAGAGTGCCCTTCAATTGAAAATTTCAATTGAGTATCTAAGCCATTTCCCTTCTTTCAGAAACCAATTGTGTCACAATACAAGAATTAGATGATTACTAGTCTTACTTCTACAATTGAGGTAGAAAGAAAAACAATTGTGTTAGCTAAAATAGGACAAGGGCTTCTTTGTCGAAATATTTACCAGTAGTGGTGTCTGAGAGAGTGGAGAACCAGCTTGTCACTAATCTCAGCAGCACTCATTGCGTTAGGAAGGTCTTGTTTGTTAGCGAACAAAAACAAAACTAGCTCAAATAATTCAATTAACTAAACAACGAGATGCCATAAAGATCTGAGAACACTAATTTGAAGATTAACATACAAAATCACTGGGAAACTGAAATTAACTTGAACTTGATTTCAGAAATAGGACTAATCAAACATTGAAAAGTGAAGCAATTAAAAAAAAACGTTTAATGAATCAATGAGAAAAGTGAAGAAGAACCTTTCCAGCGATTTTCCTTCTTTCCTCCAGTTCTGTTCATCGAGAGAGGGAGAGGAAGAGAGCCAAAACGCTAGGAGACTTCAAGAGGGAGCGAGGGAGAGGAAGAGCCATATCATCTGCAATGCAGTCGATCCGCAGAGGAGAGAAAGAGAGCTAGGGAAGAGGGGGAGATGCAAGGAAGAGAAATTAGAAGAAGTCAAAAACTTCTGCTTATGCCGTGGATCGGGAGAGAGCAGCGACGACCGAGAGATGGAGATGGCGGTAGAGAAGAGAGAGAGGAGGGGATGGCGATGGCGAGAGGAAGAACAAGTCAAGGCGTGGCGGAGTGAGTGAGGAAAGAGCGAGTGGAAGATTAGGGTTTCAACGATCTTGGAGTTGATTTTGTGTTTTGGAGAGACAATGATGTGTTTTGCGTGAAGAGAGAACGAGGTTTTTTTTTTTTTTTTTGGGAGAGGGTTTTTTTTGGGACACGAAAAAAAAAAAGAGTGAGTTTTTTCACGCAAAAATTTTGAATTGCAAGTCGGATATGTTTTTCCATCCCACCTAAAAGACTGTGCGCCCGAATTTTTTTTCACGTTAATTACTTAATTGCCACCGCGTCAACTTTCTAAGTCAGATATTTGGTAATCCGACTTAAAATCTCTAATTCTATTCTGTTTTTCACTAGTGTGTCTCTAGCACCGCATTTGAGTGTTGCGATGAGCGGACTTTCAAGTACCTTTTTCTCAACCTGTTCACGCAGGAAATGGAATTTGGTCTCTATGTGCTTGCTTCTCCCATGTGAAACTGGGTTCTTGGCAAGCATTATTGCCGACTTGTTATCAATCATGAGTTTAATCGGCTCCTTACTCTCAAGCTTCAGTTCTGTCATGACTGATTTAAGTATTGTTTTCGTAGCGATTGCAATTTCACTTCTTTCACAGTAGCATCTCCACCATAACTTCGAACAAGAATATCCCACGCAGCCTTCGCGCAGGTTGCCTCGAGATTTTTTTTCAAACACCTTGTGATCTACGCATTGATGAATGTAGAACAAGGCCTTTTGATCTTTCTTCCTCGTCTCCTTTGCGCATTTCTCTGCCCTCCGTTGCACCTTCACCTGCCGGTGTGTAGCCATCTTCCACCGGTTCACACACATCTTGCGCGCGAAAAAGAACTTTCATTTGAATCGACCACCGATTCCAATTTTTCCCGTCGAACACCTAAGCTTCGTGTTCAATCCACCGCTACCGCTGTAGTTCATCTTCTCTTTCACTCTAATAACTCAATCTCTCGTGTTTCCCTAACCCACGAAATCAAGAAAGGACGATTTCGTTTGATCTTGATTTGCAATCCGATGTGAATTACAAGAACAAGATCGAATGCACACACCTCACCGAAGAATCACTTCACTCGTGTTTCCCCAAGATCCCTCTAAAACGCAGCTCTAGATACAATGTCAATGCATCATCACCATAGTTGATCTTTGAACCGAAGCGAGAAGACGACGGTGGTCGACGTCGGAATGCACTAGCCGACTTGAACACACACGAGGCCGAGGTGATGAACCTCTAGCCGAGAAGAAAACGCAAGAACGAAACGTAAGCGCGAGTAACAGTAAAAACAAATATTATTGAAAGACAGTTGTGACGGTTTTTGAGGGAGGGAATTTATATCCCATTTGTACAAAGTGTAAAGACCGAAGTGCCCTCTAGGCCGAGCTTAAAGTACACATGAGTCCTACGCTAACCGATTGTGAAATTACCACTATTTACAACAGTGACTCAGAAAAAAGGAGTAATTATTTCAATTTTAAGATGATTTTACTAATTTTAATCATATATATATATATATATATATATATTAAATATATAAATACTTTGGTAATCCATGGTTCCAAAGAAATTTATATAGCCGTGCCCGTGCAGGTTAAGATTTAAGAATACCAGCACAAAATTAAAATTGAAAGCAATGTATATCTATAGTGTCTGTATCACATGCAGACAAAACAAAATCTAGACGGCAATTGTGAAGGTCCATGTCTCTTTCAAAAATATGAAGTTAAATGTACATGCTTGATCACCGCCCTAACACATCTCCTCTAGTACTCTCTTCATTGTCATATAAGATTTTTCAGAGCGCAGAACCCATGCAATGCAACTCACCTCGTCATCCTGCTAATTCTCTCTCTCTCTCTCTCATGGAGTTTAACAACCCAGCACACGTGGTTCTTGTTTCAAGCCCAGGCCTAGGTCATCTCATCCCCACAATTGAGCTCACAAAACGCTTAGTGCTCAACCACAACTTCAAAGCCACAATCCTCGCCGTCACTTCCCAAACCTCAGAAGCAGAAACTCAAATCCTAAATTCAGCCACCAAACCTAATTCCCTCTTCAACATCATCCAAATCCCACCACCAAACATCTCCACCGCCGCCCTCACCACCCGCCTCTGCATAACCATGCGCGACGCCCTACCTATCATCAAATCAACCCTCTCCCAGTTACCCCACCGCCCTTCCGCCCTCATCGTCGATATATTCGGCACAGAAGCTCTTCCCTTAGCTCAAGAACTCAACATTCCAAAATTCGTCTATGTTGCTTCACACGCTTGGTTCCTTTCACTCCTTGTTTACTCTCCCGTGTTAGACCAGCAAATTCAAGGACAATATGTTGACCAAAAAGAACCCTTGAAAATCCCTGGTTGCACTCCGGTTAAACCAAACGACGTCATTGATCCCATGCTAAACCGAAACGACTTGCAGTATAAAGACTATCTAACAATAGCAAACGGCGTCCCAAAATGCGACGCCATTTTAGTTAACACGTGGGAGGAACTTCAACGTAAAGACCTTGAAGCACTTCGGAATGGAGATTTATCTAGTCTTTTGAAAGTTCCCGTATTTGCAATTGGACCCCTAGTGAGGCAACCCGAGTCAGAAAAGGGTCATGCTAGCGAGTCATTGCTTAAGTGGCTGGATATACAGCCGAGGGAATCAGTGGTTTACGTGTCGTTTGGGAGTGGTGGAACGGTGTCGTATGAGCAGATGAAAGAATTAGCTTACGGTTTGGAGTTAAGTGAAAAGAGATTTGTTTGGGTGGTTCGCGGTCCCATGGTAGGAGGTGCAGACGCGGCGTTTTTCACAACTGGGTACAGAAGTTTCGATGATGAGATAGGGAAGTTTTTGCCAAAGGGGTTTCTAGAAAGGACTAAGAATGTGGGTCTAGTGGTCCCACATTGGGCCCCACAAGTAACCGTTTTAAGACACAGTTCTATAGGTGGGTTTATTACGCACTGTGGATGGGGTTCGGTACTTGAGAGTATAACTAGTGGTGTGCCTATGATTGCTTGGCCATTATACGCGGAGCAGAGGATGAATGCGGCGATGTTGGTGGAGGAGTTTGGGGTGGCGGTGAGTCCTGCGGTGTTGCCGGCGACAAAGGTGGTGGGGAGAGAGATTGCAAGGTTGGTGAGGAGGTTGTTGATGAATACCACGTGAGGGAGAGAGTGAGAAAGATTAAGCTTAGTGGGGAGAGCTTTTGTCAAAGGGTGGGTCGTCCTACATTGCATTGTCTCAAGTGGCGAAAATAATTGACAACAAGGATTGATTTTGTTGGGGTCTTGAAAATGGATATGGGTAAAGAGACGTATGAGAAAAAAGACAGAGGAAACTATGATGGGAGAAAATGTATCAACTGTGTGTAAATCTGGAAGTGTTTAAGCTTTGGCGTTTGGTAAAAAAAATCACCAATGGACAAGAATAAGTCGAATCAATAGTGGCCCTTGGAGCCTAAATAAGCCATTAATATTTTTGTAATATTTACAATTTGGTGAAAATGATATTTGAATAACATTCACGTGATTCCATTTGTCGATCGTTTTCTATTTGAAAATGACATTTGAATAACATTCACGTGATTCCAATTTGAAAAAAAAAATCACCAATGGACAAGTTGTAATTTTCTATTTGTCGTTTTATAGTTTAAGTTATGTTAATTATTTGTTTTTCCATTGTACCCTAAATTTGGTAAGAGAGAAATAAGTGTAGTGGATAGTGGTTGTAAAAACACTACCAAAAAATTGGTCATTAGCCGGGAATTTTCCCTCGCAAAACGTTCTTATTTAAATCATTAATGAAAGATTTCATGAGATTCCTCTCTAAAATGCTCCTCATTAATGGATTAGTCATGAAATTTGAATCCCTAGCTCGCTAATTAGTGAGGGACAAGATCTGTCACAAATCATGACTGACACGCGTCCCAATTTGAATGATTTGTTTTATGTTTTATGTGTTGTTTTAATTTTTTAAACTTGTTTTTTTATATATTTATTATTATATTGTTGATGAACATTATATTATATTATTAATTTTGTGGTGGTGGTGGTGGAAAGTGGAGAGAAGAAGAGAAAAAAGAGAAAATAAACTTGTAGGTGAGAGAGGAAGAGGAGAGGATCCTACATGGTGGTGGTTGTGGAAGTTATGGGAAGGTGAGAGAGAAGAAAATAGAAGAGTGATGATTGTGAGGTTCTTAGATAAGAGAGTAGGAGAGAGAGAGAGAGAGGTTCGTACGTGGTGGTGGTGATTGGTGAAAGTTATGGGAAGGTGGGAGAGAAGAAGAGAGAAGAGTGAAGAGTGTGAGCTAGGTTTGTAGAGAGGAGAGTAGGAGATAGAGAGAGAGAGAGAGAGGTTGGTACGTGGTGGTGAAAAAATGAGAGTTAGAGTGAGAGAAGAGTGTGTTTTGGTAGAGAGAAGTGTGAGAGTGTGAGGATAAGCTGAAAACGAGCAAAAAGTACTTCAATATTAGCGAGGGAACTCTTAATCTGTCGCTAATCATGTGCACAGAACCCTATGATCTGCCAACGATCAGAAATTAGTAGGGGACCTATGCAATCCGTCGCTAATCACCTAATTCCGCGTGCTGGAAATTTCAAATTTGCGCCAATATGCATTAATGCGAGGGGACGAGTGTCGCTAAAGACCTTATTTTCGTCGCTAATGGTCTTCCAAGTGATAAAACCATAGTCTCTCGCAAATTCCCTCGCTAATTGGTGGATTAGCGAGGAAATCTTTATCCCTCGCAAATTTCCCTCGCTAATACCCTTTTTTTTGTAGTGAAAGAATGTTGTGGATGTAAACACTAGTTTATCATAAATAAATAAATTTATGTATTTTTTTAATTTGTGTGAAAATCTTAAATTACATATAAAGAGGACAGGAGAATCTTCCAAGCAGTCGCAAGATATTTTGAAATACCAAATAATGATTTGATTAGTGTACAAACTAATTACAACTAGACATGAGATAAAACTACGCCTAGAGGTTCTGGAATAATTAATTTAAACAATATTGTGAACAAGGCATGTTATAAACTCAATTTCGATATTCGTTTCTAAGGTATTTTTTCAATAACATAAATAGTTAAAACTTTATGTATTTCTACTACTCAATCTGATTATACGCAGAATCTCTTAAGAGAACAAAACACTCTTGTAACCTATAAGATAGACTTCACTCGGCTTTCAACTACTCAATCTGATTATACGCATAATCTCTTAAGAGTACAGAAGACTCTTGTACCCTTTAGGATAGTTTTCACTCAGCTTTCAACAAATAATTAGACACGGCTCTTAATACAAGAGCAAGTTCTAAACAAATTAACAAACATGATTCTCAAACATAGAGAATATAAAAATTAAGAACATGCTCTATGTTATAACTCTTAAGACGAGAAGATGCGAAATTTAAGAATATGTGCTATGTTTGATTGCTTCATTTTATGAGTAGTGCTATTTATAGCGAATGATTTTTTTTTTCGTGAAACTCAACGAATGAAGCATATCAGTGCAAATTGACCATGGAACTCTTTCCTAAACTTCCTAGATTTGTACCCTTCAACCCACTGACTCACATGTTATGATGGCTTGGATCTTACATTAGTTATACATAGATTTTACCATAAAATGGAACCCACTGCTTGTTTGAATGGTCAAAGTCAAAATTCAAAACCAACCCTCCAACTCAGTTGGCGGTGATACCATGGGCTTCTTAAGCAAGTCAGTGTAATGACAATTCTGGAAACTTAATAAAGCAAACTGTGTGGTGATTACAACTCGTTTACGATAGAAAGGTGTTTATTAAATTTCACGAAGAGGTTCTTCGCTATATGTAGCATTATCCATATTTTATTTTGCAGGTTGCTTCCTTCGAAAACTGTTTCGAAGGCAATCAGCCATGTGATTAAAAAAAGTATCTACAACTCTTGTCAAAGTGGCCGGCTGTGAGTTACGAGGATAAGAAGAGGTTTTTGGATTTATATAAGATAAGTACCAATAATGTCATTACCTTTATTCTTAAATTATTTTGTTTATTGTTTTATATTTAATATAATTACTAATACGTACTTTGTATTTGCTTAATACATACATGAGTGGCGTGGAAGCCGGAGGAAGAGACAGATATTAGGCGGATTTTTATGGAGAGAGTGGGCCGCCGTCTGTCGTATATGCTTAGGCAGGTGCGGATTATAGATCAGAGGCCGGCTTGGATAGGTGAGTCTGTCAGAGCGGCCCTTGATAACTATATTTTATATAGAGTTATTCATACACTTAAACTTAGATTATTGTTTATTTTCAAGTACATTAATATGTAAATACAGCTTATTTATTAAGAAACAACATTTTAAGGATTCAAAAGGATTAGGACAATGAATTAGGCAAAATGCACATATCTTGTTAGGTTTGATGTTTTGTTTAGTGCAGCTACACTAGGAGTGCCCACACTGCCTACACCTGCTAAACCAGCACTTTGCACATCCAAGGACCAATTTGATGCTTCAACACTTGATTTGTGACGTCATGCCTAGTCATATGGAGCAGATCCACTTGCTGAATTCGACGACCACTATCAAAGACAAGTTGAGAAGCTCACTCACTCAAGGACATGTGGCACTTCTTTATTGGACCACCCCATGTGAACTTCATGCAAACGACCAACTTGAGCAACTTGCTTGATGGCAGGTCTGCAACTAACCATGGTTAATGATCTCAGTTAATATTTCGCGCCAAAGGAAACCCTTTAAGGGAGGAAAGCTCACTTGCCTATAAATAGAGGCCATATCTTCACTTGCAAATCAATCCTTCATCCAATTCTTAAAGGATCACTTAGTTTATTTATATTCTTAGCTTAGGTTTAGTTTTTATTTAAGTTTTACGAGAGAAGGAAGGTAAGGAGGTGCTTGACAACCACTCCTTCACTTCTACTTGGAGGAAACTTGTGTAAGGAAATCATCTTGTACTTCAACTTGGGAAACTCATGCAAAAGATCTCCTATTTGTGTAATCTCTATCCTTTTGAGTTCTTTTGTTATATTACTCATTTGATTATGCTCTTTGCAGATTCTTTCTATTATATTATGAGTAATATGAGCTAAATTCCTTTAGTTGAGATGTTGTAGCCTTGTAATGAACTTCTAAGTAAGTAAATGTGGTCTATATAGTGTATGCATTTTAACTCTTGTGTAATACTTCTTTCAAAACTTATTTTGGAATTGATCACTTTAGAATAGGTAGACTTGTAGCAAAAGACCTTTCAAAACACATTCTTTGTTGAACTATAGTTAGCTTTAAAAAGGATTTGCTTGTTAAAACCGTGTTAAGTCCTAGACATAAGATACAGTGGGAGCTTAAGAGACAGCAGTGATATTTAGCATGCCTAGACATAGAAAGCTTGTAATGAAACTCCGAAGAAAGTGACTGAAAGGCACACACTATTGCAGCTGCATCCAGTGTACCCACACTGCATACTCCACTACAACACTTAGAAGTGATTTACTTGGTGAAAATATCTCAACTACTTTATCTCACCGATTCCTTACACACATTTATTGTTTATATTGTTTTTATAACTTTGTACAATCCAACCAACTGTGAATAGTGTAGACACACTAAGTGTACACTCTGAACATTACAAAGCTTTACATAATCTCTGTGGGTTCGACATTTTCTTATCATTATATTACTTGTGTGACTATGTATACTTGCATACTATTTTCCACACCAGCCCTCAAGGTACACTAGGGTATGATTGATTACCAAAAGCTCTATGCACGACCCAAGAAGAACCGAGCTTTAGAGAAGGGTGGCTCGCTTGACTGCTACGACTCAATCAATCAGGTTCAACATGTTGCTAGATTGGTAAACTTTTTTAGAAACCTGTGTGTTAATTTAGTTTAGTTAGGGTGATTAGTTAACAACCGTTGAACAAGTATGTTTCATTTTTACAGGCTAAGAAGACTGGGGGATGCCTCCCTATTCACGAGTTGCGCCGAGCAGCACGTGTGAGGAAGGAAACCAAATAGTTCATTGATGAGCGGTTAAAGAAGACTTAGGTAAATATACAACTTGGTTTGTATTATATAGTGTTATTTTGTAAAAATGAAGCACTAATTATGCAATATTGTGTGGTTGTGCAAAATAGGAGGAGTTTGATCGATCCAGTGTTATTAAACCCGAACCGACCCGTGACCCGCGAAGTTGGTCGGTTCGGTTTGGATTTCGGATCGGTTATGTAATTGGCCCGGTATGACGTCATCAGCCCGCAACTTGACTCGGTCAAATCCGCGTTGACCCGCGCCTTTGCCTCAGAAAATTCGCAATGCTTACTAAGAAATGCTAGAAGTGGGATTCGAACCTGTTGTACTGGCAGCGCTAACTAACCACCAGGGCAACAATGTTATGTTGTTATCTTGTGTATTTAAATATATTTAGACCATTCATTCTTTTATTTCTAACAAATTCCACTCTACCTATTTTATATATCTATTTAACATTTAATGTTTTTAATACTAAATAAGTTAGTTAGTAATGTTAATATTTTCTAAGTTTTTAGACATTTTTTAAAATATGGTCAAACATTTCATAACTCTGTGATGCATAAATTTAATCAATTTATACACATCATGCCTATTTTTATTAGTTTTTACTAGTTTCACGGGTCATGCGGGCCGATTAGTGACCCAACGGTCTGCCCATTGGCCCTGTGACCCAGTACCCTAACAGGGTCGATCACCGAGTCGATTTTAATAACACTGGTTTGATCAGATGATGACTCAGGCGACTTAGGGGAGTTGGAACCCTGAATCACCTGCTCCACTTACCCCTGAGCAGGTTGCACTGGCGGTGCACAACTGGAAGAAGACAGTAGGCGAGAAAATAATGGTCGTTTGTATGGTGAGGGCCCTTTGCTCCATTTATTCATAGTGGGGTCGATCACATCAACACCAACGAAACTTCTACCAGCCAACCTGCTCCTTCGTAGGGCGCAATTGAGGTGACAAAGCTGGGGAAATAGGTGTAGACTCTGAATCAGACTATCAGGACTCTACATGATGACATTGTGAGGATGCACCGTCAGTAGGCAAAGATGCTGGAGTTGTATAGGCGCATGCGTCCGAGACCAAAAGAGTCACAACAACGATCGATCTCTCGAGACAAATTATGATTCCAATACGCTCCTATTAGGACTTTTTGTATTAGTCTGACATTTCTAATTATTTTATAACATTTCAAATTAATTTATGACGATTCATATTTTATTTAATTATTCCTAGAACATTTATATTAAATTTTTTTGCATTTTAGTATTTATTAATAATAATATTATAATAAATATAAATAAGCAGATTTTGAAAAAAAATACCCAATCGCCGATTAGCGTCGGATTGGTTATCCTTATCATCACATGTGGCAAGTGATTTGCGGCGAAAATGGCCGTCCCTAGAGACTATTTGCTCTATATGTGGTCTAGAGAAGGAGACTCCGAGCCACCTATTCATGCAATGCCAACTCTCTCAGCTCCTCTGGTTCTCTTCCCCCGGGGTAAGAACCCCTCTGAACAAAGACATTAATGAATGGATCCTCACTTGGCTCAATATGGATGATTCCTTTGCTAGAAAACTTTTCTTCATCACTCTTTGGAAAATCTGGAGAGGGAGAAATGACTTGATTTTCAACAATATTGCTTTTAATCCTAAGTCTATTGCCAATAGCAATATTGAGTTTGTTGTAGATTATAATGCTGATGTCAATAAAATCCCCAAGCCTCATAATCCTCCCCCATCCTTCTCCTGGCAGGCTCTTGATGTTGGAACTGTCAAAATCAACACCGATGTTGGTTGCTTTGAGAATGACACTACTAGGTTGGGCTTCATTGCTAGGGATTATGCAGGTAAAGTTCAGTTTGTAGTTACTCAACTTAACAAAATTGTTGTGTCCCCTTCTGTGGTTGAGGCTAGGTGCCTAAAGTGGGCTTTAAGTTGGCGTGGAGGTCTCTGCAGCAGATGTAGAGGCACCAACATTGACATTTTGCCTTAAGGAGCTGCAGTATGTGCACTCGCTGTTGCTGGAACATAGTTTTCATTAAATCAATACCAGCATGATGCCACAACATGTCCATACTTTCTGTTGAAAAACATGGCATCCATGGAGGATTAGAGAGGAAAGTTTAAAGGTCTATTATATTGAAAGTGCTAAAAGGTTACAAATGAGAAGAGATGATTACAAAATAGGTCTAGCATCTACCTTAAATACTAATAAACTAATGGACCTATGACCTAACATTCTAATGGGTCTTACTATAACTAATGGGCTTACTACCAATATTTTAATAGCCTCTCGCAAGCTGGACGGTGTTCACAACACTTCCAGCTTGAGATAAGCAATACAAAGATACTATATATAAAAAAAACATAAAGAACGATTCGAATTGGTAGCAGTTGAGGTGCATAGCTCCTAGAAGTCTTCGACCAACTATCGGGCCCCTTCAAGCTTCTTCCAGCGTCTCCACAACATTCAATCCCAAAAGAACCAACAAACTTCACTCTTGGACATAACCATCCAAGTTCCAAACAAGTCAACAAATGCTTAACCATCGGGCAGAAACCACAACTCAAGGTTTAACCACTCGGAGGAAGCAACAAACCAACACTTAACCATCAAGCAAAACCAAAACTCAAGGCTTAATCACTTGAAGGAAGCAAAAACACTTAACCACCATAGGGTAGAAGCAAACATCAACAAAGCCATAGGGCTAAAGGCTTAACCACCAAGCAGAAACTATACCTCAAAGTTTAACCACTTGGCAGAAGCACAACAATCTAATGCTTAACCATTTATAGCATAAGCATCATGCTTAACCACCATAAACAGAAGCTAAAATCAAGCAAATTAAGGCTAATCAAAATGTCCATCAAATCCAGAATAACATAACAAATATAAGCAACAATATCAATTCCAGCAAAATTGAAACCGTAATCGCACCTTCCATCCGTGTGCATTTTTGAACACATCAATAATGGTTTTATTCAACTCCGGTAGGTAGTAAGGTGAATATACACCAAAAGAAACCAGAGCATCCAATAAGGATAACACACCAGAGGACTTGAGCTATACTTGTTACAAGACTATCTTTTGCTTTATCCTTCATTTAATGTTTACCAAAATAAGTACCAATTGAAGAACTCATTGGTTCCCATTCTGCCAAAATCAATGTTGAGTTTGAAATTATCAATTCCAAATGCTAAGTGACAAAGTCGAATCCCTTCAACACCTATTCGAGAATCCAATTCCAACAGCGGATATAGCATTTTCCACACATGTGCTTTGCTCATTTTCCACAAGATACAAGGCAAATATAAGCATTTTCCTATATATCATAAGATGCATTGGTTTCATGCCCATGTTGAGCTCTCAACATATTCTAAAATACTTCATTTTGGACAAGCATGCAAAAGAACACATCAAGGTCCACCAAACTACGATTAGCATATGGATTACCCAATGTAAATCCCACAAACACATCAAAGAAAAAAATCAAACCGATTTGCATTATTACGAACTTGTTTCCTATCCAAACTGTTTCCCTAGCCACAACACCTTTAATTAACACAACCCAAGAGAGAAAACTTGCTCATACATTTCAACAAACACTAGGTATGCTAAGTTGGTAAGCCATATGGTATATGAAACAAAAATGGATCGAGAACCCCACTGACTGTTTGATTTCACATAGGTTTAACAAATCAAGAATGACCACAACGGATCGGAAGCGAAAAGCGATCGAGCAGGAGATGCGATAGATGATTGGAAGCGATAACGAGCAATGTGATTTGGAGCGATGCTATGCGATCCGAGAAATCAACAAATCGAATCGCAAACTCAAATCGCAAAAGAGGAAACAATATCAAAAAGCGATCAACACCAAAAATGATCAAAAGTCGAAATCATAGAAACGATCTTGAAGTGATTCAAAGGTGAAATCAACGCTAGACCAATGAACGACTCAGAATCTAAATCAGCAAGAGAAGGCAATTTCGATTCGGAGTCAAAATCAAAGAGAAAGAGCAATAAGTCTACATGAAGAAGAAAGGAGATTCATGGAGGAGAAGGCAAGCTCAAAGAGCATAGATCGCAAAAAAACGGTTCAAATTAGAAATCAAAACTAAGATGAACGATGAACAGTGAAGAAACGAAAAAAAAAATTACGAATGAAGAAAAGTGCAAACAGAAAAACAGAAGGAAACTAATAAAATAACAATAGGAACCTGAAACTAACATAATTCACGGAGGATACCATGTTTGCTCTGATACCATGTTGAAAAACATGGCATCCATGGAGGATTAGAGAGGAAAGTTTAAAGGTCTATTATATTGAAAGTGCTAAAAGGTTACAAATGAGAAGAGATGATTACAAAATAGGTCTAGCATCTACCTTAAATACTAATAAACTAATGGACCTATGACCTAACATTCTAATGGGCCTTACTATAACTAATGGGCTTACTACCAATATTTTAATACTTTCCACGCAGTTGACATGTAGGCTTAGTACCAGTTGTAGGTGTAGTATAGTTAGGGTTATGGCTTGAGGAGATGACTGAATAGTGGCCTACACAGCGTTTGCTAAAGGTGCAAGTGCAGTCAGTTCTTGGCGAAACTTTTCTAACTGTGCTTCTTGCACAAGGATTAAATATTCAAATTACAGCGAGATCTATCTTTGTCGATTTCCCATAATACATCATAACGAAGGCATTTTATTCTCCGGGTAGCCCTTCCAGGATGATATCCATGAGGTCCTTATCTTTAACCACTTCACCAATAGCAATTATTGAATAAGCAATGGAGTAAACCTTAGTTACAAATTCATATATGAATTTTGTGCCTTTCTTGAGAAATTTCATTTCAGTGCGTAACTGTGTTGCTTTAGCCTTAAGGTGAGGATAGAAATTTTTATGAATTTTATCCCAAACTTGACTAGCATGTTTACAACTCAAAACCCTAGGTAACGCAGAATCTGATAAAGTGGACAAAAGCCTGTTATACAAGGCCTAGTTACAATCCATTTCGCATATTCAGGTGATAGTTTATTTTGTGCTTCATCAGTAGGAGAATTGAATTTAGAAGGAATTTGAGGATTAACCAACAACCTTTGAAGATTATGAGTGAGAATTACCCCCATCAACTTGTTGATTCCATAATAGAAAGTTTTTATCATCTAGTTTAATTGAAAGCTTTGAACCAGTTATGAAATTTGAACCGGAATTTAGAGAAGTTGTTTGAAAAACCTGAGTTTGATCTCAATTAGCATTGACTTCATTAGTTGTTGAAATGGCTGCCAGGTTATTGATTTGCAGGAATTGTTGCAGAAGAAGAGCAATTGCAGACACTGTGAAGATGGAGAAGATGATCAGCGATCTTGAGTGGCAGCAGAGATGCGCAAGAACGACACAAGAAGCGGAGAAGGTGATGAGCAATGGCGTAACAAAATTCTGTTACAAGGCCATGAGGAAGAAAATGGCTATGATACCATGCTAAAACTCTAAGAGTTTGAGAGAGAGCGAGATTGTAATTGAGAATATTCATTTGTATAATTTGTGAAATGATTTTTTTTTTGAGTTGATACAGTTACATGGGGTTTATATAGTAGTGTCTTACTCTAACTCACTACAACATATTTGGGGATGGGTAACACTTTTTTTTATCCATAGGCGTAGCTTTTGAGCGTTTGCTAAACGTGTTCTTGCTAATTCCACTCCAACAATGGGCAGCGCTACCCATTTCCCAAACGTGTCCTCAGATAGACAACACTCTCTAAAATGCGCTACACATTGCCCAAACGCGTCCTCAGATAGGAAGCACTTCTAAAAAGCGCCACCCATTGCTCATACGCGTCCTCAGATAGGCAGCCCTCTCTTAAAAGCGCTGCCCATTGCCCAAACTTGTCCTCCTATAGGCAGCACTTCCCTAAAAGCGCTAGCCGTTGTTTAATTTTTTTTTTAAAATTGTTTTTCTTCTGTTTTTGTGTATTTTCCTTTTTTATATTTGCAATTTACTGCAGTCATATACAGCCAATACAATACAATTCAATCTATATATATATATATAAACTAGCTATAACAACAAATTAATACATGCACCTAGATGAACCAAAACAAACTCTCTATATCCAAATGCACCAATATGTCAACATATATATACCCAACAAGATGAACCAAAATAAGGTAGCTAACAAGTTACATTATCTAATTCATATGTATCCAAAACTAGCTAGCAACTTACAATATGAACCAAAACTAGCTAGCTTACAATTTATATGTATCCAAATCAAACTCAAAAAAAAGGAGACATAACCGCACCACTTTCCCCTAAGCTCAACAAGCTGGTCAATTAGTATGTCTTACACCGACAATCGGGAAAATACTGAAATTATATAATTAAAAAAAATTTGAATTGAAATGGTTAAATGGAAATAACTACTATTAAATCAAAATAAAAAACATATTATTACATAATAATATCCTTTATAAATTTAATGACGTAATACCCACAATCAATGTCATTGAGTTGTTTAGGACAATACAAAACAAAATATTAGTTAATTGTTAAAGTTAATTTAATACATTTTTTTGACAAAATAATGTAATTAAATATATAAGTTACAAACTTACAATTATTGGTGACCATTTTTTGCCGTTAGTTTTTCCACTCCCCGATATTTGCTCAAACAACTGAACAAAATATCATATAACTATATTAATAAAAATACATACATATATAAGTAAAACTAAGAAATATGCAGAAAGATCGAATTAAACACACATATTAAAAATCTTCCAATTTAGCATAGACCAATTGTCACTTGACCACATTTGTATGATTGCCCGAAGCATTTGGAAGAAAGAAATTTAATGCTTTGGGAGGATAAAAAATGAGATGATAATGCAAATTATATCTAGAGTAAATGAAGTATTACACACATGGCATCATCATACTCACAAGCAAAGCACATCAATAGTGAAATACTGCTCAGCACTTACTAACAGATGAACACCTCCTCCAAATGGGTACATAAAGAAAGTTGTTACCATCAAAAAAAAAAAATCACCAACATTTTTAATAAGCACTTGATTCCAACCCAACACCTCCAAAATTTTACAAGATGAGCTTTACAAATAACTAGACATCACTACATTTTCAACAAATAACCCACATCATTTCCAAATGGACCCACATAAAGGAAAGAGAAGGAAAGTGCAAAGATAAGCATTACTCTTTATAAGAAACATTTCATTTGGACATTTCAACAAACACTTCACTTATATTTCACTTTAAGTTTACAAACACTTCACCCTCTCAAATAACCAATCATCAAGCATCAACTTCACATAGAATCATCTAACCTATCCAATGTCATTAAAATAACTAGAACAACATGCAATGATACTAACCTTTGTGAAAAAGGAACGAAAATGAGAAAATAGGAGCTAGTGGGGAGCCAACGAAAATGAACCTAATGGAGAAAGGAAAATGAGAGAGTTACCAAAATGAGAGGAAAAAATATTGAGGAACGAAAATGAGAGGAAATGGGTGTACCTTTTGTGAGTGAGAGAGGGAATTGGGCTATGGCGTTTTTGGTGAGAATGAATGAAGAAGATGAAGATGGGGAAGTTTGGGTGAAGAACTGAGAGAAGGAAGCCAACTATTCGTTGGTGTTGCTGTTGTTTTGCGAAGAACACCGAAGTTATGTGACTTCGTGGTTAGACAAAGTGGTTAGGCGTTTTTGATTTGTACGATTTTAGGGATATTCATGAGCAGTTTTTTAATTAGCAATTTTTTTTTAATTATTAGGAGCAGTTTTTTACTTATTTACCCTTTTAGTAAAAGATACTAAACAATTGTTTAGTACCCTAAACTATACTCACGGATTTATCTTTTTTAATATGATAAATCCGTAGTTAAATTTTCAATCACGGATTTAGGAGTTTATTTGATAAACCTGTAAGTCCCAAAAAAAAAATTATGTGGATTTATCAAAAATCTAGTTAAATCTGTATGCAACAAAAAATAATAAAAATCTAGTTAAATCCGCTGTGAATGTGGTAAGAGTGAGAAGGTAAAATGAGAATAATATGGGTATAAGAGGCAAGTGTGGGGTTGAAAAAACACTATCCCTACATGTTTTTTTTTTTGTCATGATCCCTACATCTAAAGCATCACTTTAATGAATTTGAAGTAATTGGGCCATTGAAAAGTTATACGTGATAATACCAATGTTGTATAAACAAAACAAAACAGTGACTAGAAAACAACAAGCTTCGTGATGAAAAGCAATATGCCATGCATATGCTCCACCTCCAACGTCATTAATCTCATGACAAAATTATAGAAAAAGAAAGTAGTTGTATGTGTTAAAAAATAAAATAAAATAAAAATTTAAATACTTTAATGTATAGCCTATTTTTAATATTTTTTTAAGAATATTTTGTTATAAATATCAAATTTTAAGAGTTTCACTATAAAGTTACATTTTAATATTAAATACTTTAATGTATACCTTAATCTCTCGAAAATGTTATATAAAGTTGTAATTTTGCTGCATTTCCAAAATGTTATATTTAGGACGTCTAGTTAATAAAAAATTCTGAATATAATAAACAAAGAAACAAGTGTATACGTACGAAAGTGGCGTTAACATATACTCTGATCTATTCTTTGCTGGTTATTACAAAGGTAATCAGTGGTTGGCCATCTCCATCTCTTTGTTTCCATAATCCTATTATTTTCTAATCTAAGGTCTTAACTTTTATATGAATACTTTGTCAAAAATCTTTAATATAAATACAAGGACTTATGCATTTCATTAGAGATAATTATAGTAACTGTTGTGTGGGATAATCACACAATCGATCGTATAATTAAGGCACAGAGATGGCATTGTTTGCTAGCAATATTGTTGCAAATAATTATGTTACAATTTTTTCCTTCCTTCTTTTATCTTTTACCATGTTTGACATGCACGTAGCTAATGAGGTGAAAATTAAGCCAACATTATTCATATTTGGAGACTCAACATTTGATGTTGGAACCAACAATTTCATCAACTCTAAAGCCAAGGCCAATGTACCCTTTTATGGGATTGATTTTCTTAATTCAATTCCCACTGGAAGGTTCAGTAATGGCTTCAACACTGCTGACCAAATTGGTAAATAAGCAATGAATTTTAAATAATGTATAGTATGGAATTTTATGTATGGTTTTCCTTCTTTTATCAATTTTAACGAGACTTCGTTCCTTATATTTGTCAAAAAAAATATTATATGTATGCTATGTGGTTTTGTTGACTTCTTTGCATTTTTTTTTTGTTATGGAAATTAGCGAGAAAATTCGGTTATCAGAAGAGTCCACCACCATTTTTGGCTTTGGAGAAATTTCAATACACTTTCAAGCTGAACATTCTGCAAGGTGTGAATTTTGCATCAGCTGGATCTGGAATTCTTAAACAAACAGGAAATAAACAATGGGTAACTACCGGTGTTATTATTTCTCATAATACCTAAGTGTTCTCCTCTAAATTGAGAGAGAGTTAATTAAACAATTAAAATAATTAATAATATTATATTTTTGTAGGGAGAAGTAGTTTTCCTTGCAAAACAGGTGGAACAATTTGAATCTGTCCGTGGAAATATAACTGAGATATTGGGGCCAGTAAAAGCAGCAAGTTTTGTTTCAAAGGCTTTATTTCTCATTAACATTGGTAGCAACGATCTCCTTGATTTTGCAAGTAATAACAGTGACATTCATTTGACCAATGAAGAATATATGGCTCATCTACAGCTCAATTGTTTCGTTCAAATAAGGGTATCACTCTCTCTCTCTCTCTCGCTATATATATATATATATATATATATATATATATATATATATATATATATATATATATATACTTTGTCTGTTTTATTGTTTTAAAATTATTAATATTTGCAAACTGCAGAATTTATATGAGTTAGGGGCTCGAAATTTTGTATCCTAAGTGTTCAACCTCTAGGACGTTGTCCTGCTGTAACCTCTGCAAATGGAGGGAACTGTGTGAAACCACTTAATGATTTCGCTGTTGCATTTTACTCTACAACTAAAATTGTTTTGCAAAAGTTAAGTTCAGAGTTGGAAGGGTTTGAGTACTCACTTGGCAACAGTTTTGCAATGACCACGACTTTGCTAAATAGCCCATTAGCCTTTGGTAAGCACCATAATGATTATTTTTTTACCGTATTATTGATGTGCAGTATCCACCGATTGTACTGGTGATTTATATTATTCAAATATAAGTATTGGCCAACATGTTGTAGGGTTAAAGGAGAAAAGTCAGCATGTTGCGGAATTGGAAAGTTCAATGGAGAGGGTCCATGCGTAAAAGCTTTGAACGCCACTCTTTGTGGGAATCGCGATAATCACTTATTTTGGGATTGGCTTCATCCCACTGAGAGAGCTTCGGGGTTAGCAGCTGAGACATTGTTTGTGGGAGGGACTGAGTTTGTTTTTCCAAAGAATTTGAGCCAACTTGCTTGTTGATTCAAATTATAGTATGTCTTTTCTTTTTGAAAGAGATTCGAATTATATAGTATGTCTAAGGGATTGTATTCAACTTCTTGAAATTGAAATGCTATAATAAAAAATTGAATTGGTGACATATATTTAGAGATGAAGTATGAAATATCAATCTTTAATTTCATCACTATTAATTAGTGACCAAAAATTAGGATGAATTTCTTTTTTCACTCTCTAATTTTAGTCACTAATTTTATTTTTTAAGAAGTGAAATAATCAAAGCATGAATTCTTAATGCTTTTTCGTATGACATTATATCGACAATAGTTATCATGCATTTTTTTTTTATAAGTCAAATTGTATTGGGGGTACAAGGGGTACCACATCCCATATACATCATAGTTTCATTACATTTCAAACCTCTCCACCAAAAGATAAACTATATTAAGAGTATTAGAGCACCATCTCTCTAGAATGATTGAAATTTTAGTATCTACTCTTTGAGCAAACCACATGTCAATTGTTTTACAAAAATGATATTTGGTCATAGGTTTTTAGACAAAAATCGACATAAACCAACTTACAACACCAATTAACCAAGTTTTTTAGACTATTAGCCAACCTGCTTTTTCACAATTTTCGAGGCGTTGTTAAAAAACTTGGTTAATTGATCACTTGGCTAATAGTCTAAAAAACTTGGTTAATTGGTGTTGTAAGTTGGTTTTTGTCGATTTTTGTCTAAAAATCTATGTCTATATAACATTGTTGATTGTTTTATTTGATTTACCATAACATTAACATTAGGCAACCCTCCCCTAAAAATGATTTTGTTTCTAGTAATCCATAATATCCAAACAGTTGCAATCCACACCATGTCCCTTATTTTCTTCCTCTTCTTATGTTGGATGTTGAAAGAGTGTTGCAAGAGATGATCCCATATTTCTGTGAAATTGTGCAGCGAAATTCTGGTCCAAGAACAGACCTCCAGCCAGACCCGAGACGAAATGCAGCAGCAGAAAAAAAAAAGATGGGCAGCGTCCTCGTCCTCTCAAAAGCAAAGAACACACGAGCTACCTTGGTTTTGATTTATAACTCCTCTCTGCTGTAAATTGACACGCGTTGGCAGACCATTTAGCAACAGTCTCCACACAAACACTGTGTATTTGGAGGGGGCAGCAGCCTCCCAAATCTGACGTAAAGCCTTCAACCAGACAGTGTTCGAATCAAATTCTGAGCACCTTGTAATCAACTTCTGATATGTAGACTTAACCTTGTACATTCGCGATGAATCAAGCAACCAAAACCAGATGTCGTCGCAGTCTTTCAGCAAGGAAATTAACAGCAGTGCATCTGCCAACAACTATGCATCCTGCTGTTCTTCGGCCAGCAGTTGACGACACCATCTTAGCTCCCATTTCCACCTATTACCGACCCACAAACCTGTTTCGTGGCTGTTTCAGACTGATTAGCTGCTGCAGAAAATAAGTTCGGGTATGTCTCCATCAACTTCCATGGTCCACACCACCTATCGTGCCAAAAACTCACAATTTTTCCATTTCCTAATTTCAATCTTGTTGCATCACTAAACTAGCCATGTGCATATGGCAAGCACTCATCCAATCCATTTATATCTTTCCACCACACCGATTGTTGTCTTTGATTCAAAATACCTTCAACCCCATAAAGCTTATCCAACATTTTATTCCATTCACTATTTTTTTCCACTAACATTCTCCATCTCCATTTTCCAAGTAAGGCCAAGTTAAATACTTCCATAATCTTTATGCCTAGACCTCCATTTTCCTTCGGTATTCACACTTTACTCCATCGAGTCCAAGCCATCTTCTGTTCATCACCTTTACCACCCCACAAAAAATTGCGCTGAATTTGTACCATCTCTTTATTCACTTTTTTTGGCACTTTGAAAAAGGAAAAATAACACAAAGAAGGCTAGCCAATACCGAATTAATTAATGTAATCTGTCCCCCCATTGAGAGTTGTCTACTCCGCCACATTGAAAGTCTATCCCTTAGCTTCTTCACCACTAGTTTCCAAGTTACACTCAACCTTGGATTGTCTCCAATTGGATGTCAAGAAAGTTGAAAGGTACTTCACCCCTCTTGCAATACAAGAACTTTGTAGCCATCACAATCTCCTCTTCTACAATGTTGAACCCCATTAAGCAACTCTTGTTTACTTTTAGCCTGGAAACCATTTCAAATATCCTTAAAACCGCCTTTACACACCACAAGTTCTCTCTTGTATCCTTACACAAAAAGATAGTATTATCCGCGTATTGGAGTATCGGGGAAGGAACAACAGGATTAAAACTCTCTAAGTACCCTTTCTCAACACCATTCCAAACCAAACCCGCCAACCCTTCGGCAACAATTAAGAAAAGAAATGGAGCTAAGGGGTCTCATTGGAAACTCCAAAGTAGGACTCTCATTTACCAACACCGAAATCGAGCCACCACATACACACGCCTTCATCCAAAGCCTCCACTTCGAGTTAAAGCCCATTCTCACCATCATGTATTCTAAGAAGCTCCAACACACTAAGTCGTAAGCCTTCCCAAAATCAACCTTGAACATGAACATAGGCCACTTCTTCTTCTTAACTACGTTAATAACCTCATTAGCCACCAAAACTTCGCCTAGAATTTGCCTCTCCCCAAGAAATGTCGTTTGTGACTTAGATATGACTCCATCCAACACCCCTTTTAGCCTTGAGACTAGGATCTTGGCTATTATTTTATACATGCATCCAATCAAAGAGATAGGCCTAAAATCATTCAACCGTTGAGGATCTTTCTTTTTACCAATCAAAGCAACAAAAGATGAGGTCAAAGCTTTCGGTAACTTTCCATTAGAGTGGAATTGTACCAAGACTCCAAAAACCTCCTCCTTTATGGTCTCCCAATAATCCTTAAGAAAAGTGAAGTTAAATCCATTCGGCTCCGGGCTCTTATCCCCCTCACAACTCCACACCACCTCTTTTACTTCTTCCATAGTGAATGGTTCCGTCATTTTATCTGCACCCCCTTCCGAAATCTATTTAAAATATGCACCCTCCAAAGTTGGTCTACCAAATCTCTCTTCCTTGTATTGATTGCTAAAATGTCTCCTTACCTCTTCTTTAACCTCTTCAATCCCACTTAGCCATCTATCCTCCACTTTGATCATTTATATTTGGTTCCTCCTTTGCCTAAATTTAATCGAGTTATGAAAGTATTTAGAATTCCCATCACCCTGTTGTGTCCATCTCGCCCTTGCCTTTTGAGCCAACAAACTTTCTTTCCAGTGTAAGCTTTCCCAAAACTCGGTGTTCATTCTTTTCCACCTTTCCTCCTCCCATTCGGCCTCATATATCATCCACTTCCTCTTCCATAACATTAATTTCTTGTACAATGTTATCTATGTTGAGATCCATAATACGATACACTTCTTTGTTCCACACTCTAAGACTCTTCTTCGCATACTTGAGTTTCTCTTTAACCACGTGTGCCATCCACCCCTCAACCTTGAGTTCTTTCCATTTCTATTCCGTAAAAGCCTTTCCATCTTTATGCTCCAACCATCCATTAATAAACTTTAACGGTTTTGGACCCCAATTCTTATTAAACACCAATAACCACACTAGGAAATGATCTGAAATATCTCGATTACCTGTCCATTGAGCCTTAATTCTCCATACATCAATCAATTCTTGTGGCAATAGCAATTTTTCTATCCTTCTAGCCGTCGTACCATTTGGTTGATACCAAGTGAATTTCTTGCCAAGGCTTGGTAGCTCTACTACCCCCATTTCTGCCATAAAGAACCTGAAATCTTGTGCTTCCACACTACTGAATCTTGTATCCCTTCCTCTTCTATCTGACCTGTTTGTAACCAAATTAAAATCTCCTCCAATGACCCAACATCCCGGACTCAACCTATTCTTTTCTACTATAATATTGGACCAAAGCTCCATCTTCCTTGATTGCACTTGGAGAATAAACATTCACCAAGTAGACAATCCTATTTTCCATCTGCGCCGCAATCTCTATTATAATAAACCATGAATGTTCCACATAGACATCCACCTATCCTGCCATGTCAATAAATTGGATAAACATTCATTTTATTCCACATCAGCCTTTTCTTACATTTGGATCTCCACGTCAGCTTCCTTTCAATGTTCCACTGAAATTAAACAAATATCGCAACCTTATTAAAAATACAAGCAGTGGGTATCGAGCCCCTGCCCTATTGGTGGAAGAAGCAACTTTTAGTCAACTGAGTTGTAATTCAACATTGATATAATACATAATACATTTTACTTAATACAATCTATTATTCTCATATTTCGAAAACAAACGTCAATTGCAATCTTTATCCATTATTTCATGAGCTAATTGCAGAACTAGATTTTATAATACAGAACTTCATTTTATAAAATATTTGTGTCCACATTTATTTTGTTTAAAAATGTATTTTTAAAGATTTTATAAAAATGTATGTCTAAAAAAATGTATTTTTAAATATTTTTATGTCAATATTTATGTTACAATTGCATAGTTCATGAAATAATGGATAAAGATTGCAATTGACGTTTGTTTTCGAAATATGAGAATAATAGATTGTATTAAGTAAAATGTATTCTGTATTATATCAATGTTGAATTACAGCTCAGTTGACTAAAAGTTCCTTCTTCCACAGTAAATAGGCGATGGTTTTCGATAAACGTGGACACAAATATTTTATAAATTCTTAAAAAATAGAATTGTCATTCTTAATATTGTTATATGAAAATATATTTTTAAAAGTGATGCCAAATGTCTATTTAAGAATATGAAATCAAAAATAAGGTTAAAAATAATTTATTGGCCATTTTTAAGGTATGACAAAAAAAAGTGATTTGTGATTTTATACATACTATGTTTATTTTTATCAATCATTAGTATTGTCACGGGTCACGCGGGCTAACTATAAAATGACCCTCGGTTCGACCATTAACCCAGTGACCCAGTGATCTGATCGGGTCCGACCGTTATTGTGTTTTCTCTCACTGAATCTTATTTTTCTTCAGCCTTTCTCCTTATCTACCATTTCCAGAGGTAAAAAATTACTATGGAGGAAGAATCATTAAAAGGAATCGAGAAGAATAGACAAGGATATAGAATAGAATGTTGCAAAGGTGGAACAAAAAGATAAAGACAAGTTTTAGAAGGAAAATCAAGTGTTTCTTTTTTGTTTCATCTGCACGTGGCATAAAAACTCCCTCTTCAACATTTTTTTTGGGTCTACAGTTTCATCGAATAATTCATTATTTGGTTAGTAATATTATAACCTCTTTGATACATTTTACAACTTGATCAGTCATGCTTGGCAGCATTGTAGGCTGCAATTTCATGTATATTGACGATTCAATCCTTACCTTTCTTTCATTTCTGATTTCTATTGGGTTTCCATCCTCAAGATTTGGTTATTGGTATACATTACTAATATAATAGTAGCTTATTTGGGTTAATAGTATTTTATTTTATTCGTACTTATTTCTACTGTGAGAAGTGTCTAACATTTTTTTCAACTTTACAGGACAAACAATGTAATGTAGTAAGATTTTAATATTTTTTTTGACAGGATTAGTAAGATTTATATTAATCGTCGTTCCCATCTACGATATAATGTAGTATCAAAAATATTTGACATCGCAAAAGTATGAAACTAATCGTATATGCCGTTGAATGCTACACAATTGTTAGCCTGTATTTTCAACAGGCTAAATAAATGCAGTCAATAAGGCTGACTCAGGCACTTTAAAGAGAAGATTGGTGGTTTTCGACGCTCAAAGATGGTTTTCGACTATCACAAGGACTTGGCGAAGAGCGAAGACATGAAGGCTACGATTCGACGAAGAACTAAAATTGTTAGAAGTGAATTCGCGCAAGGGAGACACCGTCGAATTGTGTTTTGAAGATGCAGTCGAAGGGCGTGATTTTCACGTTGTCGAAGCACTGAGTAGTTTATTTAATCGATTATTGTTTTCAAATTCAAAATTGTTCGATTACTTTGTTTCCTCTCAGATATATACCGCTTTTCCATATGGAAAACGGGTCACAATCCCAACATACAATTTCTTACGCTCAAACTTCCAAATAGCTAGAAAAACTAAGCACAAGAAGCGAATGTATGGATCTGCACCAACTCTTTACATTTTTATGCAATTTAAGTTTCTTTCTTTGAACTTTCAATTGCATTTTCTTTTATTTTCTCTTTACGAATTCCTTGGCGTTCAAGGCAATTCCTTGTTTTCTTTTGTTTCCTTTTGTTTGGTTACGCGAAGAACACCATTTTCCTACTACGAATCATACAAGAACTTAAGCACAATATGTCCTGAGATTCACTGGTTGATCTCGGAAGTAATTAATTCAGACCAGCGGTTGTTTACCAAATTTCACCGTAAACAAATTGGCACGCCCAGTGGGACCGATTGTGCTAAGTCTTTCCATATTTGAATAATTCATGGTTCGGTTTATGCATTTGAGAAGTGGAAAAACAATTTCTACAATGACATGTTCAGGTTCAAACAATGCCTCAACATCAAATGCACAAAATCCACAGAATTCTCAAGAACAAGTGTCACAAGATGATGCTAACGCCGCAACCGTCGTCGTAGGGTAATCGCTGCTCTATGCTGTTTTGACACCAGTTGGAGTAACCGCTCCTATGTCTGTGCCAAGTTCTGCAACAATATCACAACCATTAGTAACAGGTTCATCAACGAACCCCTTAATGGTAAATCCTATGGTCGGAAGTTCATTCGACACAAGGTTTCAAAATCTCTCACAGTTTAGAGGTTATCCATATGGTATTCCAACGGCTATGATGGCAGGCCTTCAAACAAACATGTCAACATACGCAGATACGATGGGAACCACTTTCCCCCCGATACATGGTTCTCCAAAGAGTGTTTTTGGTCGAAATGCTCAACCTGCTTTGACTACATCATCATTGTTGGCACTTAGACAACAAATGGATGATAGTAATCATGACATGGTTAATATGTTGACTCAACAAATAGGCACTGTGTTTAATCCATTGATTCAAAACACGAACCAGAGTTACCAAATGTTGGCTAACCAAATGGGTAGAATTGCAGACTTGTTTGGTACTCCACCAGCGCAAAACCAACCTGTGCCACAAATTCAAATGAATAGGCATGTTGAAGTTCCTGTATGCCAGGCACAGCCAATGGCCTTTGAACAGCCTATGGCAAAGGAAGCCAAGCGATCCTCAAGTAGTTTTGGTTAATAGGGGTCATAATCTTGTGAAGTAGTTAGACAAGTGCAACAAAATAATTTTGGTCTTGAATAACTTGACCAACCTTGTCGAAACTATTCTAGCACGTATCGATGGCGTGAACTTAGGCTCCGCATAGGCCTAATTTTATTTCACCTTTGTCGAGAATATGTGCTACAAACTGAATTGCCTAGAGGTGGAAAATCCCAAAGTTCACAAAATTTCTTTGGAGAAACTAGCGAGTCAACTGTTGAACACGTTGCAGTTATCTAACTGAGGCAGGGGATTTGGCTCATAATGAGAATTTGAGACTTAAGTATATATTTTCCAAATTCTCTAACAAAGAATGCTTTTACGTGGTTTACTACGCTTTCCCCACATTCTATATTTAACTTGGGGCAGTTGGAAAAAGCATTCCATGAACAGTTTTATATGGGCCAGTCGAAAATTAGCCTTAAAGAATTGGCCAGTGTTCGACGCAAAATGGCTGAGTCGATTGATGATTATCTAAATAGGTTTAGACTTCTCAAAGCAAGGTGTTTCACTCAAGTGCCTGAACATGAGTTAGTCAAAATGGCTGCGGGTGGATTAGATTATTCTATAAGAAAGAAGTTAGATACTTCCCACCTGAGAGACATGGCACAACTTGCTGATAGAGTTCGACATGTCGAAAGATTAAAAGCTGAAAAAACTAGAAGTAACAAGTTCAGTAAGAAAGAAAAGGTCGCTTATGTTGAACAACGTGATAGTGACCAAGAGTTCGATATTTCTTATGAAGAAGTCGAAGAGGAGGTTAACGTTGCTGAATTAAAACCTGGACCTCCTTATGCTTGTAAAGTGTTAAAGCCTTCAGATGGGAAAAATCCTATCGAACCAAAAAATGATAGATTTGTTGCAAAAACTTACTCTTTCGATGTTTCAAAATGTGATCAAATATTTGATCTATTAGTTGCTGATGGTCAGTTAATAGTGCCTAAGGGCCTAAAGATACCACCATTAGAACAACAAAAGAAAAGAGGTTATTGCAAATATCATAATTATTTAGGCCATAACACTTCTCAATGTGTTCTTTTCAGGGATCTAGTTCAGAAAGCACTGAATGAAGGAAGGCTGATGTTTGGAGACAAATCAAAGCCTCCAATGAAGATAGATATTGATCCTCTTCCATCGGCAGAGGCCTTTTATGCTGAACCTTTTGAGATTCACATGGTCGAAGCTGTAGAGGTTGCCACTACAAGCAAAATGGTCAAAGTAGTCACTGACATCCCAAAAGCTGATGTCGAAGTGGTCACTGAAGACAAGTACAATGAAAAAATGCAAGTGGTTTACCACGGGGCTGAAGAGGAACTCATTGATTTCCTTAACCGTTGCAAGATCAACAATACTGAAGTCATGTTGTGCCCAAGGTGTAGCTCTGTGTTTGATAATGAGTGTTGCGCCCGAAAAAGTCCCTGAGGGGATCTTTCTTTGTTTACAACTTTTTAAAACAATGAAGTCGCCACCAATATTTTTTATAAGGAAAATATTGAAGAAAACCTTTTGGAAAGCGAATGGCCTTTTGAAACCGGAAAATTTGGGTTCGAAATTCGGTTAGGCATGGGGAAGGTATTAGCACCCATCTCATCTCCTTTCTATCGAAAGGAACCTTTAATTAAACGTGTGGTTTTAAGTGTCGATTTGGAAAATACTTAAATTTGCTTCTTTATTGAAAAAGGAATGAAAAGACTTAATGAAAATTTTTATTTTGGGCGCTTGACAAGAGTTGGCCTCTCGCTCCTACGTATCTCCTAGTGCGATGGAGAATTCAAAGCTACGTAGTTCTTGTTTGTCCTGAAAAAGGTTTTTGTTTTTTAATCTTTTTATAGTTTTTCGAAAAGGGATTGAGCGTTCGCGATGACCAAACAACAACGGTTTAGAGTGGCCACGCTATTAACTCTTTTTGAAAATAGGATCGTCACTAACAATCAAACGGCAACGGCGCGAGTGACTATTGATGACAACCGGTTTTTATTTTAAGCACTGAAAAGGTTTTCGCAATTGAAGGGGAGCGTTTGTGAAGACCAAACAACAACGGTTTAGAGTGGCCACACTACTAGCTCCCACGGAATTAAATTATCACTCACAATCAAACGGCAACGCGCGCGGTGATCATCGGTGACAATTAGTTTTGATTTTGATGTTTGAAAATATTTGTTTTTGAAAAAGTGTTTTCGTTGGTTTGAATTGGCGAGAACGTCGTGATAAAAGGAATGCGCAATTGGGATTGAGCGTTCGCGATGACCAAACAACAACGGTTTAGAGTGGTCATACTACTAACTCTTTTGAAAATGAAATTATCATTAACAACCAAACGGCAACGGCGCGAGTGATCGTTAATGATAATCGGTTTTGCTTTTGATTCGAGTGTTCGCGACGACCAAACAACAACGGTTTAGAGTGGTCGCGCTACTAACTCATTCGAAAAACCAAAGTCGTTACTAACGATGTGACCATTAGCAAGAAATTATTTTTGTGGAGAGTTTGGTTATTCGAAAAGGAATTGTTTGAAGGAGGAGATTAGTAGAAATGGGGTGTTATTTAGCTTCTGGGTGTTATATTAATAAACAGAGGTGTAGTTAGTTGCAGGAGGTCGTGTTATTAAACAAGGGGTGCGAATAACAAGCCCAGTATTTGTTTTGGAGCCCAGTCTGCTAGAATGGGCTTGCAATGGGGGTGTGTGCGAATCAAAATATGGGTGTATATAGTGGTCTGAATTTAAAAATGAATTTAAAAAAAATTAGAATAAAAGAAATGATATATAACCGAGTTCTAATTGAGGAAACCCTAAATGCCCCCTTTCCCTTCATCTTCAAGTCGTTCTATCTTCAGCAAAGAAAAAGAGAGAGAGAGAGAGAGAGAGAGAGAGAGTGCGAACCAGGGAGAGAGGGAGGACGAGAGACAGGCGAACGGAAGAAGGAGCGACGGAGAGGCGACGCGACAGCGACGGTGGTGGAATGCTCGCGGTGGTCTGAGCGGCGCGCGACGGAGAGGCGACGATGAGGAAGGAAGATCGTGAATGGTGGTTCACCTACGGCGTGCGACGGAGGGAGAGAAGCGACGATGGTTTTCGGTTCTGTGTTGGTGGTGGTTCACGGTGGCGGAGGTACAGTGGTTTCAAGGCTGACTGGTTTTATGTTTTGTTCTCAGTGTTTAGTTCTCTGTGTTGTGTTTTTGGGTTGCTGTTCTTCTCCTCCTTCACATTCTGAAAATCATTTTGTCTGGTTTTTGTTTCTGTTCTGTGTGTTGCTGTGTGGAGTGAAGGTAGTTGTGTTTTTTTTCTGCGTGTGTGTGTTTGTTCTTGCTGTTTTTTTTTTAATCTCCTTCACCTTCAGATTTTCGTTTTTTCTCTCCCTTGTGCTTGCTGTCTGTATTTGTAGTCCAGAATGCTTAGACTGATGGATTGTGAGGTCAATTTTTGAATCAGTCCTCTGCTCTTCATTTCCTTCAATATCTTCCCTTTTGGTGTATAAAGCTTTCTGTCCACATTTATCTTCCCCCAAGTTTCTTATGCATTCACTAATTTAGCCTTATTTGACTAATATTTAGCTGCCTAATTTCTTCCCTTTGGTGTATGTGTGCAGAAAAAAAAATTACAAAGGAAAGAGAGTCTCCCATTTGAAGCTTTGGAGCTGCCACCATTTGGCTTCTTCTCCTTGTCTTTACTGTTGATGCTTCTAATATGTATTATTATATTCTTCCTTTGTAACGAATCTGATAGGGAACTCTTGGTTGTTGTTATATATATTTCTTCAATTAATCTTTGGTTATTGTTATATATTTGGTTATTGTTATATATATCTGATATGAAACCTTTGCTTTGTGATTCTCAAACAAAAGAATTTGAAGGAAAACTCAATAACAACAAAGAACAACCTATCCTCTATTCACACTTCCCTTTATTTATTTAGTTTAGTTTAGTATAATGGTAGCATCAATAATAATAAAAAAAGGCTAACGACTATCGAATGGCACGAGTACATGATTAGGAGCTTAAGACACGAAAATAAACACGCGTACCTAATTTAGAAAAAATGCACATGCAATTAATAATAACGCGTGTACCCGGTTAAAATAACACGCGTACCCAGCTAAAAATAATGCGTGTGTGCTTTGACATATATTTTTTAGTCTCTTTTCAACTACGAGAAAAATACTGTTTGAACCTCGCGTTCGAGAAAAGACAAATTTATTTTGAATTAGTCGGACAAAATTGGGGTATTACAAGGAGGCTGCTAAGAGTTTGGAAGGCTTTACTCCTCAGTTGAAAAGAAAAGGAAAATGGGTCGACAAGAGGCCTAAGTTCAACTTCAACAACAGAAGAATTCCTTACAAAGTGGTGCCTTCGACAAAGCAGCCACAGAAATTTCAAATCAAGACTTATGTACCACCAAACACTGCCCCAGTTGGGAAGTGGGTTCATCCAAGGTCTTCTGTGGAGAAATGGGTACCTATAGGAAAAAGAAACGTGGGTTACGTCTCTACAAAGGAAAAAGGAAGTTCAAGTGGTGCTAATCAGAACAAGGCCGCAGAGGCAAAGAAATATGCGTACAACAACTACAAGGGCAAGAACCCCATGACTAGAACATAGTGGCACAAGTATCAACGCCAAAAGAAAACTACTGCGACAACAAAGGTAAGTCCTGCACATAACAAAAAGGGTAAGCAGATAGAATCCAAAGTTGAAGTGCAAAGGAAACCAGCAATAGAGAGGAATTTTCCTCCATTGTCAGTTGTCAAATAAGGGTTGAATATTGAGAAAGCTCCTAATGACAAAGAAGGCTTTGATTTAGATGAAGACATAGAGTTTGGTTTTTCTGATTCTGAACCAGATTTTAATGTCCTGTGTAGTGTGGTCTCAATACTTCCTATTGAGTTCGACATGATATCTGATGTGAATGAGGTCGAAGGAGAGTTCGATGAAGATATAGCGAAACATAAGCCAGTTTGCTATTACGTCGCCAACAACGGGTGCATAGAAGAAGCGACGGTATGTTTGAGAGACCAGATGGTGGAATGAAGTACCATCTTAAACCTTTGTTTATCCAAGCGAAGGTCAACAATGTGGGCATCAACAAAGTGCTTGTTGATGGCGGTGCTGCTGTGAACTTGATGCCTCAATGCATGCTGCCAAACATTGGTAAATCAGAGACTGATTTGAGGCCTCACAATATAGTGTTGACCAACTATGAAGGAAAATCAGGGTACTCTCTTGGGCGCTTGAGGTAGAGCTTATGGTTGGTAGTGTCAAAAGGCTCACTTTGTTCATGGTGATTCCAACCAAAGCAAACTTCAACTTCTTTGCTCGGCGGAGAGAATGGATCCATGGTGTAGGGCGATGCCTTCAACATTGCACCAGAGAATTGCCATATGGAGAGAAGATGGACTTGTGGAAAATGTGGAAGGAGATCAGAGTTATTTCCTAGCGGAGGTTGATCACATTTCCAAGAAGACATTCGACAAGCAATTGGCTACTATTGCACCATGTACACCATCCACATGTGCCTATATGCCACAAGGCGTTGTCTATGAATCACTATACCTGCACCCCCAACATGGTTTCATTTGGGAGAGAGAGGTAGTTGGTGAGTCAAGCTGCCCAAAGGGTTATGTCAAACCCACAGGGTGGGATGGACCATAAATTGTTTTATGATAACTACACTCAGCACATGGGAGAGAATTACGTCTTACATAGCCGAGAATAAGAAGAACATGGCTTTAGAGGCCAAAGTAAAACAGAATGTGGTCAAAGAAATTACATCAAGTCAACCAGTTGAGAACATGATCGAAGATCAAAGGTTGGATTGCATCTATGATGACGAACCTTTATGTTTTGAAAAAGTTCCAATGTTTTCAACAGAAAAGTTGAAGGCACAAGATCCCATGGAAGAGATAGACTTGGGAGATGGCACCATAAAAAGGCCAACATTCATTAGTGCCAAGATTGATGAAGATTTCAGAAGAAAGATCATAGAGCCTTTGAGAGAATACAAGGACTGCTTTGCTTGGGATTATCATGAGATGCCAGGTTTAAGTCGTGAAGTGGTAGAGCTAAGGCTACCAATTCGACCAGAAAAGAAACCAATCAAGCAGACACCAAGAAGATTTGCAGCTCAGATCTTGTCGAAGATTAAGGAAGAAATCGAAAGACTCCTCAAAAGCAAGTTCATAAGAACAGCAAGGTATGTTGATTGGCTAGCAAATATAGTTCCTGTTATTAAGAAAAATGGGACTCTTAGAGTCTGCATAGATTTTAGGGACTTAAATAATGCTACCCCAAAAGATGAATATCCTATGCCGGTGGCAGAAATGTTGATTGATTTAGCAGCAGGATTTGAATATTTGAGTATGCTAGACGGATATTCAGGATATAATCAAATCTATATTGCTGAAGCAGATGTTTCAAAGACAGCATTTAGATGTCCTGGGGCATTAGGAGTTTATGAATGGGTAGTAATGTCATTCGGGCAAAAAAATGCTGGGGCAACATACCAACGAGCAATAAATTCTATGTTTCATGATTTCATAGAAAAATTTATGCAGATATACATAGATGATATTGTTGTTAAATCATCAACAGAAAGTGGTCATTTAGACTACCTTCGACAATCATTCGAAAGAATGAGAAAGTATGGATTTAAAATGAATCCAGTCAATGTGCCTTTTGTGTTCGTGCAGGTGATTTTCTTGGCTTTGTTGTGCACAAAAAAGGCATTGAAATACATGAAAATAAGACAAAGGCTATCTTGGAAACAAAGGCTCCCACAACAAAGAAGGAGTTGCAATCCCTGCTGGGAAAAATCAACTTCTTAAGAAGGTTTATATCAAACCTCAGTGGAAAAACACAAGTTTTCTCACAATGCTTCGTTTGAAGAAGGAAGAAGTTTTCAAATGGGAACCAGAACATCAACAAGCCTTTGATGAAATCAAGTCATACCTGACAAAGCCACCTATGTTGCTTCCTCCTATTAGAAACAAAGCTATGAAATTGTACATAGCAGCATCAGAAAAAACAATAGGAAGTATGTTAGCACAAGAGGATGTAAACGGCGTCGAAAGAGCCGTATATTACCTTAGTAGACTATTGAATGATGCAGAAACGAGATATCATCCAATAGAAAAACTTTGTTTATGTTTGTATTTCTCTTGTACAAAACTGAAGCAATATATTAAGCCGGTTGATGTGTATGTTTATTCGCATTATGTTTATTTGCTTAAACAGTTCACACATGTGCAAATAAAACATGTGCCTCGAATTGAAAATCAAGAAGCAAATGAGTTAGCTCAAATAGCTTCGGGATATAGAGTTTCAAAAGATAAACTTCAAGAATTCATTGAAATAAAAGAGAAACTCTTTTCGACAGAAGATTTACAAAACGAGTTGCCAATGCAAAAACTTGGGGGGTGGTGTATGGAAAACACATACACTTGTGTGCAAGTATACACTGTCCAAAAACAAGTAGTAAAAAGATCGAACCCACAGAGATTGAAAAACTCACTTTTAAAATCAATATAAAGTAATAAAGTGTAAAGTAACAAAGTAACAAAATAATTTTGGATTTTTGTTTGATGATCACAACTAAGTTAGAAAGCAAAGTAAAAATGTTGATAGTGTAAAAGAGAAAAGCTAGTTGGAATGTCTTCATCAAGTAATTTACTTATAAGTGTTTGATGCGAGATGTGATGCAACCAGATCAATCTTCATGCATTAGCTATGTGCCTTTCGGTCACTTTCTTCAGAGTATCATTACCAGCTCTTATGATCCTTGTTCTATGCAGTAAAGAAAGGGGTGTTAATGCCAATCTTGCCTCCTAACAATTATCCAATTTGCTTAAATAAATTCACTCTTGTATTTTAAGTACCCACAATTATCCTATGGACTATACTATCCTATCTCTAGGACTTAGCATGGTTTTCACAAAGTTTTCTTTATGTAAAACACTCACCCATATTAGTTCTTGAGTTCTTAATTGTAAGCCATTTCTGGTCATTTACAAATCTTACTTATTCTAAGTGATCAAGTTCAAAATAAGTTTGGAAAGATTATCAAGCAAGAACTAAAGTACAAACATACATACATGCATCATACTTACTTAAAAGCTCATTAAATTATTAGAACATTCTAACTAAGAAAGGTTTAGCTAACAAGAGACATTGCAAGATATATATAAACTGAATAGACCATGTTTATATATATAGAAATCACAAAAGAGAACAACAAGAGAAAAGTTACAAATGTTGTAAACCTTTGTATGAAATCTTCTAGCAATGCACTAGCATTACTCCTTAGCACTATACAAACACTATGAAAACGAGTTAAGGAGGATTTATGAATTCCTTCCTCTTCCTCTAAAAATATAAAAACTAACTATGTATATTGAAATTTTGATCTAACTTATGGATTGTGATATATTTCCAAATGAAGATGTGAGGTCCTTTTATAGCCTTCAAGAGAGGTGCTTCCTTCCTTCATGTTGAAGTAATCTTGAGTGGATTATAGCTGTAGTTACTTTCCAGCAGTTGTTTGCATGGATAAGATCTTTGACAAGTGTATAGGGAGGTCTCATGATGTATGAACATGTGTCCCTATGTTGATGACTCTTCAAAGCTACCCTATGGCTATGTGTGAATGGTAGGCGCCTACTATACAAGGTGGGATGGCTTCAGAAGACCAAGCATGAGGTCATCAATTGCAAGTGGATGCATATGAAACAGGCTGCTCATTCACCAAGTAGTGCAGATTTGATGCGAGGATCGGTCAGGGAGCATTTGATCTGAGATAGCATTGAGACTGCACTGAACAAAAACATCAAACATACCACAATATATCCAAAATGGCCTAATAATAACTATAACCATTCAAATCACTCAAGTTATCATATATCACATAAAATACTATATAAACTCTTTATTATTACTTGAAAGAGATTAATTACTAAGTTAAAACATATGAAATACTCTATATAAAATAGAGTTATCACACCCCCAAACTTAAACCCTTGCTTGTCCGCAAGTAATGACAAAGACAAACTACTTAAAACTATATTTCTAGAAGATAGATCAGCTTGATTTTTGGATTTTCATGAGGAGTTCCCTATGAACTTCAATTCTCAACAATCTTTCTTGTGCCTTTATTTCTTCAAAACTACCAAAGCTATTCAAACTCTTTTGTGTGTGTGTGTGAACCCACTGAGCTGAGATTGGTTCCAAGACTAAGTGAAAAATGTCCTCCTAGCCTTTGAAAGGATTGGTTCATCTTTGGTCACACCAAAATATTTTTCAAAAGAGAGTTTAGACTCACAAAATTTTCTCAAGTGTTGGGGTGTTCTAATAATCAAAGGGCTTGTTTGAATCTTTCAAAGCTTTTGAGCCAATGCATTTTTCTATTTTTTTGTGTGGATCTTTTGAGTAGATGCAATACTTCTTTGAAGTGATTTGTGCATTGATTTTTTTCTGCATTTTGCTTTTTCTTCAGTGCATTTTGCATTGATGCTTCTGCACTGATGATGCTTTTTCTTTTTCTAGCTCATATTACCTTCCTCACTGACCTCCAGATGCAAATGCACTTTGGCATAGGTCTTTGACCTCCAGATGCATATATTTTTTCTTTGCACTTTGACACAGGTTCAGTTTTTGAACTATCCTCCAGATACATTTATTCCTGCATGGCACAGGTCTTTGACCTCCAGATGCATTCATGTACTTAGGCACAGGTATAGTTTCAAAAGATTCAATATATGGCTTTCTCCACATTTTTGTATTCTTTTTCTACATTGTTTACTTTTTACACTTTTGAAATTCAGCCTTTGTTTTCATAAAACACCCCCAAACTTAATTCTTTAAGCTCTTCTTTCTTTTTAGTAAAGCTTTGTTTTGACCTAAGCTTACCAAAAATTCCCCTTGCATCAGATTGATCTTTTAAATAGCAAGGTTCTTTTCACAAACTCAGTTTTGAAGTGTTGAAGTAAAAATAATTTTGGTTTTTCTAAGAAATAAGGCTTCTTTTTCTCTTTTTCATCATTGAAATTCCATCCATAGGGCTTTCACCATATTTTTGAAAAACTGATCTTTTCTACTAAAATATTTAGATACTACTTTGTTAAGTACATCTAATATTAAAACAAACTATAAACTACTTAAAAACATATCTATTTACTAAATAAAACATATTAATAAAACACACAACATATTAGATAAAAACATATTAAAACATAACATAACATGCAAATCCCCCCCCCCCCCCCAAACTTAAGGGGTAGCAGTGTCCTCACTGCTAATTTGTTCAGAAAATACAAACCATTTGTTCAAAACAGGGGAGAGGGATTAATACAACCAGGGAAATAGTCAGATAGAAACAAAAACAAGCTTATAGCAGTTTATGTGAAAACTTGTAAATTGATACTCATTTCTTTGCTCCACTCCTGATTCTGGTGCTTTGCCTGGATGGAGGAGTGTGTTTCACCTTCTGCTTCTTCTCCTTGGGTGGCTTGCTTGGTGTTTCTTACGTAGGTGCGAGATGCACCTCCTTCCTCTGAAAATACGATTCAGAGAAGCTGTTTCTTGAACTGATGCGGTGCATCGATCTTGATACATCGAGTTTCTTCCTCTTAGGTGTCAATTTTGCTTGCCTGCCTGCAGGTTTCTTGAAGAACTTCTGAGTGTTGTGCAATGCATCTCTCTTCTGTTGAGCCATTTGTTCCAGAACAAGCTTGATTGTTGCCTCATCATGCATAGTTGTTGCCTGTTGTGATGCAGCAGCAAGTGATGCAGCAGCATCACTCTGCATCACTTCAGATTGAGCTAGAGGCTCCTTTGTAGATGATTCTTCTCCTTTGTCTTCTTTGTTGAGTCCTTCTTCTTCTCTTTCCTGCACAAATTCTTTTTCAAGAGCAGAAATAACATTAGAAGTAATGTTGCTTGGGTCAGAAGGTACTTGTTGTTCTGTTTGTGTTTCTGGCATAACAAGTGGTGGTTCAGAGATGGTTTGTTCTGTGTGAGTTGTTTTCTCTGGTTCATTTCTTGGAGAGGGTGGTGGAGGGGTTGTTTGTGGTGGTGATAGGACTGGTAGATCATTGAGGGAGGGTAATGGTGATTTTGGGATGGAAGATGATTCTTGGTTTGGTGAGATGATAGGTGTTTTGGTAACTGGTGATGTGATAGGGGTTTCTTGCTGGGCTTGTGGTGTTTGTTTGGCATATTTCTGCCTAGAAATTTCTTCTAGGATTACACCCCTAGCATGTTCTTCCTCTTCTACATCAACTTCCTCATCACTCTCTTCTTCTTCTTCAACTTCTTCTATTTCCTCATCCATTTGTTTCTCTAACTCCTCATCCTCAGAGTCTATGTCATACATTTCTTCAATAACAGGTTCTACCACAACCTTCTTCTTTCCTTTGGATTGCTTCCTAGTCACCTTCTTCTTGGTGCTAGGTTTCTCTACCTTCTCCTTTCCTTTCCCTTCCTCCTCAGCCTCTTTCTCTTCTTCTTCCTCTCCTTCAGCTCTCAATACCCAACTTGGGAATTCAGGGGCATTCACTTGGCCCACAAGATCAAATATCTTGTCAAAAACCAATTGAATCCAATCATGTTGATCATTCATAAACTTCCAGACTGCCCTCTGCTTCTGCATGTAATGCTCTTGCATTGCAGGTGCAGGGCCTCTTACATTTCTCAATCTCTCCTTCATTTCAGCATTCAAATTACCAGGTGGGAATTTCCTTTGTTCATTAGAAGCTATTGGGACACCTTCTTTCATGCATAATTCAGTAATGAGACAAGGAAAAAACAGAAATCCCTTTGATTTTGTTGAGCATGCAAGAATCTCTCTAGCAACCAATCTACCTATATCAACATTTCCTTCGGAGAGAATTGTATCTAACAAGATCAATCTCTCTTTGGTCATTGAATATGTGTGTGATGTGGGCAGAATTGAAGTTGCTACAAATAAATGCCAATTTCCTAATGCATCAATTAAATAATTGCTTCTAAGCTTAATTTCATTTGGTGAAAATTTTTCCCAAACAGACCCTGGTATAGCAATCCTATTTCTCAGTTCTTCCATTTCTTTCTTAAAGGCCTTGGCCACTTTGTTTTCAAATTCATTCCCATTATACTTCAGCATATAATGTTCATTCAATTTCTTGGCATGGAAGTGTACAAGTTTACCTCTCACCATGGAAGTGTAGGAATGCTCTGTTCCTTCTTGTGGTGTGATTCCAGCATAGAATTCTCTCACTATGTCTTCAATGTAGCCTCCTCTTGGTAGCACAAAGTGGTCCCAATTGAGATTGGCCACTGTTGACATGAATGATGGGCTAGCCTTCTTCAAATCATACCCTCTCTCGGATAGCAAATGCATGTTCCAGAAATGAGCATTATCATTGGTTCTGGATTCTGGTTCTTTGGTTTTGCCTTTCTTGCTTGATGATGATCCTGCATGCATGACTTTCTTCTCTTTCTGGGGAGTTTTGGTCTGCTTGCTTGATGATTTCTGTGCTGATTGTTTCTTCACCATTTTGATCTTGCAATTTCTAGGTCTTTGATTGTTTTTGATTGAGAAAATTGAGATAAGATTTGTGATGAGTAACTGTTCTTAGAATGAGAGAAATTGGTGAGGTTTTGCGAAGAAGGGTACTTGATAACAAGAGTAAGGTTTTTAATGTTTCAGGGATGGGGAAGTGGAGTTTGTAGGTAACCGTTATGTGTGGCGTGTTGCGCATGCATCACGCCATGTGTCATCTTTGACTACTAACACTTCATTAATCTTGCTTAACTTCCCTTTTATCTTCCTGATGCCTTAAGACTCACACTTAATCGCATTCTTCAATTTCTTGAGATTTTTGATGCAGGGCAATTTTTTCTGCAATGCAGGTGCACTTGATGCAGCTGCATTAGAATCCTGTATTTCTGCAAAACAACTAAAACCATAAAATTGCACAAAAATAGTTAAAAACAATGGGTTGCCTCCCATCTAGCGCTTGTTTTAAGAGTCTTGTCAGTCTGACTACCTCTTTTTGTTTAGAGATTTTGCAAATGGGTGGTGATTTTGTCTCTCACCACCTGTGCACCATAGTACATTTTGCTAGCATCTAGCAACTTAATGATCTATTTTTTCACAACCTCTTTCATAATAGGGTTTAGTCTTCTTTGACTCTCTATGTTATTCTTAGAATTTTCTTCCAAGATGATTCTATGCATGCACATAGAAGGACTAATTCCTTTGATATCTGCCATTTGCTAACCTATAGCTTTGGTATGCTTCTTTAGAGTACTAATGAGATCACTCTCCTGTTTTGATGTTAAATCAGAAGCAATGATAACAGGTAAAGTCTCATTTGTTCCTAAGAAGGCATACTTAAGGTGTTCAGGCAGTATCTTCAATTCTAATTTAGGAGGTTGTTCTATTGAGGGTAAATTCTTCTTGAGTTTTCTATTGGCAGATTTCCTTTTTCTAGTATTTCATCATCTAGCAATGTAGCTGCATCTAATGCATCTGCATTGGCTAAGTGATCATACTGCTTGTAAAACTGTTTTTCTACCAATTGATCTAGAGAAAATAAGGATGAACACTCTTCTGTATCCTCTGCAGGATACTTCATAGGATTCATTACATTGAATTTTATCTCTTGATCATTCACTCTCATGGTGAGTTCACCTTTCTGTACATCAATTATGGTTTTGCCAGTTGCTAAAAATGGTCTACCTAGGATAATAGGCACTTCCTTATCTGCATCAAAGTCAAGGATAACAAAATCTACAGGGAATACAAACTTATCTACCTTGACTAGGATGTCTTCTATGATACCTTTAGGATAGACTATTGATTTATCAGCTAATTGAAGTGTCACAGTGGTTGGTTTTGCATTTCCAATTTCTAACTGGTCAAAAATAGATTTAGGCATTGTTGCGCCCCGAAAAATCCTGGTTTGGGATTTCTCAGTGTACAACGTGAAAATTGTGAAGCCGCCACTAATATTTTAATTTTTAGACCAAAACATTAGAAAAAGGTCTTTTTTACAAAAGGCGGGTGGTCTTTCGAAAACAGAAATGTAGGTTCGGGGGTCGGTTAGGTGTGGGGAAGGTGTTAGCACCCCACACCTCCTTTCTACCGAAAGGGAACCATTAATTCGATGTGTGGTTTAGATTGTTTGATTTGAGATAATTTTTGTTCTACTTCTTTTCTTTTCCTTTTTTATTTAAAAGAGTTTTATAGAAGACAAGGGAGAAAGGAGTCTTTTTGAGATTTTTGAAAAGCGAGACTAAACTAAGGTTTTTTTGAAAGTGAGCATATGACCCGGTCCTACGTACCCTCATTGACTGAGGGATCAAAGCTACGTAGTTCTTAATTCTTTATTTTGTGATTTTTGAAAGCGAGCTTGACGGGATATGACCGGTCCTCACGTACCCTCATTGGTGAGGATCAAAGCTACGTAGTTCTTAGTTCTTTGTTTTGAAAATCATGTTTTATCTTCATCTTATCTTTTGGTTTTTTGAAATATGACTCAAGCGTTCATGAATACCAAACAAGCAACGGCTTCGAGTGGCGTTCATTACTAACTTGAAAGAAAAGTGTTGGAACCGATAATCAGTCGAGTAATTACTCAAGTGATTACTAGTCGCAACGCGTTTTATTATATTTTTGAAAAGATTTTGGAAAAGGATGAGTCATAGCGATGATTACCACTAGTGACTCATATTGTTTTTGAGTTTTTAATTAATTTGTTTTTGATTAAGGTGTGGGAGCTTTCATGATAGTCAAACAAGCAAAGGCTTGGTGACTACCACTAGTAACTCCATCATTAACGATCAAACAAGCGAAAGCTTCGAGTGATGGTTAATGATTTTATTTATGAAAACGCCTTAGGGTTTTATTAAGAAAGCGATTGATTTTGATTTTTTTGAAAATTGGTTTTAGAAAAGAAATCTAGTTTGGAGAAAGAATTTGAAAGCGAGTAGAACACCTCAATCAACTCTATATCCTAAACCAAATACCAATAAAAAAAAAAGAACTTATACATTTATTCAACCTAAAATTCAAAAGAACAAATTAACAATCTAAACCCTAGAACCTAACCCTAAACCGAAGGTATACATGGTGAAACCAAAACCCTAAATCAAACCCTCATTAAGACTAAACAATAGAAGATATTATTCAATGAAATAGCCAAAACTAAACATGCAAGGAAAACTTTGAGCATTAAGCAAAAATCTATGGTTATCTTACAAGACTTAATAGGAGGTAAAGTAAAAGTGTGAAAGGATAACTTATGCAAAATTAAATCAATTGAATCCTTCCTAGCCATCCTCACCACTTTGAATTTGAATATTCTAAACACTTTGTGGGAGTCATTTGGCAAGATCATCAACAACATAACAATAACATAATTAAGTCACAAGGACACTAACATTTAAACTAGACTTGAATCCTTTCTTGCAATCTTCACCACTTTAAATCAAAAGTACTAGGTACTTAGTGGGAATCCTTTGCAAGATCATCAAAAATCAAACTAAACCTAATTTATTGCACACAATGCGAAATGAACATGACATTAAACTAGGAAATAAATTTGAATCCCTTCTTGCAATCTTCACCACTTTAAATTAAAAGTACTAAGTACTTAGTGGTGAATCCTTTTGCAAGATCATCAATAACTAAACCAAGAAACATATCAAAACCAAATGAAACCCAATTTATTAAAGCATATGCGAAATGAACATGGTATTAAACTCTAAAAATGAACTTGAATCCTTTCTTGCAATCTTCACCACTTTGAATCAAAAGTACCAAGTACTTAGTGGTGAATCCTTTTGCAAGATCATCAACAATTAAACCAAGAAACATATTAAAATCAAATAAGACCTAATTTATTCACAATATGCGAAATGTGCATGGTATTAAACTCTAAAAATGAACTTGAATCCTTTCTTGCAATCTTCACCACTTTAAATCAAAAGTACCAAGTACTTAGTGGTGAATCCTTTTGCAAGATCATCAACAAAACAAATTAAAAATCAAGCAAAACCTAATTTATTGAGAGCATGCGAAATGAACATGATGTTAAGCTATGAAATGAACTTGAATCCTTTCTTGTCATCTCCATCACTCAAATCAAAGTGCCTTAAGCACTAGTGATAGATCATATGACTAGATCATCAACAACTAAACAAAAACAACATTACTACTAAAATAAAAACTCACAATGAAGAAACATAAAATTAACTTGAGCATATTTTTTGTTTAGTGAAATGACAACAAAATTAGCATGAAGCATCATAAACCATTTATTAAGGGTGAGATACCAAATCTCACCCACCAACAACAACAAGTTACATTATGAAAATGAATATGATAACTATGCGAAATGATGAAGGAAATGCAAGATGAAGAAAAGAAAATAAGTTCTAATGTAAAATGCTTGAAGATGATGCAAAGGTATCAAGGGTTTTACCTTCTTTCTAAGAGAGAAAGAAGAGATTGAAAGAAATGGAGGAGAGGGAGGAGGAGAGTGGCTTCGGCCTTGGAGAGAGGGAGAGGAGAGGAGAATTGTTTTTGTGTTTTCTAGGGAAAATGAGAAGCAAAAGTCCTTCATGGGTGAAAAGGAAGAGGTATTTATAGATTTTTTGAGGTTTTGGGGTATCATTGTCTTTTTGTTTTTGATGAGCCTCTAGGATTGAGTCTTAAAATTAAATGGAGGGTTGGGATGGATCATCACATGGATTAGGGGTATTGAAGAAACACAAAATAAGAATGAAGGTGAGAGGAGTGGGGCGCAAGCCATAGGAAAAAAAAGAAAAAGGAAATAAACTTTTATTTATTTTGGGAAAGGAGTGTCTCATGAAATAGGGTTAGGGGTATTTTTGTGATGGGATGTTACCAAAGAAGTAAGTTTGCATTTTTGGGTGGAAGCATTAGTGTAAGTGAGTGAGGTAATTTACCAAAGAGGGCAAAGTTAAGGATAGGAATAAATCAAATCTTAGTGAATAAGAAATGAAGTGTGTAGAAGCTTCTAGAAAGAGGGAGAGTGGGAGAGGGTTGCGCATGAGTGAGCTGAAATGGGAAGGAAAGATAAAAAAATGCTTATTTTTTGGTGTTTTGTCTTATTGAGGACACTTCCTTATTTTTGAATTTGAATTTTGAAATTTTGGGCATGTAAATGGGAATGCACCTATTAGAAAAATGTTACATGTTTTTGGTCATCACAAAATAGCCTCCTAATTATTCTTAGACAACCAAAATTGTCACTTAATAATTGGGAAATATTTAATGATCTTTTAATATTTTTTATGCAATAAAAACAGGGAAAATGCATTTTAATTATTTTAGGCTAGGATAGTCTCTCTAAAAATTGTACAAAAATTCTCTTGGATAAGAGAAAAATGTATTTTTGGTATGTGCATACTTTTGACGAGAAAATTATCCTGTTGCGAAAAATGACCAAAATGCCCTTACCCTAAAAATCCTAATTTGTCCAAAAGTGCATTTCAACTTTAAAAATGATTTTGGACACTTTGAAATGACTTTTAGGACCCTAAATGCAATGCATGATGCTTTTCTTTTATTTATTTATTTTTTTGGGGGAAATTAGGGTTTTGACCTAAAGCTTTGACAAAATTGGGGTATGATAATTTGCCCTCTTTATTTGGATTTTATCAAGAAATATGAATCGCAAGAAGACATATTTCGAAGATAAAATAGAAATAAAGAATTCAGAAAATCATGCCAATTTTGTCCATTTGGGGAAACTCGGTTTCCTTTATTATTATTTTTATTATTTTTCATTTTTTTATTTTTATTTTTATTTTTCTTTTTTTTGGATACTTGAGTGATCAATTCAAGCGTCCTATTGTGATGACTACTTCGAATGCACATCCGACTTAGCCTTCTATATTTTGAAAAAGCAGTAAATGAAAACCTGGTGTGCTAACGAAAAGATAAAGGGGTACACGGCGTCTTGAAAGTCAGTAAATGGGCACTTGGCGTCTTTGAAAGTCAGTAAATGCACACAGTGCCTAAAACTGTAATCCTTAAACGAACTCTTGGCGAATCCGAGTTTGCACGCGGCTTGGAGAGCACGTTTCACGAAATCTCTCGGCCTTTCGAGCGGCCGGGGATCGTTATCGACTCGAATCGATATCTGAGATCAATCTGCGGCGTCCATCGTATCTTAGGCTTGATACAACTATTCCACTATGCCTCGCATGGGGCTGCGGTCCATCGCGTTGCTCGTATCGATGTGAGACCTCTCTTTTGCACACTTGGGTGCTCTCTTTTCCTCTTACTGCGTCTTTGGGGCGCTCTCTCTTCTCTTACTGCGTCTTTGGGGCGCTCTCTCTCTCTCTTTTGCGCGCTTGGGCGCTCTCTTTCCTTTTCTCTTTTCTCTTTCTTCCTTTCTCGATTTTTCCTCTTTGCGTGCTTGGACACTCTCTTTTCCTTTTCTCTTTTCTCTCTCTTCCTTTCGATCTTTTCTCTTTTCTTGCGCTTGGGCGCTCTCTTTTCTTTTTCTCTTTTCTCTCTCTTCCTTTCTGATCTTTTCTCTTTTGCGCGCTTGGACGCTCTCTTTTCTTTTTCTCTTTTCTCTCTCTTCCTTTCTGATCTTTCCACTGAGGGGTTCCTTCTGAAGCTTGAAGTCGGACATTAATACCGAAGTACCTATCCATCTTTGTACCTGCAAGTGAGATGAACAAACGCATGCAATGCAAATGCCATGATTGCTACCTTCTTTTTCTTTTCCTCATGGTGAATGTAATGCAAACGCCTAAATTTCTTTTTTTCTTTACTTCCTAGTGCATGATTAATGAATGCATGATTTTATGCTTGATGGATGTAATGCATGTTATGCGATGCGATGATTTAATGGAATGATGAATGCAATGAGATGCTATTTTTAGTTTTCTTTGGTCGATTTTCTTTTTTTACGGCGGTTTTTTTTTTTTTTTGCCTTTTGCCTTATCTTCTTCTTGGTTCTCTTCTTGCTTTGGTTCAGCCAATGCAACATTCATGGCGCATGAGTCAGAGGAATATATTGAACTTGTGGGGCTCTGGGTCGTGCAAAGTGGGCTTTAGCTTTGTCGTTCGAAGCAATCATGGGCTCAATCACTTTCTCTTGCATGACTAATTTGTTTTGGGGAATTGCCTCTTTCCGTGACCTTTAAGAAATTCATAATGATTTGCAATGCTATATGATGTATGCGCATGTTTCACAGTTCAAGATCACCATCATAAAACGCGTTTATTTTGAGCGAAGAAGAAGCAAAAATAATCAACAAATGAACATGAAAAGGTTTGATTTTTTTTTTTTTTTATTTATTATTATTTTTTTATATATATTTTTTGATGTAGAAGCCGATCGTACAGAATGTTACGACGACTGTTCAATACATTTGAAAGTTTTAAACTACAAAAAGACACGAAAAACAAGAGAGAAGCTGAATTCTGACTGTCCGTCTCTGTGGAGCAGTGCCAACATTTATGTCCTTGACCTTGATCACTCCCTCATCCAAGTCTTCAGAGGAGTTGTATGCCTTTCTTTACTTTTCATGCTCAAGTTTTCGACCTAATTTTTGCTGGATCGCCCTTTGCGGGTTTTCAATCCACCGGGTCGCTCTGATTTTGCCTAGGTCGCCCTTTCGGGTTTTCAACCTAGCGAGCTAATTCTTACTTGGCTTGTCTTTCTCTTTTTTTTTTGTCTATTTCTTTCAGGCATATTACTCCTTCACTTAATCGGAATCGTCTGGGTTCCTTGAGATCTTCGCCGTCCATGTTGGTAAGTATCAGTGCTCCTCCAGAGAAGGCTTTTCTGACAGCAAATGGTCCATCATAGCTTGGAGTCCACTTCCCAAGGGGATCAGTCTGGATGGGCAAGATCTTCTTAAGCACCAGATCACCTTGCTTGAATTCACGGGGTCGGACTTTCTTGTCGAAAGCCGTTCTCATTCTCTGCTGATATAATTGCCCCTGACACAAAGCTGCAATCCTTTTTTCTTCAACGAGGTTTAGCTGGTCCAGACGAGCTTGCACCCATTCTGCTTCTTCTAACTTGGTTTCCATCAAGATCCGCAGGGAGGGTATCTCAACCTTAATAGGGAGGACTGCTTCCACCTATATACGAGAGAGAAGGATTTGCCCGGTTGAAGTGCGTCTTGAAATCACGGTAGCCATGCAAAGCAAAGGAAGCATTTCGTGCCGATCCTTGTAGGTTACCACCATCTTTTGCACAATCTTCTTGATGTTCTTGTTGGTTTGCTTTCAACGTCCCATTCATCTTTGGGCGGTAGGGAGAGAAATTATGATCTTTGGATTTTGAATTCTTTGCATGTGTCCTTCATCATTTCTTTCGTCAGTTCTTTGCCGCCAGTTATCGGTGATGATCTTGTTGGGAAGACCATATCGGCAAATCGGATCTTTCTTCACAAATTTGGCAACCACTAAACCCGATTATCTTTTTGGAGTATGGGCGACTTCAACCCACTTGGTGATCTCTAAAACTTTGCCTTGATATAATTGTAACTTGAATGAATCTTGGAGTGCGAGCCTTTTGATTTTTCTTTCCCTCCTTCTCTCTTTTTTTTTTTTTTGGAGAGATTTTTTTTTTTGAGCAGCTTTCTTTTTTCTACTTGTTTGTTTTTTTTTTTTTTTGGGCAAACATATTTAAATAAATAAACTTATTTGTCCTAAAGCTAAAATTCAGGAAAACAAAAGCAATCGATCATTGATCGGAATGGAATTTTGGAGATTGTGGGTTTTTGTGGAGGAAGGATGATTGGGTTTACTGAAGTGCTTGAAGCTAATGGTGGGATGATTTTCATTCGGTGTTGGCTATCATTTGATGGTTATTTGGCTTGATGAGGTGTTTGGAAGTTTTATTCTGGTTAAGGGTTGGTGGAGGCGGGATGCCGGATCTCAAAGTCAAAGGAAGTATTTGCGTTTATTGAGACAAGGATCTCTTGTGTTTTGTGGTAACGTGTATCAGCTCACCACTTACATTTCTTTTGCATTTTTTGGAATTTTCTTTTTTAAACCCTTTTCTTTTTTCTTTTTTTTTTTGATTGATTTTTTTTTTTGATTGATTTTTTTTATTTTTCTTTGACTCGGGTGAGCTGATAAAAAGTGATGCACCTTTTTGGTATTTGAGGTGATCCTTGTCTAGGGTGATTTTTGGATTTTCTGGCTTATAGTGGGTAGCAAAGGATTTTTTTTTGATATGGGGAGATGGTCAAACTTTATTTCAAATCACGGTTGCTCGTTTTCTCAAAAATTGACTCAAGGACAATAATCTATTTATTCCTATATATTTGCCCTTTTTTTTTATTTATATTTTTTATTTAACTATTTTCTGACCAGCTTTCTTTTTTCTGATCATTTGTTTTTTTGTGTTTCTCTTTTTTTTTTTTTTGAAGGAGAAAATCATCTTTCGGCTTAGCACGATCCGATCCTGTAGTCAACGCACATTCGACTACCGTCCTTCTTCGGGACCGGGACAATATTGGCAACCTTTGTGGGTACTTGGCCATTGCTAGGAACCACGCATCAAATTGCTTCTTCACCTCGTTTCGATTTTGAGGACATCTCCGCTTTCATCCTTCTCAACTTACGCTTGACGGTGGGCATTCGAGTTTGATCGGTAGCTTGTGTACCACAATGTTGGTGTCCAACCCGGCATATCTTGGTAGGACCATGCAAATACATCCACATAATCGTGCCACGGATGAACCAAATTCATGCGAGTTTCATCACTCATGGTGGTACTCACTTGGACCTCCTTCTTGTTCTCAATTTGTACCCAAGTTGATCACTTCGATGGATTCCCGTGGGGCGAATAACCCTTTCTTCTTATTTCATTAACCTCATGAGTTCGGAAGAGTTTCTCGGTCTTTCTCAACATCCCCTTAAGCTTTGATTGATAGGGTGATCAAAGTCAAAATATGGATTTATTGGCGCCGTTATTTTGAGAGACAATTGCTTGTGGATCCGCCTTTTGCCGGGCGGAAAGCGCGAATAAAAACGAAACAAACAAGCAAACAATAATGACATAGAAAAAAGACACATGAAATGAAGAGGAATGATTTTTATTGATGGAAATTCAAAACAAACGTTTTTATTGATGATGATGATTCTGAAAATAAAAACATGCGTGCCCCTAACAACTTGTCCTATGGCCTTGGCGAGAACCACAGGGTTGCATTATAATCATTATTTTGAACTAAAAGTCATGGGAAAATTGGCAGCCTTCCGGTTCTTTAATTCTTTCACCAACATCGCAGCGCGCGCACTGGACTTGCACCATCCTCTTCAACCTCGAACCATCCTTGATGGCAAAGAACCGAATTGTAATCAAACAATCCAGGCGCTCACAAAGCTTTGGCGGATATCACAAACAGGATGTTCGGGAAGGATCATGAATAGGGACCCTCCTCCCGATTAGTGCCCGCCTCTGAAGCTTAGCTAGCCTCTTTTCTGTTTTTCCTCGGCCATTCTCTTCCTATCGGCAAGTGGTGATATCCTAACCCACGCCTATCCCCGTACTCCTGTACCCTGTTTGGGTTACCCGACGATCCAATAAGTTTTGCAAGACCTGTCTTGAAGGCCTCACATGCCCCAAATAAGAATTAACATTAACACAGACCCCTTCCCCGAGTGCAACCCCTCTTGATGACTCGAATTTGCACATCTCTGCATGAATGACCTCTAAGGGAGTCTTAACCTTCCCAATCTTCCTTACCAATTGTCCACGGGGATCTCACTTTGCCTTAGTGATTGTCTTTTAAGTGGCTGGCAGTGAATTGATTGTTGTATTCGGACCATTCGAGATCCAAACAAGATCTACGGTGTCTTTCACCACCGCGAAGACTCGCATTCTTCTACAAATATGACCAACCCCGCTTCATGAAAATCTGCAGTGGCATTAGCGTTGTAACCACGGGGAAATGGCGGTGACGGGCTTTCATTGGCCGAGTGTTGATCAGCTTGTTGGTGATAAGGTAGTTAAAAAGGTCTGCGTAGGACATGGGAATTGGGTCAAAGGTTCTGTTTTGGTAGGCCTTTTGGTAGCTGCTTTGACTGTTGTTTTGGAACGGACGGGCTGTTTGTATGGGAGTGGGAACTGGAATATTAGGTGGCTGATATGGTGGGTTGATGGTGATGGCATTGGTTTCTCCTTCCTTCTTTTTGGGAAAGCTGGAGAATGGCTTTTTCTGGGGGTTTGCATTGTTGGTGAATCCTTGTGAGATCTTCCCACTTCTCAATCCACTTTCCAACCTCTCTCCTACAATCACCAGATCTGAAAAGTTGGACGAGACACTCACCGATCAAAGGTCATAATACAACGACGGCAAAGTTTCCATGAACATAGAAACCAACTCCTTGTCTAGCAGAGGGGGTGTAACTTGCGCAGCCAAAGCCCTCCATCTCTGGGCATACTCCTTGAATGATTCACTGTCTTTCTTACTCATGTTCTGCAGCTGGGTCCGATCTGGCGCCATATCTACATTATATTGATACTGTTTGAGAAAAGCGTCTGCCAAATCTTTCCAGCAACGGATTTGGGATGGCTCTAACTTCATGTACCAGTTGAGAGATGCCCCAGCTAGGCTGTCCTGGAAGCAATGGATTAGCAGTTTGTCATCCCGGGAGTAAGTAGACATTTTCCTGCAGTACATCGTCAGATGACTCTTTGGGCAAGTAGCACCTCTATATTTGTCAAAGTCGGGGACCTTGAACTTTGGGGGTAGCACCACATCGGGAATAAGGCACAAATCTCTTGCCTCTCTAGCTCTGAAGCCAAAACCTTCGACCATCCTTAGCCTTTCTTCTAACATTTGGAATTGTTCCTTGGCCTGCTGGTGTTCAGTGGAATAACCCTGAGGAGAATTGCTCACAACATATTGCGGTGGCAGCATTGAGTGTTGAACCTGGGGATAAGCAGAATTTCCAGACACAAAGCCCTGAGTTTGCGGGAAAACAGCTGGTGATGTAGTGAGATTCTGAGGAGCGGGCTGAGGTATAACAATTGGGTGAGGAATCTGGACCCGGGGTTCAGTGATTCTCTCCTTCCGGTCCAACGGACACTTGTTGCGCACATTCTCGATTGCCGACACAGGACCAACCTCCTGATTTGCTTCTTGACTTGGGGGAGTGTATCCCAAAGGGAGGCCATAAGCAGGCCACTGGGCAGTCTGAAAATCATTCCCATCTTTCAAGGACAACAAGAGCCTCATCACCTCACTCATCTGTGCTTTTAAAGCATTCATCTCATTCCTCATTTCAGGATCATTCGATTTGGAGCTACCGGGAGCCGTCGCTCGCTCGATTACGTACCACGAGTCGGGCTTGCCCCACTTCCATTCGAGTCGGGCCGGAGGATTACGATTCTCATTCTTGGCCGAGGTGGATCGATATCTGCCAAGATTGCCATTCCTCCGCCCGTGGCGAGTCCAATACCGATGTTGACGCACCAGCTTGCCTTTTCTTTTTATTTAGACGTTTATTACATAAGAGCGAAAAAAGAAAGATGCATGATTGAATGTATGAATGTATGCATAATGCTTGCTCGACGTCGGGAACCACGTAATGCCTCATCTTGTCTTAGGCGCGTCAACTTTCCTTCCTTTCTTTCCTTTTCTTTTATTATTATTTTTCTTATTTTTTTTTCCCCCTTTTTTTTATTTCTTTCTTTCTTATTATTCTTTTTCTCTCTTTTTAGAAAATGAAAGGAACGAGGAATCAAAGTAGCAAACCAAACACTTCATTCATCAAGGACAAAGAGCTTCAACGACTTTTGCCAAGGGAAGAGGTGGTACCATATTCATAATGAAGTAAAGAAATACAATACTTCAGAATACAACATTCAGGGTAAATGCTTTAGATAAAGAAATACATCTAATCAACTCAATTACAAATGGCTTTAAACTCTTCGGCTCTCTTCCTTTTCTTGCTGACTCTTGCCCTCTGAGATTGTTCCTTGAATTCCATGACCAATGCCCGACAATACTTCACAAACTTGTATACCTCTGGAGGGGTGTTGAAGAAACACATTTCAGCTTCGGCTGCTCTTAGATTTTTGGGAACTCCTGCCATAGCTTGACTAGCCAGCTCGGATAACTTTGAGAACTTGCCTTTCCACATCTGGATTTCCTCCCTTAGCTCTTTAACGATATCTTGCTCCTCAATTTTCCCTATCAATTCCAAGTAGCGCTCTTCCCAATACTGACTCTCAACTCGAACTCGCTGCCATAGGCCTCCTCATTTTACAATGAAGGTTACCTTTTAATTCACCAAATATTTCTCTCTCAAAACTCAAGGCTTGTTGATATTCTTTGAGGATCTCCTCAACATCATTTTTCTCCTCTCAAGGTTCCTCACTGACCTTCAACTCTCTCACCAAGTGTGATTCTTGCTCTGACTGGTGTGCTAGTGTCTTCCACTTTTGGGCTTCCTCGTGCGCCTTTCTTGCTTTCTGTTTGTACTTCAGGAGTTCTTCTCTAGCTCTTTTCAGAAATCCCTGGGCCTCTATCTTGCTTTGTTCCTCTCTTTTGAATCGCTTGACACTTTCTTCCACAAATGATCATCTTGATAGCATTTTCTTCCTCTAACCTTCCCTTTTCTAGGATCATCTCTTCCAACCTGGTCTCTGAAGGCTTTCTTCTCCTCTTCTACCTTTGCTAAGGTGAATTTAGCTTCATTCAACTCCTCATGGGTAGGGACATAAGGTTCTTGAATCTCCTCCTCAAGGGTAAGCATCCCTTGATTTGGTGATCTTACACTCTGAAGCTTGTCCTGAAGCCATTGGTTAAAGGAGACATCACTAGTTCTTTTTGACAATTCTTCACTTCCTTTCCGCACTACAGATTCCCATGACTGCTGAACTCTTCGAAGCAAGTCACCGCATCTAGGCATCCCCTTATAGAGGTAAATACGGGACAGCATGCTGTCGGAGGGTGAGTTCTTCATTGGGTAACCGAGTTGCCTTAAGGTTAGGGAAGGGTTATAGTTGATGCACCCTTGAGTCCCCATGAGAGTGCGTTCAAAGCTCCTACAACCGAACAACACCGTAGGTCTGTCACTCCAACACGCAGCGAGTGTACCAAATAGTTTGGAGGTCGTTAAGGTTTTGCGTAAACTCAAACCATTACGAAGTAGTTACGCCTTCACCTCACAACTTAGAGCATAGGAAATTAACTCTTTGACGCCTAGACGATTATGGACCACATGAAGAATAAGCCAAGCATAGAGAACATGGACAGAGAGAGGCATATCTTCTTTGTCATGCGAATCGATCGTGACGGGTGAAAGCATGATGTGTGTTGGCAAGAATGGCGTAGCCACGGATTGACGGGGTTTTGCATCTTTGAAGGCTAAGAAGGGCTCCAATGGCATCTTCATCAATATATTTCTCTATTTGAGGAAAAGGACGACCCCAAATATGGTAAGAGCTAATACCAACTTGAACGGACCCCAATTCTTGGCTAGAGCATAAGATTGCATTAGGTCTTCAAAGTATTCTTGTGGATACCCTACCACACCATTTCTTTTCGGTTCTGTACCTTCACCGATCCTTACCAATCCTCAACAATGTTGCTAACCTCTCATCGTGTAATACATTCCACGGAATTGATAGGGCTGGCTTTGAGACCGAGAGAATCCCAAAAGCTGCTCGTACTCTTCTAGTGTGGGCGAAAGCTGGAAATTTTTGAAGAAGAAGCACCTCGTATCGGAATCATAGAATTGGCTTAAAGCCACAAGAGCCTCTTCTTGGACATTTAACTGCAAGAGCTTGCGGATATTCCCATATGCTAAGTCGAAAGCATCTCTCTCAATTGGACCCATGAGGGTTGCACACCGCCTCAAGCTACCAACATCCACTTTCTTCACAATCGGGAGACGAGGAGTAAGTGAAGCTTTGCTACTTGATTCCATTTCGATACACCTATGACAAGATGGTGCATTATTTGGTGGTCCTCGACAAGCAAATGCAAATGAGATGCACCATGAATGCGTGAGTTGCAGAAATTTAAATTTATGCGATGCAGTGATGTATGCCAATGACAATGATGCTTTATGCAAATGCAAGGTTAGAAAAAAAACTTTATTTGCAATAACTCAGGTTTCTTTTTTTGAAAGTATGGACCGTACACTGCTTCATATAGACCGGTAGGAAAAAGCTACAGAAGTAACTCTTTCTTCTTTTTTTTTGAAAAGTGGGTTATATGTCGCTTTATGCGGACCAAAGCAAAGAAAAGGCTACAATGCAACCACTTTCTTTTCTTTTCTTTTTTTTTTTTTGAAAATTTTTTTTATTTTTTAAGAAAGACATGTCTAAACTACAATGCAACACACAATTTGTATGTCCTCGTGTCCTACAAAGGTGGGGATCCTAAGTTCTAGGGCAACTTCAAAGGTTCCTTCCATGTAGTTCTAATTCACACCCTCACAATGGCTACCAGAGCTATAGAATCCTCATGGCGACATCCACAAATGTAGCGAACTACCAAGTGTGAAGCGTCATGAGAAAGCGCTCTGGTTGAGACTTTCATGAGTATCGACAGCATGAGTCTCGAATGACAGTCACTAATCGTCTCCACTCTCCTAGGTTTTTGTTGGATCCGGGTATAGGAGCCCACTCATAACATATAAACAGTAAGGTGTGAAAGTGTGTGATTGAGGACATACTTTTCTAAAAACTACCCTCCCCACTGCAAAGAAAAAAACCGGACCACCCGCATGAATAAAACGAGAATATGTCGTCTACCCTAAGGTTCAAAGATCACTTCAAAATAAATGAACTAACCTAAGGTGTCATCAACAACCATATAAAGCTTACCTCAAGAAAGGGAGCAGAGAAGGAGGGATTATGATAGATGGGGGAAAGCATGCATAGTTATAAGCATATAAAGAAAGAAAAGAAAAAAAGTAAGGAAATGAAGAAGTAAAGCACAAACTAATCTCAAATCAAACATTTTGAACCACACATCGGATTAATTAGGCTTGACCTCTTTTTTAAAAAAAAAAAAAATTTTTTATGTCCCCAAGGTGAAGTCGCCACTGTTGCGCCGCCCAAAAATCTGGTTTGGGATTTCTCGATGTACAACGTGAAAATTGTGAAGCCGCCACTAATATTTTAATTTTTAGACCAAAACATTAGAAAAAGGTCTTTTTTACAAAAGGCGGGTGGTCTTTCGAAAACAGAAATGTAGGTTCGGGGGTCGGTTAGGTGTGGGGAAGGTGTTAGCACCCCACACCTCCTTTCTACCGAAAGGGAACCATTAATTCGATGTGTGGTTTAGATTGTTTGATTTGAGATAATTTTTGTTCTACTTCTTTTCTTTTCCTTTTTTATTTGAAAGAGTTTTATAGAAGACAAGGGAGAAAGGAGTCTTTTTGAGATTTTTGAAAAGCGAGACTAAACTAAGGTTTTTTTGAAAGTGAGCTTGACGGGATATGACCGGTCCCTACGTACTTCATTGGTGAGGGATCAAAGCTACGTAGTTCTTAATTCTTTATTTTGTGATTTTTTGAAAGCGAGCTTGACGGGATATGACCCGGTCCTACGTACCCTCATTGACTGAGGGATCAAAGCTACGTAGTTCTTAGTTCTTTGTTTTGAAAATCTGTGTTTTATCTTCATCTTATCTTTTGGTTTTTTGAAATATGACTCAAGCGTTCATGAATACCAAACAAGCAACGGCTTCGAGTGGCGTTCATTACTAACTTGAAAGAAAAGTGTTGGAACCGATAATCAGTCGAGTAATTACTCAAGTGATTACTAGTCGCAACGTTTTTATTATATTTTTGAAAAGATTTTGGAAAAGGATGAGTCATAGCGATGATTACCACTAGTGACTCATATTGTTTTTGAGTTTTTTAATTAATTTGTTTTTGATTAAGGTGTGGGAGTTTTCATGATAGTCAAACAAGCAAAGGCTTCGAGTGACTACCACTAGTAACTCCATCATTAACGATCAAACAAGCGAAGCTTCGAGTGATGGTTAATGATTTTATTTATGAAAACGCCTTAGGGTTTTATTAAGAAAACGATTGATTTTTGATTTTTTTGAAAATTGGTTTTAGAAAAGAAATCTAGTTTGGAGAAAGAATTTGAAAGCGAGTAGAACACCTCAATCAACTCTATATCCTAAACCAAATACCAATAAAAAAACAAAGAACTTATACATTTATTCAACCTAAAATTCAAAAGAACAAATTAACAATCTAAACCCTAGAACCTAACCCTAAACCGAAGGTATACATGGTGAAACCAAAACCCTAAATCAAACCCTCATTAAGACTAAACAATAGAAGATATTATTCAATGAAATAGCCAAAACTAAACATGCAAGGAAAACTTTGAGCATTAAGCAAAAATCTATGGTTATCTTACAAGACTTAATAGGAGGTAAAGTAAAAGGTGAAAGGATAACTTATGCAAAATTAAATCAATTGAATCCTTCCTAGCCATCCTCACCACTTTGAATTTGAATATTCTAAACACTTTGTGGGAGTCATTTGGCAAGATCATCAACAACATAACAATAACATAATTAAGTCACAAGGACACTAACATTTAAACTAGACTTGAATCCTTTCTTGCAATCTTCACCACTTTAAATCAAAAGTACTAGGTACTTAGTGGGAATCCCCTTGCAAGATCATCAAAAATCAAACTAAACCTAATTTATTGCACACAATGCGAAATGAACATGACATTAAACTAGGAAATAAATTTGAATCCCTTCTTGCAATCTTCACCACTTTAAATTAAAAGTACTAAGTACTTAGTGGTGAATCCTTTTACAAAGATCATCAATAACTAAACCAAGAAACATATCAAAACCAAATGAAACCCAATTTATTAAAGCATATGCGAAATGAACATGGTATTAAACTCTAAAAATGAACTTGAATCCTTTCTTGCAATCTTCACCACTTTGAATCAAAAGTACCAAGTACTTAGTGGTGAATCCTTTGCAAGATCATCAACAATTAAACCAAGAAACATATTAAAATCAAATAAGACCTAATTTATTCACAATATGCGAAATGTGCATGGTATTAAACTCTAAAAATGAACTTGAATCCTTTCTTGCAATCTTCACCACTTTAAATCAAAAGTACCAAGTACTTAGTGGTGAATCCTTTTAAAGATCATCAACAATTAAACCAAGAAACATATTAAAATCAAATAAAACCTAATTTATTCACAATATGCGAAATGTGCATGGTATTAAACTCTAAAATGAACTTGAATCCTTTCTTGCAATCTTCACCACTTTAAATCAAAAGTACCAAGTACTTAGTGGTGAATCCTTTTGCAAGATCATCAACAAAACAAATTAAAAATCAAGCAAAACCTAATTTATTGAGAGCATGCGAAATGAACATGATGTTAAGCTATGAAATGAACTTGAATCCTTTCTTGTCATCTCCATCACTCAAATCAAAGTGCCTTAAGCACTAGTGATAGATCATATGACTAGATCATCAACAACTAAACAAGAACAACATTACTACTAAAATAAAAACTCACAATGAAGAAACATAAAATTAACTTGAGCATATTTTTTTGTTTAGTGAAATGACAACAAAATTAGCATGAAGCATCATAAACCATTTATTAAGGGTGAGATACCAAATCTCACCCACCAACAACAACAAGTTACATTATGAAAATGAATATGATAACTATGCGAAATGATGAAGGAAATGCAAGATGAAGAAAAGAAAATAAGTTCTAATGTAAAATGCTTGAAGATGATGCAAAGGTATCAAGGGTTTTTACCTTCTTTCTAAGAGAGAAAAGAAGAGATTGAAAGAAATGGAGGAGAGGGAGGAGGAGAGTGGCTTCGGCCTTGGAGAGAGGGAGAGGAGAGGAGAATTGTTTTTGTGTTTTCTAGGGAAAATGAGAAGCAAAAGTCCTTCATGGGTGAAAAGGAAGAGGTATTTATAGATTTTTTGAGGTTTTGGGGTATCATTGTCTTTTTGGTTTTGATGAGCCTCTAGGATTGAGTCTTAAAATTAAATGGAGGGTTGGGATGGATCATCACATGGATTAGGGGTATTGAAGAAACACAAAATAAGAATGAAGGTGAGAGGAGTGGGGCGCAAGCCATAGGAAAAAAAAGAAAAAGGAAATAAACTTTTATTTATTTTGGGAAAGGAGTGTCTCATGAAATAGGGTTAGGGGTATTTTTGTGATGGGATGTTACCAAAGAAGTAAGTTTGCATTTTTGGGTGGAAGCATTAGTGTAAGTGAGTGAGGTAATTTACCAAAGAGGCAAAGTTAAGGATAGGAATAAATCAAATCTTAGTGAATAAGAAATGAAGTGTGTAGAAGCTTCTAGAAAGAGGGAGAGGGAGAGAGGGTTGCGCATGAGTGAGCTGAAATGGGAAGGAAAGATAAAAAAATGCTTATTTTTGGCGTTTTGTCTTATTGAGGACACTTCCTTATTTTTGAATTTGAATTTTGAAATTTTGGGCATGTAAATGGGAATGCACCTATTAGAAAAATGTTACATGTTTTTGGTCATCACAAAATAGCCTCCCTAATTATTCTTAGACAACCAAAATTGTCACTTAATAATTGGGAAATATTTAATGATCTTTTAATATTTTTATGCAATAAAAGCAGGAAAAATGCATTTTAATTATTTTAGGCTAGGATAGTCTCTCTAAAAATTGTACAAAAATTCTCTTGGATAAGAGAAAATGTATTTTTGGTATGTGCATACTTTTGACGAAAAATTATCCTGTTGCGAAAAATGACCAAAATGCCCTTTACCCTAAAAATCCTAATTTGTCCAAAAGTGCATTTCAACTTTAAAAATGATTTTGGACACTTTGAAATGACTTTTAGGACCCTAAATGCAATGCATGATGCTTTTCTTTTATTTATTTATTTTTTTGGGGGAAATTAGGGTTTTGACCTAAGCCGGACAAAATTGGGGTATGACAGCATCAAGTTGATGCTTGCACCTAAATCACATAAAGCTTTACCAGTATAGGATTTTCCTATAGAAAATTGAATTGTAAAACTACCTGGATCCTTCAATTTCCTAGGAATCTTATTTTGCATAAGCAAACTACAATCTTCTGTCATGGCAACTGTTTCAAACTCTCCTAATCTTCTTCTCTTAGTAAGCACATCCTTCATAAACTTTGCATAGTTTGGCATTTGTTGGAGTGCTTCTACTAAGGGAACATTGATGTGTAATTGTTTTAGTACCTCTAAGAATTTACCAAACCGCTTCTCCTCATGTGTTTTTTTCACTTTGAGGATAAGGAGGAGGAGGAGTATTCAGTACTAACTTAGGTAGTGGACTCTGAACTTCTTGTGATGCAGAGCACTAGATGCTTCTGCATTGGTTTCTTTTTGATTTTTGGGTTTTTCTCCCTTTTCTACACTTTCCTTCTCGCTTAACTCTACAAGATCCTTACCACTTCTCAATGAAATAGCCTTAACTCCTCCTTTCCTTTGGTTTGGGAAGGAGTAGCTTCAGATTTGAAGGTAAGGCACCTTGTGGCCTTTGATACAGAGTTGTGGCTAATTGACCAACTTGATTCTCTAAGTTCTTAATGGAAGCATCTTGAGTTTGTCTAGCAGTTCTAGATTCACCTATGAATGCTTTGAGCATGGATTCTAGAGAATTCTCAGTGGTAGGTTGAGAGTTTCTTTGGTTATTCTGAGCTGGGAATCCTGGTGGATTGGTTGGTGTAGTTGGAGCAGTTCTAGGTGTAGGTGCACTATTGTTACTCCATCTAAAATTTGGGTGGTCTTTCCAACCAGGATTATAAGTGTTGGAATAAGGGTTGTTATTCCTATTATAACCTACATAACTTACAGAGATAGGGTTGCTAGAACACTCCTCATACAAGTGACCTCCTCCACAGTACACACAACTAGGTGTGCCTAGAGGTACTTGTTCTCTCACCGCAATGATCTTTGTCTGGTGATGCAAACGCATTAGATGCTTGATAGCATTGCTGTAAGTGAAGTTTTTCATCAAATTAGCTAGAGTGGCTACTTGAGCAGATAGGTGTTTGCTGGTGTTTTTAGCAAACAATCACTAGTTTTCAATATCGAGACTGTGAGATCAAACTAGAAAATCTCTTTGACAATTGCCATTGAGTTTGTGTTTTTTGAAGTACGTAAGAACAGAGAATGGTAGAAAGAAATAACTTGAGAGCGAAGTAAAAGCAATAAATGTAACGAACGTAAAAGGAAAGTAAAAACTTTGCATTAAATGAAGAAAGAAAAATGGTTCACCAACACGTACAAGGATCTGTTTCACTCGTGTTTCGCTTTGACTTGGAAGTTGAGTTTCCCAGAGTTTTTTGTAGAATGTGGTGACCCCTATTCCCTATTACAAAGGAGTATTTATACTCTTAGATACAATCGTGGGTAAACACGATAACTACCTCCTAAAAATCAGGGAAATAACCGCCCACTAACTGCTGCTCCTTGCGCTTCGACCAACTTGTTGTCGACGGTTTGGCGAAGTATTGGACCCAATGTTGTCGAAGAATTGGGCCTTCTCTTGTCGAAGGTTTCTGGCATTGCTCCGTGGCTTGAATAACCAAGTCTGTCGAAGCTTGCCTGCATTGTCAGCGTTTGTACAGCTTTCCTGTCGAATTCGTGGTACATTGACTTGAACATTGACCTATGGCCCACAGAATGATATTAAATGCAAAGTCAACACCATTTAAAACCTCATTTAATGGACTGTCGAAATTTTGAGGTAACAGATTGCCCCCCAAAAAATGTTTTTTCGACGGGACAGGGAGAGGAGTTAAGAAAAGGCATTTTTTGAATACTGTGCAATGGTCACTTTTACCGCCTTTTGCATTTCAACAGTGGTCGAAAAGACAGTCATCATTACTTGCACAGACCAAACGAACCGTTTCATTGGCACACGTCGCATGGTTGGTGGGCCATCACGTCTCCCAAACGTCGCAAACGTGCGAGGTATGGCGAACGTGCCAATAATTGTTGCTTCCAAACATATATAAGCGGCTAAAACCTTTCAAATTCCCCTTTACTCAGTTTGAACCCTTGCGTAGTCTTTCTGCATTCTTCATTCTCTGCGCTTTGCAAAACAAAATCCAAAACCACTAAAGTTTCAAACTTTCGTCCTTTCTCTTCAATCCACACCCAGATTCCAACTTGCATTCACTCTTCTTCACTTATGGCTTCATCATCTGCTGCAGTCACGCAACCTGGGAGTTCAAAGAGGAACGACGAACCCAGAAATGTTCCAACCCTAGATGGCTTCGTTGATGAACCTGACATCAACGACGAACGATCTACTCACTGGCAGACTCAGGTACTAATCCCCTCTACTGAGGCTTATACCCATGCTTACTTGGGTCCTCTGCCCGATATCTTGCTGGAAACTACTGAAGTTTCTGAGATTTTCCCTAGCCATGTTCGCCTTCAACCTAGAATCTTTGCTGAAACCCCCTTTTCACTTAGAGTTTCGACTAACCCTTCTAGGGTTTTTAGGTCCGCTCTGAGCTCGACCAACAAAACTACATAGACCGGCTTGACAAAGTAGAAGCTAAAAGCCAAAATCTGGAAAAAGCAGGCATCTTCGACCTTATCCAACCCCATCTAGGTATGGGCCCAAGTATGATAGCACCGCTTTTGGTCGCTATGCGCTTCTGGGATCATCTTACCCACAAATCCTCCACCGAAATGTGGTATATTATCCCCACTCGCTGCTAGATGTGGCTGCCAAGCATTCTGAGCTGAAACCCTTAGGAGAGACTTTTGATCCCACACGCCCCAACTATGAATACAGCTTTCAAATTCAACAATGCCACCTTTGCTCCTTACATTCTTTGAGCACCATAGGCTTGATCATCGAGGAAGTGTGCGCTATGGAACATGTAGCCTTTCTAACTCTGTGGTTATCTATTTTCGTTTTCTGTACACGCTCCCTCCAAGTTTCCAAAACTTACATCCCCCTGGCATGTCAACTCCATGAACGAGAAGACATCAACCTTGCCAAGTTGATTCTAGGCTCTCTCTACCAAAGAACTTGATAATCTTTGTTATAGAGTTGTGAAAGAGAATGAACCGGCCACCAAGTTTTTGGCCTCTGGCCCGCTATGGCTGTTGCAATTGTGGCTGTTGGCCACTTTTGAATCTCGACTAAACCTGTATATCCCCAAGTCTGCTCGACTAATTGTCGAAACTAGTAATACTGAGGGGATTCGATTGGCGCAATTCAGGTCCAAGCAAGCAAACCTTTCTGCCGAAGAATCCTTTCTGGTTTACTTCGAAATTTTCCTGAACTGTACCACCTTTACAGATTCAATGGCTCCCTTTATCCAAAGGTCTTGTGGTCCAGCATGGTTTAAACAACCATTTCCTTCTTCCTCTGGCGAGCCTGCTGATGAAGTCAACCGAATTTGGCAAGCTTACCTTTCTCCTTCTGTCCTCTCCACTAGGCTCACCCCTGGCAAAACAAAAAATAGTTTGGGAATTACTAGATATTTCCCAAGTTATTTTGCTAGGCAGTTTGGCCTTTGTCAACTTCGCCCTGCACCAGTGTGCTTTCACAGGCGAGAGTTTATAAGTCCAGAATCAGAGGTGGCTTATAAACAAGCCTTCAAGAGATTTCATTACAAAGCCTTGAACTTTGAACCTCTCAAATTCAATCCACGGTTCTCATGTACTGAGAAATTTCATGAATGGTGGACCGGCTATTACATCAACGCTGCTGGGGAAGCCATTGATACTTTTGCTGACAACCTTGTGAAGAAATTGGTAGCAGCTTTCCCTTCGAACAACACTGGTAAACATTTTTCGACACTCAAAGCTTTTCTAGGTCTTAACCACTTATAACTTAGCTTCGTTTCTATTTGCTTACCGATGTTCTCGACTTTTTTAGAAAAACCTGCAACAAAGTTGAAGGTCAAGGTGGGCAAAGCGACCACATCAAAACCTTCTCCCCAAGTCACGAAGAAAGTGGCAGCAAATCCCATTCCAGACACTACTCCAAAAAAGGTATGGCACTTTCCATTTGTCTTAAGTTGTCTGTTTATTGTGGCTTTTATTCATGTCGGAAATTTCTTCCAGGCAACAACCCAAGTGGCTAAACCTCTTCAAAAGCCCAAAGCCAAAAAAAGAATGGTTATTCCCTCCAGTTCTGAGGTACTGTACCTACCTTATTATACGTCGAAATTTCTCTTCGATTTTATTATCCACCTTCTCGTGGCGTTACCTGCACCCTAACTTGATTTCTTTTGCAGGACACTGACAGTGATGACAACATCCCTCTCACTCAGAGGTCGAAGAAAATGGCTTTACCTGAATCCCAAAGGGCAGCTCAAGGCATCACCATCACCGAGCCTTCTGAATCACCTTCTTCTCCTCCAATTAAGAGGCTTAAGGTACACAAGGTAACTTTCCTTTCGACGTCATTTCGTACCTCTTTGATCTTCACCTTTCCAGTTCTAACTTAAATAGTATTACTTACTGTAAACAGGTAGGTGGACTGCTCGTCGAGAATCCTGGCGTTGAGTCTTTGATTGAGGTTGCTGAACGGGAATTGTCGGCTCCAATACTTCCTTTTCCTTCTTCGCCTCAAGGTGTAACTGCTGAAGAGGCTTTTCAGGCACTTGCTGACCCTGGAATCCCTACTTTCGAAGAGCTTGTTCCAAATATAGGAGTAGAAGCGGTTGTCGAAGAGAACATCCAAGTTCCAGAGCCCAACATCCCAGAAGTCGAAAGACAGGAAGAAGAAAATATGCTCGATCAAGAACAAGAGGGGCCTAGAGTGGAGGAGCCTGCAGATCAAGGTGCTTCTGCCAAAGAGTCATCTAACAGCGCTGTTAGCGATCAAGAATTGGCTGAGCTAAAGAAGACGAATCCCTTGGCAGCCTTGAAGATCATGTTGAGTCTTAAGAGCTCGTCGAGCCGCTTGATTTGCGATTCTTGAACAACTCTCTAAGTTCTATCAATCGGAGAGGCGGTTGAAAGCTCGCTTCGCCACCAAGATGAAGGTATTAGAAGGGGATTTGGTGGCGACCATTGAGAATGATCCATCTGTGTATCTTGAGGTAAAATCCTCATTCACAAGATCACCAAATTGACCTCCTCAAAACATCCTTTCATTCTTCATGGAATTCGCCCCATTTTTGAGCAACTTTCTCTTCTAATCACCCAACGGTCGAACACCTCCGAGCGCAAGGTTCAAGAGAATCAACTCTGCGAAGAGGAACTCGCCTCTCTCAAGGCGATCAAGACGACATCGAGGCTCTCAAACCCAAGCGACCAACGATGAGAAAGCAATCGCTGAATGGGATGCAGAGATTGCGCGTATTGACGAAGAGATAAAGACACTTCAACTTGAACTGTCAAACGCTAAGCATCAGAAGGGCCTGATCGTCGAAAGAATGGGTGCTGCTTCTTCGTCCACCAAAACCACCAAGGCATTGACAACTTATAGAACACTTGGAGCAGATTGACAAGCATCAAGCCATTCTCGCCGACCTCGACAAGAGCCGCACCTTCTCGACACCTCTATCTCTTTGAGTATTAGCATTATGGAGAGGCATAAGGCCACTTTGTCGAACTTCGAGATCGTAATAGTTTAGAATTCTAAAAATGGCTATGTAATTTTGACATTTCTTTATACATTGCCATTTATGAACAATTTTCGTTTATTTATAATTGCTCAATTTTTATCTCGATTAACGTTGGCTTGTATTGCTTTAAATACTTGCCATTTATTCTAAAGATTCTATTTTCGTCACCTAGCTCTTCGACTTCATAAGCGCCATTCGAAAAGCATTGCAACACGCGAAATGGGCCTTCCCACCACAGTGACCATTTGCCTAAAACTCTATATTTTTTTCCATAGGTAATAGGACTTTCCACACTAACTCTCCTTCCTCGAAGGTTTTTAACTTAACCTTTTTGTTGTAAGCTTTAGCTACTCTTTCTTTCTCGTCGAATAAGCATCTCTAAAGCTAACGACCTTTCTTCGTCTAAATCAACTAATTCATCAATCATCATATCCCAATAATGATCAAAGGGAATTTCGCATTGTTTCAAATCCTTGTTGATTGTAAACAAATTTCAACAGTAACACCGCATCATGCCCAATGTCAACCTTGTAAGGAGTAGTGTTTATAGACTCTTTAGGCGAAGTTCGACAAGCCCACAACACTTGGTCAAGAGAATCGTACCAACTTTTAGGCTTACGTCCAACGCGTGCTTTTGATCAAGTTAATAATGATTTTATTTGCAGCCTCTACTTGACCGTTAGCTTGCGCGTAGTATGGTGTCGAAGTCAACAACTTGAAACCAATTTCAACAAATAAATCTACCATTTTTCGACCGGTAAAAAGCGACCTTGGTCCGTAGTAATGGTTTCGGTATTCCATATCTCAGTAAATGATATGGTTTTGAATAAACCTTATCATCGCTTCTTGATCCACGTTGGCTAAAGGTATTGCCTCTACCCACTTAGTAAAGTAATCAATTCCTACCAAGATGTACCGTGGCCTTCGACGACGTTGGTTTTATTTCTCCAATTACATCTAGAGCCCAACCTCTAAATGGCCAAGGTTTCACTATAGAATGCAATTCATTTGCGGTACATCTTTGGATTCCAAAGCATGTTTTTGGCATTCTTAGCGACCACTTAGCAAATTCTATGCAATCTTTTAAAATGGTTGGCAAGACATTCCTTTGTCGAAATAGCAACCATTTCATTTTGTGGCCTACTTGATGTGAGCCACATGCTCCACTGTGTGTATCAGAAACCGCTAAATATGCCTCATTTTCACTAAGACATTTTAATAGTACCCCTTCAGGAGTTTGCTTGTACAATTCGTTTCCAATTAACACGTAGCTTAGAGCTCTGTACTTCACTTTTTTATTAGTGTTTCCTGTAGGATTTTGCAAATACTCTACAATGGGTTTGCGCCAATCATCATCAGCCATATTGTCAATAGCAAAAATTTCTGCTAAGTCAATATCGTCGAAAATGTGGCGTTTTTCGACGCGTATTTCATTTGCATTTATTGCCCCCCCAATTTTTGGTGTTGACAATAGCGTCGAAGGAGTAGTATTATAAAGAGAGTCTTCTGAGATTAGTTTATGTTTTATCTCAATTAACTCTTCTAGGCTTTGTTTTGATACCTTGTAGCCTGACGCAATTTGTGCCAACTCATTCGCCACGTGGTTTTCTATTCGTGGTAAATGTTCTAGGTGTACATATGCAAACCTTTTTAACAGAGTGTTGGCAACGACGAAATATTTAATAAGGTGTTCATTGATGCATTTGTATTCTTTTGTCAATTGTTTGACAACTAGTTGTGAATCACCTTTTACTTCGACATGGCTTGCCCCCAATTCGAGTAAAATTTTAAGGCCTACTATTAGAGCCTCGTACTCAGCTTCATTATTGGAGCAAGAGTCTCGAATTTTAAATTTATACTTCGTTGGAATGTTTTCTCGGGGAAATAATTAATATTCCAATGCCTACTCCATTTTTATGGCTTGAGCTGCCGTCAAGTATAGTTTCCAAGGCGTATGTCTAACGAATGTATTTCATGTTCGACAACGAGTGGTCCACTATGAAATCAAGAACCACTTGTCCTTTGATTGATTTAAGGGGTGATCGTCGGTTGTATTCTAACAAGGCCAAAGCCCATTTTCCGATTCGACTATGTAACATTGGTTTTGACAACATATGTTTAATGACATCAAAGTGCGAATAAACATAAACATCTCACGACTTTATATATTGCTTCAATTTCGTACAAGAGAAATACAAGCAAAGGCATAACTTTTCTATTGGGCTATACCTTATTTCAAAGATCAATCAAAACCCTACTAAGGTAATAAATGGGTCTTTCGACACCACTATCATCCTCTTGTGCTAACATGCTACCTATTGTGTTATCGTAAGTCGCTATATACGATTTTAGCAATTTGTTTCTAATAACAACAGCAATAAAATTGGTGGATTGACTAAATAAGACTTGATTGCGTCGAAAGCATCTTGGTGAACATGCTCCCACTTGAATGCATCTTCTTTCTTGATCTCAAAGAATGGCGAAAAAGCTTGTGTTTTGCCACTTAGATTCAAAATAAATCTGCGAAGGAAATTGATTTTTCCAGCCAGATGGTCAAGTTCTTTCTTGGTCGAAGGAGCCTTCGTTTCCATAATTGCTTTAGTCTTATTTTGGTTGATCTCTATGCCTTTCTTGTGCACTACAAAACCCAAGAATTCACCGCACGCATACGTAAAGCACATTTGGTTGGATTCATTTTCAATCCATATTTCCTCATTCGTTCAAACGAACGTCGAAGATGGTCTAAATGACCAATTTACGAGGACGACTTAACCACCACATCATCTATGTATATTTGCATAAAATCGTCAATAAAATCATGAAACATAGAATTCATTGCCCTCTGATAAGTAGCACCAGCATTCTTTAAACCAAAGGGCATTACTACCCATTCATAAACACCCAATGCCCCTGGACATCGAAAAGTCATTTTTCGACACGTCCTCTTCAGCAATAAAAATTTGATTATACCCTGAGTAGCCATCTAGCATACTGAGATAATCAAATCCTGCTGCTGAATCTATTAGCATTTCTGCTACAGGCATTGCGTATTCATCCTTAGGTGTTGCATTATTTAGATCCCTAAAGTCCACGCAAACTCTAAGTTTTCCGCTTTTCTTCATTCTTTGGGACAATATTAGCTAGCCAATCAACATACCGCGCGATTCGATGAATTTGCTTTTGAACGACCTCTCTATTTCTTCTTTGATCTTAGCCAATATTGGAGGAGCAAATCTTCTTGGTGTTTGCTTTCTTCGGTTTCCTTCACAGTCGAATAGGTATTTGAAGTTCCACCACTTCTCGACTCGGACCGGGCATTTCGTTGTACTCCCAAGCAAAGCAATCTTTGAACTCCTGCAGAGTGAAACAACTTGGGTTTTGAAGGCGACATCGAGGTGTGCATCGATGTATGTTGGCCTTTTGACTAGGCCATCTCCCAAATCCACTTCCTCCACCGGATCTTGAGCTCGCATGCGCTTTGTCGAATCTTTAGGGTCTTTTTCAAAACCTAATGGTTCGTCATCATAAATGCAATCAAGCTTGCCATCTATGACTTCACCATTTTCTTGAGATGAAGTTATGGCTTCGGCGACCATTGTTTGTTGATTTATTTCGGCTTCCAAAGCCGTTTTACTTTATGTTCGGCCATGTAAGCCGTAATTCTATCCCAAGCATTGGGCAATCGACATCTAAAACTTTTTAAGAATCGTGTCCCATCCTGCTGGAGGTAACACACCTCGGGATAGACATTTGCACCTTCTATCACCTCTCTTCCCACACAAAACCATGTGTTGGGTATAGGCGAAACAGAGGAAAACACATTATCTCAAGAGATATATGCTTGACTAGAAGATGAACATGGCGCAATATTCGCCATTTGTTTTTCAAATTTCCTTGGTGACATTATTTACGTCGTGAGGAAGTAACTTTGGTCCGCTTCAACATATTCCACAAGACCATCATCCTTCCACATTACCGACTTTCGGTGTAGGCTTGAAGGGACAGCTCCTACTCCATGTATCCACTCTCTCCCAAGGAGCAGATTATAGCTTGCTTTTGAAGCGGCGACAAAGAACATGGTAGTCCTTCGGCGGTTCCTACCACCACTTCCCACTTCGACGGCCCCAAAGACCAGCCGGTTACCCTCATAATTAGTCAACACAATATTATGGGGCCTAAGGTCTGTATCATACATCCCTATTGTGCGCAGCATTGCTTGAGGCATCGACAACAGCGACACCTCCATCGACCAATATTTTATTGACACCCACACCATTAACTTTGGCTTGGGCGTCAAAGGCTTCGATGGTGTTGCATGCCTCCGTCGGCGCCTTCGAAAGTGGCCATCCGCTTCTTCGACGCGGCGTTGTTCATTACATAATAGCACATTGGCTTGTGATTAGCCATATCTCCAATGAAGTCTTCTTCGACATCGTTTGAGTAATCAGAATTCGCCATACTCACTAGGCGGAATGGACACCACGTTGCGGATGACGTCGAAACCGGCGAGTCTTCAAATGCGAGTAACATCTTCATCCATGTCGAACGGCGCTTTTCTTCTTCAATGATGTTAATGGAGGAAAAATTCTCTCCAATGCAGCCTCCTAGGTTCCTCTATCACAATAGATTTTCCTTAGCCTTATTCCCAACCTTTACGATTGGCGGCACTTATGTTTACTTTAAATCGTTCCCCACGGCTCTAGAGGTCATATTCTTAGCCGTTTGTGAACCTTCGGCGCTTTTCTCGTCGAAAGCAAAGTCGCTTCTTCTTCTTCGAGCGCTTATAATTATATTTTGCGGCCTCACCTGTACGTGGCTTGACCGTTTCAGCATTCTGAGCATCATTCCTATAGTGTCTACACCCGGCATGTATCCACTTTTCGTTGGAGAGATCTCGCTCTTGGAATAAATGGCTTAGCAGAGGCGATAACACGAATTCCTTCTTGATCAACGCTCTTACCAAAGAAATCGTGATTTGCTTGTCGAAGCCTTGTTCGAACTTTTGACCTTATAAGGAAGGTCCTCTTTTAAAGCTAAAGTTTGGCCTCTTGTCTGCCATTTCCTTTTTAGAGGTTGTCGAACCTCACAAACATTCGACACTTTTAGTTTGCTCTCTTATCGAACACAAAGACTACATCTTGGGCACAACATGACCTCGAGTTTCTCGGTTTACACTGCTCAGAAGTCTATCAACTCTTCCTCGGCTTTGGGGTACACAGTTGTACCTTCTCATTATATTCTTCCCGAGTGACATGTTGTACAAAGAACACCCTTCTCGCACTACACTTTTGATTTTGTCTGCCGAAGGCCCGCGGAGTTTGGGAGAGCTGCCATTTTCACATCTACCATACTTATGTTCATTTCCATCGGTTCTGCATACATTGCCTCTGCCTGATGGAGTGGATCAGAATCAATCTGCATGGGAGCTTTGTTCTTTTTCTCACCGAATTTCAGTCTTCCCTCTTCGATTGCTTTCTGAACTATGTCCCTGAAAAGAACACAACGGTCAGTTGTATGTCCCAAAAAATTATGAAACTTACAATAACCCTTTTTCTTCCTCTGTTCGAGAGGAGGAACTTTCAGGCCATTTGGCACTATGATTTGGCCATCAGTTACTAATAAATCAAAGATTTCATCGCATTTAGTAACATCAAAAGTGTATGTTTTAGGCACAAATCTATCGTTTTTCGGCTCTACGGGATTATTCCCATTTGCAGGCCTTAATAATTTACAGGCATAGGGAGGACCAGGCTTAAGTTCAGCCACATCTATTTCCTCAGACTCGACATCACTAAATGCGAAGTCGAATTCCTCATTGACATAGGCTATCTTCTCTTTCTTATGAAACACAACTGAGTTTTCTTTTCTATTGAACTTATTCACTCTAGCCTTTTCCTCTTTAAGCCTTTCAACTTGTCGAACTCTATCGGCTAACTGGGCCATGTCTCTCAAATGAGAGGTATCCAATTTCTTTCTAATTGAATAATCAAGGCCACCTGCAGCCATTTCGACAAGCTCATGCTCAGGCACTTGTGTGAAACACCTAGCCTTTAATAGCCTAAACCTATTCAGGTAATCGTCGATAGCTTCAGGCACTTTACGTCGAACACTGGCCAATTCTTTAAGACTAATCTTCGACTGGCCCATATAGAACTGCTCATGAAAAGCCTTCTCTAATCGCCCCCATGTGTACATGGAACTCGGGGTAGAGTGGTGAACCACGTAAAGGCATTCTTAGTTAGAGAATTTGGAAAATATTTCATTTTCAAATTCTCATTTTGGGGCTATATCCCCGCCTCGACCATGTAGCGAGCAATGTGTTCGACGATCGATTCATTGGTGTCACCCCAAATTTAGTAAATTTAGGAATTTTCCAACCTCTTGGCAATTCTCGCCTGCGCAATACATATTCACACAAGTGGTGATATGAAATTAGGCACATGTAAACCTACGTTAAGGCCATTTTGTGCCATTATGGTTTCCACCAAATTGGCTATGTTGTCTTGGCGCAAAACGTTATTTCGTTGCACTTGTCGAACAACCTCATCGGCGTTACGGTTTCGATGCACCATAACTACTTCAGGGACATGGTTTCCCATCCCTTGTTGTTCACCCACAACCGCTTTGGGCTTCGGCGGTGGATCGATCTCTGTGGGGTATTAGGCGCATTATTCCCACAATTGGGTAATTGCCTATTATTCCCTGTAGGAGCCCCAAAGAAATCCGCTATCCTACCCATTTGATTTGCTAACATCCGGTAACTTGTATTGGTATTCGAATCAACGGATTGAAAATAAGTACCAATTTGTTGGGTGAGCATATTAACCATATCGTGATTGCTCTCGTCCCACTTGCTTTGTCTTAATGCCAACAAGGACGCATTGGTTAATGCGGTAGGTTTTTGACCCAAAGTGCTTTCGTAAGACACATGAGAGGGGAAAAGGTCGAAACGCGTGTGGCATCCCAAAGAGGCATGCCATATACACCAAAAGGATATGGTGGTAGACTCATGTTCTGGAAACGTGTCTCTAGACTGTTCCCTGTTGCCATATAAGGACTAGAAGGAAGTCCAATACTTTGTGGCAAAGACATAGACTGTGTCGAACCAACATTGGTCATTGACATCGTGGGAACGGTTATTGATGTTACTGGGGCCATTGTCCCTGTAACATTACCAATACTGACACTCGTAGAATCTACAGTTGTTCCTTGCCCTTGTGATACCACAGGGTTAGAACTAGAGGCGTTGTTAGAATTGGTACGTACCATTCTACCACTCCTCAAGTGCATACAAATACACACACTTATAGAAACAACACAACGTTAATGGCAAAGGTCTCACCGGGCGTGCCAATTTGTTTGCTGGTGTTTTTAGCAAACAATCACTAGTTTTCAATATCGAGACTGTGAGATCAAACTAGAAAACCTCTTTGACAATTGCCATTGAGTTTGTGTTTTTTGAAGTACGTAAGAACAGAGAATGGTAGAAAGAAATAACTTGAGAGCGAAGTAAAAGCAATAAATGTAACGAACGTAAAAGGAAAGTAAAAACTTTGCATTAAATGAAGAAAGAAAAATGGTTCACCAACACGTACAAGGATCTGTTTCACTCGTGTTTCGCTTTGACTTGGAAGTTGAGTTTCCCAGAGTTTTTTGTAGAATGTGGTGACCCCTATTCCCTATTACAAAGGAGTATTTATACTCTTAGATACAATCGTGGGTAAACACGATAACTACCTCCTAAAAATCAGGGAAATAACCGCCCACTAACTGCTGCTCCTTGCGCTTCGACCAACTTGTTGTCGACGGTTTGGCGAAGTATTGGACCCAATGTTGTCGAAGAATTGGGCCTTCTCTTGTCGAAGGTTTCTGGCATTGCTCCGTGGCTTGAATAACCAAGTCTGTCGAAGCTTGCCTGCATTGTCAGCGTTTGTACAGCTTTCCTGTCGAATTCGTGGTACATTGACTTGAACATTGACCTATGGCCCACAGAATGATATTAAATGCAAAGTCAACACCATTTAAAACCTCATTTAATGGACTGTCGAAATTTTGAGGTAACAATAGGGCAGATATATCATTAATTTCATGTACCACTGATGGTTTCTTTTGTGCACTTACCCTCTCAGTAGGCCAACTAGAGCTATTAGCTGCTATTCTATCAATTAATTCACATGCTTCATTGTATGAAAGATTTAATAACACTCCACCAGATGATGCATCAAGCATTATTCTGGTTTGAGGTTCTAAACCATTATAAAATGTTTCCATTTGAATAATAACAGGTAAACCATGATGAGGACATTTTCTCAAAAGTTCCTTCCATCTTTCCCATGCTTCAAATAAAGATTCAAACTCTTTTTGTCTAAAAGATGTAATATAATTTCTTAACCTGGCATTTTTGATAGGTGGGAAATATTTTCCTAAAAATTTTTCAGCCATTTCATTCCATGAATGAATAGAGTTAGGCTCTAAAGAATTTAGCCAAGCCTTGGCTCTATCTTTCAAAGAATATGGAAATAACCTTAATCTAAATGCATTTTCACTAACACCGGGTATAATAAAATTACTACATACTTCTAGAAATTGCCTTAAATGCAAATGAGGATCTTCATGAGGAGATCCTCCAAATTGACCAATAGTTTGAAGCATTTGAAACATCATAGGCTTAAATTCAAAATGCATGGCATCAATATGAGGCCTATTTATACTAGTTTGCATGTTTTGATGATCAAACTGAGCATAATCCCTCATAGGTCTATCTCTATCATTAATCATACCTATGTGATCCATGTGGATGAGATTTTCTCTATGAACTTCTTCTTCAGTAGCATGCTGTGAACCAGGGCCTCCTCTCACTGAGTGTGGCCTTGAGCTTTGTTCTTCACTGTAAGACATGTTGCTAGCTTGTTGATTCTGTTTCTAGAGTCTTAGCAATCTCCTGAATTTTCTTTCTATTTCTGGATCTAAACTATATTCTGGAGTTCTGTTTGTGGTTCTGTACATATACCAAGTACCATTACTTTTGTTGACAGAAACTTTAAAGACCAGAATTATATACAATACTAAATTACTACATATCAGAATTTTAAAAAGAATTTACTTCAATCCCCGGCAACGGCGCCAAAAACTTGGTCTATGGAAAACACATACACTTGTGTGCAAGTAGTCCAAAAACAAGGAGTAAAAAGATCTAACCCACAGAGATTGAAAAACTCACTTTTAAAATCAATATAAAGTAATAAAGTGTAAAGTAACAAAGTAACAAAATAATTTTGGATTTTTGTTTGATGATCACAACTAAGTTAGAAAGCAAAGTAAAAAATGTTGATAGTGTAAAAGAGAAAAGCTAGTTGGAATGTCTTCATCAAGTAATTTACTTATAAGTGTTTGATGCAGTATGTGATGCAGCTGCACTAAATGCTGTTGCATTAGCTATGTGCCTTTCGGTCACTTTCTTCAGAGTATCATTACCAGCTCTTATGATCCTTGTTCTATGCAGTGAAGAACAAAGCTCATAGAAATATAGTTTCACATAATGCAGGAGATTGCTAAGACTCTAGAAACAGAATCAACAAGCTAGCAACATGTCTTACAGTGAAGAACAAAGCTCAAGGCCACACTCAGTGAGAGGAGGCCCTGGTTCACAAAGATGCTCATCAAGAAGAAGTTCATAGAGAAAATCTCATCCACATGGATCACATAGGTATGATTAATGATAGAGATAGACCTATGAGGATTATGCTCACTTGATCATCAAAACATGCAAACTAGTATAAATAGGCCTCATATTGATGCCATGCATTTTGAATTTAAGCCTATGATGTTTCAAATGCTTCAAACTATTGGTCAATTTGGAGGATCTCCTCATGAAGATCCTCATTTGCATTTAAGGCAATTTCTAGAAGTATGTAGTAATTTTATTATACCCGGTGTTAGTGAAAATGCATTTAGATTAAGGTTATTTCCATATTCTTTGAAAGATAGAGCCAAGGCTTGGCTAAATTCTTTAGAGCCTAACTCTATTCATTCATGGAATGAAATGGCTGAAAAATTATGTATTGTTTCAAAGCCTAACTCTATGCATTCATGGAATGAATGCATTATGTGAAACTATAAACATGTCTCAAAGCCTTTATGTATTGTTTCACATAATGCATAGAACACCAGCAGATAACTCATAGAAATATAGTTTCACATAATGCAGCGGAAAACAAATCATTATCTCAAAGGCATAATCCAGCAATATCAAAACAATACATAAAGGCTCAACAAGGAGCAAAGCAGTAACAATCGTCTAAACCCCGACCCCCAGGTGCTACGTGATCGAGCGCATTTACGACTCGGGAGTAGTGAAGGTGGAAAGCCCTCACTCCTGACTACCTGTGGTAAATAACAACAGAAAGGGTGAGTCTCGAACTACATAATAAAGGTGATAATAAGCAGTATACAAGCATAGTGTACAGCACTCAAACACACTAATCATTAATCAATAATATTCATGCACTAATGAGAATGTATGCAATGTCATCATGCATGTGGTACCATTGGCCCACCGCCGCCCTCAGGCTTCACAATCATCATACAAGGCCCCGGCCGCCCGCGAGCTTCATATTCACTTTATAAGGCCCCCTACGCCTCCTCGAGCTTCACTCAATCATATTATAAACACTACGACCGCAGCCAATGTATGCATGAGACTCCATGTACATCACAAACATCATTTCAAACAATTCAATACACCCATTACTCTTAGTGGTATCAGAGCAAAAGTTCGGTCTGTCCGGCCAAGTGTGTCAATCTGTCATAGTGTGTATGATGGCTAGGTGTCTTAAAGTAATTACAATGGTGGTGGTTTATCTTTGCAGTGTTAGGTTGATATGGCCAGAAGGATCGATGCTGCTTTTCTTGAGGCCTTGCAAGCCATAGCGCAGACTGTGGGTACCCAGCAGAATGCGGAGGCCCGCAGTTTGGCTACCTTTCAGAGAGAGAACCCTCCCACCTTCAAGGGGAGGTACAATCCGGATGGTGCATCGGCTTGGTTGAAGGAGATCGAGAGGATCTTCCGGTAATTGGGTGTAATGATGAATGTAAGGTAAGGTATGGTACTCATACCCTATCTGAAGAGGCGATGGTCGTGGTTGGAGACCAGTGAGAGACTAGGGGCTGCCCATGAGGAGGTTACAGGGCCGTGTTCGGGAGGAGTTCCTAAGAAAGTATTTTCCAGAGGGGCGTCGAGGGCGAGAAAGAGATAGAGTTTTTGGAGTTTGAAGCGAGGTAGTATGTCGATCCACAGAGTATCTTTGCTAGATTTGCCGACCTTGCTAAGTTCTACCCACATTACTCGGAGGTTTGGGTCTGAATTCTCAAAGTGCATCAAATTTGAGAATGGTTTGAGAGTCGATATCAAGCAGTGTAGGGTATCGTAAGATCAGTGTGTTCGATCCGGTTGGTCGTTGTAGGATCTATGAGGTCGATAGCAATGCCCGCTCTAGGGTCATGAGAGACCAGAGGGGGAAATTTCATCACGGAGGTAAGCCTTATGAGAAGTCTGCTGACAGAGGGAAGCAAAGGTATTCGGGTGGTAACAGGTACAATGGTGGGAACAGGTCTGCTGAGGGTAGGAGACACCATGAGGGCAAGAAGCCAAGTGGGGGAGACGCCCCATCTGATATTGTGTGTTTCAAATGTGACAAGCCAGGTCACAAGAGTTTTGACTGTAAGGTGGAAGTGCAGAGATGTTTTAGGTGTGGAAAGAGTGGTCACATGGCATCTGGGTGTGATCGCAAGGAACTGTATGTTTCAAGCGTGGTGAAGCCGGTCACATTAGCTTCAAGTGTCCCAAGCCTAAGAAGGAAAGATCTACCGGGAGGTGTTTGCATTGGCGGTTCGGAGGGACCTAATGATATCCGAGGTACATGTTTCATCTCCGGTACTCCTTTAGTTGCTATTGTTGACACGGGTGCTACGCACGACTTTATTGCATCTGTTTGTCTTTGAAAAGTTAAATTTAGTAATGTCTACTATGGAGAGAGGATGGTTATCGACACTCCACGCTAAGCGGTCCGTGTACTTCTCGATGTGTGCTAGGTGTCCTCTGTCGGTCTTGGCGAGAGATTTTCTCGTTGATCGGATTTGTTTGCCTTTGGGTGGGTTAGATGTGATTACGGGCATGGATTGGTTAGTAGATAACCACGTGCACATCAACTGTTCTGATAAGTCTATTAGTTTTCTCCTTCCTGAAGAGGAAGAGTCTGCTTTGCTGTCTGCTGAGCAATTGCGCAGGGTAATGAAAGAGGGTGGTCAGTTGTTTGCTTTGATGGCGTCTATGTCTGCGAGAAGCAGAGCCGTGGTTGATGGGTTACAGTGGTATGTGAGTTCCCTGAAGTGTTTCCTGATGAGATTCCTAGTGTGCCCCAGCAGGGGAAGTGGAGTTCGGGATTGAGCTTGTGCACGGTACTAGGCTCGTGTCTACATGTGCACCGCACTGGGATGTCAGCTTCTGAGTTGGCTGAATTGAAGAAGCAGTTAGAGGAGCTTCTTGAGAAGAAGTTTGTGAGGCCTAGTGTATCACCATGGGGAGCTCCAGTTTTGTTGGTGAAGAAGAAGGATGGGAGTATGCGTCTGTGCGTAGACTACAGACAGTTGAATAAAGTGACTATCAAGAATAAGTATCCTCTCCCGAGGATAGATGATCTAATGGATCAGCTGGTGGGTGCTAAAGTGTTTAGCAAGATTGACTTGAGGTCCGGGTATCACCAGATTAAGGTGAAGGATGAGGATATCCAGAAGACAGCATTCAGGACAAGGTATGGGCATTATGAGTACTCTGTAATGCCGTTTGGTGTCACAAATGCACCAGGGGTGTTTATGGAGTACATGAACCGAATTTTCCATAGTTATCTGGATCGGTTTGTGGTGGTCTTCATTGATGATATTTTGGTGTACTCCAAATCAGAGGAAGAGCATGCAGAGCACTTGAGGTTGGTGCTAGAAGTCTTGAAAGAGAGAAAGTTGTATGCCAAGTTGTCGAAGTGTGAGTTCTGGTTGCATGAGGTGAGCTTCTTGGGTCATATTATTTCTGGTAATGGTATTGCTGTGGATCCAGCCAAGGTTGATGCAGTGTTACAGTGGGAGAGCCCAAAGTCTGCGACTGAGATCAGGAGTTTCTTGGGGTTGGCTGGTTATTACAGGAGGTTCATTGAAGGGTTCTCTAAGCTAGCCCTTCCATTGACTCGATTGACCTGTAAAGGAAAGGCATTTGTGTGGGATGCAAAGTGTGAAGAGAGTTTCCAAGAGCTAAAGAGAAGGTTGACCACGTCCCCAGTGTTAGTGTTGCCTGTGCCAGAGCAGCCATTTGTTGTGTACTGTGATGCTTCCAAGATGGGTTTGGGAGGTGTTTTGATGCAGGATGGGAAGGTGGTTGCTTATGCGTCCCGACAGTTGAGGACCCATGAGAAGAACTACCCTACCCATGACTTAGAGTTGGCTGCGATTGTGTTTGTGTTGAAAATCTGGAGACACTATCTCTATGGTACTAGATTCGAAGTGTTCAGTGACCACAAGAGTCCAAGTACTTGTTTGACCGTAGAAGAGCCGAATATGAGGCGAGGCGTTGGTTAGAGTTTGTTGAAGGACTATGATTTCGGCTTGAACTATCACCCCACAAAGCTAATGTCGTGGTGATGCTTTGAGTCGGAAGACTTTGCATATGTCGGCTATGATGGTGAGGAGTTGGAATTGATTGAGCAATTCCGTGACTTGAGTTTGGTGCGTGAGGTGACACCTCGAGTGTCGTCGATTGGGGATGCCGAGGATTGGGAGCGACTTCTTGGTTAGTATCGAGACGCCCGGAAGTTAGATGTGAAGTTGGTAGATTTGTTGGTTCTTTGGTGAGCAAGTCTGGCGATGGGGATTACAGGTTGGATTCCCGAGGTGTGTTGAGGTTCGGGGGCGTAATCGTGTTCCGGATGATCTTTGAGTTGAAAAAGATGATACTTGAGGAGAGTCATAGGAGTAAGTTGAGCATTCATCCAGTGCCACTAAGATGTACCATGATCTCAAGAAACTATTTTGGTGGCTTTGGTATGAAGAGAGATGTTGCGCAGGTTGTATATGCATGTTTGACTTGCGTAAGTCAAAGATTGAGCACTGAAGCTGCGCGGGTGATGCAACCTTTGGAGATTCCGGGAATGGAAGTGGGACAAAGATTTCCATGGACTTTGTGGACTGGTTGCCAAAATCGCGTGAGAGGTCGACACTATTTGGGTGATTGTGGATAGGTTGACCAAGTCTGCCCATTTCATTCCTATCAACATCACCTTTCCTGTGCCAAAGTTGGCTAGGATTTACATTCAGATAATTGTGAAGCTTCACGGGGTTCCGAAGAGTATTGTGTCGGATAGAGACCCGCGCCGTTTTACATCGAGTTTTGGGGAAGCTTGCAGGAGGCTTTGGGGTCCAAGCTGAGGTTGAGTTCAGCTTACCATCCTCAGACTGATGGTCAGACAGAGAGAACCATCCAGTCTTTGGAGGATCTTTTGAGAGCTTGTGTACTGGAGCAGGGAGGTGCGTGGGATACACATCTTCCATTGATTGAGTTCACGTATAATAACAGCTATCATTCGAGCATCGGGATGGCTCCTTTTGAGGCACTGTATGGGCGGAGGTGCAGAACTCCGTTGTGTTGGCATGAGTCCGGGGAGAGTGTTGTCCTTGGACCAGAGTTGGTTAGGGAGACTACTGAGAAGGTGAAAATGATCAGGGAGAAGATGAAAGAGTCTCAGAGTCGGCAGAAAAGTTATCATGATAAGAGGAGGAAGGACTTGGAGTTTCAGGCTGGTGAGCATGTGTTCTTGAGGGTCACGCCTATGACTGGTGTTGGGCGTGCTCTGAAGGCAAAGAAGTTAACTCCAAGATTTATTGGACCGTACCAAATCACTGAGAGGGTTGGAAAGGTTGCTTATAGGGTGGCCTTGCCACCCAATCTTTCGAACTTGCACGATGTCTTCCACGTGTCACAGCTTCGGAAGTATATTCCAGACCCGTCCCATGTGATTCACATGGATGATGTAGAGGTACGTGAGAACCTCACTGTGGAGACTATGCCAGTGAGGATTGAGGATAGAGAAGTGAAGGTGTTGAGAGGGAAAGACATTGCCTTGGTCAAGGTAGTGTGGTTGGGAGTTTCTTTGGCGAGAGTATGACTTGGGAGCCGGGAAAGCAAGATCACGGGAGTCCTATCCAGAGTTATTTGACTCAGGTATGAATTTCGAGGACGAAATCTCCTAAGTGGGGGAGAGTTGTAACACCCCAAATAATTTAATTAAGAAATTAATTAAATTGTTTAAGTGTTGCAATAATTTTAATTATATTAAATTATAATATGGTGTTTATAATTTAGTATTTCATTTTAATTTAAGGGAGTGGTGGAAGAAATGGGCGGGGTGTGTAAAGGGCCCAAGGTGCACTTGGCCCAATATACATATACCCAAAAGTGGAATTTTCTTTCATTTGTGAAAGAAAGAAAGAAAGTTATGAAGGAGAGGAGAGAAAGAGAGAGAGAGCAGCAAGAACCCTAGGAGAAGAGGAGGAGAAGAACAATTTCGTGGCTTGAAGCTTGGATTGTTGCGGTGGTTTTGTTCGTGACTCGATTCCTGCTTTTCTACGGTTTAATTTGAGGTAAGGGAGTCTCACTCTATAATAGAGGAGATAATGGGTATTATATGGGTCATAGAAATTTGTTTTGATGTTATTTGATGATCACATGTTGATTGATTCCTTGAATTGATGAAATTGTTGGTGAAAAATTGATTTAGGTGTGAGTTAGGGTTTTACATTGTGTGTTTTTGTGATTTTGATGTGTTTGATGATTTGAGCATGCAATTGGTTGTTTGATTTTGAAATTGGGAGTGTTAGAACCATCATTGGGTGAATTGGTTTGGAAGATTTTGAGAAAATTGGGGTTTTGGTGTTTGGGCGCCAAGATGCTAGGATTCAGCGCCACGTATGCGCTCACGGGTGAAAATTGGAGTTTGTGCAGAATGCTCTCGCCGGGCGCCACATTCTTTGGGAAAATGGCGCCACAATGCCTTTGCTCATGTGCGAGAAAGGTGTTCTGCGGTGTGTTTCGCCAGGCGCCAAGTTCTTTGGGAAAATGGCGCCACAATGCCTTTGTTTGTGTGTTGGGTGCGTGTGTGCGATGATGAGGGCGCCAAATGCTTTGCCCAGGGTGCCCGAATGGCGCTGTGTCACTATGAGCGATGTCCGGGTGAGTGAGTTCTTTGCTGGGCGCGAGAATGTGGGTATTTTGGAGCCCGGGAGTGAAACTTGCATTTCTAAACATATTTTCTCGTGCAACTTTTGTATTCACACGCCAACTTTCAATTTTAAACCTTTTTGGCTCAGTGGTTTTCTGATTTCAAGTGTATTTTTGAAAATGTTCCTAGGGCTCGTTTTGGGTGTGTTTTGGAGCCCTGAGTGCAACTTGTATTTCTAAACATATTTTCTCGTGCAACTTTTGCATTCACTGCCAATTTTCAATTTTAAGTGTTTTGGCTCGAGTAGTTTTCGAGTTCAAGTGTATTTTTGAAAATGTCCCTAGAGGCTCGTTTTGGGTGTGTTTTGGAGCCCGGGTGAAACTTACTTTTCTAGGCATATTTCATCGTGCCAAATTTTGTGTTTACTCCGCCCAAATTCATTTTTAAACATTTTGGCTCGGGTGGTTTTTGGTTTGGAGGTGTTGGGTGAGCTGGTCAGTGGGCGCCAACCAGTCTTGCTCTGTGTGCGGAAATGGTGTCCTTGCGCGCCATCTTGCGCTAGCGTCCTGCAGCGTAACCTCGCGCGCACACACTTCTCACTCAGGACGTAAACTTTGAGAGTTAGAGCGACTACCCGCGCGCTTCTTGCGCGCCTCTCTTCTTCTAGCGCGCGCCGAGTGCGCGCCTCAAAGGGGGATTTTTCCAAAATCTTGTCTTTGTTGAATTCCTAAGTTCTTAAAGGTCTTTGCCAAGTGCCTAAGAGGGTCTTTATTTGGTCCCTAGGTGACGATTTGGTCCCTAGATGATTGTTTTGGTCCTAAATGGTGGTTTAGGACTCGAGTAAGGTTGAGTACCCTAGAGGAGGGCGGTCCAGGGGACATAATGGTGTTGGGTTATAATGAGGTGATTGAGCATGCCATGGGGGCATGGGCGGTGGGCCAAGCCGGAGGGCTATAAAATGAAGTTGATACCGAGGTAATAGCGCTGGGGTGGCGCATGCGGTGGACTCTGGTCATTACAAAAAAGGCGCTTTTTTGTAATAGCCCAGTCCACAGCAGCATTCTCGGCAGCAGCGCACCACTCACGATCTTTTCTACCCCCTTGTAGAATTTTTGCCTTAGTGGGATTCGAACCTTGTGCACGGGGCTCACTACCAATTTCCACTCTTTCCCCTTCAATCGGTAGCTTGGAAAGAGGTTCAACTGGTAGTGAAAAAAATGAGCCCTGTTGTACAAGGTTCAAATCCCACTGAAGGCAAAAATTCTACAAGAAGGGTAGAAAAGATCGTGAGTAATAGCGCCGGGTGGCCGCTTCTTGTGGACTGGGCTATTACGCTTAATGCCAATCTTGCCTCCTAACAATTATCCAATTTGCTTAAATAAATTCACTCTTGTATTTTAAGTACCCACAATTATCCTATGGACTATACTATCCTATCTCTAGGACTTAGCATGGTTTTCACAAAGTTTTCTTTATGTAAAACACTCACCCATATTAGTTCTTGAGTTCTTAATTGTAAGCCATTTCGGTCATTTACAAATCTTACTTATTCTAAGTGATCAAGTTCAAAATAAGTTTGGAAAGATTATCAAGCAAGAACTAAAGTACAAACATACATACATGCATCATACTTACTTAAAAGCTCATTAAATGATTAGAACATTCCAACTAAGAAAGGTTTAGCTAACAAGAGACATTGCAAGATATATATAAACTGAATAGACCATGTTTATATATATATAGAAATCACAAAAGAGAACAACAAGAGAAAAGTTACAAATGTTGTAAACCTTTGTATGAAATCTTCTAGCAATGCACTAGCATTACTCCTTAGCACTATACAAACACTATGAAAACGAGTTAAGGAGGATTTATGAATTCCTTCCTCTTCCTCTAAAAATATAAAAACTAACTATGTATATTGAAATTTTGATCTAACTTATGGATTGTGATATATTTCCAAATGAAGATGTGAGGTCCTTTTAGAGCCTTCAAGAGAGGTGCTTCCTTCCTTCATGTTGAAGTAATCTTGAGTGGATTATAGTCAGTAGTTACTTTCCAGCAGCTTGTTTGCATGGATAAGATCTTTGACAAGTGTATAGGGAGGTCTCATGATGTATGAACATGTGTCCCATGTTGATGACTCTTCAAAGCTACCCTATGGCTATGTGTGAATGGTAGCGCCTACTATACAAGGTGGGATGGCTTCAGAAGACCAAGCATGAGGTCATCAATTGCAAGTGGATGCATATGAAACAGGCTGCTCATTCACCAAGTAGTGCGATTTGATGCAGGATCGGTCAGAGAGCATTTGATCACGAGATAACATTGAGGCTCAGACCAACAAAACATCAAACATACCACAATATATCCAAAATGGCCTAATAATAACTATAACCATTCAAATCACTCAAGTTATCATATATGACATAAAATACTATATAAACTCTTTATTATTACTTGAAAGAGATTAATTACTACGTTTAAACATATGAAATACTCTATATAAAATAGAGTTATCAGGGGGCAGAGGACAAGTTAGAAGTATTTTTTTCCTCAAATTGATGATGAAATTCAAAATTTTCAAGTTTTTGTCATTGACAACATGCCAAATGACGATTGGCGAAGGCCAATTGTAGAATACTTAGAAAATCCAACAGGAGTAACTTCTCGAAAAACTAAGTATAGAGCTTTAAGCTATATGATTGCTGGGAATGAATTGTTCAAGAAAACTGCTGAAGGTGTTTAACTAAAATGTCTAAGTGAAAATGAAGCCTATGTGGCAGTATCCAATACTCATAGTGGTGCTTGTGGATCACATCAAGCAGGCCATAAAATGAAATGGATTTTGTTTCGACAAGGTGTGTATTGGCCAACCATGTTGAAAGACTGCATAGACTTCGCCAAAGGGTGTCAAGAATGTCAAAGACACGTAGAAATTCAACATGTACCAGCAAATGAGTTGCATTCAATAATAAAACCTTGGCCATTTAGGGGTTGGGCCTTAGACATAATTGGCGAGATAAGACCAACTTCGTCAAAAGGTCATCGTTTCATTTTAGTGGGTATTGATTATTTCACTAAATGGGTGAAGCCATCCTCTAATTAACGTGGATCAAGAGGCAGTCGTGAACTTTATTCAAAAACACATTTTGTATAGATTTGGAGTTCCAGAAATCATTACAACGCATCAAGGCACGCTTTTTCTTGGTCGAAAAATGGTAGATTTTGCCTCTGAAAAGGTTTTAAGTTGTTAACTTCGACGCCTTATTATGCGCAAGCTAATGGTCAAGTAGAAGCTGCCAACAAGATTGTCATTAATCTAATTAAAAAACATGTTGGGCAGAAGCCAAGGATACATAATACTTTTGATCAAGTGTTATGGGCTTGCAGAACTTCTCCTAGAGAATCTATTAACACTACCCATTTTCGACTTACATTTGGGCACGATGCAGTGTTGCCAGTCGAAATTTATTTGCAATCAACCAGAATCCAAAGACAATTTGAAATTCCAGTAAATCAGTATTGGGATATGATGGTTGATGAGTTAGTGGATATAGATGAAGAAAGATTATTAGCTTTAGAAGTGATCACAAGGCAAAAAGAAAGAGTGGCTAAAGCTTATAATAAAAAAGTTAAGTTGAAATCTTTCAACTTAGAAGACTTAGTTTGGAAAGTCATTTTTCCTATGGATAAAAGAGATAGAGTCCTAGGAAAATGGTCTCCAAATTGGGAAGGACCATTTAAGGTAATACAAATCTTTTCGAATGGAGCATATGAGATCGAAGAGATAGGTGCAGACAATAGAGTTATGCGTATAAATGGCAAGTATTTAAAGAGATACAAGCCAATGCTGTAAGAAATAAAGATAGCGCGAAAGTAAATACTTGGATTAAGTCGAAATATGACATTAGTGCCAAAGTACATAGTACAAAATTTGGTGCACACCAAAAAACTAAATTATGGTCGAAATTATACAATGAAAGACGAAGTTTCGCTGGGCGCTGAAGCTAAATAGTAGAAAATCGACAGAGTAACGTCGAAATACAGGTCACTTCGCTCAAAGGCATATTGATTATAGATACAAGGTCCTACAAACCATTGTCACAAATTGAAAGTTTACATCAAATGGTTGAAGTAGCGCTGAAGCTAAATAGTAAGAACCACCTCTTCATCCGGTAAAATTCACCAGGCCAAGAAAGGGTTCTTCTAATAAGAGAGCCACTGAAAGAAGAGGGAGGTGGTGGTTACCCTCGTGTCCCTAGTGCTTGCTCCTCTGGTGAATTGGAGGAAAAGGTGATGGCCACCCATTGCCCCCAGTCCTGAGGATTCTTTCAAAGCCCGTCAGCACAGTACATTGGAGGACAATGGCAGATTTGGAAGTGGCCTACGAGGCAACACTGGTGTGAAATTCCCCAACATCAAAGAAGAATTACACAGCATCAGTGAGTGGTATCCTCAATTTATAGGCTCACCATCCGTTGGGTTTTCCACGAAATCTCAATCAAGGAGAAAATGCAGCGGTCGTTTGAGAAATCTCCATAGAAATCTAAAATCTGAAACTCTTGCTTTGAGTTTTCCAGTAATCTCAAAACGCCAGGGCTCTCTAAGATTACGTGGAAAACCCAAGGTAGGAATAACGATTTCGAAGGAAAAATTCATGATGAAGATGAGAATAAAAGAAAGGAGAGGAATTTTTCTGGTGAACTGTGAAGGTTCAAAATCGAGGTTCTCTTGTATTTATAACACGAAGAAGGAGTAAGGTACAAAAAGAGTATTAAATAAATGGCACAAAAAACGGGTTAAGAGTCAAATGCAACTTCCGAGGAGATGAAGTCGCAACTGACAGTCAACATTCAAAGCATCGCATCAACTGAACCTGATCACCGGCCAAATCGCGTGGAAAGTAGAACCGGTAAATGTGCAAGTCTTTAAGTTCATTTTTGACCAGTCATAATGGAACGCTTTCAACAGAATCGTTTTTCCAACTTCTCACGTCTTTTCAAAGTTAAAAAGTGACGTTATATTACTTGATAAAGAATTGTCGAAGAGAATTCAAAAAACGTCATTTTCTACCTTTGCTCACGCCTCAGTCGAAAATGACATTTTTGGGGGGCAATTTGTTAGTCTGTATTTTCAACAGGCTAAATAAATACAGTCAATAAGGCTGACTCAGGCACTTTAAAGAGAAGATTGGTGGTTTTCGACGCTCAAAGATGGTTTTCGACTATCACAAGGACTTGGCGAAGAGCGAAGACATGAAGGCTACGATTCGACGAAGAACTAATTAAAAGTTAGAAGTGAATTCGCGCAAGGGAGACACCGTCGAATTGTGTTTTGAAGATGCAGTCGAAGGGCGTGATTTTCACGTTGTCGGGCTAATCGAGCGCTTTATTTAATCGATTATTGTTTTCAAATTCAAAATTGTTCGATTACTTTGTTTCCTCTCTCAGATATATATACGCTTTTCCATATGGAAAACAGGTCACAATCCCAACATACAATTTCTTACGCTCAAACTTCCAGCGCTAGAGAAAACTAAGCACAAGAAGCGAATGTATGGATCTGTGCACCAACTCTTTACATTTTTATGCAATTTAAGTTTCTTTCTTTGAACTTTCAATTGCATTTTCTTTTATTTTCTCTTTACGAATTCCTTGGCGTTCAAGGCAATTCCTTGTTTTCTTTTGTTTCCTTTTGTTTGGTTACGCGAAGAACACCATTTTCCTACTACGAATCATACAAGAACTTAAGCACAATATGTCCTGAGATTCACTGGTTGATCTCGCAAGTAATTAATTCAGACCAACGCTTGTTTACCAAATTTCACCGTAAACAACAATGTATGCTCATTTTTAATATATGCATGTTGCGTTTTTAATTTTTTTTTAGTGGCGACCAAAACAGGAAACTTTGAGTGAGGCCAGTCTTCAGAAGCAATACCAGGAGATGATGAGAGTACTCCTACTCCTAGCACTTGGACGAGGATTAGGTTGAGAATGAAGCTGCTCGGTCACACTTCGGCGTCGTCGAGGCGTGTCCGCGAATGAGAGAACTTAGCGACTGATCCAGGGCAGTAGGAGCACCATGAGCATGAGCAAGGACGCCATGCAGATAGAGGATGTTGAGGCTGACATTGCTCAGCATGACGGTCAGCCTGCTCAGTAGGTTTTGTTGCACCTGCTGCATACGCACTGCATCTCCAGGCTACAGTTGGGACAGGTAATACTTTTAATAAATTTTTTAATTTTTTAAACAATAAATAATTACTTACTTTTAATAATCTATTAATTACTTTTATTTTTTTCAAGACTGTGGTAAGATAAAGGTGGCATCTCACGGGGGAAGATACTGAAGATTAGACCTGCCCAGCAGCACCCACATATAGCCAGGTGTTGGAGTAGGAGGCGTCTCTTTTGTGATTTCAATTTTATAAACATGTTCTATTTAGTTTATATTTTCCTTGCAATGTCTATGTTGAGCTAAATCTCTCTTAGTTGGAATGTTCTAACCATTTAATGAGCTTTTAAGTAAGTTTGATGCATGTATGTAATGTGTGCACTTTAGTTCTTGCTTGATAATACTTTCAACACTTATTTTGAGATTGATCACTTAGAATAAGTAGATTTGTAAAAGCAGACATGGTTTACAATTAAGAACTCAAGAACTAATATGGGTGAGTGTTTTACATAAAGGAAACTTTGTGAAAACCATGCTAAGTCCCAGACATAGGATAGTATAGTCCATGTAGGGTGATCTCATGGGTACTTTAAAAGGAAAGAGTGAACTTATTTAGCAAGCCTAGACATAGGAAGCTTGTAATGAAACTCACGAAGAAAGTGATCGAAAGGCATATCGCTAATGCAATGTGCGATTCTGCAATGCAAATTGCATCACACACTGCATTAAACACTTAAAAGTGAATTACTTGGTGAAGACATTCCAACTAGCTTTTCTCATTTGCATTACACATACTTGCACTTTGCTTTTTACTAACTTGATTGTGATCACATCAACTCCACTATAAATTGTTATTTGGTTACCTTGCACTATATTACTTTGTATTAAGTTTCAAAAAGAGTTTCTCAATCCCTCTGGGTTCGATCTTTTATACTACTTGTTTAGGACTGTGTATACTTGCACATGCTTTCCACACACCAGCAGGTGGGGAAACAAGTAGTGCAACAGTGTGAAGCTTAAAGATTTTTGTGAGCGACTGGATGACTTACAGCGGGAGCAGGTCATATGGACCCCTTGGGAGGACCACCGCCAGTTCGTTGGATTTCACAACATCTCCCATTTTAGAGGTTGGCTGCTCTGGGGGTCTGTAGTTGTGCCCTATATGGCAAACTGGGTCCGTTGGCAGTTTGGGTATGTCCAACAGATCACTGATCCACCCATTTTGGGCCCACCTCCATCTTTGTCCTCCATCGTAGAGTGGTTGTTGTTCTATCAATCCTCGGCGCGGACTTTCAGGGAGATTGGTAGACGGACAGCCGTGGGGAGTCTCTGCGATGATGATTACCTACCTTGGTACAGAGAGGTGTACATTCCTCGTCGACTCAGCCTCGCCTCCGCCTCCGCAGGATGCTCCAGATTCGAGAGGCAATCGTTGAGGATGTTGGAGAGAGCGGTACAGACTTGTCCTAATGCCATGGTAGTCTAGGGCATTCCACATTGTATATGACACCCTTTCAAATGCTTTAGGATTTTACATTTGACCATTAGTTGTATTATTTTCGTATAATTTACCGTATTTGTACTCATATTTCGTAACATTTTTATATATTTTGACGTATTTCTTCTCATGTACTGTATTATTATCGTTTATCGTTATCGTATTTTAGCACGTTTCGTTATATATCGTTTTATCTCGTAATAATTTATTTATTTTTTTTAAAAAAATGTTTTTTTAAAATTTCTCGGATTTATATATAAATTCAGAAAATTGGGGTTTTGGATTCCCAGAAATACCTCAAAAATAGATATTTCTAGTTTGCAAATTACAAACCGGAAATACCTATATTTGAGGTATTTTCGAGAATGAGGTATTTCCGGGAATCTTTAAAAAAACATTTTTTTAAAATAAAAAATAGAGATGTTTTGGGGTTAAAATGCATTATGGGGGTATGAGGTATATGGAAGAGGTGGAAAATTAAACAATTTACTCGCACTCCAAATCGATCAGCCGTGCGCCGAATCCTGTCCACCGTCCAGTCAATGACTAAATTTTTGAATTCTCTCAAACAGTTATAATTTTAACGGTTTCGATTGTTTTAAATCAACGGCTCATGTTTGATCACACCTATTATAGATAAGTACAACAAGTCATACAAACCGAAAGAGTCTAAAAAAATAATTCGTGCAATGAATAAATCGAATCGTTAAAAATCAGTTAAAATTAAACAACTAGTGTTAGCCATACTAGTGTTAGTAAAGAATAAATTGAATCGTTAAAATTAAACAACTAGTGTTAGCCATACTAGTGTTAGCAAAAATAAATTGAATCGTTAAAAATCAATTAAAATTAAACAATTCAATATCCAACAACAATCGTCGGAGGTTCGGTATACCGCCAAATGCGAATCAAACTCGCGCCGCCTGAGATGGTCGAAAACACTTAACAAGAGCTCGACACACTCTTGATCGAACCATACTTAATGTTTAAAAAAAATGTTTTAAATTCAAGGTATTTTAGAAATAAATGGTGGTATGGGATGTCTACCGAGGAGAGGAGTCGTACGAAGCACGGAAATGGAAAGAAAAATCATAATAAAAAGACTTTTCAAGTCAACCGCTCCAGAAAAAGTTTCCTCATTTCCTTCACAGAAACTATGATGAGAAAACTTTACCAAAATCATCTCAAAACATTTCTAGTCTTCTTCTCTGTGCTTTCCATTGTACTTCTCTTCTAATTTCTACCTATTTTTGTAAACTCCTAGGTATCTTCCTTAGTCATCACACTTGAACACTTCAAAGTTTCAAAAAACCCTTTAAATAAAGAGACCAACAAACCAAGCATCACAAAGCACAAGTCTTTGAACTTTGAAGCCATGGATGAGAAAATAGAGTGGTCTGAAATTCCTATAGAGTTATGGTCCATGATTGGAAAATCTCTTGATAATCGCATAGATGTTCTCCGATTCCGCAGTGTATGTGAATCATTTCGTTCTTCGATCCCTTCTTCTCTTCCAAACTCTCCTTCTTTTCCTTTGAAAATACCTCACCCCATTTACAATTCCATCCAAACCCATCTCAATTTATCAACCATTTATCGAATTGAACCATCAAGTTACGAAATTTCCAACTCAAAGTTACCACCTTTAACCCCTTCTTCAAAAGGGTGGTTGGTTAAGGTCGAAGAATCAAAGAACCGCCCTTTGAGTTTAATGAGTCCAATTTCTGATCGCAAATTCTCCAACAAACTCGGCACTTCTCAGATGATGTGGAACTTGTTGGATTATCGTGTTATTGAGGTATGCAAATCATATACAATTGAAAACCCTCGGCTTCGTTGTCCAACTACAAAAGTTGTATTTTTTCCTAACTCTCCTTGGATTAGTGTTGAGAATTCTGTAGCTTGTTGTATCTTCCAAGAGGGTAAATTAGGGTTAATGAAATATGGTGATGTGAACTGGAAGCTTGTGGATGATAAGAATTTTTACTATGATGATGTGATTGTGTTTAAGGGACAGTTTTATGTTACTGATAAATGGGGAACTATTTCATGGGTTGATGTTAATTCTTTAAAGTTGATACAATTTTCACCTCCTTTGTGTGGTTTTGGGAATAAGAAGCATTTGGTGGAGTCATGTGGGAGTCTTTACGTTGTTGATAGGTACTATGAAAGTGAACCAAGGAGAAGGAGTTATGCTGGAAGGATTGAAGGAGATGCTGTTGTGGAATATTTGAAGGTTTATAAGTTGGATGAAGAATGGGGGACATGGGTTGATGTGAAGAATTTGGGTGATAGAGTTTTTGTTTTGGGAAATAGTTGTAGCTTCTCTGTTTCAGCTGAAGAGTTAACTGGTTATCAAGGGAATTGCATTTACTTCACTGATATTTTTGATGTTCGTGTCTACAACTTGGATGATCATAAAATCTTTACTATTGATTTTGATCCTTGCATTAATGACAAGACTATTTGGTCTCAACCATCTTGGTCAAGAAATTGGAGGACATAAGATAACAGAGTATGGAGATTGAGCCTCATAGGTAGTGCATTATGCAGCTTAATAGTGGTTGATGGTTTAATTATGCAGCATAATAGAAAATGGTCCAGTATTTGTGAAAATGTAGTAGCATTATCTACTGTGATAATTATTTAGCGTGTAATGGTGAAAAGCACAAATGAATTCAGATTACTTTCTTCTAATTCTAATGCAGTGTATGTCATGTTTTATTGTTTCCCAACCGCAAGCCAGAGTGTTCTGTTTTTTGCTTTGTTGTTGGAGAGTCATTGTTTTACTGATGTTTCTTTTACTTCTTTCAGCCAACTGCTCCATGATTTCAATTTACTTCTAAGTCTAATACAGTGTAACTCACCTGTTTAATCATTATTTTTTTTTTCAAATAAAACTGATGTATCTTACCTATGAAATGCATACACCTGTGAGATTATGTGTGTCCCGGTGCATCTAGGACATGTTCCGACAACTCAGACAAATGTCCCAAAAAAATCTTTTTTTGTTGTTTGCTTCGACACTCCTTGGACACTTCTATAAAGGTTAAAGATGTGTTAAAGTAGTTATGAAGAAGTTGAAAACATTAAATTTGATTATATCACTTTTAGCTTTTCGGTACAGTAGATAGAGAACGAATGTGAAAAACTATCATATTTTGTTTAAGAATTTTTTGATAGGAAATAAATTGTTCAATTTATACCTTGGATGATCATAAAATCTTTACTATTCACTTTGATCCTTGAATGTGAAAATGGTCCATTACTTTACTTGTAAGATATGTAGTAGCTTATCCACCGCGATAATTAGCATGTAATGGTGAAAAATACAGATGAATTCAGATCACTTCTTTTTTAAAATTCGGATGCAGTGTATCTTATGTTTTAGAGACATATTCCCATCTATCACTGAAGGTAACCAAAACAGCATAGAAACAGTTTAAAGATGAAAAAATTTAGAGAACAATATTGCAAAAGGGAAAAGGAAGTTGAATACAGAATATCTACATAAAGATTCAAATCTTCTGTCGTTCCAAATAATGTATATATTTACATTAGGATTTTGAAGAATTAATATGTTCCTGCATTGCCTTGCCAGACTCATGCGCAAAGTATTTTTGTCTGAGAATCACATATGGGTACCCAACAAATGATAAAATGTGGGCAGGCTTTGAAAATGATAGTATTTCGTACCAAACTTGACTGTTCTCATCAATCTCAATTGAAAACCGTTCTTCTCCTGCCTGTTGCAAAATAAAAAGATAACAAATTAAAACTGATCAAGGTATTTGTAAATTTTTATCATTCTTAATTTCCAATATCCTAAAAAAGAGCATGGATAAACACCATCTATTCACAAAACAAATGATGATAAATAAGAAATCTCACCATCTATTGAATTTGAATGTGTAAAGGATCACAGGTCTCAGAAATCAACAAAAGTAATTCACATTTATTTAACTTCTAAATTTATTGGACAACAGATGGGCAGAATGTCGACCTCTTGAATGGTTGTGTTATTTATGATACAGGAGAAAAGTCCCACACTGCTGAAATAGAAAAAACAAGCACGCCGAACCCTGATAAAAACTGAGCGATGCGGTAGAAGGAAGCATCTTTGCGCTTGGGGCAATGACGCAGCTAGTGAGGTTCTAACCGAGGCGCGTCTATTGCTGGTTGAAAACTATTTCCAAACCCCCTCTTAGGCCTAGGTTCTGCCTTGGTCTTTGAGAATTTCTGGAAGGGCTCCCTTCGGAGGTAAAGCCCTACGATCCAAGTTTCAATTTTTTTCTGTCGTGTTAGTCAAGTCCGAGTGAGTCAAGCCTAACAAACCTCTCAAAACTCGTGACGGTGACCAAACTAAATAGCGACCAGGAATCAGACAGACACTTGTTGATCTATGAACTTAAATGTTCCATACATGTTAGTTCCAATACAGTGCGAATGTCTAATAGATTGCATGTGAATTTGAGTATAAAGGATCTTGAAGCAACACTGTATAGAATATAAATAAATCTAATGATTTTTCACAAAAAGTAAGAAAACGTAATGAAATAGATAAGGTCAAGATTTTATGTGTTGTGTTTTTTATATGAATTTAATTTTGATAAAATCTCAGTGGAAAATGTCTCATAGTTGCATCTAAAGCTTTATTCCATTAGGTTGGGCTGGCTCTATGGGACCACAAGACATCATTTAACTTGTCTTTAAAGACAAATCCTATAAACATTTCCTAATGATTTTGGCTATAGTTTTTCTAGATCCCTCTCTGCCTTTCACCTGTTGAAAACTAACCCTTCATTTGATTTACCCTCCTTATTAACATTTCTACAGGTCTTCACCACACGTTTTCAATCTATCTAAGACCAACTTCTATCATCTTTTCCATGATAGATGCTAACTCATTCCACATAGTTAACTTAGTCAAACTCATTAAATCACAATTCACAAGAAAGTTTTAAATTTTGTACCAGACACAAAATAAAAAGAGGAGGAATATTGAGAGAAAAAGCAGTAACCAACCAGTAAGTGACCATGAAGAGTTCCACTTCCAAAACCAAAGGAGGCTCCCCTGCGTTTTTTGGTAGTTTTAGTTTCATTTACATACACAACCTGAAGTGGCATCATAAGCCATGGGAGTAACTCCTTGACACAAACACAAAATTTGGCTCCTTGCTGAACTGGTGTTTCCGGATCAACAAATGCCCAATTCAACCCAAAATGCCTGTAAATAATATTCTCATAAAAGTCTATCAAATACACACACATTAAAAGAAGAAGCAAAAAACCTCTGAAATGAAATGAGTTTTTTTCAAAGTAATAAAAAAAAAAGGGTACATCCACCATTAAATTTTAACTGCATAAAATCACAATTCACTTAAAATCAAATCAATTTTGACTACATCTTCATCTGCCCTAAGGTTTGTCCTTAAAAGAAGAAGTACCATGAGGTATAAATATATAAATATACCTCCAATTCCGGAGAGCAGTCTTGCCCTTTTCAAAAGTCTGGAAACCAGAACCCAACAGAACTCGCGTGTTATTGAGCAAAAAACCATCTTTAGAGAACCCTTTATCTTCTTGAAGGGTAGACAATGATTTAGCAGTAACTCCTTGATATTTATCATCATAGTTGAAAGTACCTGACCTGATAAATGCATGAAAAAGTATTAGAGCTACACATAAGTCAACTACTTCGGTTTTACTTCAAGTTGTGCAGTTAGATAGATAGTTATAGATGCTGCTAGCATAGGAGAATCTGTTAGAAGCTGTTAGATTTCATTAACAGAATCAGTTGGTATCTTTATGCTGAGACCATGTATCATTCATTCAATTCAATGAAAGCGGATTTTCAATCCAATCTGTTTCTCTCGTTTGCTCACACTCAATAAAAGGGTATGAACCATAGAAAATAATGTACTTGGAAATGTTAAATCATGTACTATTTAGTATTTGCTTACTTGTTGATGCAAGCCTTTTGGTCTTGGGTAGAAGGACGACCCCAGCTGAAGAAAACCATCTCTCTTGAGCATTTTCACAAACACGTCACAAGGAATAATAATAACATGAAGCAAATCAACGTTAGAACAAAATATAAAAGTAAAACAAGGTTTTGTAAGTAGGAAATGCTAACTTAGTATGATAATATGCTGTGTACAGTGATTGAGAGATAAGAAAGATACCAGGTGTTGAGTTTTGCAGTAAACGATGATAGTGTGTCTATGAGGTGTCTCACTAGCTAACATGGTTTTGCTTGAAAAGGATCCAAACGTGGATCTATTGGATAATTGAACACGTGTCCTTTCTGGATCCGCTTGAATTGTTTGAAAACATTAAATTATTCTCCTTAAATCGTGTATATAAATCGCATCGCATGCAGAGAAGTCCCACATCGGTGAAATAGAAAAAACAAGCACGCGGAACTCTTATAAAAATCCAACGATGCAGTAGATGAAAGCATCTTTGCGCTTGGGGCAATGACGCAGCTAATGAGGTACTAACCGAGGCGCGTCTATTGCTGGTTGAAAACTATTTCCAAACCCCCTCTTAGGCCTAGGTTACTGCGCGGCACTGAGAAATTCTCTCGAGAAGAGCTTTCTTCTGCAGTAAAGTCCTGCAATTTAAAGTTCTAAATTTTATTGTTGAATAAATTCAGATTTGGTTTATTTAGGCTAAATTATTATTTTGGTTTTTTATCTTTGGCCTTAATTTTTTGTTTTGGTCTTTTATCTTTTTTTTACTCGTTTTAGTATTTCATGTTTCATTTTTGTGTCAATTTGGTCTTTTTTGTAATTTTTCATCCATCAACTTAACGGATGCTATTCTGGTAGTTAACCGCTGACGTGTAATAATTAAATGACATGGCCAATGGAGGACCAAATTGAAACAAAAAAGAAACATAGGGGACCAAATTGAAACAAATACAAAACATTAATCACTCTCCATCTTCTTCCTCATTCTTCATCTTTTTCTATTCCGGCAGCCACCACTATCTCCGGCGAACACTCACCACCACCATCACCACCACCACAAATCAATCACTCTTCAACTCTTCTTTCATGACATCTCTTCAAAATTAAAAAACCTCAATTTTTCAAATCCCTAAATTTGAGTCAAAAGCACCTAATTTCTCAAATCCCCCACCCACCAATAACCCACTCTGCAGAAGCAGAAGACGCCTTATAAGCTCAGTTTCCCTAAATTGAGACATATTGCAACCATGCATCAAATAAAGTTAAGCCATACCTAATCTTGCATCTCCTGCAATAATTCCAGGAGCCACAAGTTTCCATTCACCTCTTCAAATAATTTATTCAGATGTTTGGGCCCTGCTCCTATTAAGTCTTTGGATGGTTATCTTTCCTCAATTCAAAAGCATTGGTGAAAAATATTTTAATCTGCCCATATGCGTGTGTAATACTTTAGACAACAGAGTTGAATTTATTAAACTGAAATTTTTTCTTTCCTCCAATGGCGTATCACACTACACCATTCAGAACCCACCACACCTATCATTCCCTCACTAAGCTCGAATGCACAACAACATTCTCGCTCTGAGATAAAGATGAGTTAGCGGTGGTGGGTGATTTGAGAAATTGGGTGTTTTGTCTCAAATTTAGGGATTTGAGAAATTGGGGGTTTTTAATTTTAAAGAGATGTCATGAAAGAAGAGTTGAAGAGTAATTAATTTCTGGTGGTGGTGGTGGTGGCTCGCCGGAGGTAGTGGTGGCTGCCGGAAAAGAAGATGATGAAGAAGGAGGAAGAAGATGGAGAGTGATTGATGTTTTGTGTTTGTTTCAATTTGGTCCCCTATGTTTCTTTTTTGTTTCAATTTGATCCTCCATTGGCCATGTCATTTAATTATTACACGTCAGATGGACGCCACGTCAGCAGTTAACTGCCAGCGTGGCGTCCGTTAAGTTGATGGATGGAAAATTACAAAAAAAGACCAAATTGACACAAAAATGAAACATGAGGGACCAAAACGAAAAAAAAAGATAAAGGACCAAAATAGTAATTTAGCCTTTATTTTAATATTTAATTTAATATTAATATTTGCTGTTCCATTTGGGATTCTCAACTTGTTTCAAAAAAAAGAGTTAAAATTGAAACAAAAATCATAAATCGGTCAACCAAAAATAAAAATTGCGAATTCTTCAGTTTTCTATTGATTTTTTTCCTCATACTTAATTGAACATATTTATTATATATGATTAATTGCAAGTTGCAAATGCTTCGGTCTGTCAAAAAAAAATACCACAAAATGAAAAACATACATAATCTAATCACACTAACATGCGTAGTCTTGGGGGAGTGTTTTACCATTATAATCACACTAAATTGCAAATCTCACCCACACTTATAACTTATCTAATCACACAAGGACAACAATTATAACACCAAAACTTGCAATTACAAACTCTGATTTAGTTTTGTTTTTAATCTAAGGCTTTTGCATATAAATTTATTCATGTGCCCAAGGGTATTTAAATGGGATGGTAAGGATCTCTTTCAGCTTAAACAACGTTTTGGGTTCGAATCTAACCTTGTGCATACAACAGTGTTAAATCTCTTGAGAGAGAGTTTTACCATCCGTTATGGTTCTACCCATTTTACAAAAAAAATATAAATTCATTCACGCGTCTTCATTTTTAATGTTACTAAATTTTTAGTTTGGTAGTTCATAAATGAATAAATAATAATCACACTATTATTTTCTTTTTAATAGTTGATTTTGGAATAAAATTAATTAATTTAACTTTAATTCAAATTATGTTTTGACTCGTAATAAATCGATTTATGTGATCATCGACATTCATTCAAAGCGAAACTATTTAATGAAAAGTAATTCTCAATAATCAAAACAAACATATATATGGAAGATCCAAAAAAAAACTCCAATTTTAGAACTCTAATTTCAAGAATTCAAACATAATCAAGTATGAGTGATACCACTTGTTGGTTTCTAATTAACAATTAAGGATTGTGCCTAACCACATGTTTCTACCCATATAGAAATCTAGAAATAGCACAACCCCAATTCAATAATTTTTGAACTCATACCCGAATTCAAGACGAAATAGAAAGCGGAAGCGTACCTTTAGGATCCATGTAATCCTAATGAGAAGACAATGATCTTGATAGGGCAATGACCTTCCAATTGTTAATTCCTTAATTCCTTAGTTGCTCTTCCATTGAGATAAAGAGAATTAATATTTGTTATTTGTCTACAATTGGGGACCATAACCCCTTATTTGAACAATTAAAATTTTATCCAAACCCCAAAGTACCCCCAAAACACATTGTTTAGCGTCACACTTTACATATTTTGTCACAGTATTTTTTTACCAAACCGGTTATCAAGGAACAAGCTTTGTGTATTTAAATAGTTAGAGGTTTTTTTTCGAACCTCAAAGTACTCCAAAACACATTGCTTATGGTCGCACTTTAGTATTTTGTCGATAAATTAATTTGTTCACCAAACTGATTATTGAGGAACGAACTTCGTGTATTTAAACATATAAAATTTTTCTGGACCGTAAAGTACCTCATAACACACTGTTTAGTGTTTCCCTATACTTATTTTCTCACGTAATTATCTTTTCCCACCAACTCGATTAGTGAGGAACGAACTTTACGTATTTAAACATCTAAAATATTTTCGGACCCTAAAGCCCAAAACACACTGTTTAGCGCCGCACTTTACATATTTTATCATCAAATTAATTTTATTTTTACGAAACTAATTATCGAGGAACGAACTTAGGCTGATTATTGTTGGAATACTCTCTGGAATTTACAGGTACCTCCTAAAGTAAAGAACTTCCTTTGGCGTTTGGGGAAGAATTGCCTTCCAACGCGTGATGTTCTCCGTCATCGTGGTATAGACGTCCCTCCGATGTGTCTGTTTTGTGGTGATAACGAGGAGGCTGGTTTACATTTATTTGCAAAATGTACCACAACAGCTACCTGCTGGTCTGTCCACGGTATTGCTGCCGTTGTTGCACATGAGGCAACTGTGGTAGATTCTGTACAGCAGTGGCTGTTTACTGTCATGAATTTGTTGCAGGGGGATGTCCGTATAGCTTGGGCTATGACCTTGTGGAGTATTTGGTTGAGTCGGAACAATTTGGTGTGGAAAAACTCTCGGGACACAGCTGCCAATATCGTTCGAAATGGTGTTTCTTTTACGCCGATCAAGCTTCGCCAAAGTCGTCTTCCTCGATTCATCTTTGCTAGAACCGATGCAAAGAAGAATTAGTTGGATCAAACCACCTCCCAACTTCGTAAAATGCAACATTGATGCATCCTTTGATTCAAATGGGAATCATGTTGGTTTTGGTATGTGTTTACGGAATGATCGTGGGGAGTTTCTTGCCGCTAAATTGCACTCATTTGCTTCGTTACTAGAAGTCTATAAAGGTGAAGCAATGGGACTCCTTTTGGCAATTGATTGGGTGCGCGAATTGCGATGTCGGACGCGTCATTTTTGAAATGGATGCCAAGGTCGTGGTGAATGACTTTAATAATGCCCCTATAATTACGTCTTATTATGGTAGTATTCTTCATTATTGTAGGGAGGCTTTTAGTTTTTTTAATCCAAACTCTCATGTGAGTTTCTCTAGGAGAACGGCAAACAAGGTTGCTCATATACCTTAGCAGGGGTGGCCTTGTTCTCTAGCCCTTCTCATACTATTTTTGATGTACCAGCATGCATTGTTGCAACTCTTTTGAATGAAATGAATTAGTTTCTTGTTGTCAAAAAAAATGTGCAAACCTTAATTTGTGAGAATGTTGACAAAAAAATAGGGGGGGGGGGGTCCATTAGATACTTCAATTGTTGAATTGTCATCATCGAGATTATCGTAATCAAAGTTACCATCATATGTGTCTTGCTCGTCTTCGACAATCATGTTATGCATTATGATGCACGCATACTTGATTTGTTTCGTTGTATTCATGTGCCAAGAACGTGGCGAACCACATACAATTGCGAATCGAGATTGAAGCACTCCAAATGCCCTATCCACGTCCTTTCTTACTGATTCTTGTTGTTTGGCAAATAACTTTGTCTTTTCAACTGTAGCCCACTCAGGATAAATACCATCTGCTAGATAGTACCCCATATTATATGGGGTTCTAATCACCATGTATTGTATTGTGGGAGCTCCTTCCAATACTTTGTAAAACACATTGAATGTGTTTAACATATTGATGTCATTGTTTGAACCTGGAGTACCAAAAAAAGCATGCCAAATCCACAAGTCTTGCGAAGCCACTGCTTCAAGCATTATTGTTGCCATGGTCTACTCCGCTATTTTGACCTTTTCACGCCACTGGACAATTTTTCCATTCCCAAAGCATACAAACTTTCTTTGGAGTAGAGATTTCCTTTCTTCTTCAACGAGCGTAATATTCTCAAGACCGATTTGAGTAGAAAACTGTGGAACTTGAGAGTCGGCTGGTGCAGACAACTCCGAACTACCCATGGTATCCATCAAAGGCGTAGGATGCATGTTGTGATTGGGTGGGGTTGATAAAAAATGATTGAAGAACATACGATTGTGAAAATTTTCACCAGGGAGAATTTGATGATTTTGCGGATACATCCAAAAAGGATTAAAATTAAATTGATTGGGATCCATTTGAATGTAAATAACAATCAAGTTGGCAACTTGAAAACAATAACAAAATAAAATTGGGGATAGAAAAATGGTGAACAAGAAAGTGTGAATAAATCACATTTATATAACAAAAGGTTAATTGTTCAATGGCTATTTTTCAACTGTTCAATAATAAATTGCGCTAGATAGTATAGTTGGAACCATAAATAAATATCATCAACCAAATTCAAACGTTTGAAAACGTAAGTGTTATTCACTTTTTGTTATAATTAAAAAAAGTAATACAAACTTCATGTGATTCATCTACCATTGGAGTTGCTCCAAGAGTATTAAGATTAGTTGCAAAATAATAAAAAAAGAGGAAGTGTAGAAGAAAATCAACAAGATGAGAGAAAAAAAATATAATAGTGACCATTATGTGCTCTACTCATGCTGAAGTGGTATCATGAGCCATGGAAGGAACTCCTTGACACAGACACAAAACTTGGCTCCTTGTTGAACTGGTTTTTTCGGATCAACAAATGCCCAATTCAACCTAAAATGCGTGTAAAGAATTTTAGCATAAAAATCTGTCTTAATACACAGACATCAATCAAAACAAGGGGGAAAATTAATTCTCTTAAAAAAGTTTGTTTTCAAAGTGGCAAAACAAGGTTACATCAACATTTAATTTTTACTAGTAAAAATCATATAAAGTTTAAATTAAATCAGTTCTGTATACACCTCTATATGCTCTGAGGTTTGTCCTTAAAAGAAGTACCATGAATTATCCAGAGGTTATTATGGTAATTAAAAGAGTAAAACAAGAAAAAGAAGATAAGGATTTTTGTAGATGGGAGATACTAATTATGCTATGCATATGCCATAATACTGAGCTTGTGAGACTGACTGAGAGTAATATGTCCGGATTCTCTTGAATTGTTTGCAAACGATGAATTCGTGACAAAAATGTCCAGAAAAATTGGATCTCTTGACTCGTTGTGTGATATTTTCTGTGTATTAGTCACCGCAGAGAGAAGTCCCACATTGGTAAAACAGAAAAAGCAAGCATGCAGAACTCTTATAAAAACTGAGCGATGCGATGAAAGAAAGTATCTTTGCGCTTGGGGCAATGACGCAGCTAATGAGGTACTAACCGAGGCGCGTCTATTGCTGGTTGAAAACTATTTCCAAACCCCCTCTTGGGCTTGGGTTTTGCCTTGGCCTTTGAGAATTTCTGGAAGGGCTCCCTTTGGGGGTAAAGCCCTACAATCAAAGTTTCAAAACTTTTTATGTAGATTGATTGACTCGTAATTGAGTTGCTAATTTTCAATTTGATTGATACTCGCAAATTCGTGGATGGTATCACTTGAGTTTGCTTTGGTAAAAGGTCATTGATGGCCGCTTCTGACTTAATTAGCTACTAAGCATTTCTTCATCAATGCCATAATTTCATCTCAAGGCAATCTTCATTTTCGTTGGAGTTGAAAACAAGCATCCAAGTTTGGCATGGGTTTAAACTTGGGTAGGGGTTCAATTTGTAAAAATAAAGGCTGCAAAGTAGAAGAAACAAAAGATACTATGAGTAAATTTTAGGCAAAATATCATTCGGAGTCCCTTAACTTATTTTCTGTTTTCGTTTAGGTCCTTTAAGTTTTTGAGGGAACGAATAAGTCGTTTAACTTTAAAAAATGTTGCACAATTTTCCTATTTAATGTTTCAATACTAACACCGTTAAACAATGTCTGATGTGGCTTTTTAGATTGCTGACTTTGCATGCCACATAGGTAATCAACATAAGTAACTCTATATACGTAATTAAAAATTAAAAAGCGAAAATTAAAAATGTTAGAATTCCAATTTCAGAAACCATCCTCTCCGATATTCAATTCCCTTCAATTCCAGGATTTCAGTTTTCATTCCTTCCTTGGTTCTTCAATTCCCTCGATTTTTTTTCTCTAGTTTTTATTTGTATTTTTGTTTTGTTGAAAGTGGAAGTCCATTTTCTATTCCCTCATTGCTGATCTATTTGTATTTCTATTTCTATTTAATCCCATTTTTTTTGTATTTCCTTTCTTCAACTTTTTTGGTTACAGTTTTATGTAGTTGGGTTCCCTTTATTTATGATTTGGATTTGGTGTTCTTTGACTTCGATTTGCGTTTCAAGTTTGGGTTTCTGTTCTTTGATTTCGATTTGAGTTTTAGGGTTGGATTTCAATTTCTGTTCTTTGATTTCGATTTGTGTAAGATTTGGGTTTTAAAGATTGATGATAATGAATTGGAGGAGAGTATTGGCAATTAGAAAAGGGTGAAAATTACGTTTCAATTGCTTCATATTAGAGTTAGTATTTTACTTTTCTGCCCTCACAAGTATTTTATTTAACTTCAATAGTTTAGATGACTAACTATAGTTTAGATAGTTCACCTATTCTGTTTCTAATTTGTTGATAATTAGTTAGCTTTCTAACTGTTTCCAGTTGCTGTACTGAGAATATATACTCTCCACCATTGTAAACACATCCATTGAATGAAGAATCATTCTATTCAATTCTCTGAGTTTCACCTCAACATGGTATCAGAGCTTTACAAAGGATACAAACTTTACAACTTACATACTCGTACCTTTTTCATCTCTAGGGATATCATTTTCCATGAGTCCACTTTCCCATTTCATAATCTATCACACAAAGACCAAATGCCTGACCCTTTCCCATACTTGGTTCTTCTCAAACCCCTCCCTGACATTGTCACTGACCCTGGTCCCATCATTCAGCCACCACCAGTAACTACGGCCATCACTGTCCTTGTCATTCAGCCACCAGCAGCAGCTGATATACCAGCCACACCTGATTGCTTAGCTTCCCAACCACCAAAATAAATCATGTCATCACCACACCCCTTAGGAGATCCACCAGACCCTCCAACCCTCCCTCATACTTCAATAACTATCAATGCAATAATGTCACCCAGTATCCTATCCATGAGCACATCTATCATGACAGATTGTTTGCACCATATGCTGCCTTCATCAACCAAATCTCCTCTTTCTATGAGCCTCAATTTTACCACCAAGCTACTAAATGAGTGCCAGAAGGCCATGAAAGCTGAGATAGATGCCCTTGAACTTAATAACACATGGTATCTAGTTCCTTAGCCTCAAGGAAAACACACCATAGGTTGTAAGTGGGTTTACAAAGTCAAAACCAATCCTGATGGTTCCCTTGATAAACACAAGGCTCGTTTGGTAGCAAAAGGCTACACTCAACAGGCAGGAATTGATTTTACTGATAATTTTTCACCAGTTGCTAAATTGACAATAGTCAGAGTTCTCCTCACTCTAGCTGCTGCCAAGGGTTGGAAATTGCTTCAACTTGACATCAACAATGCTTTCTTAAATGGTGATTTTTTTTTTGAGGAAGTGTACATGGATTTGCCCTTGGGATATAAGCCTAAGAAGGAGCATATTTTCTGCAAATTAAACTAATCTATATATGGCCTGAAGCAAGCTTCTCGGCAGTGGTTCACCAAGTTCACTGCAACCCTCATTCAGTGTGGTTTCAAGCAATCCAAGACTGATTACAGTTTGTTTACTGCTGGACAGATTATGATTATGTGGCTATACTTGTTTATGTCGACGATATCAATGTGGCAAGTCCATCTCTCACTAGAGTTCATCAGGTTCAACAACAGCTTCAAACTATGTTCATACTCAAAATATTTGGCTCCCTCCGTTACTTTCTTGACTTGGAGATTGCCAAATCTGTTGATGGCATATCTCTTTCTCAAAGGAAGTACACTTTATCTCTTTTGTCTGATACATGTTTTGTTGACAGCAAGCCTGCCACTTTGCCCATGGATCCTAACTTGAAATGAGCTCCACAGATGGTACTCCTCTTTCTGATGTTCCACAATACAGAAAAGTGATTGGGAGACTCCTCTATCTCACCATTTCTAGACCAGACATTTGCTTCGCAGTCAACAAGTTGAGTCAGTTTATATCACTCACTTGGATGCTGTTCATAACCTTTTGAGATATCTCAAAGGTACTCTGGGTGCAGGTCTGGTTTCCCTGCAAAATCTACTTTAGCTCTCAAAGCTTATGCTGACTCCGATTGGGGTAGCCGTCCCAACTCACGAAGGAGTACCACCGACAACCCGTGGTTTCCCGTTCCTCAGTCGAGGCTGAATATCGTTACTTAGCTAGTGTTGTTAGTGAACTCCAATGGTTGCAAAATCTTCTAGAAGACTTTGAATTTCAGACAGACCCTGCCATTGTTTTCTACGATAGCCAGTATGCCATTCATTTGGCATTCAATCCTACATTCCATGAATGCTCTAAACATATTGAGATCGACTGCCACTTCATTCGAGAGAAAGTCCTTTCCAATGTGATTCGGTTAGTTCATGTGAAATCTGCCCATCAACTTGCAGATATTTTGACAAAGCCTGTTACTGCTACTTTATTTCATAGTTTATTGTCCAAGTTGGGAATTCACAACATGTATCTTCCCACTTGAGGGGGAGTATTAGAGTTAGTGTTTTACTTTTCTGCCCTCACATGTAATTTATTTAACTTCAGTAGTTTAGATGACTAACTATAGTTTAGATAGTTCACCAATTCTAATTTGTTGATAATTAGTTAGCTCTCTAACTGTTTCCAGTTGTTGTACTGAGAGTATATACTCTCAGCCATTGTAAACACATCTCATTCGATGAAGAATCATTCTATTCAATTCTCTGAGTTTCACCTCAACACTTCGGACATGGAGAAGAACAAACCCTTTTAAATCTATCCTACTTTGTTCTTCTTCTTCTTCTCTTTATGAATCACTTTTGGTCCCTGACACACCCATAGAAAACAAAGGAAGATGATGAATGGATTTCGATTTGGGTAAGATTTGGGTTTTTTAAGATTGATGGTGATGAAGATGCAAATTTGAGTTTTGAAGAATGATGATTATGAAGACTAAACGCAGATCCGAACCAGAGTAAACGAAGATGATGAATTGTTCATATTTTTTTATTTTTAATTAAATTTAAAACTAATTAAAAGTAATAATGAACCAGCAAAAAATGCCACCTAAGAATAAAAAACTGCACCTAAGCACTTAACATCCATGTATAAAACTTAAAAGATCAAGAATCACAAAACTGGAAAAAGATTTGTATTCTGCTTAATTGAAATTGAGAGACCCAGATTACATTTATATTGAATACAATTTGGGGCATTTTGCCCTAACTATCTAACGACTTACTAATCGAATTAAAACTAACTTCACATCAGTGAACTAAACACCTTAACAGTGACTAACCTAAGGTTAACAGTGACTATGGTAAAATACAATAGTAGTGTAATGCAGTAAATACATAATGTGTGAACTAATACCCTCCCTCAAGCTGGAGGGTGTATGTTGATGACTCCAAGCTTGGAAATCATAGCAGAGAATGGTTGTGGATCAAGGGCCTTTGTTAAAATGTCAGCCAGTTGTGAAGATGAAGGCACTGGAAGCAGATGAAACAATCCAGCTTTTAATTTTTCACGAACCACATGACAGTCTATCTCGATGTGTTTGGTCCGTTCATGGAAAGTTGAGTTGGCAGCAATATAACGAGCAGATTGACTATCACAATACAAAAGGGCAGGAGTAACAGCAGGCAAACATAGATCATTTAACAGGTAAGTGAGCCATTGTAACTCACATACGATGGAGGCAAGAGCACGCGGACTGCTGCTTACGGTGAAGATCTTGACACAGTACTTTGCTTTTTAGATTTCCAGGAGATGAGTGAATCTCCAAGAAACACACAGAATCCAGTCACAGATCGTCTTGTAGCATTACATGTTGCCCAGTCAGAATCACTAAATGCCTTCAGTTGCAGTTTTGTGGAGCTGGGGAAGAACAATCCTTGCCCAGGGGCCTGCTTGATATACCTTAAAACTCGGTGTGCAGCTTGCATGTGAGGTAATTTGGGACTTGCCATGAACTGACTTAGCTGTTGCACTGCAAAGCTAAGGTCAGGTCTGGTTGTAGTTAGGTATAACAGTTTTCCAATTAGGCACCTGTAGGTGCCTTCATCAACAGGTTCAGATTCTGGGGCTGCATCAATGTGAGGATGCTTTATCATTGGGGTGGATGCAGGCTTGCATCCCAGCAGTCCAGTTTCATTAAGAAGGTCTAAAGCATACTTACGTTGACAAATACTAAGACCTGTAGAGTTTCTAGCAACTTCCAGCCCAAGAAAATACCTCAGTGATCCCAAGTCTTTAATTTTGAATTCAATGTCAAGTTTGTGCTTGACTGTGGTGATTTCTTCCAAATCAGGTCCTGCCAATATCAAATCATCCACATAGATAAGGAGCACTGTGATCTTACCAGAGACATTTTTGGTGAATAGTGAATGATCTGATTGTGAGTGTTTATAACCAAGGGACATGAGGAAGCTTGAGAGTTTGGCAAACCATTGCCTACTAGCTTGTTTGAGTCCATATAAGGATTTTAACAGCTTACATACTTGGTTATCAGAGTGTGGATGATATCCTTGTGGAATATCCATGTAGACCTCCTCATTGAGCTCACCATGAAGGAAAGCGTTATTCACATCCAATTGTTGCAAATGCCATGATTCACTAGCAGCAACAGCTAATAGAAGCCTCACTGTGGTCATTTTGGCCACAGGTGAAAAAGTATCCAAATAGTCAATTCCCTCGGTTTGTGTATATCCCTTGGCAACTAGTCTTGCCTTGTACCTTTCTATTGATCCATCAGCCTTGTATTTGATGCGATATACCCACTTGCAGCCAATTGTTTTCTTGCCAGGAGGTAAAGGGGTAAGCTTCCATGTCCCATTTTGTTCAAGGGCTTGTAACTCTGCCTTCATAGCTTGGTTCCAAGAGTCATTCTTGGCTGCCTGATTATAAGTATTTGGCTCAATATCAGAACAAATGGACAATGCAAACTTTCTGTATTTAGGCAACAGTCCTTCATAACCAATGACAGAATTAATAGGGTAAAGAGAGTGAGATTTTGTTGAAGTATTGTTGCAAATGTAATCATTGAGGCGAATGGGAGGTCTAATGGTGCGGGCAGGTCTTTGTGAAATAGGTCTGCTGTCATTTTGTTGCTGGTCATTGGCTGTGTGATCATTGGCAGTGTTGTTTTGTGAGGTTTCTAATTCATTCATTGTTGGGTTAATTGTTTGTGGACTAGCAGGTTGATCAGATGCAGTATTGGAGTCATTGGTATTATTAGGTGGCTGAGGTGAGTCATTTGGGTCATCAGGGTCAAAGGTAGTCAAATCATACATGCTAGGAGTAAGTGTGGCTTGAGGTTCACCTTGATGGAGAGTGATGTAAGGGAAACTGTCCTCATAAAAGATAACATTCCTGGAAATAAACACCTCCCTGCTTTTCAAATCCATTTGAACATATCCCTTGACTCCAGGCTTGTATCCAAGGAAAACACATTTTCTGGCTCTTGGATCAAGTTTGTTCCTTCCTTGAATGAGAGTGGATGCAAAACAGAGGCATCCAAAGACTCTTAGATGCTGCAAATCAGGAACCTGATGGTATAACACCTCATAGGGTGATTTTCCTTTCAAAACATCAGTAGGAAGCCTGTTAATGATGTGAATAGCTTGCATCACAGCATATGACCAGAACACTTTAGGCAATTGTGACTGAAACATTAATGCCCTGGTGACATTTAGGATATGTTTGTGCTTCCTTTCAGCAACTGCATTTTGCTGAGGAGTCTCCACACATGTCCTTTGGTGAATAATGCCCTTTTGATTAAAGTACTCTGTCATAATAAATTCTTGGCCATTGTCGGATCTGATCTTCTTCACAACAGTATCAAATTGAGTTTGTACCATAGCAATGAAGTCCTTTATTAAACCACGGGCCTCAGATTTGTTTTTCATAAGAAAAAGCCATGTATGTCTTGTAAAATCATCTACAACAGTGAGAAAGTACAAGTGGCCATGGACAGATGGAGTGGAAAAGGGACCCCATATGTCCATGTGTATTAGATCAAAGGCATTCTTACTTTTGGTATTACTAATAGGAAATGGCAATTTATGTTGTTTAGCAAGATGACAGCAATCACAAATTTTATTACAAACATTTTGTACATATGGTGAATGTTTACAAATTTCCTTCAAAACATCATTGGAAGCATGTCCTAACCTATGATGCCATAAGGCAAAATTTTGAGAGACTACATGATTACATTGTGAATTAGAAATATCTTTTTGACAAAGAAATGAATCAAAAATTTCATTTTCAACAAAAGCAGAGAGACATTTTGATCCTTGATCAAGAACATAGAGGGAGTGGAACGCTCTAGCGTGCCCAATCGTCCTCAATGTAGGCTTTTCCTGTATGGTGCAGTCATCATCATCAATGATTATCTTGCATTTCAAGAAATGTGACAATTTATATCCAGAAATCAAATTAAAACCAAATTCAGGGACATAAAGCACATTATGCAAGATTAGGTTAGAGTTAAACATGATTGTTCCAGCATATTTTGCATAAGTCCTAGTTCCATTTGGCATTCTAATACTAATGGGTTTAATTTCATAATACGAGTAAAACAATGATAGGCTATTGCATATATGATCAGTTGCTCCTGTATCTACTATCCATATAGTGTAAGTGATGTTACCTGAGGAGTCTTTTGTCATGGTAGAGGCAATGACATGGTGTGTTTGGCTAGCTGCTCCTTCTCCATTCTTTGCTAACAAGGCCATGAGCTTCTGATACATCTCCGGAGTAATACTTACGGATGATTCGTTTCCTTGAACACTGCTACTCTCTTCTTGAGAATTTGCTCCTTCGTTGGTGGCGTTGTTGGCTGCAGCTTCCTTTTCTCTAAACTTGAAGCCCGGAGGGAAGCCATGTTTGAAGTAGCAAGCATCAACAGTGTGTCCTTGTTTTCCACAGTGGCTACACACCTTGTTTGAACCATTGTTGGTCCTTCCTGCAGACCTCCCACGTCCTCTGCCGCGAGAATTCCCATTTCCTCTTCCTTGAAAATTCTGGTTTGATGTGGAATTTGCCATGAGAGCAGCTTTAGGTGCTTCTCCTATAAGATTCCCATTTAGTTGTCTTTCTTGTTGTAAGGTGAGAGAGAACACCTTACTAATTCCCGGCAAGGGCTCCATCATCATGATTTGAGTCTTGACGGTATTATATTGGTCATTAAGACCTTTCAAGAAGCATATGACGTATTCCTCTTCCCGTTGCTTCTTGATGTTGCTGTCGACGATTCCACAGGTGCAAGCGTTGATTGGTCTGAGAGTTTCCAAATCTTCCCAAATGACCTTGAGATCGGTGTAGTAGGAATTGATGTTTCTTTCCCCTTGTTTGATTGAATGTATTTCTTGCATCAGATCCGATTTACGAAATGCATCACCTTTAGAGAAACGATTCTTTAATTCGTTCCAAAGATCAAATGCGTTTTCCACGTTTTCAATACTTTGAGCAATTTCAGGTGTCAACGAGCCGGCGATCCATGCAACGACGGTGCCGTTACATCTTTCCCAAGCTTCGTACAAGTCGTCGTCTTCACTGGGTGCAGTAATCTTTCCATTGATGAATTTCACCTTATTCTTGGTGAGCAGCGCCCTCTTCATCTTTTTGCTCCAAGTGTCGTGAGTTATTGCCGCTTCATCGGAGGAGCGACAAGAACAAAGACTGGATTTTCCGCCGGATGAAGATAGTAAGGGCTTGTGAGGGTTAACGCAGGATCTTTCCTTTTCCCTTCATCGCTGTGTTGTGGTTCTTGTTGATTTTCTTCATCAGTTGTGGCGATGTCCGCCATTCTTGTAGGTTGAAGAAGCTTCGCGGAAGTACGGTGTAGATGATGAGGACGAAGGGCATGCAGAGCAGATTTCTCTGCTCTGATACCATAAAAGATCAAGAATCACAAAACTGGAAAAAGATTTGTATTCTGCTTAATTGAAATTGAGAGACCCAGATTACATTTATATTGAATACAATTTGGGGCATTTTGCCCTAACTATCTAACAGCTTACTAACTGAATTAAAACTAACTTCACATCAGTGAACTAAACACCTTAACAGTGACTAACCTAAGGTTAACAGTGACTATGGTAAAATACAATAGTAGTGTAATGCAGTAAATACATAATGTGTGAACTAATAAAACTTATCATGCTGACTTTTCTGATGATGATCGTGGAACAATAAGAGATCAACTTGACAATTATGTACATCACATGAAAATGCATGCTTCCTTTACTTCTTGTGAAGATATTGAAAGTTTGGCTATGAAGATGGTTCAAACTCAGAAACATTTGGTATTTCCATTGGTCTACAAACTCATTGAGTTGGCTTTCTTTATTCTTAGATGTCGATAAAGATCCGTTGAAAGAGCTTTTTCAAAGAATGAAGATTATCAAGTCTAAATTACGCAACAAGATCAACGATGAGTGGTTCAATGACTTGATGATATGTTACACCGAAGGGAGATATTCAAGACACTTCAAGATGTTGATATTATGCGAACATTCACCCGAAAGAAGTCTCTGAAAGGGCATTTACCTCCTAATTTTATTTAGCGATCTATTGACAAAGTTAGATTTCATCTCTCCTATTTAGCACACCTTATGATTATTTATATATTATGTCATATGTTAATTGGCGGAAATTTTCTTGCCTGCGCCTAGAAAAATCACCGCCACGCATCGCCATGTAACCACTTTTGTAACCGAGTTAACGAAAAATTTCAAAAAAGGGCAACAATGCAACATTTTTCAAAGTAAGGGACTTATTCGTTACCTCAAAAATTTAAGAGACTTAAACGAAAATAGAAAATAAGTTAAGGAACTCCGAATGATATTTTGCCTAAATTTTAATATTTGAGAGGTGCTTTTTACCAAAGTCATTACTATGTTGGTCTGCCTACAACTTTAGTGGATAATTTGACAATAGTTAATCACTTTTAAGGATTAATGTGACACTAAATAATTTATTTTGACAGTAAATCGTCATTTTCAGGTACTAACTACTAATTTACTTCAAAATGGTCTCAGTACACATGGCATCACAAGGGAAGTGCAGAGACCCAAATGAGACAATTCAATATGGGTTGCATTCAAAGACTATAGCAATCAACTGGGTCACCCAGCACAATCTGACTTGGGCTCACCGAGCCAAAGAACAAAAGCGAGCTGCCCAACTCAAAATATTGGGCCAACGGTCCGATCTAGTCCAGCTTTTAATAAAGGAAACCTCAAAAAGTATCCACAAAACCATAAAAAAAAGGTGGGTTTTTTTTTTGGACCCCCACCCCATCCCCTCCCACCCCCACCCAATACCAAAAACCCCAAAATGCCCTTTGAAACTTAATTTTTTTAAAAAATAAATAAATCGTATATACCCCTTTGGAGTGCGTATATACGATGGCTATTTTGTCCAATCGTATATACGTACTCAAAGGGGTATATACGATGCACTTTTTTATTTTTAATAATTTGTTTTAATTATTATTACTAAAAAATTACTAAAAATTCGTTAAATAGTCAAAACTACTCCAAAAATTATAAAAACACCACTAAAAATCTAACAAAACCAAAATAAGGCTATACAAATTTTTTTAGATTTTTGGAGACTATGAAAAATTAAAAAAATCGTAAAAAATAGTAAACGATGGAATTTGGGATTTTGAGGTCGTAGTCCCATAAGAAGTCCCTTCTAAGGGAGTCTTGATTCTTCATTACGATCAGAGTATGTTGCCCGAAAACCGATTTTTTAGCCTAAATTATTCGTTCGACGTATAACATCGCCACGTTTTAACGAACTACACACAAAACCTATTTTCGGGACTTATATAATTTTTATTTGACTTAAAAAATTTTAAAAAATACAATGGGGGTCGATATACACACCGGGTATATATACGACCCTATGCATTTAGGCATCGTATATACACCCCCAAGGCGTATATACGATTAGGGTGGTGAGTTTTCCAATCGTATATACGCCTTGGGGTGTATATCACGATGCCTAAATGCATAGGGTCGTATATATACCCCCTGTGTGTATATACGATTGGTCAAAAATTTGTAAAAAAATACGTTTTGTAAGGGCATTTTGGGGTTTTTTCATTGTGGGTGGGGTTTATGGGGATGGGGTGGGGTACAAAAAAAACCAAAAAAGGTCAATTTGGCACATGAGCCAACCCAGGTTGGGCCAAAATGGCCCAATTCTTCCGGCCCATGCTTCGTCACAACCCCGCTTACTCACTAGAACCCCTTTTGGGTGTGAAGAGACCAAAAACCCTTACTGAAATTTGATTTTTATTTTTTTTTAAAGATTATGCACGGTTCGACGCACGATTGATCAAACTTGATCGAATCTCACTGCGCCGAACCAGTCAAAATTTACTCAGACACCCCAAATTATGTTTTGCCTAGGTTCGACCAAGCGTGTGCCAATCCAAATCGATCAGCCGTGTGCCGATTCCTCTCCACCGTCTAGTCAACGGCTAAATTTTTGAATTCTCCCCAACGGTTATAAGTTTAACGGTTTCGATTGTTTTAAATCAACGACTCACGTTCGATCACACCTATTATAGCTAAGTGTAACAAGTCATACAAACCGAAAAAGTCTAAAAAAATAAATCGTGCAATGAATAAATTGAATCGTTAAAAATCAGTTAAAATTAAACAATTAGTATTAGCCATACTAGTGTTAGTAAAGAATAAATCGAATCGTTAAAAATCAGTTAAAATTAAACAACTAGTGTTAGCCATACTAGTGTTAGCAAAGAATAAATCGAATCGTTAAAAATCCGTTAAAATTAGACAACTCAGCATCCAACAACAATCAGGGAGGTTCGACCCTGCCAAGTGCGAACCGGTTCGATGCACGCATGGTCGAACCACACTTAACAGGTTCGGCGCACGCATGGCCGAACCATAGTTAATGTTAAAAAAAATGTTTTAAATTCAGGGGTATTTTGGGAATAAAGAGTGGTATGGGGGTTTTAGTGAGTAGCTAGGGGGTTCTAAGAAGCATGAGTCTTCTTTCCTAGGCCTCTATTAAGTGAGTGCAGTCCAATCCAAACACTGAACCATCAAGCCGATTTATTAGGTTATGTCAGAATAGACACGTCTCATACTATTCGGGGACTAAAATACTTATTTAGCGGTTCATATAAGATCACTCAACCTGGACTAAAAAAATTACTCCCTCCGTCCCACTTTGTTTGCAGTTTAAGGTTTTGGCACACCCTTTAAGAAAAATGATTAGAAGTCTAGATTCTTTAAAAAGTGTTGTCTAATTTACCATTTAACCCTTTATCTCTCTATCTAGATAAATGTGAATCTTTTATTGAAGGTAAAAAGTTGTCATAATTAATAGGGGTATAAGTGTAAAAGAACATAAAAAGTTTCATTGGAAATCTAAAACAACAATTAATTTGAAACAAATTGATTTTGCTAAAACAACCAACGATTTAGGACGGAGGGAGTAAAATAAACTGAAGCTAGGAGAGAGAGAATTTCTGATAGCAACAACAAAGTTATTCTATTGTTTGAGTTGGTTGAGCAGTCACACACTCACACTCTCAAAGGAAATGTTTGGATTAGAAATGACACACATGGGACTTGTCAGAATGGAAAATCATTCATCCCTCCACGTTTTCTGTATCAAGAATTCTGACATTAATTTCAAAGCAAACATGTCTCCCACAAACTCTCCCTTTTCTTCACGCCACTTCTTCCCAAAGCGTGGAGTGCTAGTAAACTCTACATTTAAATCAATCATACATACCACATCTGTATCAGTGTATATTCCATTTCAAAACTAGAAACACAAGGCAACTAAAATGGGCGTATCCCACAAATGGTTGAGAATCGTTCGCATCAAATTCCTTAGATCTTCCAACAAAGACAAAACTCTTCCTCGTACAAGTGTTTGCACAAATCAAAGCGAAGAAGCCATACTCCAGAGGAATGAACCAACCACAAGGGTAGATGAACATTTCAATTTGCCAATACAACCATCTTCTCAATTGATCATATTCACAAAAGAAGATGTTGCTGCAATTAAAATTCAATCTTATTTCAGGGGTCACCTCGTATGTAATTTAAATTAATGGCAATAATCTAATGTGTAGTTTTTGAGTTGAATTGATATATTGATTGATTATTATTGTTGAACAGGCAAGAAGAGCATATCGTGCATTGAGAAGTCTTGTGAAGTTACAAGCATTGGTTCGTGGGGTGTTCGTGAGGAAACAGTCGCGTATTGCGATGGAGTGTATGCATGCACTTGTTCGTTTGCAAGTCAGGATTCGTGCAAGGCAATTACTTGGTAGCTTTGATCGGAACTGATGGGTGTATAAGAAATTGTTGAGAAAGATATATACTTTAGATAATCAATGTACATAGTGAGGAACTGAGGATGTTTTTATTTAATATATGTATTTACATACGACGATTTAAGGTTTGATTTTGTGTTGCCAAACGTTTTTGGCTAAGTTTCAATCAATTTGGAGTTTAGTGTCGAATTCTATGCTCTCAATGATTTCCCCCTCATTCTCTGTTGAGTAATGCTTGATCTAGCAGTCCTCTCTGTTGCTCTGCCAGTCCCTAGCCGTTTTAGTTTGGTAATGATGTATGTGATAATGTGACCCCTCTTCCTTTGACGAAGTGTCGAGTGTCATTTAAAACTCACGCACATATTTTTATTCTTCCTAATATACCTACCCTTCATTCATTGAGGTTGGTAAAGCCTTTAGGTGGAAATCTTCCTTACTCCATTTCAACATGCTTAAGATGTCACATTCATATGCTGCAACATGACGTAGACTTGTCTCATTAGTCATTTCAGTTCAGTTCTCGCACTAGAACACTACTACAACCTCTTTCACGTCACATGTCACTGCTAACAATAATGTTATTAAGTCCAATAATTTGACAAAAGAACATACAAATATATAGATACAGATACTAATACGTATTATATTAGTATGGTTTTTTTTTTCTTTGGAAGTCGTGAGGCTCATACAAATATGGAAGTCGTGAGACCCATTTGTATTAATAGCATTATTGCACTGCTAAAGGTATATAGTAAAACTCTGGGAGAAAAATTATCAGTAAACTCTTCTTTTATTTTTTAAGTTCTTTCTCATCTGAACTGTCATCTTCATCATCAGGAAATTTGTTTAAATCGAACCCACAGTTTGCAGGTATATTTAAATCTATATCAAGTGGTATTTTTTTCTAATGGAGATGTGATATGAATAGAGTCTTCTTTGTCTTCCTCATCATCTTCTGCATCCATGGAGTCTTTAACCACCTCCATCATCCTTTGTATTGACAAAATCTTCAATAATCTCTAAACACACCTCCTTGGAATCCTAAACAAATTTTGAAAATACAGCGTTTTCACTTTGCTCCATCTTAAAGTTACTTTTCAGTTTTTTTCCAATAGAAAGAATTTAACTAATGGTATGAAAAGCTGATATACAGTGAATTGGGATTTTAAACCATTGGAATATGTAGGTGGAGGAGGTGCGAGAATGTAACTCATGCAGGTAGAGGTGAACTTGAATTCACGCGTGAAGTAATGGTCTCATTGTAAATCACATAGTATTCCTATCATTAAAAAAAAGTTGCTTCAAAAATTAACAAAAACACAAATCTGCATTCATGTTTGAGGGTATAATAGGAGAAACAAAATTAAAGCTTTGTTGATATTCTAAAACATGATATACTATTGGACAATTTCTTTTTGGCTTGAAAGTGATATAATATGGACTCAAAGAAAAATTGTAGGCGCGGCATAAATCAAGAGTTTTTTTTTATAAGCAATGTGATTGGCTAATAAATGTGATTGGCTAAAGTGAAGGCAATATATTAAATGGAAGTCGGAAGAATTTTCTCATCAAAAGTTTTTTTTATAAGCAATGATTCATTGATTAGAGCATTAGGGATACTCAAAACCACAAATACAAAAAAGGATCAAAAACTGTTTATACAATTTAGAGCATTGTTCCACCATAGTGGCAGAGACAAACAAAAATCTCTACCAACCCCAAAGATAAACCAACACCAAGACATATATTTGATGTGAGCAAGGATTGAGTCAAACTTAGTTTCTTCTCCGCAAAAATATACATCGTTCCGGGCTAACTACAGACACCAACAAGTTGCCAACCATAATAGATGCTTGACCTTTCTAGCCTTTTTTCCATCACAAAATTCACCAAAAAGAGAGAAATGTTGTTGTACGTTAGTTGAAGAAGGTAGTACAATGTCCCATCATCATCCCACCTCTTGCCACACCTTTAGCGAAAACTCACAATCCAAAAATAAATGTTGGACTTCCTCCTTGTGATTGTTGCAAAATGCGCACACTGTCGTCGCATCCGTTTGAATTATATTACGCCGCAACAACGTATCGCGGACCGGTAAAGAGAAATTGAGCAACCTCCACCCAAAGACCAGAATTTTTGAAGGAATCGATGTCTTTCATAGAGCTTTAAATTCTAAAAAGTCGCTAACATTGGCCGTTGGTGGCGTTCAATCAGATGACAACAGAAAACGATAACATGACCGCACTGAAAAATGCTTAGAAGAATCCAAAATCCAGCTCTAAGAGTCTGCACTATCCCCACTAGGACTCACCTCCCGTAAAATCTCGATCAGCGCCTTGCCTTCGTCGCTAAAAATAGTGGCACCGAGTGATAGCGTCGACAAGTCCCAACGCCAGCAACTTTGACGCCACACACCTAGGTTCGCGAGCGTCACACTCTTGTTAGAAAAACCTGCAAACATATTAGGAAATTTGAGTCTCAAGGGGCACTACCCTATCCAATGATGATACCAAAAATTCACGTTCCGGCCATTGCCTAAACCCCTCCTAACTTTCGCCTCAAACCAACCCTCCCTCTCATCTCCCACATTCTGAAGGTCATGCCGCCACAGAGAAGAATCCACCCCCTCCTATTCCAAGAAATGTTGCCTGTGACGAAAATAGACCCAAATCACCATATCTATTAGAAAGATTATTCCTCCAAGAGGCATCTTCATCGGACAAAATACACCACTTCCACTTAGCCAAAAGAGCAATGTTGAACAATTCAATATTTTTAACACTTAGGCCACCTTCCTCCTTGGACTTGAATATCTTATCCCAAACCACCCAATTAATACTTTCCTCTAGCGTCATCTTTAATACCCCACAAAAAATCTCTTTGAATTTGTATCAATTGCTTAATCACCATCTCCGGCGCCTTAAAGAAAGATAAAAAAATAATGAGGTATACTATTTAAAACAGAGTTGATAAGAGTTACCTGACCGCCCATAGATAGGTGACGCCCATGCCACAAAGATAACCTTTTACGAAGCTTGTCAATTACTAGTTTCCAAGTTTTACACCTTCTCGGATTTGCCCCCACCGGGATGCCAAGAAACTTGAAAGGAATAGACTCTGAGCGACAATGGAGGAAAGTTGCTGCTGAATTCAAAAAATCTTCCGGGACATTAGTTCCAATGAGCTTACTCTTATGAAAGTTGACTTTCAACCCCGACACCAATTCGAAGCTTCTAAGTAACGACTTGATACTCCAAAGGTTCCCCTAAGTTGCTTTCCCCATCATAATAGTATCGTTAGCCAATTGTAAAATGGAGAAACGGGTAGAATCATTAACTTTGTAATCAACAAAGGTGCCTTGGCCATCAAAACCGACAACCCCTCAGCAACAATCAAAAATAGGAAAGGAGAGAGGGGATCTCCTTGCCGGAGTCCTCTCCACACTTGAAAATCTTGAGTAGGACTACCATTTACCAATACCGACATGGTACTCGAAAACACACACACCTTCATCTATCTAGACCACTCTAGGCAAAACCCCATTCTCTCCATCATATATATCAAGAATGTCCAAGAAATAGAGTCATATTCCTTTTCGAAATCTACATTAAATAACAAGCAATCATCCTTCTTTCTCTTCGCCAAATCTACAACTTCATTCACTACCAAAACCCTATCTAGAATGTTACGACCTCCCAAGAAAGCGGATTGACAATTGGGAATTACCTTGGGAAGCACTCTCTTTAATATATTTGTTAACACTTTGGCAATAATTTTGTATATACACCCAATCAAACATATAGGCCGAAATTCCCCCAAACCTTGAGGATGATCACTCTTAGGAATAAGAGCAATAAAAGATGTCGAAAAAGCTTTTGGTAAGACAACCTTCAAATAAAACTCATTGAAGATAGTGGTGTGTGGAAAAGTGTGCAAGTGTACACAGTACAACAAGTAATATAGTGATGAGAAAGGTTGAACCCACAATGATTGATTAAACTCTTGTATGCTTAGAAAGTATAAACTAGTGCAGCTACACTACTCACAATTTTGGGTGTTGGAGTTTAAGTAAACAGAATGTAAACAAAGAATAAAATGTAGAGGAAATCAGTTGAGAATGATAGTTGAGATGTCTTCACTAAATAATTCCACACCTCTCACCTAATCTTCTCCTCCGTGAAAGGCATCAACAAAAAAGATTATCATCACTAGAAAGTTGCTTGAAATCTAACCCTCCAAGAGTGGGGCGCTCTTGTACAGGTTCCTCAAAACAATTTTCGAAATGATTTTTAACCCTCATCTTTACTTCCTCCACATCCTCAATCAACCCCCCATTCTCATCTACAAGTAACAAATTGCTCCTCCTCCTTCTATACCTCAAAAGAGAGTGAAAAAATTTAGAGTTGGAATCCCCTTCTCTAATCTATCTTGCTCTAGATTTTTGACACAATAAGCTCTCCTTCAATCTAACATCCCTCCAAAACTTTGCCGAGACCTCTTTCCTCCGCCACACTACCTCTGTATCAAAAGACTGGAGTAACAAGTTATCTAACACATTGAGATCCTTCCTATCATTTTCAATATTCAAATCAAGTACCCCGAACACCTCCTTGTTCCAACTTCTCAATTTACTTTTTAAGCATCTTCAACTTTTCTTTCAAAACATAAGCCTTATTCCCCTTAACACCAAAGCCTTCCCAACAAGAATGCACAAAAGAGCGAAAACCGGAATGATCGAACCAACCATTTATGAAGCAAAATGGTTTTGGACCCCAATCATTAATAGAACAAATGAGCCAAATCGGGCAATGATCCGAAATGTCACCGTCACCAATCCATTGCCCCGAAACGTTCCATAGTGAGATTAGTCCAAAACATATCTCGATCAACAAGAATTCAACTCCACCTTTGATATTTTCTTAATTACTAAGTTTATTACCTATTACCACTACAAAAAAAGGGCAATTTCCGAGGGACGTTAGCGAGGGAAGTATGTGTCTCTCGCATAAAAGGAATTTGCGACGGATTTAGCGAGGGAATAAGGGCCCTCGTAAAAGTTGACCATTAGCGACGGAAATTGGGTAATTAGCGACGGAATATCAATCGCTAGATGCAAGGCGCCAATTTGAAATTGTCTGGCACGGAAATCAATGACGTTTAGCGATGGAATTCATAGTCCCTCGCAAATGTCTGACATTGACAGTACACTTTGCAGGATTCTGACCGTTGGCAGGTGGGATTGGGAAGCACGAGGATTAACGACGACACTTCCCTCGCTAAATCCGTCGCTAACTGTCATTTTTTTTATAACAATCCGAACCAAATACACTCTCTCTCATTTACTCTCTTTTCTTCTCTCCCCTCTTAACTCTTCTCTCTTCTTCTCTTCCACTTTCCCAATTTTCACTTCCACCACCAAACCACCACCACCAAAGAAGTTACCCTCTCACTCCTCTCTCTCTCTCCTACGAGCTTCACTCTCTCTTTCTTTCACATCACCAACACATAGCTCTCTCTTTCTTTCACACCACCACCACACTACCACCACCACCACCACCACATAGATCTCACTCTCTTTCTCCTTTACTATTCTCCTTCTCTCTCTACGACCACCACCACACTACCACCACCACCACCACATAGATCTCACTCTCTTTCTCCTTTACTATTCTCCTTCTCTCTCTACGACCACCACCACACTACCACCACCACCACCACATAGATCTCACTCTCTTTCTCCCTTACTCTTCTCCTTCTCTCTCTACGACCACCACACACTACCACCACCACCACCACCACCACCACACCACCACCACCACTCTCACTCCTCTCTCTCTCTTTGGAAAGTTTTGCTGATAATAATAATAGTAATAATAATAATAATAATAATAGTAATAATAATAACAAATAATAACAATAGTAATAATAATAATAATTCACTCAGATTGAGAAGCGTGTCTGTCAATTTTGGGAAGTGTGCCGTCAGACTTAGCAAGGGAATTAGCTACAGAATGGTCCCTAGCTAATTAGCGACTGACACAATTTCCCTCGCTAAAGGGAATTAGCGAGGAGGGTATTAGCGACCGAACCGGTCCCTCGCTAATTCCCTCGCAAATGGACATTAGCGACCGAATTGGGTTTGTTAGCGACGGATATGTCCCTCGCTAATCCCCGTGTTTTTTGTAGTGTACTCCCTTCGCCCCATAATATAAGTCGGTCAAGGCCGTAGCATAGGAATTAAGAAATGCAAATATTAGTCCAAAATTTGCAAAATAAATATTAATTTTTCCTAATATACCCTTCCTTCGTTGAGATTGGTAAAACTTTTAGATGGAAAACTTCAAGCCTCCATTTCAGCATCCTTAAGGTGTCACAATAATATGCTGCAACATGACGTAGACTTGTCCCTTTTTTTTTTTAGATAAGCAATGATTTCAATTGAAGGGAGCACAAGGGGTGCCCGACCCTTACAATGGAAAAAGCAATGGAAGGGGGAGGGCCTCCTCAAAACCTCTCAGAGCCAAAACCCTTTGGGAAAAAGACTCTAAGAGGAAAAGGAGTACCTCGTGCAGAGTGCACAACAGTGAGAAAAAGCCTAGCTCACTGTTTCTCCCCCTCCTAAAACAAAGTAATAACAACACAGTACATGATTATTATTACAACATAGCCAAACAGCCCATTGGGCAATTATACCAATCCGACCAAGTCGCCATACAGTTCCTTCCCCGCCTCGCCTTAAACCAACTCCAAGCCAAATCCTTCGTTCCTGCTATTATACCACGTACGGATGCCACCTCCCCTTTGAAAATTACTTTGTTCCGTGCAATCCAAATGCTCCAAACAACCGCCATCCAAACAAGATGCTTAACCCCTCTTTGTTTCTTGCCTCTCACAAACTTACCAAATTCCAAGAAATGTGAGGCAATATTCTCCAATTCTCCCACCGGGATCCCCAACCACGCACAAATACTCTCCCAAATAGCTTTAGCAACCCGGCATGACAAGAATAAGTGTTCCACAGTTTCCACATCCCGAAAACACAAGACACAACTGATATCATTTGGTGATTGAATTATACCTCTCTTATGTAGTTCGATCCGGGTAGCAACACGGCGCATAATCACCCTCCACGCAAATATTTGAAATTTGGACGAAACGTCATTTTTCCAGACATTTTTTCACGCCATCTTTGTCTCGGGCAAAGAATTGAACCGACTTCCTGCGCAAAAAAAAAACAACGGTTTATCGTAGCATTTTCTAACCGTAACCAACCAACGAAGTCGGGACCCAAAACCAGCCGATCCGGACAACTGCTTTGAACCAACAGAACCAATGCAAAGAAATCTTTGCAGCGATCATTGATGCACGCAGCAGTTGCATTTTCTCGCACTGCGCAAGATCGCCATTCCCACTTCCAACTCCAACCAAAGAAATGTCCCAACAACCGTGATCCTCTATCGCCGCTTCGACTCGCATAATTCAAATAAATCCGAAAAAACAAGAACTAATTTTTCTCTTCCAATCCAAACATCTCTCCAAAAGCTTGCAATATTCCCTTTGCCCAATTTAATTTTCACCAAGTCACTAAACCAATCTTCTTGTAAATTGATGTCATCCCCAAGGAGGCATAAATCCCTCCACCATAACGATTTATTTTCCCACCCTCTTCTACTCTCCACAATTTCAGGCCACCTTCCTTTTAACCCATATCTCTCCACCAACACCTCCTTCCAAATAGGATTTCCCTCCTCCACCAAAACCCTCCATCTCCACTTAGCCAATAATGCCACGTTAAATACTTCTAAGTTTTTAACTCCCAACCCACCTTTGTCTTTAGGTAGACAAATTGTTTCCCACTTCACCCATGCCACCTTCCTATTATCTTCATCACCACCCCATAGAAACCTTCTTTGACACTTAATTATCTCCGAAATAACCTTCTTTGGTGCTTTATAGAAAGAAAATAAATATAACGGTAAAGAGGCGAGCACCGAATTTATAAGCGTAACACGACCTCCAATTGAAAGTTGTTTACTCCTCCAATTAGACAACCTCGCATTTATAGAGTCTAAGGTTGGTTGCCACGTGCTCACCCGCCTTGGGTTCGCACCCACCGGTACCCCCAAGAATTTGAACAGGACCGAACCCACCTTGCATGCTAAAAAATGTGATATACCTTCTAGAGCCCGCTCCTCAATATTCAGCCCAATGACGCTGCTTTTTGCAAAATTGACTTTTAAACCCGAGACCATCTCAAAGCTCCTTAGTATTGCTTTCCAACATCCAATACTCTTATCTCCCCCATCACAAAATAGGATTGTATCATCTGCAAATTGCAAGACCTCAACCGATCTAGCGTTGTTTATGCTATACCCTTTAAGATTGCCCGATTCAACTCCTTTTCTTACCAAACCTGCCAGCCCTTCAGCCACGACCAAGAACAAAAAGGGTGCAAGCGGGTCCCCTTGTTTCAAACCTTTCTGTGCCGTGAATTCCTCTGTTGGACTCCCATTGACCAATACTGAAATAGAATTAGATGAAACACACGTACGCATCCATTTCCTCCATTTACCCCCAAACCCGAGTCTATCCAGCATGTAGTCCAGATATGCCCAGTTGACAGAGTCGTATGCCTTTTCGAAATCTGCTTTCATGACAACGCACTTCTGTTTTTTTCTCTTTGCCATATCTATCACCTCATTAACCACTACCACCCCGTCTAGAATATTTCTTCCGGCGAGAAAAGCACTTTGACACTCCGAGATAACACCTTTCAAGACCTTTTTCAATCTTCCCGCTAACACCTTAGCAAGCATTTTATACAAACAGCCAATCAGAGATATGGGCCTATATTCCCCAAGACCTTGAGGGTTTCTAGTCTTGGGTATGAGTGCGAGAAAGGACGCACCAACCGCCTTAGGAAAAGTTCCGCACCTATAAAACTCTTCAAAGAAGCTCACAATATCAGCCCCAATTATATCCCAGCACTCCTTGATGAACTTGAAGTTGAACCCGTCCGGCCCCGGACTCTTATTGCCATCACATTCCCATACCACTTCCTTTATTTCTTCCAATGTAAACCTTTCAATTAGCATCTCATTATCCGCTCCAGATATCTTGTTAAAGTTTACTCCATCAAGTGTTGGTCTATTATACCCTTCCTCCTTAAATTTCTCCTCAAAATGATTCTTAACCGCCTTTTTTACTCCCCCCACCTCCTCAACCCACACCCCATCCACCATTAGTTTCAACAATTGAGTTCTTCTCCGGTTCCCTTTCATACACGCGTGAAAGAACCGACTATTAGAGTCTCCTTCCGTTAACCATTTGACTCTCGCTTTCTGAGCAAGCAAGCTTTCCTTGGCAGAGAGTTCCTTCCAAAACTCCTCATTCAACTTATTTCTTTGATTGTCATCAACTCCCCCACCTTCCGATGCAATCCGTTCTACTTCATTCAAATCCCGCACTATGTGTTCGATCTGCAAGTCTTTAAACCCAAACACCTCTCGATTCCATACCTTTAGCTTTTCCTTCAACAATTTCAATTTTTCTTTCAATACAAATGATGCCTTCCCACTCACCTTAAATGAGTCCCAACACTCTGTGATGAACTTCATGAAGTTCTGATGTTCAAGCCAACAGTTGTTGAATTTGAAAGGCTTAGGTCCCCAATTCAAGGTCGAGGTAACCAGCCACACCGGACAATGATCTGAGATGTCTCTATCACCTACCCACTGAGCACTGACATTCCACATTGTAATTAACCCCTCAGTCAACAAAAATCTGTCCAACCTACTAGCCCTCCCATCAGAGCCATAACAAGTGAATTTCTTACAGTGACTGGTGTATCGCAGGGGATTTCAATGCAGTTATTTCTAGGGGTGAGAGAAGTGGGTGTTCCTCAAGCTTCAGTAACATAGAGGCAAGAGAATTTTTGTCCTTCGTGGAGGATATGGAGGTTGTGGATGTGCCGGTATTGAGGAACCCACTACTACTACTACCTCTTTCACGTCATCATTAAAGGTTTAATAGTAAAACTCTGGGACAAAAATTTTCAGTAAACTCCTCTTTTCTTTTTTAAGTTCTTTCACATATGAACTGTCATCTTTTTTAAGTTCTTCCTCTTCATCTTCTGTTTCCATGGAGTTTTGCACTAGTTTATAAAGTAGAGACTCTCCATCATTCTTTGTAAGAGAAACTTCATCTTCTCTCTAACTTTTTTTCTTCTTCATCCATTGGAGAGGGATGGTTTTGGGTCATTTTTTGATTTGGAATCACCCCTCAGCATCGTTTTTTTCTCCTTTCATCTAAATAAGTGTTATTCACGTAGTTTTGAGTTTTTTTATTTCACCGTCTAAGTGGGTGTTTGTTTTGTTCGTCGTCTTGTGCTACGTAGTTTGGTTTTCCTGTCTTGTTACGATATTTGTTCCGTTCGGATTGATAAATCAACTTCGACTCGCTTTAGATTCAAACTAACAAAGACTTGGTCGCGTCAACGCATGCATCCGAAGGCATGAGTACTCTGGTGGCTTTAATTTTGTCACTTTTGTAGACATTTTGCCGTTTAATGCTATTATCTTGGATGCTGTGAGCTTGCTCGCAGATTCATCCTTTTCAGTTTTAGCAATATGAAATTTGTATTGTTTTTGATGTAATCAATTGATTTAAATGAATGAATACATTATTTAGTCAAAATAATAATAATAACACTTAGTGGCCATGACAAAACAGGGTACGGGAGCAATAGTTGAAGAGACCGGTACTCCAAATGGTCCAATTTCTACTAGTTGCTATTGAGATCCCCACTTTTTCTAAAACAACACTTACAAACATTGTTTTATTTTTTCCTTTTCAATTTAAACTTTTACCACCATCCAAATATAAACCTTTTGATGGAGTTTGGTCCAACACACATATGTCTAAACTATAGAGCAACAGGTTTTTTATGAGCCTATTTTCTTTCTCTTTTTCTTCCAGGGTCGTCGTGTATAGGAATTTTGGGGCCTAAGATTCTTGTTGAGTTAGATCAATGTTTACTCGAGTTGGTTGATGACTCCAGTCTAATCAAGTTGGTAATGATCTCATCGGTTGATCTTGATTTAGTCAAGTATGCGATGATCTGGTCATTGAATCTGATCAACGTAGCTTATAACTCAATCGAGGCAAATCTAGAATATTTGGTGAAGACGAAGAAGATCGCTTCTACGTCTCTTTCACTTTCATGTTTCAAATCAAAATATTGAACATCCATGTTCTACTAGTACATGACATCGATATCGATAATAGATATCATATCACCCTGTTTGGTATCTTTAGTGATATTCTTATCAAAGCATCAAGTATGATGCCTTTATTTATGCTAAATAATCTTTGAGCATCACATTCAAACACAGTCTCTTAATTAGTTGTTGAAATTTAGCCAATGTAATACATAAACACATGCTTATAAGGAAGGATTTTGGGTAAAATCATCAAAGAATTCAAAGTTTGTGAATTTTTATGAAGTGCATGGGGTGTGAACAAAACAATTTATTTAATCGGCGCTATTTCAATCGTTATTTCAATGATGCAATCTCAATCGTTCATCTTCTAAGGCACTAATGTGTAGACAGTACTAATTTATTTAAACAATAGAAAAATTTACATGATTCAGCAGTTTTTGCCTACATTTATCATACATCATAAGAACATTCCACTTTTTTTTTTATGTTTATAAGAACATTCCACTATAACTTGATAAAGATAATGTTCCAGAGTGGGCTCAAGGCCCAATGCAGTCCAGCATGGCCCAATAACTACTACTATAAATATGGCACGAATCTCAAGGAGTTAGGTACGTCATTTATTACTATTCACTATTCACTATTGATTGCTGACTTGGGCGTCGGAGTGTACTCGCAGGTACCACCCAGGTGCGACCTAGACTTTGACACCAAGACGTTCAGCGACCGAGCTACAAGACTACATCAGAATCATACCTAGAGATCAGTACGGATCATTGGCGACCACAGTGGGAGCAACTGAACACTTCCACCATGCAACAAAAGAGGCACGCCACGCGAGCCTCATCGAGAGCCGACCCTTCCGGACGGAATGCAATCCCTCAGCAAACCCCGGAGGGCGTCCCACTGACCATTCACGAATCGCAGGACAACGCTCGTCAAGAACCTCTCGTGCGGGCGCCGAGGCCAATCTTGGAGCGAATCTCGCGGCTGCTCAACAAAGAATCGCCGACCGAGCCGGTCGATGCGAGAATAGATGCCTCGTGCTCGCGCGACGTGACTCGAGCTTTCCTGCAGTTACGCAAAACAAAAATCGACATCGCCGACCGGGAAGCACTTCTTTCTCACTACGAAAGGGATCCATCCTCCGCCTCACAAGCGCGAATCGCGAGGGACCTCCGCACAAATGCGCCCTTCCAAAGAAGCATGCAACTCCTCCTGGACGGAATGACCGACCTTTCCGCTGGCCCGCCCGAAGACACCGATCCCCAGCGCAGGTTAGGACTAGAAAGGTCTCCCACTCGCAGGGCGTCGCGATCGCGCCTCCTGTCACACGGCCAAGATTATGAAGACTCAAGTTACAACCGGAATCGCACCGCTCCCTACTAGGTATTCTCGGCCGAGTCGTCCGGTTCACGCAAGTCGAGGAGCCGGTCGTGGGATTCGTATGGTGATTTGGACAACTACAAAGGCGAGGACACATCCCACCGGCCGAAAAGAGATGTGCTCGAGCGAGAGAGGCAATCGTTCGCCCAGCTCTCCTTGTGCGGCCACATGACGGGCGCGCTACGAGTACCCGTCAATGAACTACGCGCATTACAACCTTATGGAGCGGGGAGTTGGCGGCCGGGCATGGGCCGTTCTCAAGAGAAATCGACGTTACGCATCCCCGTGGATTTGAAAAGCCACCCAACATGAATAAGTTCGACGGTCGCGCGATCCTGATAAACACGTCCGTTATTTCAACAACTACTGCAGCCTATAGAGAGCTAAGCCCGACGATGAAGTGCGGACTTTTTCCTCGCCGCTCGATGGGAGAGCGCTCGAATGGTGGGAATCATTGCGCCCAACACCATCACCTCTTGGGAAGGTTTGGTCGCAACCTTTTGGCCAATTACACCGCCAACCGCTGTCGGTAAAATATGAGGAACACGCTTGACACGGCCGCTCGTTCGGGAGAACGAATCACCGAGGCATTATATTGATCGCTTCAACACGCAGGCGTAGACTATCCGCGACTTGACCGACAAAGACAAACCGAAATATCTCGGCGGGAATACGAGCGGATCACGATTTTGCAGAGGAGTTCATCCTCAACCGCTACATGGATCTTGGGGTATTTTTGAGAAGGGCCAACGACCACATGGGCTACGAGGAGACGCTCGCAGGCTAGGCGGGGCGCCGTGTGCGACCCAAGGAAGAGCATGGTAGGTCGGCAAAAGAGCCGAAGAAGCGCAAGGAAGGTCGGTCGGATTTTCGCCGTAAAAGTTCGAGCACCGCACCAGCCAATACGCCCATCGCACAAATATATATGGATCGCCGAATAACGAGTTTGCCGATGTCAAGCGCCCCGACCCACTCGTTCTTAAGAAAGGCGGCGGTTTACGAAGAAGTATTGCGGTACCATAAGAGCAAGGGCCACGATACTAACGAATGTATGGCCCTAAAAGATGACATAGAAAACCTCATTCGAAGGAAAGTTGACCAAGTATGTCGGGAGGAAGGAAACGACCGATCGGAAGAAAAGATCGAGGCCGAGATGGTCGCTCAAAAGAAAAAGTAACCACTCAAGCAATTGAGGTCACGCGTAAAAGAAACTTCGGAGGAGGACTACAGCGATCCGGAGAGGTCGCAGGTCGTAATGGTCATCCACGGAGGAACCCTTTAGATCGCTTGGATTCAAAGAAGGCGACCAAGAGAAAGTGGAACGAAATTCTAATGGTCGGGTCTTCTTCAAAGACGACCAATCTCTAACAGATCGATTTCGCTTTGGTGACGAGGATTTGCTCGATGGGCGGGTTAACGATTATGTTCCTCCGGTCATATCTCGCGGTCATGGGAAACTCCGAAGTCGAGAATACTTGGTCGATCGTGGAAGCTCTACGAGATATCATGTTCAAGAATTGGTGGACAAATTGAGTATCGATCAGTGGCGAAATCATCCTCGTAACGACCCAACCCCTCGATCGGTTTTAACGAGCAATCACTTACCCGCTGGGTACCTTGGAGTTGTTGGTCACTTTCGCGACGATGCCAATGGGAGTACATCTTACAGACTCGGCCGGGACGACGTTCTTAGTATTGCCAATCAAGTCATGCTATCATTGCATTATCGTAGGCCGACTTTGGGAAAACTTGAAGCGATCGTGTCAACAAATCCACTTAAAGATGAAGTTTTACGATAAAAATGGCGTGTCGCTACCTTAGCGGCAGATATGGAAGCGGCAAGAAGAGTCACTACATTTATCGTGACATATGTGACACTCAGACTTTGGACCGCACGCTCACAATTCGGGAAGGACACCAAGTAAACCTAGTGATCCGGATGCCCGCTATAACTCGAGATAGCGACTTCGGAAGAGGAGATGATGATTTAGCCCGTGAGCTAAAGAAGAAACTCAAACGACCGGAACCCCATGGGCAATTTCTCGACGTTCAGTTGGGCGATGACCCAGCCAAAACTGTAAAGATTGGAAGCGACCTTCCAGAACAGGTCAAGCAGGGATTAATCACTTGTCTCGTAAAATATGCCGATTTGAGCCGGCGGCGGCATCGATATGCCCGAGTTCCTATGGAGGTCGCTTGTCATCAACTATCGATTGATGCAAAGAAGAAGCGGCGGCCGCTCGGCGAAGAAGAGTCCGAGAATGAAGAGAAGGCGCAGCAAATGCCCAGCAAAGGAACGACTTGGTTAAAGCAAATTTCGTTGAGGAGATTAAGTACACAACTTGGCTTTCGAACGTCGTGCTAGTAAAAAAAAGAAGAACGGAAATGGCGAATGTGCGCTGATTACATCGACCTAAATAGGGCGTGCCCTAAGGACGCTTTCCACACTCCCCGGTATTGACAAGTTGGTCGACGGCGCCGGGTTACAAGTTGCTTTCCTTCTTGGACGCATACTCGTGCTACAACCAAATCGCTATGCACCACGGATCGTCACAAGATCGCTTTCATGACCGACTGTGTAATTTTTGCTACAAAGTGATGCCTTTTGGATTAAAGAACGCTGGGCGATATACCCGCGTATGATGAGCAAGATATTTGAAAAGGATCGGTAGGTGTGGCGAGGTGTATCTCGATGACATGATCATAAAGAGCAAATCGGATGATGAGCACGTTAGCGACCTTAACGAAGTTTTGAGAGGAGGCAAGGAAGAATTCTCTTAGGTCAACCCCGAGAAGTGCGTTTGGGGTGCGAGCCGGGAAATTCTTAGGTTTCCATTTAACGGAGAGAGGAATCGAAGCAAACCCCGACAAGTGTAGGGCGGTCATTGAAATGAGACCGCCAACCACTAAGAAGAAATCCAACAATTGAACGGCATGGTCGCCGCCTCTCTCCGATTCATACCCCAACAGATGCAAGTCGCTCCTTTGTTCAAGCTTCAAAAGGACGCTGATTTTGAATGGATCGATCGATGCCAAGAGAGCGTTGGGCGATCTAAAAGCGCCCCGACCAATCCGCCCGCGTCGACCAAGCCGCTCCCTGTGGGGATACATCGATCTATATTTAGCAATTACGGAGGAAGTCTTAAGTGCCGCCCCGGTCAAAGAAAGCGACACAAAACAAAGTCCTATATACTTCATTAGCAAAGTCCTACAGGACCGTAATCCCGCTATCGAGGATCGAAAAGTTGACGCCGCACTCATCGTAGCCGCCCGCAGTTAAGGCCGTATTTTGTTGCGCATCAAGTAGTGGTGAGAACCGATCAACCAATACGACAGATCTCCACGCACCGGACTTGGCGGGCGCATGATTAAATGGGCGATCGAACTAAGTGAGTTTGGAATAAAGTTTGAGCCAAGGCCTGGCCTAAGGCGCAGATTTTGGCCGATTTCATAGCCGAGATGACCCGAGCTCGTGGCGTGCGCCCAATCACCACCGGACGTTACACGCCGATGGCTCGCCAAACTCCAAAGGAAGTGGGGCCGCTAATTTTGGAAAATTCTCGCAGTTTGGTCGTAGAAGTTGTCACTTACTTTCGCTTTCCACACTTCAAATAATCAGCAGAGTATGAGGCTTGCATAGCGGGGTTATTGCTCGCCAAAGAATTCAACGTCGAACAAGTGGAATTGCACTCGACTTCTCTCTTGGTCGTTTCCCGGATCAAAGAGTTATATGATACCAAAGATGAAACATTGAAGCACTACCGGCTAAGGTAAGGGGAGTTGCTCGAGAAATTCGACCGAGCGGGTGAAGCACGCCCCAAGAACGAAAACGTCCGAGCGGACATTCTCTCGGTCGGCTAGCACCACCAAAGTGCCCGGAACCACCGGCTTGATACAAGAAACCCTTACTCGACCGTCCGTGGCGACCAAGATCGACAAACTCGCTTCATGTCTATGCATTGACCTACAAAAGATTGGATCACTCCCATATTACAATATATCTTGAACGGTGCGAGCCGCACGATCAAAAGGAGGCAAAACTTTTAAGGCAAATGAGCAACAAAGTATTCCGCTGCTCAAGGGAAGCTTTATAGAAGAGGTTTCTCATCCCCACTGCTCAGTGCTTAACGTCACGCAAGCGGACCATGTTTTAAGAGATATCCACGAAGGTTTATGTGCGATCACTGGGGAGGTCGCTCCGTAGCAAAACGGGCGTTAAGAGCGGGTTTCTATTGGCCAACCATGGAGGAGGACGCCAAAAACTTGGTTCAAAAGTGCAACAAGTGTCAAATTCACGCAGACGTCCACATCGCCTCGCTCGAGAGCTCATGAGCCTAAGCGTCCCTCGCCGTTTGCACGGTGGGGATGGATCTCCTCGGCCGTTCCGCCGCCCGAGTGCCAATTTAAATTTCTCGATTGTAGCGATTGATTACTTCACCAAATGGATAGAGGCCGAGCCATTAGCGACCATCACAATGCCAACCGACCAAGTTTTTCAATGCAATGTTTTAGCCCGTTTCGGCGTTCCCCAACAATTGATAACAGATAACGGGACGCAGTTTGCAGACAGGAAATTCGGAGAGATGCTGGCAGATTTGGGTATAAAGCAGCGTTTTACCTCAGTCGAGCATCCACGGACCAACGGCCAAGTCAAGCGGCCAATGTGGTCATCTGCGCGAGGATCAAGAGAAGATTGGGCGAGGCCAAAGGTAATTGGGTAGAAGAGTTGCGATCGGTCCTTTGGGCGTCATCGAACGACCCCACATTCAACGACGGGTGAGTCGCCTTCTTCGTGTTAGTCTATGGTATGGACGCCGTAATTCCAATCGAGATGGGCGAATTGAATTGGAGGCGACCAACCCACCACCGCGCGGAAGAAAATGAGCGAGCCACCGAGAAGAGCTCGATCTAGTAGACGAGCTACGAACCAAAGCTTCCTCAAAGAACAATAGTCAAGCGTAAGGTCGCCGCAAGATATAATTCTCGCGCGCGTAAAAGGGAATTTTCAATTGGTCACTCGTTCTCGACGCGACGCGGACGTGAAACAAGAACGCTCGGCAAGAGGAAGCTCGCACCAAATCGGGAAGGACCTTATCGCATAATCAACAAGACAGGCAAGGAGCTTATGAGTTAGAGACTATGAATGGAGCGACCATCCTAGGACATGGAACGCAGAAAAGCCGAGGAAATACTATGTATAGATGCCAAGCATGTTTCAAACAATTCGAAATTAATGAAAAGCGGTGGCGCTCTTTTTCCCAGGGGGTTTTTTACAGAGGCCCGACCTTTTAAAACTTGTTGTTTATCTCATGCACGATTGTATGACCGTCCGCTCATCATGCAAGTAGCAATAGAAGCGGCCGAGATGTCACCGAGTTGACTAATGCCATCGAATGGTAAAGCGAGAGCCGCTCCGAGTAGCGCCCGAAATTATAAAGTGCCATCGAATGGTAAAATGCGAGCCGCTCCGAGTAGCGCCCATAAATTATCAAGTGCCATCGAATGGTAAAATGCGAGCCGCTCCGAGTAGCGCCCATAAATTATCAAGTGCCATCGAATGGTAAAATGCGAGCCGCTCCGAGTAGCGGCCCATAAATTATAAAGTGCCATCGAATGGTAAAATGCGAGCCGCTCCCGAGTAGCGCCCATAAATTATCAAGTGCCATCGAATGGTAAAATGCGAGCCGCTCGAGTAGCGCCCATAAATTATCAAGTGCCATCGAATGGTAAAATGCGAGCCGCTCCGGTAGCGCCCATAAATTATAAAGTGCCATCGAAGTGGTAAAATGCGAGCCGCTCCGAGTAGCGCCCATAAATTATAAAGTGCCATCTAATGGTAAAAGCGAGCCGCCCGAGTAGCGCCCATAAACTTGCAAAGTCGCCATCGCGTGGCCTAGAACGAGCCGCCGCGCGAGTAGCGCCTGCAAACTCGCGAACTTTAAAAGGCGAAGTAACAACTTGCGAATATTGAAGGTCGTAGAATGGCCGACAATTTAAACGGCGGAACCGTGGACATTCATTAAACCGAGATTTCCAATCGAGTTACAAGTTAAAATCAACCGCTCGCTCGGCGGGCAAAGCAAAATGATTCAAAATATTTAAAAGTCGCCGCAGCGGCTAAACAACAAAAAGTAAAACTACGTACTAAACACCGCCGCAGCGAGGCCAAACAAAAAGCAACTAAAGCTAAGGTACGATCAACAGAAAAACAACGACCGCTCACGGACGACTTTCCCTTTTTCGATTTTTGAGGAAGAACGATCTCTTGACCGACCACGCAATGCTCATAGTTGACCACGGCCTCATCAACAAACAAAGATGGGTTTACAAGCTTTATCCGTCAACCGCATTGGTAAATTGGTATTTGGCCGCTCCCAAAGCCCTAGTAATGACGGGCTCCTTGAAGAGATCCCTATACTTATCTTTCTCCTTCTCCACAGCGTCATTCCCGATCGTCGCCAAAGAAGTAACTCGATCAAACAATTCTTGTTTCTTCTCGCTCGGTAGCGCCCGACTTCTTCTTCGCCTTTAATTTTCTCAACGATCGCTTTATCCTGGCGGCAATGATCGCATCGTCCCCGAGCCGCTTTGGCGCCGGTTTAGCGATCGATCACCAAGGCCGCCATCGAATTTTCGGCTTCAAGTTTCTCCGAATGTAGCAACTCACAACCTTTGGTTCGATCTCTTCGAAGTTTCTTGAGCAAACCGATCCCTTTCTTCTCTCATTTCGCAAGGACAACAAAGCGGATTGCGCTTTAAACGACTTGTCCGACGGATCGCCTTCAAGATAAGAAATTTTACTTAAGGCTCGCCTACCTTTCGACGGTCGGCTTTCCCTCTTGATATTTTGCGAAGAGTTGGTCGGCGCCTTCATCGCATCGCCCATCACCTTAAAAGGCTCTTCCTTGAAACGAGCACGATCCTCGCCCCGAGGCCAAGCGGATCAAGGTTAGGCGACCGGGCCGGAATGACCTTTGCTTGGTGGCTCTTGTGTTTTTTCTTCTCGGTAGGTCGCAATCATCTTGGCGCCTCCTTTTGGTCGATTTCTCGATTGCAACAGTTCGGGAAATGACGTTCTGCTGGGGTTGGTCGCAGGGCTATCCAGACATTAATCAGAACGGCTCGCCACAACGACCGCTTTTTGAGATGCGTCGTTGCCCCCGAGGGGAGAGTTATCCCCATCCTCACCGGACCACTTTGGGAAAAGAAGTCAAAATCTCGAACGCCCGCCATTTCAAATTGCAGAAAAACAAGATGCGTTAGCGATTCGCAAACAATTTGAAGAAAGCAAATAAATCTTAAAACTTCTACCAATAGCCGCTTTGCTTTGGCCTTTGTGCCACGGCGCTACTATCTTATTGATTTTAATGCGACCACCTTGGGCGCAAGAGGCGACTACCTCGAGCTCATGGATCGTATCAACGTCCCCAATATTGAGCTCGATTTCCTTATAAGAATACGCCCGTGTTTCTTTAAAAAATGGTCATATGACCGCATTTGCGGTCGACAAGGCGCCCCAAAGATTTTTCCTGTATCAAAGTGGCTATCCCTTTCATCGCCTTCCATCGTACCTGAACGGCCCGAGAAGAAGTCGTTTTTCCACCCGCTTGGCAAAGACTCCATGTACGGCTTGAAAAAGTTGTATTGCGACTGCTTTTTGAGAGAGACGGCCTCTTTACTTGATCCTTTGGTACCGTGCTCATAGAGATAGCTCATCTCCATGAGGGTAAAAATAGCCTCAATGAGACCGGCCGCCCAAGCGCTGTTAGGGCGTCCTCGTAACCTTGAATGAACGCCTGCCGTTCGGGTTTAATGGGAGGAGTGCGACCTTAAGGTAGCGGAGGACTTGTCGTTGAAATTTCGTAAAGGGAGGGACGATCCCCATCCGCTCAAAGACGACCCGGTACATCGTAAATTTTAGCTCATCATGCCGGTCGCTATGTTCTCATCCTTTTCCATGCCCTCCACCCGCCAAACCTTCAACATAAAATCTGCAGCAGTCAAGTCTTGTTCGTCCGAGGAATGGCGGCGGACTTTACTCCTATGATTCCTTAAGATTTCGAAACCCAAGACATATCTTGCTCGGCGCCATGTCGGGATCAATCTGCTTCGCCCCAAAGCCGCGTCTTGAACCGCGCCGCACACGACTTGCAAGGGCACGGATTCTCAACGGCTTTGAACACCGATCGTAGTCTCGGAAAGAAAAGAGGTCGAACATTCCGCAGCTTTCCCGGGGTTTGGAACCACCTCACTTCGGTCGGACATTCGAGAGACTCGGAAGACGACATCGAGATCGAACTCAAGTTCCGGCGACCCGCTTTTGATTTCAAGACGACCTATCTCGTGGGTGATTCATCTCTCGAAGGGACGGCGACCTCCGGAGGAGTGCTCGGTTGAGCCATTGCTTTAGCTATAGACACGTACCGGGCTCCCGGAGATTCGGCGAGTTTGTTTTGTCCGGGCCAGAGTAAACCTGCAGAGAGGGAAGCGGTCAAGATCGAGCACACAGTTAGAGGGGGCGACCTGGTCGTCCCCCGACCTGCTACCCCCTCCGCTGGTTGGAATGTAAAAAGAAAAAATATATATATATATAGCGATCAAAGTTAAGGGCGTTCGTATGTTACCCGAAAGCGGGAAGATGAATCGCGCGCGGGGCACGCGGCGAGCTGTTCCCGAGCGGCGACGAGCGGTGAGACAATGAGCCAATGTCGTTTTCGAACTTTCAAAGCAGAGAATGAGGCAAGAGTAAAGGGTGATTTTCTCCAAAGCCCCCACCACCTTATATAGTGGGCCAATGGGCACTTCAGGCCCAAAAGCGAAGAGACGCACCTCTTCACTTTCTCTCATTAATCGATCGGGGGAACGAAGAGACACGCTGGGGGAAGCCAAAGGCCACCTTGGAATGCGTGAAAATCACAAAGCAGAAATCACCGTATCCTCGGTACTCATAGTCGTGCTCACGCATGCTCTTGGCCGCTCATTGGTTGCAACTTGCTTTTTAACATCACTCAAAGTCAAGAAATCAAGCCTTAGCCCGCCTCTCGACCCGGGCTTGGGGGCAAATCTGCTTCAGAGTGGGCTCAAGGCCCAATGCAGTCCAGCATGGCCCAATAACTACTACTATAAATATGGCACGAATCTCAAGGAGTTAGGTACGTCATTTATTACTATTCACTATTCACTATTGATTGCTGACTTGGGCGTCGGAGTGTACTCGCAGGTACCACCCAGGTGCGACCTAGACTTTGACACCAAGACGTTCAGCGACCGAGCTACAAGACTACATCAGAATCATACCTAGAGATCAGTACGGATCAGATAACAATGACATAATTAAGTTTTTTGGTCCGAAACTTGGAACAATGTAAGAACATTCCACTATAACTTAATCAAGATCACAATTTTACAAGTTTTTTGGTCCAAAACTTGGAAACTGATTAAGTCATAAGTTTTCCGCTCTGGAACTTGGAAATCAGCCCCAAAGTGTATCGCCCTTATAAATCCAAACTTGTATAGTTCAACTCAATTTTTTAATAATAATAATAATAATAATTCAACTCAATTTTTTAATAATAATAATAATAATAATAATAATAATAATAATAATAATAATTCAACTCAATTTTTTAACCGTGCTCAGTTAGAAGTTAGGAGCAAACTTGTATAGTGGCCATGACAAAACAGGGTACCGGAGCAATAGTTGAAGAGACCGGTACTCCAAATGGCCCAATTTCTACTAGTTGCTATTGAGATCCCCACTTTTCCTAAAACAACACTTACAAACATTGTTTTATTTTTTCATTTTCAATTTTAACTTTTACCACCATCGAAATATAAACCTTTTGATGGAGTTTGGTCCAACACACATATGTCTAAACTATAGAGCAACAGGTTTTTTATGAGCCTATTTTCTTTCTCTTTTTCTTCCAGGGTCGTCGTGTATAGGAATTTTGGGGCCTAAGACTCTTGTTGAGTTAGATCAATGTTTACTCGAGTTGGTTGATGACTCCAGTCTAATCAAGTTGGTAATGATCTCATCGGTTGATCTTGATTTAGTCAAAGTATGCGATGATCTGGTCATTGAATCTGATCAACGTAGCTTATAACTCAATCGAGGCAAATCTAGAATATTTGGTGAAGACGAAGAAGATCGCTTCTACGTCTCTTTCACTTTCATGTTTCAAATCAAAATATTGAACACATCCATGTTCTACTAGTACATGACATCGATATCGATAATAGATATCATATCACCCTGTTTGGTATCTTTAGCGATATTCTTATCAAAGCATCAAGTGTGATGCCTTTATTTATGCTAAATAATCTTTGAGCATCACATTCAAACACAGTCTCTTAATTAGTTGTTGAAATTTGGCCAATGTAATACATAAACCAATTGTCAAACACATGCTTATAAGGAAGGATTTTGGGTAAAATCATCAAAGAATTCAAAGTTTGTGAATTTTTATGAAGTGCATGGGGTGTGAACAAAACAATTTATTTAATCGGCGCTATTTCAATCGTTATTTCAATGATGCAATCTCAATCATTCATCTTCTAAGGCACTAATGTATAGACAGTACTAATTTATTTAAACAATTAATAGAAAAATTTACATGATTATAAGAACATTCCACTTTTTTTATCATACATCATAAGAACATTCCACTTTTTTTTTTTTTTTATGTTTATAAGAACATTCCACTATAACTTGATAAAGATAACAATGATATAAGTTTTTTGGTCCGAAACTTGGAACACTGTAAGAACATTCCACTATAACTTAATCAAGATCACAATTTTACAAGTTTTTTGGTCCAAAACTTGGAAACTGATTAAGTCATAAGTTTTCCGCTCTGGAACTTGGAAATCAGCCCCAAAGTGTATCGCCCTTATAAATCCAAAAATCTCACCTAGGAATTACAAAAAATGATAACACTCAAAGTTTACAACACACTCGATGTCTCTCTACATTTAGCACCACGCCTCGGGCGTCTCTTGCATGCAGCGCACCTTCAATGATACAATTCTAACAAACTCAAACAAAACCAAGCATATCTGTCGGTGAGTTACCTTGTGACATTTTGTGGTGGTGCACTATTGAACTCAACTAACTTGTCGCTAGGGTTGCTGAATATTTATGGCAACTTACCTTCGTATTGTCGGTAAATTCTTTGTTACAGTCACGTCATGCATTCATACTAGTAACTTGTACAAGGAGCTCAATATTTATGACAACTTTCTTTTAATTTGTTTTCATTATTTTTTCATGAGAATATTAACAAGTCCTCTATAAGTATAAGAAATTAAAAGAGGTAGTTTTTGTTTTTTTTATAAACCGGGTATCATTTGCGTGGAACTATAGAGATTAATCTCTCGAACCGGGTAGTACCACAATATGCCGCAAAGCTCTCCCTTAAGTCGGGTAGAATTCGAACTCAAGATCTTGGTTAAACTGGAAGAAACTCTTACCATCTCATCCAAATGTTTTTGGGTTAAAAAGAGGTAATTTATATAGTAAAATAATGTACTTATTACATTTAAGTACACAAGTAAAACAATCATTCACTGTTAGTTGCATTAATAGTTTCAACGAATGAAAATGCTAACTCCCAGTTCGAATCTGAGGCGGACTATGTGCTAGAGTATGTAGTATTTATTTGTCATTTCGTAAAAAAAATACAAGCAAAGCAAATGAAGTGATTAATAAAGATGGACAAAGTGAGAAACAAACCTTAGAGTTTGAGCTTCTAAAATCCAGTGCCATGCACTCTTGGCTTAACCTAGCTAGGCAAAAATGAAATGAAATAGCAGTGAGATATTGGCACGGCTCAATCAAATCCAAAACCCACACACAACACATCTATTCGTGTGTGGTTTTATCTGAGTGAACCAGGCCAATATCACAATAACTACTTCATATAATAGTAGTAGAGTAGTACATTCCACTCCTTGTTTTGTTAGCCTGAAGGAACTAGCTGCTATATATACAGAGAAGAGAAGAAGAGTGAGGTTTAGTTGGAAGGTTGTGTGTGAGAGTGAGAATGAATGTCTTAAGGATGATATTTAAGATATCACAAGAGGGTCTCTGAACATAGCATTTAAAACCTCGACTACCAAAGCATAAAGCTGGGACATAGCATTTAAAACCATTGTTCTCTCCTCCATTCCCACTTTTTGTTTTTCCACTTTTCTTTTGCTCACAAATGCCATCCACTACTTTTAGGTCTAAATTTTAAATGTTGCATTTTTTTAAATAAATAAATAGTGCTAGTAGGAGTGTAGGACTGTTCATATATTGAGTTGGATCAATTTTGTGAGGAAATATCATCTCTTCCTATCTCTGTAATTTTGTTATTTTAACCATCCGATAGGTTTGATTTTAAAATAGTAAATTATGACAGATCCGGAGTAATAGTAGTTTAAGAAATAATATTGATAAATATAAATAATTTTTTGAAGCAAGATAAATATAAATAATTGTGAGTATAAAATTATGTTATAAAATACTCCCTCTATTATAGAATAAAAGGAAAACTGGTCAATAGAAGTTGATGTATCTGATCTCAATTTTGAACGAAATACATCAACTTTCGTTGACTAATTTTTGCTTATATTCGTAATGGAGAGAGTACTCATTTTGTTCCCTTTATAAGAAAATTTGTTGTACGTTCTTTTGTCCTAATTAATCATAAAAATATATATTTTCAAGACACATTAATTGTTAAAATGTTTGCTTCAAAAAAAAATTAATTATTAAAATTTCTTTCATACTCTTATTCAATGTGAGATAAGTTTATTAAAAATCACATAGTATGTATACAAATTTAATAATAGGACTATATTTGAGATAAGATTCAGTGGTTTTGTAACCCAAGAGCACTTGGATGAGATAGCAGGGGTCTCTTCCAAAACAACTAACGTTGTGGGTTCGATTCCACTTTGGGCATATACCGCGGTGTTCAATCTCTTGAGGAGAGTTTTATCGCTCATTGTAGTTCTACCCTCTTTATAGTTGCACACAGATGATACTCAGTTTTTACCAAAAAAAAAAAAAAAAAAAAGACTTTGTGGTTTTGTAATCTGTTCTTAAATTAGGGACCAAAATTTTTACATCTTTCCATTTTTTTCAATTTGTGGTGTTTAAGTGGCCATACGGTTTGTATTGGATTTAGGTAGTTATTTTGGTTTGTATTATTATTAACTATTTACAGAAAGCTTTCAACAAATAATTAATTTTTGATCTTACTTAAAAACAAATTTTGTATTGGTCAACACCGAGTTAGTTACTGCGAGAATCAAACTTGGAAACTCCAGGTCGAAATAGAATTCACCCAACAAACTCAAAGCTAACCCTTTTCTTTGTTTGGAGTACTGGCTGCATTGAAGGGCAGAACTGTAATTGTAAAACTGATTAGGTTGAGGGTCAAGTGTGGCAACAAATAAGAGGTTGGCCATGATGGCGATACTGGTTGTCTAAGAGAAAGAAGAAAGACCATCACATTAAATGAGGGAATCTCGCTCTGAAATGAACAGGCTGCAACATTAATAGGCAAGGTACCCATTAAACTGTGCCTTAAGAACTGTCAAAACCATTTGGATACCTTTTGAGAGATGAGAGAGAGTTAATTGAGAGGAGGACTAAGGAGGTGGGGGGGTTGACTTGCAGAAGAGAAAAAGCAATGTTATGAGATTAAAGTCTTTTTTTATGTTTGCTCAATATGGCAAAGCAGTATCTCTGTCACAATATGAACTCTTGTTTTATATACACCCATGCTTCAACATGGTTTGTTGTTTGGTTGATATGGTATTTATGGGAACCATTAATAATACCCCATAATATCTACAACAAGAGAATACTCCATGGTACCTTACTAATAAATAACATGAACTTCGCACCAAAACTATCTCTTGATTTTTTTAAAGGAATCTTAGGATAAGTGCATAAAAATTAGCAGATAAATTAACTTACAGTAGATGAGATGAGATAACAAGTACTATAGCAAATTAAATTTAAAGTGTTTGGTAGAAGTTATTAGTGAAGTTGCTTTGGAGTCCAATAGTGTCAAGATTCTCGAGTTGTTGGATGTTAAATGCCCTTGGATCTCACTCTCAAAAGTTTGCTCAAAGGGATTAGAGTTCCTAAGCATATATCTCTACATTTACATCCGGAGGTAGTCTCCACGTTGGCACTTCAGCAAGCTTTGGCGCCAAAACGTCCCCCTTCCCTCCAATTTTCCAGCCACTCACTCGCTGCCACGTGTCTTTCTTCCTACTACTCCCATGTGAATTTGTCTTTTCCTTGCTGCCAATCCCACATGACTGAAAAGACTTGTCTCTGAACAAATTGAAGAGTGCAGAAAAAACAAAACAATTCACACACTCAATCTCTCTCCCCACTCCTCCCTCATTCTCCACCGCCGCTTCCTAACCTATCAAGAGAGAGAAAATGATTTTCATCAATTTTGGGAGAGATTGAGAGGGATTTCCGCAGATGAGAGAGAGAGAGAAAGTCACGATCAGAATGAAAGGAAATAAGAAGACGAAGAAGACCGGAAGAGGGAGGGCTAATGCGGTGGTGACCAGCATAAGGTGTCGCGACTCCGGTGAAGATGTGTGGCGTTGTTACGGCGGCAGAAAGTGGGTCGTGGCGTCTGTTTTGCTGCCAACAAATGGGGGAGAGGATGCGTGCGGCGAGGAGAGTGGGCGGCGGCGTTGCGGCGGTTTTGAGGTGGACGGCCACCGCCTCACTGCATTAGAGCTAGAGCTAACAGTGCGATTCTCGTACATATTTTTTAGAAATTTCCTCTTCTTCTACTCTTAATCCTATTCTGCTATTGTTAATAATTCTTCCTTAATATTTTCAGAAAAATAATAATTCTTTTTTGATCTGATGAAGAAGATGATGAAAGGGGTCGTAGTTTCTATGGAGCCTCTTCAAGATGTGTATATGGATCAGAAAACCAGATTGAGACACCAAAGTCTATTACATGACTATGAAGACCTTCATCAGGTAACTATAACCCTTTTCCTCTCTTTTGTCAAATATTCAATTGTTCTTTCATGGCTTTCTCTGGATCTGGTTTTTTCTTTCTTTCTTTGTGCCTTTTAGTTTTTGATTTAGATCTATTAAATCCCCTTTCTTTTGATTGCAAACTGATGTTATGTAGGTTTGACAATGGGAGAAACAGAGAGAGACATAGATCAGAGAAAAGGGAAGTGCTGGGAACTCACCATAATAACTTACGAATGCTTTCCTTTTAGGTTTTGATTATGTTTTGAGTATTTTCACTATGAATTAATCTAGAGAGAAAATTTTATGTTGCAATTTTGCCTTAACCTCTCATTGTTGTCCTGATGTGCAATAAAAGTTCTAACGGTGTTTTCCATTAAGAGTTTATGTTGTCTTGTGTTTTTTTGTGTTCAATCCTTATTTCCTATTGTCCAATAAAAGCCAAGTACAGAAGGTGGAGGGGAAACATGAGCAGAAACTGCGATAAGCGTCTTTTTTGGCAAGGTATTGACCTTGATAGTACTGTTAATCTGTTATGCCTTTGGTTGTAAAATGGGACTTGCAACCTATATGTTACATAGCTGTCTATAAGGGTTCATTTGATAACTGTTTTTACTCTCAAATTTGGTGGACTCAAACGAAACTATTTTTTGTTCAACTGGGGTATGAACATCCTATTTTTCGAATGAAGCTTCAACTTTGTGACCTTCAATGTAATTTCATGAACAACTGAATGTGTTTGTTATTTATGTTTACAATTTGAGCTGCCTATTGGAATTGATTGCCACATAGCTTCCATTTGAGTTGCTTTATGATGACCCAGTTGTTCTGATCACTTCATGCAACTGCCTAATTTTTTTCTCATTCGGTTGTTTAATCATTTTAACTCTGACATGCAATGCTTACTAGGTAATCCAATGAATTTCAATGCAATGGAAGAGAATGATGTATTTTTCACTTCTACCCAAGAAGCTAATCATCCACAAAGAAATTGCATTTCCATGGATTCAACTCAGATAGTTCATAACAAATTAGATTCATGGCTTTCATAACAATGAGGAAGGAACAATGAGGTAAATATACCTCGCTCTCTCGTTTTTGTGGTGCTCCTTCCTCTTTTGCTCTCCTTTAGGTATATTTACCCTCATTGTTGTTTGAGTTTAATTTTAACATGTGATTTCAAACTTAGCACTCTGAGAGGTCAAATCACATTCTTCTTATATGGTCTTTTTCTTGCTTTCAAATCATGTCTTGATGTGTATAGTAAGAAATTTTGATTGAGTTTTGAATCTTGCTTCATCGATTTACATTTTTGTAATTTGTATACTAGGGTATTAAAAGTCTATATACATGTCATGTATACTAAATTAACTATTTTAATCATTAAGTTGCCAATTATGGTGATTATGATAATTGGATACTTTAGTTAAACTTTGCACCTTTGAAAAATGTGTAAGACTTTGTATTTGTGGGAACAAAGTGTCTAATGATTGTATGTGTTATTTATCTGGTCTGGCCAATTATTCTCTGATTTAAGTTGTAGTTACTGTTTGCTTTGTTTTGAAGCTAACATAAGCTGTTACAACAGTAGGGGGAAGAAGTTGCTTTGGTGCCTTCTACAGGCAATTTTACTACTAATAAAGTTTATTATATGATTGCATAATTTATATGGCTCTGCATTGTACGTAGAAATTACAAATTAATGCCTTAATTTGGTGAAGTAGGTTTTCCAGCAAATGAAAGCCTACCTGTTGAGAGCTTATGCTTTCCTAGAGCATCTATACAATGGGCAAGTTAATTGGTACTGCTTTTTTCTCCTTTTCTTCTTAAGTCAGTAGAAAGCAATGCAATGCGTATTAACAAGTTTATGATGGCTTTCAGGTGTTATTTCGAATAGATATTACAAATACTTAATAGTTGTTGATTATTGTCTATTTTTCTATTTTCCTCATAATGGGTTGTTATCTATTTGCTTTCAGGAAGACAAGTGTTTGACTTGGGCGATAATGATGCGATTATGGCTCATCAAGAGTAGGAAGTGATAGATCCCACTACGCCAGATTTGTCAAAAAGAGCGCTATAAGCGCCGCTTTAAGTAAAAACGCCACGGATGGCCAAAACAATAACCCATACCCAGCGTTTTTAAAAAATGCTGCCCATCGCTTTAAACGCACTAGCCATACCAGCGCTTTTTAAAAAAACGCTGGTATTGGGTCACACGTTCTCCCAATACCAGCGTTTTTAAAAACGCCGGGTATTAAATCACACGTTCTCCTAATACCCGCCGCTTTTTAAAAACGCTGGGTATTGGGTCACACGTTCTCCCAATACCCAGCGCTTTTTAAAAAACGCTGGGTATTGGGTCACACGTTCTCCCAATACCCAACGTTTTTAAAAAACGCTGAGTTTCTCTCTTTTTCTCTCTCACGGATTCTATCTCTCTCACACCGATCTATCTTCTCCCCCTACCTCTTACTCCGTACGTCTTCCCCCTCTTCCTCTCTTCCCCACTCTTCGACTCTCGCCACTCTCCTCCGCACACTCGTTTTCTCGTTTTCTCTCCTCCGCACACTCGACTCTCGCCACTATCACTCTTTCAAAATCACCAATGGCTGTTACCTTTTCAGATCTACACACAGAAGAGGGTCTCAAATCCCTCGATGAATTCCTCTCTGGAAAGACTTATATTTCTGGGTAACACTAATCTCCTCTCACTCAATTTCTCTTTTAATCGTTCTTTCAATAAAAAAATTGTTTTCTGTTATTGATTTTGAGATTTGGTTGTCTGAAATTCGAATTGGGGTTTTTCAATTTAGGGATCAATCGACTAAAGATGATATCAAAGTGTATACTGCTGTTTATTTCTGTTGATTTCTGAAATTCTAAGATTATGATTTTAGGTTTTACTCTTAGATTTTGAATAGTAATAACTTTGTGTGAAATGGATTTGTGTTTGTATGTAATAGGTGGAGTATCAATTTAGTGATTTGAGATTGAGTCAGAAAATAAGGTTGTGCATGTTTATTCTTTGGATGCTGAGTTTGCAAGGCCACTATGGATTTTTGGTATGAATTCTTATGAATTTGTTCAAAGTCGTAAACAGAGAAACTTAATTGCTTGCGATTCTACAGTGATTCTAAGTCCACTACTGCAAAGTCTTTCTCTTCTAATCTTTTCTCTCATGCAATCAATTCAACGATTTTCTTTGTGTATGCAAAGCGTAAGGGAAGTCATATCTTGGAATTATAGATAATGTGCGTGGCTCAAAACTAACTCTGCTTGATATCCCTTTCACAAATTTAGAAAACATTGTAATTTTTAAAAGTTTTTTCTGCTTGATATCTTGGTCGAACTTTAAGCAACCACTTCGAATTTCTTGGAATGCAGGAACATAGACCTCTGCTTTGCCAATGAGGATGAGGCAACCAAACTTTTAAGGTGGATCGTCTTGAATTAAAATATGACTCGATATTTTAATAGGCTTTAATTACTGCGTGAGGTGCACTTCTTGTTTGAGTATTTTAAGTTCCAAACGATCTAAATTTATATACCATGATGATGAAGGCAATATACCAATTTTGCCTTTGTAATAAGCAATTCAAGTCACAATCGTGCTCGCACATAATTGGTAAATGGTACTAACTCTTTAGTATCACATCTTAATGACATGAGTCAAACAAACCTCTCTCGATAAGTAACAATCAAATCAACTCAATCGTAAAGAAAACTCAAGCAAGTGTTTAGATAAAATTTCAAGAGGCCTTAATACTATTTTAAACATTAACTAACATACTCCATATCCATATGCATGCAACCAACTGATAATTAATTAAAATTAAATGAACATGTGATGCAATTATGATTCTCAAACCCAATTCTCACTTTCACTTTTTTTTTTGTGTGTAGGTGTTAGTGGGAGAGGATTCATAGCACGAGACATTTCTTTTCGTAACACAAAGAGGACCGGGGAAGCATCAAGCAAGTAGCCTCTAAGATCGATTCTGCACTCTCTCGTATTCTACGAGATGTGGTATTTTCTGGATACCAAGATAGTCTATATACTCACACAATGAGACAATTTTTCGTGAGAATGCAAAATCACGAGCACGATTGATTTCATCTTTGGTGATGCCACAGCTTGTTTTCCAAAGCTCAGAAATAAAAGTTAGAAAAGGTTTACCTACTCAAAAGAACACTATCACAGCACATGGTAGAAAAGATCCTTCTGAACCAACTGGTTTTTCATTCCAATTCTGTAATATTTCAGCTGATTCTGATCTTCTACCATATGTTAGTACAATCCCAACTTACCTTGGTAGACCTTGGAAGAGTTATTCAAGAGCTGTGTTTATGCAATCTTTTATGAGTGATATTATAAGACCAGAAGGGTGGATGCCTTGGAATGCAAGTAATTTTGGTTTGGATACTTCGTATTATGCTGAGTACATGAATTCTGGACCAGGTGCTGGATTAACTAACAGAGTCAAGTGGCTAGGGTACCCCTGCTTTATATGAAGATAGTATTTGTTGAAGAAAGAATTTATTTTCTGTTTCCAATTTATTGACTGTCTTGTTTTCATTTCATGTGTGTTCTCTAATTTGCTTTAAATAACTGATATAAACTTACTCTACCATTGAATATGGATTTTAGGGGTGCAATGGATATTTTTTTTTTTCAGTACGTCAAACTGGAGATGTGTGGAAGCTCTTGGTGATTACTTATCAGAAACGAATGTCATGGGAATTTGTAAGTAATTTATCAGAATAGTTGTTTTGAGAAGTTGATGGGCCAACACATACATTGGTAAGTTCAATGGTTTCTTTTGTGAAGTTTAGTGTGTATTTGGTTCTGTGGTGACGAAAATTCATTTTGATTGAAAGTGAGTTGAATGTTAAGAGAATGGTATCAGTATTCAGTAGACTAGTTTCTTACAATAATTCAACCATAAATGAAATGAACTCTTTCCATCTTTTGTTTTGGTAACAACTTGAAAACTTGATTAGTGCGATTATGATGTTAGTTTTGAGTTTCACCATGCTAATTACAGCTTGAACACAGAGTTCAGAGTTGCTTTGATTTAGCAAATGTCATGTTTCCCGAAGATTGCCAACTTCATATTTGTTAGTTTATAAAACAAATTTTAGTCTTTCAAGTCAATTGTCAAATAACGGCTTCATTTTTAAACTTCCTTTTTTATATCACTAAATCTTCATGGTTGCCAACTTCATCAAAGTTAGCTCATACTGATTTAATCCACTTTAAGTTATGTTGTTTTCTAGTGCACTACTCAGTATTTGTAATTTTCATATATGTTGTGGGTATTATCTTGAAATAATATGATGTATCGATTTGTTTCAACATTTTTAGCGGTCATTCGTGTATCTTATTTGATATGCACTATATTTAAATTGGCTTGAAATATATTCGCTTAATGACTTTGTGTAATTGTGTTATTGTTTTTCGATTTTTGAGAAGAGCCCAACCAAGATCAAGAACTATGGGATATGGTTGAGGTACCAGAGTAGAACTGGCTATCACAACATGTACAAGGAGTTTTTGTATTTATTTTATTTTGATTTAATAAATTTTGAGAGTTTCTTTGTTACGTATTTCTAATTTTGATAAATAAATTTTGAGAGTTTCTTTGGATGTATTTTGGATGTATGATTTATTTAATTTTTTTTGATGTATGATTTAATTCAGATTTAAATACAACAAATTCATAGATATCACTATTAAAAAATATTTTGGATGTATGATTTAATTTTTTTGTTGCAAATATAAAATAGAAAATACACAAAAGCTGAAAAAATTTAAAAAAAAAAAAAATTAAACAATGGGCAGCGCTTTTAAGGAAGTCTTTGCCTATAGAAAAGCAAGTTTGGGCAATGGGCAGCGCTTTTTAGGAAGCGCTGCCTATTTGAGGACGTGTTTGGGCAATGGCGCGCGCTTTTTAGGAAGCGCCGCCTATTTGAGGACGTGTTTGGGCAATGGGCGCGCTTTTTAGGAAGCGCCGCTGCCTATTTGAGGACGTGTTTGGGCAATGGGCAGCGCTTTTTAGGAAGCGCTGCCCATTGTTGGAGTGGAATACCCAGCGCCACGTTCTGCAGCGCTCAAAACGCTGCCCATGGATGAAAAAAAGCGCTGCCTATATACTAATTCTGTTGTAGTGTCCTCAACGAGCTGCTTTTGATTTATATTACCTCATGTATTAAGTTATTGTTGATGTTGTTTTTGATGGGTATAGATATCCTACCTAGAACTTTTTAATGTTTTCCCCATATCTAGAACTCTGAACTTCTAACTTTACATTATATACCAATTTCTTTTTTATTTTATTTGTTAGTGTCTCTTAAGACTTTTTATAGTGTTGCTCTAATTTCTATAGCTCTTAAGTTTTTTTTTTTTTTAATAAGGCTATAACTCTTAACTTTGTTATGTATGCTCTATTTTATTTCTAACTATACTTACCATTATCAAAAATTCACCTAATGTATTTTAATTGTGGCAAATTTATTAAACTTATTATCTTTGTTGTATTCCATTAGTTTTTTTTAATGTTTTTTATTACTTTGCAAATATTTAGGTTCATATATAATTAGTCAATAAACAAATTTTCCTTATATATCTCACTATGATACCAACCTTAACACACAACATGTTCAAATGTCACTTTAAGATACATTTCAAAATGTCCTTTTAATTTCTTTGTATTTTTTTAAAGTTTCTTTCATATTGTAATCTACTATTGTTATCCATGTGAATCTTCTAAACACATTTTAATTGTTAGAATTTGACTTTAATTAATATTAACCTAATTTTGGTTTTATAATGCTTCCAAGGTCTCTAAAGCTTTGGCCCCGTGCATCGCACGGGTGAACGCACTAGTGTATATATACATCTAATAGCTTGGGAACTGAGTCATCTTTATTAGCCATCGTCCGCACAATGGTTTCTCTCTCTAAAAATATGAAAAATTCATAGAAGTTAAAAGAGATCTACAATTGGACCATTTGTTTCGTAACTGACAAGGTATAGTGCTTGGAGAAGAAAATACTTAAACCACTAGAGATGAGTTACATTCTAACCAAAGAGAAGACCAATTTTTAGAGGCAGCAATTTTAACAGCAGACATAGCAAGCTCCGCAAAAAAGGTTGTCGTTGAACCCAAATTCATAGTAAAACAACCTAAAATAGAACCACGTCTGTCACGAAAAATACCACCTCCACCAGCTGGCCTAAGACATTCAAGAGTAGCACCATCTAAGTTACCTTCACCTAATTGAAACATCAAAAGAATTAGTTATGGCTTGAGCAAACGTTTCCTCTAAGAAATCAACGTTGGAGAAGACACGGAATAGGCGAGAAAAGACCATGCATAGAACTACGGGCGGATTACCCTCTATGAGATCTGGTCGATATCAACTATTCTAGATCATTATTCAAAAAGTTCTTAGTGAAACAACGTTGAGAGAAAAAATCTAAAATTTTCATACATAAAAAGAAACAATATTACTCAATAATAAGGTCTTAGTCCATTTAACATAGCTCTAATATCACATGTAAGATATGTATAGTTGTGCTGGTTTGATGGAAAGTTTCATGAGTGTTCGCTGCTCAGACGCAGGGTCAACTCCCAGCGGACACATTCTTTCATTTTCTTCACGAAAAAAAATATATCACATATAAGATTAACAAGATCTATTATATGAAACTAAAACACCTTTTAGAGCACTTATTTGTTGAAGACATGGTTGTGGCTAACTGTCTTTGTCTTGTCAAGCTCTTCAATATGAGTGTCAAGTTTTTCTTTGTCAGATCACACTCTTTGAGATTTCGGTTCTTAATCGGGAAAACCAATAGGATTAAGCAACTGAATGACGTGACAACAAAGGAACATACCCACACATTGATAAGTATTAGGTATTCAAAATTAATTACTAATCAATATCACTTAATTAGCGGGTCTAAGTATCATCAAATGGAACATAACTTCAACTCGACTTTTGCTAACCAAGAGCCACAACTGATTGTAGCCCACATGAACTATTAGAAAAAGGCAAAAATTCTCTAGAGTTCCTTTAACTTATTTAAAGTTTTGGATTTGTCGTTTATCTTGTTTTTCTTCTTGAATCTGTCCTTTATGTTTTAAGTTGTTTCTATTGTCGCCTTTTTTAGACGTCTCGTTACCTTCTATTTACAAAACACATGTGGCCTTGCAAACATGACCCAATCTTCTACACGTCTTCATTTTTGTGTCCAACATGCTCTGATTATGTGTATTCATCTGCTTCCCCTTCCTCTAACAAAATCTATATTTATAGTCACCAAAGCCTACATGGCTTCATTTCACAGAAATTCTTCAAGTTTGTCAATTGGTCACGACTTATATGCCAGTCATTTCATGAATTGTTATTGATTATGTTTGTAAAAGTCTATACACGGGTTGAGATCCTCTCCATAAATTATGAATATTTTATTTTAGAAATATTATTATAACATTTGTTGCGTCACTCTCTCTCTTAATAGACCTCCATTAAATGGAGAGAGTCTAATCTCTATACATTGTATGTGTAAATCAATTAAACTCATATATTAAGCCAATAATTTATACACATAAGCTTGCTATATATGAGATACAACTACGTCACTTTGTTTATTCAATCATTGATTTGTTTAGTCTCTCTAGAAAGCTCATTAGTTAAAAAAATTGCCAAATAAACGTAACATTAATTAATTTTTTTTATATGAAAGCGATTAGAACTAAGCCCATCACGTCACAATTGAATTGCCAATAGCACTTGTCTCCATCACAATTTACAAAACTAAATTTGCCTCAAGCTAGGGAATCTCAAGTGTACCCACTTCATTATAGAATTTTCAAATGAATCTTATTACATCAGCTTCTGTTGACAGCAAACAATGTCTAGCAACAAGAAACCGCAACTTAATTTGGTGATTATACCAAAGAAACCTTATGGAAAAATTCCAAAATTAATTATCCTTTATAGTCCAAACTCCACTGAACCAACCAGAAAATTTTCCCATTATCAACATTCAATATTATGAATTATAGTTCTTTCAATTTACCAAATTCGCTTTTACCAAGCGAAGCATCACCTAATTGGAACAACGAAGCCGACAACGCATGGCAACTAACAGCAGCAACATTAGTGGGCCTTCAAAGTGTTCCTGGGCTTGTAATACTCTACGGCTTTTACTTTTCCCACACCCCCTCCTACTTTATGCACGCCCCTAAATATTTTTTTTCCAAAAATGACCTCGCGTGGAACGCTCGTGTTGCGTGGTTTAAGTGACTGTTCGAACGACGTTGTGCGAACAGGTTCGAACGACCTTGTCCGTGTTAAGGAATTTATGATGTTCGAACGACATCGTTCGAACATGTTCGAACGACCTCATGCGTGTAGAGGAATATTGCCAACTGATGGTGTGAGGGTGTGTTTTGGTTGCCTCGATTGGCTTTATTCGAACTGTTCGAAGGGTTGCGTTGAACAGCGTTCGAATGGTATCATTCGAACTATTGTTATGCGAAAATGTAAACTTAATAAAATCGAAACACGGTTGTGGTGATTTCGATTTTAAAAAACAGCTCTGATTTTTGATTTCAAAAATTGCCTACCAATATTCATATACAACGCTGTGTACCAAAAGTATAAATCTAATTTAACATTGACTACCATCGATTATCTTTACTTAAATCTACACAAGGAAGGGGATGGGGGGGTTGTGATTGTATGAGCAAACACTTCCACTTTTGCATTCGGCTAATAAAAAGCGAGTCCCAACCCTTTGCTATGGGTGCCCTATTAGTCATCCACATCAAATCCGGCAGGGGCATTGGACTTCCAGGCTTCATAAAGATCTTCAAAAAGACAACAAAAAACATAATGTTATGTAATGTTTTGGAATGACTACACCGAATCTAAATAGAAGACACGTTACCTGTACAAAGTGTTTGTGTTCTGGTACGAAAAGGATGTTGAACTGTCGGGCACTTCTGAATGGCGCAACATTGAAGGGAAAAATTGTGTAACAACAATTAGGTGACCAACAACTCAGGACAACTTTGTACTTGTTACTGATCAGATACCCCATTTCCTGTATAGTCATCCAATTATCTTCAACATTGTTCCCATGATGTGCCCTCAACAACGACTTCATCAAAAATGTGACCTTACCAATACCACCATACAGTCGAGTGTAGAAGTCATTGTATTGGTTAAGCTCCTCCATCGATCGATTCGATCGATTGCAAGCCTCCTCGCTCCTTCCAAGAAATGCCGCAATACACCGGAATCCACGATTACCATCACCAACCACGTTAACAAGTTTTTCAACATAGGGACGCATGTATGTCAAGATCCCTATTATGTATGTATTAAATACATCCATAACAAAGAAAGATCTGTAACAATAGGATTCTTGTAAGAACAGAGTGGTGTCAAAGTAAGAGCTTTAGAAAGCAATGAGCGATGGCGTACACGTCAGAATAATAGGTGTGGGTGTTGGTTTCTTAAGTAGTGGAGGAGTAGGGATTGTAGTAGCACTTGCCGGCTTGAGTTCTCTTTTTGCTTTGTGATGGATTAGGTCTTTGGACACGTTGACAAAGTAGGAGCAGGAGTTGAACCGTAATCAGTATGGGTTTGTAGACGTTCCACTCTTGCTTTGGGGGAGTAGGTTGTTTACGAGACCGAGCAAAACATCCACTAGATGAACCACAGGGAGTCAAATTTGTCATCTACATGTTCCCAAAATGACTTGTCTCGCTTTGTTGAGTAATCAACATTCCCTTTCTTATCTTTTTTCGGTGCTCCCTTTGTAATGATCGTATCCGGAGGTGGACACATAGAAGTCGTGTCTGGGAATGCCAATTCACGTGCTTTTGCCTTAATCATAACTCTACCTAGGCGTGATCGGAGGCCTCAAACCTTCTTCTCGATAGCTTCAAGTTCAATTTCTACACTCAACTCATCATCCATTACCTCATATGCGTATTTTGAAATTCAACCTCTCGCCAATGTTGGTGAATCATGCTCAACGGAATTGGAGTGCAGTCCATCATAACCCTATAAAAAAAGCGACATTGATTTAGTGACAACCCATATAATGTTGAGTTTATAGACAAAATAACAATATGAGTGTACATCATACCTTGAAAGCTCACATGCACATGGTAGTCCGTGTGTAGTCACGAGTGTGCATCGACATAATGATGGGTTAAGTGAAACGGATCCATCTGCTTTGCATCTCACCCAAAATATGGTCTATAGCATTAGATGAAACTAAACCCTTAATTTCATCAAAAATCTTCTTCTTCAAGTGTTGAACTTTCACTCTACTCAAACTATGCTCAAAGTGCATTTTAAGATCGTAATGTTGTATCCTAAGCATGGTCTCAGCATTCCATCCCAAAGACTTGCACAAATCTCCCTACTTGTCCTCGTAATATTTGCTTCAGTGTGAGAGTGTGCGGACTCAACTCTGTTGGTGGTAGTGTTGCCAAGGTGCATATGCTTATTTATCCATGCATCAATAAACTTTTCCTTGAAGGGGTCTAGCCAGGTGGTCTTGACATACTGTATGAAACTGGGATAAGGAGCTGCCAAGTCGTTAAACAGACCCAACTCATAATCATACTCTTCCGTAGTCTTCGCATGGACAACGGATAGAAATGCACCCATAATGTCATTAACAACGGCTTGGTCTTTCACAACGAGCCTTGCTTTGGCCCTCACATTTTTCTTAATGTGAAATTGGCACAACAAGTTTGCGGATGTTGGAAATATTGCTTTGCCGAGCATTCATCATACACGTGTCTCTGCGATGAAAGTATGACTTGCGGAAGTTCATCCTGTTTCCTAAATAAACCCCTCAATTTCTCAAGAACCCATGCAAAGTTATCCATCCTCTCCCAATTGACATAAGCAAATGCAGCAGAGTAAGTCTTCTCTGTTGAGGTCACACCAACGATCTCAACCAACGGATACATGCATGCGGTTGGTTTTATATGTGGAATCAATCAACAAAACAATTGGGAAGGTGTTGAGAAGCTCAATAGAATCGGGATGGGCCCAAAAGATGTCTTTCACAACCGTAGTTCTGGTGCGCAAGTCGAGTCCAAGAAACATAATTATCGCGTTGCAAATAAAACATGAGTTGTTGGAGCTCGATCCTACCCTCACGCATAGCCGATCGTTGCCTTTGGCGACGCTTGTATATTTGTTTCACAACCGTATAGTTATCATCGGGCTTCATCAATTTCGACTCATTAAGGATCAATTTAGGCCGAGTATGATTCCTAGTCATTCTAGCCACTAGTTCCTTCTCTTCGAAGTTAACCTACCAATGTACTGCGGACGTCCATCATGATAAGTAACCATCCCGTGGTTATGAGTTCCATTCATAACCCTCAAAATCCACCCTCCAAGCTTCTTAATAAATTTCCTTTCGATGCGAAGGGACAACAACATTTTCTAGTGTTTGTGCCTTCCTCAACATTTGTCTTATATGATCCAAATTTTATCACAAATCAACATGCGGTATTGTTTACGATGATCGCCGCGGTGTCGATCTTCCTATAACAATCACCATCCCAAGAGATTTCCCAACCGCACGCACTCCAAGTCGTGACTCCTCACGAGTACGAAATAACTGAAATTCAATTACCATGTGTCAGTTCCATAATTTGAATAGTTAGCTAAAATTAAAACAACTAATTCATTCTTACCGTATCGGTTTGGAAGGAACTAGTAAAGTCTTGGGATTCAACGACGTCAGTTGAGATGTCAATCGCGACGATTGACATCTCGCTTTCTACAGCTGACAACTCAATCGCTCCGATGCACCCTCATTTTCATCCATTAAACCAAAAAAACCTGCACAGAAGCTGCAACTTATCAGTTGCTGTCATACGCCTGTTCGAACGGCCTCATGCGAACATGTTCGAATGAGGCTGTTCGAACAAATCAAATTCACACCCCAGCTAGCACTTGTTCGAATGTTCGAACGACCCTGTTCGAACCGAGCGCGTTTGCAGAAAAAAAAAATGGCGTAAAACACTCAAAACAGAACCAAAATGAAAAATGTTTGGTAGGGTTATTACCTTGAGCTAGTTGCCAATGATGGGTAGTTGAATGGGAGTGAATGATGAAGGTGAGGATGGGTGGGTTTTGGAGTGGAGAGAGGGGAGGTTTTGGTGTTGGAGAGGGAGTGTTTTTGGGTGTTGGAGAAGAAGAGGGAGAGGGATAGAGAGGGAAATAGAATTGTAAGTGGGGTTAGTTTGGTAAATGTGTAGGGTGAGGGGGTGTGTTTGGAGTAGGAGGGGGTGTGGTAAAAGTAACGCCCTACTCTACGGTAGCATGGTTAAAAGAAAATGGGCCGTTAATTCAGCTTTCATGGCCCTATATGCTTTTGCTTCGGTTCTTATCTGTTGGGTTTTATGGGCCCATCGTATGGCATTTGGTACTAAAATTTTTGCTACGAAAATAAATTGTGATCTTTGCTTTTAACAAAGCAACATGCACAAAGTGCTATAACATAATTTGTAGAGACTATCAAGGAAGAGTTCTTACTGCTTCTCACAAAAGAATTTTTGCAAGATCCTCTCTTGTTGCTGAAGCAATTGGTGTTAGAGAAGCTTTTTCCACGGCTTTGGCTCTCCGTCTTCATCTTCCGGTAATTGAGTCAGATAATCTTCAAATAGTAGACTTGTGCAAAAATGATAAACATAATGCTGAAATTAGTGTCTTCTTAAGGGATATTAAAGATATTAAAGTGAGATTAGGAGAGAGTAGTTTCACCTGGACTAGTCGAGAAGGAAATAAGTTGGCTCATGAGGTTGCTTCTCTTGCTTCAAAGGGTAATCTTCTCAGTAACTGGACGTCTACGCCTCCTGATGTGATTCGAAGAATTATTGTTGATGATTGTAAGGAGTGTTTTGATCCAGGTGCTTTGAGGTTTGGTAGCTTTGCTTGAGGTTTGTTGCTGCGTTTAGGGTTCCTGCGGCCTGATTTTCGTGAAGTGTTGAAGGGGACGTTGTTATTTTCCTCTTGATTTGGCTGATTTCAGAGTGAAATTGCTTGTGGTTGAGCTTTGATGGTATCGGTTCGTAGAGCTAGGGTTTATGGGGTGGGAGAAGATGCGTCTGTGTTAGCACGAAGTGTTGTATTTTGCTTCGTTGGTTTTACTGTATTGTGCTTTTCTTTGTTTAGTCATTTGGGCCGGTTTGCTTGCCTGCTCTTGTTGGGCTCTGGGTGATTTTTTTGTAATTGAACCACTTGTGTTACTACTTGATGCTCCCCTTTTAGTTCCTTTGTTTGTATTGGTTCTATTTGGGGCATCTGTTCTCTGTTGTTGTATTTGGTTAGGGGCCTTGCCCATATCTATGGTGTCAAGTACAACTTGACCAAAAAAAAAACCCCCACCCACACTGAAATTCCCAAATTGCCCTTTGTTTTCTATTTTTTTTTTAAAAAAGGCTCATCGTATATATGTCATTTGAGACATATATACGATGTCTTAAAATTACCCATCGTATATATGTCCCAAATGACATATATACGATGAGCCTTAATTTTTTTTCCCTAATTTGTAAAAAAAAAATTAACGGTCATGATTTCACTTTCAAAGTTGATCAACGGTGTAGATTGCACGACAAAATCAACGGTTGATAATCTTTTACCTCATCTATAAATACTCACTCCCACCATCACTATTTTAACACCAAAATTTCAACTTCCTCCTTCTCTAACACATCACAACTGAAGATGATGCAAGCTTCGCTAATGTCATACTACGAGCCTTCTTCCCTCACTCTCGTTCATTCTAATATGGGGTTTGCTGATCATCAGGGCATCATCTTGAAAGATGATGGTATAAGTTTCGATGGGAGAGATGTTGTATCGTGTAGGTTAAAACACAATATATCATTTCTTTGCTCTTAGCGAAAAACTATCATGGATGGTTCAACCGCAGAACACGAGCATGAGATAATTCGTATCGTTTATCGGAAACCGGAATGGATGATGGAGGTCTTCACCGTCCGCCGTGGATGTTAACACCGAGGATGACCTCCGGCGGATGATGTCCAATCATATTATCTTTAAATGGAAGAGTTACATTCATCATGCATGCGTAGAAACCCGTAAGGGCCGTCATTGAGATCCTTCGTCGATTAACTCTACCAAATTTCGATAGTTTCTATTGTATTTTATTTTTATCTGTCTATTTTTATTCAAGTTGTTTATGTTTTATCGCTTGTGTAACTTTGTTTTATCGAATCAATGAAATCAAAAATTCATGGAAACTCGTAAAATAAATAAAACATCCAAAAAAGTTAATAATAAAGTGCCAATATAATATCAAATACATCAAAAAACAAATAAAAAATCCCTAACGGCGTCCCCCTCGTCCTCGTCCCCGTCGTCTAAGCTCCCCAGCCACGTCATCCGGTGTTGCCATCCCCACCATCCTATGGAGTGTCCGATACGTCGGACTGCCATGCGCGATGTCGCCATCACGAATCCCTTTTCTACAAGCGGTCCACAACCTCCTAATCCGGTCAAGATCGTCGTAGCGTAGCTCGGGAGGGTGTCCGTGCTGAGCTCTAGGTGATGGTGGGCCAGTAATAGTCCGGGGATAGAAGCGAGCGAACGCATTCATCGTAAATACCGACGCATCTGATCCGATCCGACCACGAGCAACCCGAGTAGTGCGCATGATGTCCTCCACAGATGCCATGAAGTGGACGATCCGAAAGACGCAGTCAGTATGACTCGGACGGCCACTGAGAGGGTCACGCGGGATGATCTGAGTGTACCCAAACTGTCGCAGGCACCTATAAGGCATGTACGGAACTCTGAAGTCAGCCCAGCTAATGAAGCCTCTATAGAGGAGATCTCGCTCAAAAAAGTCTACCACCGCCCTCCTCTCAAATGGTCGCCAAGCAGACATCCTCCGCCTCACTCATCAAGCATCCTCTCCGTAGTGGCCGAGCTTGTGGTCAGACTTCTTCTTCCTGTAGCGCCCAGCTAGTGGCTCCGCACCCGGGATATGACCGGGCAACCTCTCCGTCATCCGAGGGAAATACCACATAATCCAAGCCTGAAATGCAAAAATAAACAACATATTTAATTCACAAGAATTTACCAAAAGTCGAGTCTTGATTTAACAAAAATACAAGAAGTTAAAATGTGTACTTGAAATAGGTGGCATACCCTCCACATCACAAGCGTAGTCCTCAAAGACGCAGTGTTCAAGGACTCATACATGGCGGCTAGTGCACTGCACCCCATGCATAGCCTCCAAGAACATCTGCACTAAGATCATCCAGGTAGATCAGCCACTTAGCCTCAGCCCTGTCTCCAGTCTTCGTAGTGAAGATACTGTAGGTCAGAAGGCGAAGCAAATAAGCCCTCACAGCAACAGTGATGTCACCCCCCTCCTCCAAGTTACGCTCATACACCTGCTCCAGCCATTTGAAGCTGTAATACGGACCCCCACGGGTGTTGTTAGCAGCCTCAACCCGTGACACACCCAGATATGTCTCGGTGGTGCCGTGGCATACTCCGAGCTCACAGTGATGGCGGGAGGTGTGGCATAGTTCCCCTGGATGGGAAGGTGCAGCAAGCAAGAGACGTCATCCAGAGTGATCGTCATTTCACCAAATGGCAAGTGAAATGACGAAGTATCTGAGTGTCATCTCTCGATAAAAGCCGACAGCAACTCATGGTCTACTGTGGCGTGGCCAGTCTGGAGAAGTGGGGCCAATCTGGAGTCCTCGACCACGTGCAGCCGCCGAACTAGGGCCGGGTAATGAAGATGGAGTCTAGTATGGACTTTGTTGCCATGAGCCCATACTTTGACAACACGCTGATACTCCTGAAATAAAAATAAATAAATAAATGTAAGCAAAAAGTGCAGACTATGTAAGTTAAATAAATTATTTAAGCAAAAAATGTAAAACTTATCGAATTGTAGTATAGAATCTGAGACATGATCTCGCGGATCGATGAAGAGAGAGGTCTCGTGCTCTCAGCCGAGGCTGAGGCTGATCCTCCTCCTGATGCCCCTGATCCTGCTGGGGCTGCTCCTCCTGATACTCAGACATAGGACCGGTGCGAGTAGTAAGTATCGACTGGGCCGCTTCCTGCGATACTCGGGAGGTGGGGATGGTAATGAAGAGGTTGAGGATCGTCATCGAGGATACCGTGGATGATACCGAGGAGTAGGCCGTGAATGATACCGAGAAACCGCCTCCTCTATGCGATCCTCCCGCGTCTGCTGCGCAGTAATCCCAAGATAGAAAGCTCCAATGGCCGACATCGAGCTGCGTCATGGTCCTCGGTGATACTCACCGCTCAGTGATACTCACCGGTTCACTGTCTCTGTCTCTCGCCAAGCATGGAGTCGATTATGCCTCCGAGTCCTCGTGCTCGAGCAAGAGATGACTCCCTCTCTCCGATAGGAGATACCTCGTGTCTCCCTCTATGATCGCGGACACTTTGCAAGCAAAGGAAAAAAATAGTAAAAAAATTAAATTGCTCATCGTATTTACATCAACAATGGTGTATATACGATGCTTACTTTTGCTCGTCGTATATAGGGTATTCTCGGGGCGTATATGCGAGTGGTGAATTCAGGTTAATCGTATATACGCTGCGACAGGGGTATATACGGTGAGTAAAAAGTTGTTCGTCGTATATAGGGTTCTGGTGGGGTATATACGATTGGTGGATTTCTGGGCTAATCGTATATACGTTTGTGTGGCGTATATGCGAGTGAAGGTGGTCAAACGTAGGTATGACCAATTATGTGAAGAAATGGTGATTTTGTAAACAAACAGGGGTATTTTGGTCTTTTCATATCTTTGGGTGGGGGTTTAAGGGGAGAGGGTGGGGTCAAAAAAAACCCAAATTTTAATTACCATTTGTTGGAAAGCCCAATGTTGCCTTGACTAACAAGTTTCTTCTTGCTCAAGCATCAACAAATTATTTTCCAATGGCTGATTTTGTTTGTACCAATTTGCTTTTGCTGCAATTACTGTTGTTTTGGTTGCTGGATCTTTGCTTGGGAGAATGAATTTTTATGCTTGGATGTTGTTTGTTCCTTTGTGGCTTACGTTGTCTTATACTGTTGGTGCTTTTAGTATATGGGGGAATGGCTTCCTTCAACAGAATATAATTGATTATGCTAGTGGATTTGTTATTTATTTGTCTTCTGTGTTCTTTGGCTTCACTGCTTTGCTTATTGGGTAATTCAATCTACTATCTCAGTAGATACTTCACACTTATAACACAATAGTGTCTCGATCATCTCACTTCAAATGCTGCATGGTGCGGCCGATATGCACAATCTGTCCGATATAGAGAAATGAACACTTTGGTGCTTAAATTATACTACTATTGGTCCACTTTATAAAAGACAGGGCAAATTTTGGCTCATTGAGCTGGCCAAAATGAACCAAAAACTGCACTCTCAATTATAGAGTGGACAGGAGGTAGTATTTGTCGAACGCTTTGAAGAGTTATTTTAAAAGTCTAATTAAATTAATGTTGATGAATGGCAGGTTGATCCTAGAACTTCAGATCACTACAAAAAATAACGTCATTTAGCGAGGGACGTTGCGAGGGAATATTAGGTCCCTCGCAAACTCAGAAATTAGCGACGGACATAGCGAGGGAAACAGGTCCCTCGCAAATTAGGTAATTAGCAACGGAAATAAGGCCGGTAGCGACGGACTGGCCGTCGCTAAATGCAAGGCGCCAATTTCAAATTGCGCTTGCACACACTTCAAGACAGTTAGCGACGGTTTTAATGGGTCCCTCGCTAATTTTCTCGATCAAGGCGATGTCTTGGTTTCTGCGCGGATTAGCGACCGAATTTCCGTCGCTAAATCCGGCCGCTACGTGGCACATTTTTACCACAACCGAGCGACGCTGCGCGCTCTCACTATTCTCTCACTCACCTTTGTTTCTTTCACTCTTCTCTCTCAATTCTTCTCAAACCAAAACCCTCTCCACCACCATACAACCACCACCCACGCCCCCAATTCTTCTCTTCTGTCTGTCTGTCTGTCTCTCTCCTTTCACTCTTCTTCTCTTCACCTTCTTCCACCACACCACCCAAACCTAACCCCTCTTCTCTCATTTCCACCACCACCACCACCCACGAAACCACCACCAAAGCTCCTATTTATCTCCTCTCTAGCTCTCTCTCTTACTATTTCTCATTTTCCTCTTACTCTCTCCTCCTTCTTCCACCACACAACCACCACCACCACAACCACCTCTTATTGTAAGTTTTGATTTTCAATTTTTTATGATATTGTTTTAATTTTAATTTTTTATTGAATTTGTTTTAATTTATTTTTTCCTTGAAATTGAAATTGGTTAGGATTGGATTTTGGTGTTTGAAGTTTCACCACCGCACCGAGTGCATGCACTGTCACCGAACCACCGCACCGGACGTCAATCTAATAGCGGTTAGTTTTTAAATTAAATTTGTTGTTATGTATTAGAATTGAGTATTGTTGTGACTTATAATTAAGTATTAGTCTTAATTGTTGTTGTGAAATGTGAGTTGAATTGAGTGTGAAATGTGAGTTAAAATTTGTTGTTATTGTTAAAATAAACTTGTTTTAAAGGTTGTAGGATTGAGTGTGAATTGTAAGTTATAATTGAATATTAGGATTAATTGTTATTGTGAAATGTTAGTTGAATTGAGTGTGAAAAGTGAGTTAAAATTTACTTGTTGTATTAAAGGTTGTAGAATTAAAGTGTGAAATGTTAGTTGAATTGTATGAAAAGTGTTTAAGTGTTTTTGGATGAACCCTAGGTTAGTTGACTGTGTGTTGTTGATGGAAAGGGTGAGGTGATGTTTCACTCACCCCCATATTTTGCTCGAAATCATCTCCATTGAGATAATTGCGAGACAGTACTAACAACGGTAAGGTTGGGAGTTCGAAATAACTTCCTTCACTACTTGGATGGAAAAGGGTTTTGTCTTTGTCCCTGACCCCATATTCGCCTCGAAATCATCTCCATTTGCGATGATATCGATGCCACTAACTTGATATATGTTATTGGCAATGTTATGGGAATGTAAGACGTTTTTAAAATGTGTGTAGATGAATTGGTATCAATTTAATCGTGATTGGGTGTATGATCGGTTATATTCGAGAAGAGCGGGTTTGAAGGAATCTTTTGTTGTTGGGGTTGAAACAGGTTTCTTGTGGTAGCGTGGCAACATGATTTGGCTAAAGAGGAAAATGGGGTTAGATGTCCATGTTTAAAATGCGACGGTGTACCTATTAGGGATGAGGAAATCGGATGTCACTTGTATCAATGGGGGTTTAGGCCTAATTATAGGATTTGGGTGACCATGGAGAACGACTTCCAAATTTTGAAGTCGGAGCTTCAAGCAATTCTGGTGTTGGTGTTTCACGTAATGAAAATATTGAGTGGATGAATAACATGATTTGTGATGGTCTTGGGGTGAATGTGCCATTTGATGAGCCTTAGTATGACAATCATGAAGAACTTCCAAATGAAGAAGCACAGAGATTTTATAATTTGTTATCAGATTCAAACAAACCGTTGTTCGAAGGCTCGCCAGATTCAAAATTATCTATGTGTGTTAAGCTTTTAGCTCTCAAGTCCATGAGTAGTATTTCTGAAGTGGGTTTAGACTATGTGACTAAAATGATGATGGATGCAACACCTTATAAGGACAATTTGTCAAAAAATTATTATGAAGCAAATATGTTAGTTTCGAAGCTGGGATTGGATTTTAAGAAGATTGATTGTTGTGAGAAAGGACACATGTTGTATTACAACAACGAGTTTGGTAAAAATGACGGTGAGCTACTTGAATGCAAATTCTGTGGACGGTCGAGGTATCATGTTCGTAAAGGGGCAAAACGTAATTATAAACTCATTCCTGTGAAGTCGATGTTCTATTTGCCAATAATTCCAAGGTTGCAAAGAATGTTTGCATCGATCAAGTTCTTGCAGAAATGACTTGGCATTATGATAAAAGGGGTACCTCAGACATTTTGCGCCACCCATCTGACGGTGAAGCATGGAAACACTTTGATTTAGTGCATTCAGATTTTGCCTCAGACCCACGAAATGTTCGACTTGGATTGTGCTCTGATGGATTTACTCCATATATCCAAGCATCATCTTCTCCCTACTCTTGTTGGCCAGTCATTGTTACCCCTTACAATCTTCCTCCTGAGATGTGCATGACTAAACCGTTTATGTTTTTGACTTATGCGATACTGTCCAAATAATCCAAAAGCCAACATTGATATCTTTTTGGAACCTCTGATTGATGATCTCAAGAGATTGTGGGGGGGTGTTTTGACATATGATGCAGCACGGAAAGAGAATTTTAAGATGAGAGTGGCGTTGATGTGGACAATTAACGACTTTCCTGCTTATGGTATGTTGTTCGGTTGGGGGACTCACGGTAAATTGGCATGTCCCCATTGCATGGAACACACAAAGCGTTTTTACGCTAAAATACGGGGCAAGACTTCTTGGTTTGACTCGCATCGTAGATTCTTACCGCCAGATCATAAATTTAGAAAGAACAAGAAGGGCTTCAAGAACAAGGTAGTTGAAGAAGATGGACCACCGCCTTTGGTGACACCAGGTGAAATATGGAGCAGAGTTATGGACTTGCCACAAGTCACTGAGGTAGGCGAACTTGAGAGACTGGATGGTTATGGACAAGTGCATAACTGGACAAAAAGAAGCATATTTTGGAATCTCCGATATTGGAAAGACAATCTGTGAAGCACAATCTCGATGTTATGCACATTGAGAAGAATTTCTTTGATAACATATTTATGACTGTGATGAATGTTAAAGATAAAACTAAAGACAATAATAAGGCTAGATTGGATTCTGCTCTTTACTGTAGCAAATATCGATCCGATTTGAATTTGGTGGAAATGGCTAATGGGAAGATGTTAAAACCAAAAGCCAAATACTGTCTAACACCCGATGAAGTGAAAGATGTTTGTCGATGGTTGAAAGGATTGAGGATGCCAGATGGTTATTCTTCTAACCTTGCAAGATGTACCGATGTGAACACTGGGAAGATGTATGCGATGAAAAGTCATGATTGCCATGTATTCATGGAGTGTTTGCTTCCAATTGCTTTTAGTTCACTACCAAAGTGTGTTTTGGAACCACTTATTGAAGTGAGTCAATTTTTTAAGAATATGTGCTCTTCAACATTGAGAATAGATGATCTCATTAAGATGGAGCAGAATATTCCTTTCATCATCTGTAAGTTGGAGAGAATATTTCCTCCCGGTTTCTTTGATTCCATGGAGCATCTACCGGTTCACCTAGCATATGAAGCAAGACTTGGCGGACCAGTTCATTATAGGTGGATGTATCCATTTGAGAGGTAATTATCTATTTCAACATTTGAATTAAAAAATTATTAGTACGACTATTTTAATTAAATTTTTATTAATTAGTATGACTAGTTGTTCATATGTAGATTAATGGGTGATTATAAACGATCAGTGAAGAATAAAGCTAGAGTTGAAGAATCGATTTGCGCAGCTTACCTACACCGTGAAACCATCTATTTCTGTTCACATTATTTCAACAATTTTATGTTGTCAAGAAATAATAGAAATGAAAGGGAGGTTGAAGAAGAAAGACATGCGCTCACTTTATCGGCACATGTTCATGTCTTGATCAATTGCAATCCGTTAAACCATATGTCGAGTAAGTATGCTCCAATTTAGTCTTTAATCTATAGACGTTTAAAGTATGAAGTTAAATCATGGTTTGATCAACTTTCAATTACACCATTTCAGTGCATTCTTACGAATTGAGGGTATACCCGCCGAAGAATCTTATGTTCGTATACATGAAAGTTTTCCAATCTGGTTTAAGGCTAGAGTAAGTAAATCAAATAATGTGTTAATGTCAAATGTTTAAAGTAGATATGAGACATGACTTATTTTTCCCATATATGGTTACTTAGGTTTATGAAGCACAACCAACTCCCCTAATCCAACACTTGAGGAACTTAGCTGATGGTCCTTTTCTTGAGGTCACTGAGTGGCACACGTACCTAGTTAACGATTACAAATTTGACACTCAATCCTGGAGTGAGGGAAAAAGAACAATTAATAGTGGGGTATATGTTAAAGGGGAAACAGGAGGAGGTGAAAATGACTACTACGGTGTGATCCAACACATATATCAACTTGAATACCCATTCCTGGACTATGAAAAGAAAATAGTCATGTTTTATTGTGTATGGTTTGATCCATCGGTTAGAGGAACAAAGTTGAATCCAAAATGTAATACGGTGGACATTCAAATGAATAGAAGGTATAAACTCTATGATCCATTTATTATGGCGTAAAAATGTGAGACAAGTGTACTATGTTCCATATCCATCAACTCGTAAAGGATGGTGTGTTGCAACTAAGACAAAACCACGGGTCGCATTGAAGCTTTGTGATGTGGAGGATGATGTTCCTTATCGTGTGGATGAAATGTCCGAGTAAATGAGGTAATTGAAGTTGAACAGTTCACCCCTTTACGTGATGATCACATCGATGTTGAAGAAGTTGAAGCAGTATTAGAAGTGATAGAAGGAAATGAATTAGATGAGCAAGATGAAGAAGAGAATCAAGATGAAGAAGATGAATAATTAGATTAGTCTTTTGTTGTTATTATCATTATTGTTCTTGTGTATTATCTTTGTCTTTTGGATGAAACTTGTTTATGAATATATCATTAATGTCGTTAGTATCACATTGTGTATCATTAATTGTGTTAGTATCACATTTTGTATCATTAATGGTGTTAGTATCACATTTTGTATTATTAATGTTGGTAATATTATATATTGTTGTGTGTTCCCTTTTTTTCATAGAAATGGATTCAGGAGGAGGCTCTGACCCACCGAGACAAGATAAAGGGAAGGGAATATCAAGAGGGTCTCTCAAGAGGAGGCGTAATCGTAGTGCTAATAATGAGGTGGTAATTAATATTGGAAATATGAGGTCGAGTACATTGGTTGGTCCGCCCATGACTACCACCTCGGATGTCCCACCAGCCCATTCTCCATCGGGCCCCAATTGGTTTCATATTCCTCACATGGACATATGCCACCTCCAGGGTATACTGGTGGGCATATGCCACCTCCTGGTATACACCGGGCATATGCCACCTTCCGGTATACAACTCAGTATATGCCACCTGGTATACAATTTGGACTCTTCCCCCAACTCCTGGGTATACAGCTGGGCATACGCCACCTGAGCATATAGGCACATCGACTGAGCATATGAGTACATCGACTGAGCATATGCCCACACCGGAGGATGATCATGTTGGTGGTGATGGTGCTAATGAGCCGGGAGTGGAGGTGGTTGATGACGAGAGAGTGGAGGTGGTTTATATCAACAACAAAAAGCTCTACATCATTTATCCATATGGTAACACGTAAGTATTATATTGGTTGGATTTTTTTAATTTAAGTTCAGTATATGCAACAACTTATATATATATATATATATATATATATATATATATATATATATATATATATATATATATATATATATATATATATATATATATATATTTTGATTGTTTGATATATTTTTTCAATATGTAGACTTGTTCCGGTCAAGGCAAATGACTTCATCCAAAGATCACATATGTCATCCAGAAGAAATATTTTCAAACTTACCATAAAAAGTGGAGTAAAGTTGATGACAAAGTGAAGGGAGAGTTGTTGGATTTTTTTAGGGTAAGTGTCTATTAATTATGTCATTATGTACCTATATATATTGTTAGTTTTAATTTAATGTTTGGTAATGTTTAATATTATTACTAATACATACTTTCATTATGCTTAATACGTAACAAAGTGACATGGCACCAAGAGTATGATGAAGAGGTCCTAGATGTTTTCTTCATCGAGGTTTGGTCAACAATTGTCGGATATGTTGTACAAGTTGAGGCGTGGAAATGTGAGGCCTCCTTACATGGGTGAAAATGTTTGGAATGCCTTCAAGGCACATTGGGAAACAGAGAAGTTCAAACATAATTACGAAAAGGCGAAGCGAGAATAGAAACTCGTAAAAGCGGCGGCTCGCTTAATCGTGTTTGGGTCCATAAGCCGTGCTCAACATGCTATTCGATTGGTAAATTATTTTAAATATCTGTGTGTTTTTTACATTACTTAATTAGTTAGCAAATGTTGAAAATGTTTTTCATTTCTACAGTGCTAAGAAGTTGGGGCGCCCTCCCCTCTATCGCTGAGAGCTTCACATGGCCACCATGTAAGGAAGCGGTACTCAAGATCACTATGTTGAGGAGCGCGAGGGTTACTCGTAAATACACAACTTGAATTGTATTATATATACATATATGTTGCTTTGTTAGAGCACTAATTATGCTATGTTTTGTGGTTATACAAAACAGAGGCCCATACTCGGAGAGATGGGTTCAAATGACTCGGGGAACTGGAACTCAAACACCGGTCAACTTACTCCCCGATTTGATAGCTCTCTCGAATGCACATTGGGAGAAAGTAGCGGGTTGGAACAAGGGTCGCTCAGTATGGTACAGGGCCCTTGGCTCCATTTATGAGTCTGTCAGGTGTTGACCCCAGTAGAGCTTCTAGAAGACGACCACCATTTTCTACTCAATCAGATTCGGAGAGAGGGCGATTTAGGAAGATGGAGGAGGAGCTGCATGCTCACGCAATGTGTCGCAAGAGAGTGAGATGCAAAAGGCGGAGTGGCGAAGAAATGATGGAGATGCAAAAGCGAGTGGGAGCAAAAGATGGAGAATGACATGAGGAGGATGATGGAGCATTTTCAGTCTCAGCAGAGTACGTCTCAGCCTGCGCAGAAACTTGGGGAGTCTGATGAGTCTGAGTTTCGAGTTTTTGAGGGGTCTGAGGAGTCTGATGACGGGTCTTTTTAGTACTCTTTGTATTATTTTTTTTACATTTGAGTATTTTGTGTTGTATTGACATTTGATTTTACGTGTTGATTTGGATTTTGAATGGAACATTTAGAAATTTTGTATTTATATATTGATTTAGGTATTTTATGTTTTATTAGTTATTATTAATAAATAAGCAGGTTTTAAAAAAATTATTTTTGGACTTTAGTGAGGAAGTCGGACACGTGGCGATCAAAGAATAGGATGTGGAGGCGTGGCAGTTAGCGAGGGAATATGTGTCCCTCGCTAATTAGCGAGGGAATTAGCGAGGGAACTGGCCGTGGGTAATTAGCGACGGAACCTTATTTCCCTCGCTAATTGCATTAGCGATGAGGGAATTAGCGACTGAACTGGTCCCTCGCTAATTCCCTCGCTAATGACAATTAGCGAAGGAATTGGTCATGTTAGCGACGGAATATTCCCTCGCTAATGACCGTTTTTTTTGTAGTGGATGATAGGCAAAATTTTCCACCAAATAACATAATTCACATGCTTGGAGGTGCAGGATTATTGTGGATGGGTTGGACAAGTTTTAATGGTGGAGCTCCATTCCAAGTGGGAATGATAACATCATTGGCAATCTTCAATACTCATCTATGCACTGCCACAAGCCTACTTGTTTGGCTTTCTCTAGATATGATAGTATATAATAAGAGTTCACTCATAGGTTCTATTCAAGGGATGATCACTGGTCTTGTTTGCATCACACCAGGTGCAGGTAAAAACTCACATTACACTACAACTCAAACAATTTGTGTATATATTAAAATGGTGATTTTATTTTAACCAACAGCATTGTCCGGTGTCATAAGCTACCCTCAGGGCACGCGGGTCGACACAAGATTCTCGAGGTCGATTTTCACAATGGACAAACTTGGTGTTGGCGAAAGGTACGAAATTTGCTCCTAAACATAAGTAAAGATTAGTCATATGTTGAAAGTGTTGGGGCACTCAGTATGTAACCCACTGTGGTTCGAACCAAAAAATGAAGATTTTATTCTTTTAGTTTTCAAACTTTTTTTAGTCGAATTGACTAGAGCTGAATCCCATTAAATCATGACAACAAGTCACTCTGCCACTTACAAAACTAATAATAAAACCTGTCCAATGATGTATGGGCAGCACTCTAACATTTTACCTGTATGCATGAATAGGGTTGGTGGATGCATGGGCAGCAGTATTAATGGGAGCTTTATGATCAGGTTCAATTCCATGGTACACCATGATGGTATTACACAAAAGAACAGCTTTCTTTCAAAGAGTAGATGATACATTAGGAGTATTTCACACTCATGTTGTAGTTGGTATTCTTGGGGGACTTCTTTCTGGAGCATTTGCCAAACCTAACCTTTTAAGAATGCTTTATGGAACTGAAATGTCTTATGGTCCTGGCTTATTCTATAGCTACTTTGAAGGGAATATGTTATATGGTTCAAGGATTTAAACAATTGTGGTACCAATTATTAGGAATAGCTTTTGTTACTATATGGAAGGTTGTTATTACTAGTCTTATTTGTATTTTCATTAGTCGCTTTATGGATCTTAGGATGAAAGAAGAAGATCTTGAGGTTGGTGATGATGCTGCTCATGGTGAAGAAGCATATGCTTTATGGGGTGATTGGGAAAGAATGAGAGTCCCTATTCGTCTTCATTTAAGTCCAACAATTCCTTAATTTATATTACTAGTGAAGTGATGAAATGGATGAGTAATTGTATTCTGATTTCACATGTACAATGTAAAATATTGTTGATTAAATGGTGCACATGTTTGCAAATATGACTTTCATTGTTTTTGAAGACTGTTTATACGTGTAATATTTAACTTTATCTGTTCCATTTTGTGAAAACTCTTTTTGTGATTGTCTCAACATATTTGCTCTGAGGACATAATGACATTGATATACTACTCTGTCTCGATTAAAAAAATGGCTTAAATATCGCTTTTTTCCCTGCAAATAGAGGTGTTTTTGCTTTTCTGTACATGCAAAATTTTTAATTTAAAAACCCCTTGCAAAATCAACTTTTTAGTTTTAGTCATACATTAGATGGACGTTACAAAACGTCCTCATGTAGCATTTTTAAATACGTTTTTACCCCTGCAAATAGCTAGGGGGTGTTTTGCTTTTACCCCTGCAAAAAAAATCTAAATCCCCTTCTTCTTCCTCAGCACCCACCCAACCTCATATCAACTTTTCCATCTGCAACACAAACCAACGCTTCCATATCAAACCAGAATCCATCTTCTCATCTTCTTCGTCTCTCTCTCTCTCACAGAACCAGCAAACCATGAGCATAACATGTAATTAACTTTTATTGCGATTCTGCTTTTAGGGTTTGTTTCAAGTTTTATAGACTGTTGTTTATGGATTGTTCTTCATCTCAAAATCAATGTTTTATGAGTTTAATAAATGTGTGTGGTTTAATTAAACAATGTGTTGGTTCTGTGAGAAAGAGAAGATGAGTTCTATTTTGAGATTTGGAATGAGAAGAAATAATGGTGGTGAAGAATGAGAGAGAGAGAGAGATGAAGTTTGAGGTTTGGACCATTTTGTTCTGTTGAATATTAGGGATTTGATTGTGGAACTAAGAGTTGAATGGAGAAGAATATAGTGATAAGAAGTGAGAGATAGAGATGAGATGAGGTGGGGGAGAGAGGATAATGGAAAATTTTGTAGGGGGTAAAAGCAAAACACCACCTATTTGTAGGGGGTAAACACGTATTTAAAAATGCCACATAGACGTTTTTTGTAACGTCCATCTAACAGAAGGACTAAAAACAAAAAAGTTGATTTTGCAAGGTTTTTTTTAAAAAGGGGTAAAAGCAAAACACCCCATATTTGCAGGGGGTAAAAACATATTTAAGCCAAAAAAAATTAGTTTTAAGTTTATTGAATAACTGATGTATCTGACCTATATTATAAGTCAGATACATCAGTTATTTAATGAACCTAAAACTTCAGGGTTTTTTTATGATAGATATCAGAGGGAGTAACTATTATGCTGGGAGAACGTGTAGGTACATATGACTTATCTTTAACTTTGTTGAAGTGGAAGTTACTCTTGAAAAAGGAACAACCAACTCATATCTTTAAAATGTTTGCTTGTTGTTGTTGGGAAAAATGCCTAGAGAAATAAATGAACTCAATCACCACACGAGATTCCAACGTGGAAAAACTCCAAAATCAGAGAAAACAAATCATACATTATCACACGTTACTTTCAAAGATTTCCCTTTCTACCACCTAATAAGATCTAACCTCCATTGAAATTTGAACATGCTTTATCTGCTAGAATTTTGGTCTCATGCTAAGGTTTAACTAGGGTTACACGTCGTATCCCGTTTGTTGCTGTTGCGTCTACGTTAGTACCTCCAAGGTGCTCATTTTCTTTCTCGTCTCTTGCCCAGTGTTTATTCATTGTGCTTCTCTGTTTCTCATTGCTTACAAGCTTTCTCCTTGAGTTGTTCGTGCTTTCCCAATGGCATCTTCGTCTTCTACGCAAGATGATCCAGGGGAGTTAACTGAACTGATAGTTCCTGCAAGACCAAATAGTATCTCGTTAGCAAGAAAAGCGCTGGTTGGAAAGATATGTACTTCAAAAATTCTTAAGTATGATCATAGTACTGTCTGCCCTGTAGCCAGACCCAACCAAGTTGTTTTCAGCAAATATCAGAAAAAGTACACAGCTAACCAGCAAGAACAGGCTTCACAATCTAAGTCTGTTAGAGAGAATGATAAGTATATGCTGACAAGAATTCTCAAAGGACTGCACAAGCTATAGTTGGCCAGAGACAACATGCTGCAAATCATAATAACCAACCTACTGATTGGGAGGAGATGGTCTCTAATTGCTCCTCAGTAGAGGTTCCTAAGGTGATTGGTAAGAAAGAGGAATGGGAACCTATTAAAGAAGTGGTGAACATTGTTGTACCTCGATTGACTTTTGATAAGATTGGTAGAGTGTTTGAAAAATCCAATATTCCATTCCTTAATGAGGAAGCTGGAAAACGGGCTATAGAGGAGGAAAAGAGGAAATCTGTGCAGAAGCTACACCCTACAAGAGTTCCACTCAGTTCATCTACCCACTACAAAAACAAACAAGCAATTAGCGAGGACTTTGCATGAAAATGAAAATTAAGTCCTTGCAAAAGCAAAAATTAGCGAGGACTTTGCGAGGAAAAAGAGTCCTCGCAGCGGTAAATTACTGACGGACATGTGGCAATTAGCAACGGAATATCTGCATTTAAATGCAAGGCGCCAATTTCAAACCGAGTAGCACGTTTTTCAGCCGCGATTAGCGGCGGAAATATCAAGTCCTCGCTAATTGACCGACATTTTTGCGAGATTCGACCCATGGCGTTGGCAGGGAAACGCGAGGATTAGCGAGGGACAGTCCCTCGCTAATTCCCTCGCAAACTGTCATATATTTTTTTATAATAATCCGAACCACCTCTTCTCTCTCTCTCATTTACACTCTTCTTCTCTCTTCTTCTCTTCCACTCTCTTCTTCTCTTTTCTTCTCTTCCACCACCACACCACCACCACCAACCACCACAACCACCACTCTCTTCTTCTCTTTTCACTCCACTCTCTCTCATTTACTCTCTTCTTCTCTTTTCTTCTCTTCCACCACCACACCACACCACCACCACCGACCACCGCCACCACCACCACTACCACCACTCTCTTTCCTTCTCTTCCACCACCACACCACCAGGGACGGAGCCAGGAATTGTTGGCTGCGGGGGCGAGTTTAAGCCTCAAAATTTTTAGACCTCAAAGTATTTATTTTTGTTACTATGTCATTGGTGCGCAGTTTCTACTAAATTTGCATAGGACTAATCTATGCCGGAGAACCTAACTAGCCTCGAGTACTCGGCTTTATCGCATCGTGTCGTTCTCCACTCCAACAGAGTTTTTGTCACACTCATGGTTTGAATCCGAGACCTCAGAGCGAAATTCGAGTCCAGCTACCACTCGGACCAACCTTGGTAGACCTCAAAGTATTAATTTCACTTACTAATTTTTCAACTAATTTATTTATTAACAAAATTAGTCAATCTCATAAATGCATTTAATGTTTAATTTTGTATTGTTTAATAGTATACAAATTAGTTAGGCTTAAAAAACTTTTAACATTTTATGAAGCTTAAAAAAATGGATAGTGGCTATTTGACCATTTGCAGTAAAATAAAAAACAAACACGCATTGTTTATCAAATACTACATGTATGTATTACAAACCAATATCAAATACCATAAATTATAGCAACTTTGGGGGGGGGGGGCTCCAACCATGGCAAGCATGAACCTCCCTCCGTCCCTGCACACCACCACCACCACCACACTACCACCACCACCACACAACCACCACCACCACATAAATCTCACTCTCTTTCTCCCTTACTCTTCTCATTCTCCTTCTCTCTACGACACCACCACCACCACACCACCACCACTCTCACTCCTCTCTCTCTCTCTCATTGGAAATTTTGGTTATAATAATAATAATACTAATAATAATAATAATAACAACAACAACAATAATAATAATAATAATAATACTAATAATAATAACAATAATAATAATAATAATAATAATAATAATAATAATAATAATAATAATAATAAACTGATCAGATTGAGAAGCGTGTCAGTCAGATTTGGGAAGCGTGTTGTCAGCATTAGCGAGGGACTGTCCCTCGCTAATTAGCGACTGACACAATTTCCCTCACTAAAGGGAATTAGCGAGGAGGATATTAGCGACTGATATGTCCCTCGCTAATATTAATTCCTCGCAAATGAACATTAGTGAGGGAATTGGGTCTGATAGCGACGCGATGTGTCCTCGCTAATGTCCGTGTTTTTTGTAGTGACCATTTGCCCTAGTCTTGGGCCTGAAAATATGTTTTTGGTCTGTGCAAATAGGAAGTCATTTAGTTTTAGTCCCTGCAAAAAAAAAATCTTAAATAAATATCCCTACAATTCTCAATGTTTTCATTTTAGTTCTTATGTTAACTTTGCTCATGTGACAAACTTATGTCCAATTTGGCTTTACCACTTCATTATTTCTTATTTTTAAGTTTTTAATAGCTAACTTGGATAAAATCTCAAATTTGTTTAAAATAATAAATATAAATTCCCTAACTAAAATTAGGGTTCATTGCCAACGAGATGAATTCCCAAATCACCACCTGATCTAAAACACTGTTTATAAACTCAGGACATAAACAAGTATAAAATAAATAAGAATGTTTGAAAATGCCACTAAGGACTTCAACAAAAGGACCAAAATGAGAATATTGTGGATTGCAAGATTTATTTTAAAAAAAATATTGCAGAGATTAAAATCAAATCACCTCATATTTGCAAGGACTTAAAACATATTTAAACTTTATTATTATTATTATAACATAAAAGGCAACACATCACATAGTGTTAGGTCGGCCCTACACATTTGTTCCTAGAATCCTCTAAGATGATAAGTCAATAAATATCATCTCGTATATTATCTTTGTTGTTGAAAGCTTCCAAATGAAATTGTAACACACAAACAAGACAATATATTTATTTGATTTCCAACACGAGAGTAAAATGCAAGCTGTACAAAGCTCACACGCTATATTATTATTTTACTACAATAGATCATAGATGAGCAACACCAAATTCTTCAATGAAGAAATGGAACAATACATAACCATACTTTATGAATTTTGATAAAATAAAATAAAAAACCATACTTCATGAATTGCGATCCTTTCCCATCACTATCCCCTCATTCAACTGAATTATTATAATAAGGATTTTTTTTGGTCTAATTATAATAAGGATTTTGAAATTTAAAATATCATGTCTTCAGAGTTTTTTTAATCATGCCACGGTTGTATGCGTCCAAGAAAGTAAACAAACATTACCAAGTTCACGTTCCCTAATTTTATAAGGATTTTATTGGTATACCCTTACTTTAGAAAACTTGTATCATCAACCAATCAAAAACTATTGTATAGATGACTTTTAAAGTAATTAAAATTAAGTTAAATATTTTTTTATTACGTGTCATTTTGTAATTGACTGATGTTATAAAAAATCGTGTACACTAAGAGTATATACAAATTAAATCTATTTTATAATTGGCGACATTTCATTCATCTTTTAATTTTGTCAATTAAAAAGTTTATTTTTTTTACTATTTTTATTCTTTCCTTTAATTTGTTGAGAAAAGAAAAATTAGAAATTCCTCCTTTTTATACTTTTTTGTTATAATATGTTTAGTAGAGAGGTAATATTCGATTAAAGTATTAAGTATAGGTTATTTTTTTGGAAAAAAAGGAAGATTGCCTTTTTAATGACTAACAAATTACCTAATATATGTCTCATGAATGTAGTTTGGTTATTAAGCTAAAAAACACCGAAAGAATACATGTAAGAGGTCTAGGGTTTATATCTCGTAAACTAACATTTCTCCCTTCCTCAAATTAATATTAACTAGTATTTTACCCGTACATACGCACGGGTGATACCGTATGATCGGTGTATTGTTATGAAGTCATAATAGGAAATTTGATGATATCATAAGTTGTGAACAATGTTCAAAATGTATGATTTGAAATTCCAAGTGGAATATTATGCATCCCCGTTGACAATTAGAAGTACGTTGATCCATAATAATGTATTTAGACATTAGAGGTAAAATATGCATCTCTATTGGCCCTCCCGTTTGCACCCTCTTTGGCACTCCTATTGGCGCCCTCCTTAAATCTCTTGTTGCCTCTCATGTTGCCACTCCCGTTGCAGGATCTTATTGTCAGTCTCTCGTTGTCGCTCCCATTGCCATATTTTAACTCATATTTTTCTATATGCTAAATACCACTTTTGGTCATTTATCTTTGGTCTAAGTTTCACTTTGATCCTTTATCTTTTTTTTGGGTCCGTTTTGGTCTTCTTAAACAAAAATACAAAAAACATGAATAACACGTTTCTTGAGTCTAAAATGATCGAAATTCAATAAGGAATCATAATACGGCAATCATAGTGTTCTTAATTTTTTTTGTATTTTTTAAGAGGACCAAAATGAAACAATAAATGAAAGATACAGAGGACCAAAGTGAACAAAAATAAAGATAAAAGACCAAACCGACACGTAAAATGAAAAATAAAGGACAAAAACAGACCAAAAAAAAAACATAAAGGACCAAAAGTCGTATTTAGCCTTTTCTATAAGATTTAATATTAATTAAATCATATTCGTTTAATTAATTTCGTTGTCGCTCCGGTTGTTGCATATTATGACTTTTTTTATATAATTTAATCATATTCAATTAATAATAAAAAGTTATTTTGTAATTTTTGGTAGGGATTAAAGTTATTTTTACAATTCTCACTGGTAAAACTCAATGATTTTAATAGAGATTATAGTAAATAGTAAATTTTAGATTATTTAATTATTGAGTTAATTTTAATTTAAGAAATTAATTTTTTGAAAAAAAATTAATTTTTAAACTTTTGTTAAAATGATTAATTTTACCGTTGTAAAAAGAAATAATTAATTTTAGTAATTTGATTAGATTATAAAAATAGTGACAAATTTATTTTTAGTAAATAACAAAAAAGATTATATTAATATTTTTTAGAAAAAAAAAACTGGAAAAAAAATGAAAAAAGAATTTTTTTAAAAACTGATTTTTTAAAATAAAAAAGAAAAGTTTTAAAAACAATTTGTTAAATAAACAGAGAAAAGAAGCATTTTTGTAGATAATGCTTTGCTTTTTATGTAAATCAACAAAGACTTTTGTAGAAACAAGAGCACTTTTATCCGTAAACAACAACACGCTTTTGCTTTTTGCGAAAGCAATGGCTTTTTTCGAAAAACAATGACTTTTTTATCCAAAAGCAATGGTTTTTGCGAGAAAAAGCTGCATTTTTCGTTTTTAGTGTGGAGTTGACAATTTTACCCCCTAAATTGTGACAAATGTCAAAATTTTAAGATGTTTAAAAATGAAAAAGTGCTAGCATATTATTTTATATTAGATTAGAGTAGATAGAGTAGAAGACTAGACAACTAACATTTACTTATAAAAAAAATGATTAGCAAATCTCAAATTAATTCAACTTGATTCCATGTGTGTTCGATGTACAAGTTTTGGCATTTTACTATGGCTAAATATGTTTTTAGTCCCTATTAAATTTGAAAATTTTATTTTTAGTCCCTATAAAAACTTCACTCACTTTTAATCCTCACATATTTTCTAACCAAAAAGGTACTTAATCCTGGTGAGCCCCCAGAGATACTTACAAAATCACCTACCAAAGAGGTCATTCATTGGCAAAAAGAAAATAATTTTCTTAATTGATAAATATATAATGAATGGTGCTTACAGAAGGAAGGAAAGAAATCAAATTCTTCACCGGCGAACCATTAAATATGACTGTAGGATGTAGTATAAAAATTCTTCAACAGTTGAGATTTGATACTGATTAATTTAATCTTAAACGCTCATAGCATTTTACTAAATATTTTATGGTCAATTTTATTGATTCACCGGTGAAGTATTTGATTTGCTCTCTCACCATAGAAGCACACTATAATGAATAACAATAATTGTTTATTTTTTGTGAAAAAAATCATCAATTGATTGGCAACACCTTTGAATATGATATTTACGAAAGTTGAAACATGTAAACATATCGTTTTTTAGATAAATTTGATTTTTTCTAACTCGCCCTCGCAGCTTATCCAATCCTAACTCGTCCCTGATACGTTCAATATGTACATGTCAGAAAAATGGGATTGATTCAACTAATATCTATTAAAAACGGAAATATTATCATATATAATAACATTATCAATTCCGTCCTTCTAGAAAAGAAAATATTTTCATTTAAAGGAATATACGATAAATAAGGGTGGAAGAAAAAATTCTAAGTTAATGGAGAATTAAAGTAAGAACTAAGAACTAAACTTAGGTATTGTTCTGAAAAAGCTAATCCTACATAATGTTTTCCCATAAAAACATTTTTGATCAAATTTCCTATAAAAAAAAATTAAACAAGTTTCAATATTAAAATACAAATAATAAATCAATCCACTTGTTGTCCACAGGTCTCGTTGTTAATTTTTAGTCTAGTGGTATTTGACCCCACTCTGGTGTTCAAGGGAAAGAGACCTTGAATAATCCGGAGTTGTGGAGATAGATAAGTAAAGTCTAAATTTAATTTTTTTTTCGTTTGGGGATCGAACTCGGGTACTAACTGAGTCTTTCCCTTTAGATAGAGTGCATTAACCACTTGCACTCAAGTTTGGAGTTCCACACATCTTGTTCTAATTACTACTTTCATTCTTTTTTTCATCTGTATTTTAAGGTTGTTTCACACAAACTAATGCAATAAATATTTATTATTTTTGATTAACTTATAACCTATTTTCCATTATATCCTTAATTGTTTATTATTCATCATACTTATTTCTCTCTCTATATATAATATTTTCCATTATATGTATGAGGGATGGCAATGGGGCGGGGCGGAGGCGGGGAGTACTCCCACGCTCCCCGTCCCTGTCTCTCTCAGTTGTCCCCGTCCCCATCCCCATTCTCTCGCTTTGTGAGTTTTCTCCCATCCCCATCCCCACGGATCACACTACCTCGCATGACCCTAAAAGTTTATTAAAAGTTTGCAAAAATATAATAAAATTAGAAAAATATATAAAAAGTAAGACAAAAATTTAAAAGTCTAACATTTTAATGTAAAAAATATAAAAGTTAGTCTTTCTTTTATATTTTAATATTAGAAAGTATAAAAGTTAGAAAATTTTAATTTTTATTAATATTTTAAATTAAAAACACGTATAAAAAAACTTAAAAAAGTAATTACTTATAACATAATATATATCTATAATAAGAATGTTTATGTAATATATTTGGGGCGGGGGGTATGATCCCTCATCCCCATCCCCACTTTGACCGCGGGGGAATTTTCTCCTCCGTCCCCATCCCCACGAGAAAAAATTCCCCGTCCACAGGGTCCCATTCGGGACGTTCCTCGCGGGGATCCCCACTTGCGGGTAGAAATTGCCACCCCTAATTATACGCCGTTAAAAAAAACGACTCAACTAATAGCCACTTTATATATATTATTCATTATTCATACATGAATTGTTATTATTGGTTATAAAACCATTTACACGACAATGCGTATTTTTTTTTGACGGGCACGACAATGCGTAGTTAATTAGTCATTATCTTCCAATCCCTTTCCATTATTCTCTTTTAATGTCTTATATGTTTTTTCCTTTCGTTCTCTTCTCTCACAAACACCCAATTTTCTATGATACCACGCCATTCCCAAAAATGATGAATGTCAATCATATTATTTCTTTAATTTGCCCCTTATTTATTTTTAATGAATAGATAATGAGCATTGACCAACAATCCTTTCACATTGCTTCTAGGTCTTCCATACAGAACCATATTATTTGTTGTTTACTTATATTGAATAGCCATTATTCTTATAGACTAACAAACAATTAGATCAATTTCTCTAAGAGCCATTAATCACGATGATGGAGAAATTGTCACAAATCAAAAACAAGTTTTTCAACTTTCTTCCAAAACGACCTGTAGCTTCAGTTGCTTCTTACCAAAACCCTAATCTGAGTCCTACTAGTATTATTGCTACCCCAAAAGGGTGTCGATTGAAGAATGTTTCAATAATTCCAAAAAAGCATAGAAGAACTTCAAGTTTTAGTGCAAGAGAGCCTTCTTCTCCTAAGGTGTCATGTATGGGTAAGGTTCAATGCAAAAAGATGAAGGCCAAAAAGGTTCACCAAACTTCAACAAAAAAGAGTGAAAAGAAGAATGTTTTGCATTGGACTTTCAAGAAAAGTGGGAAAGATTTGGTCTTGAAAGAGGAGGTAGTTGACTCAACATCCCCTTCATTGGGTTCAATGAAGAAATTTACAAGTTGTAGAGGATCATTGGCTGATTTTGAAGCTACACATGCTGAAAGGTGAATGACGATTTCGTACTAGTATTATTAGGGTTTTGAAAGAAGTTTGCAACTTTTATTTGGGCTTCAACAACACCAAAATATTTGATGTTTTTGCAATTTCAATTTAAGGTTTATTAATTTATTTGATTATGGTTCTCCACAGTGGCGGATCCAGAATCTCGAGCTACTGGGGGCAAAAAAATGATGGTCCAACAACTAGATAGTGGTACGCTAATTATGGTTAAATAGGTCATAATTAAATTGCGTGACTCAGTCTTTATCGAGTTAATGACGACACCGGTGGATCACTAGTTAAATTGCACAACTTGATAAGAATTCAAAAGAAAACAAAAGTGAGTCAACAAAAGTTGATGTATTTAGTTCAAGTTTTAGACTAGATACATCAACTTTTGTTGACCCACTTTTGCTTATATTATGTAACGGAGGGAGTATGATATATGTTAAGGTAAAAAAAATACTATTAGTTTATTTTGAATTATATAATTCTCATTCATCTATGGGGAAGACAATTATCTATGTGAGTACTATTTCAATGTTTACATCAAAACACCTAACAAATAACAATAAAGTGGTTCTCCATGTCTACGTAAAATCAACTTTTGTTTCATTTTTAATATTTACATCCAAAAAATGTAACACCTCATGGTATAACGTGTCTGAATAAGGGGGTGGAGATGCATATAAAAAATAGGCACACAGTGATGCACTGCAAAAGGAGAGTAATCCATGTTTTTGTCATATGGTCTAGTCTCTGACACGACGGATAAAGGCAAGGACGTAATAAAATAAAAAAAGATAAAGGGAAGGGTTGTCCAAACTAACAAGAACATTCATCTCTTGCTGCTTTTTATGTACGGGGGGCAATGCATAATATTTCATTGGGGGCAAAATATATATTACTGAGCATCTTCACATAAACAAATTTTAATTGGTGGGGTCAATTGCCCCCATAGCTAGCAAAGTGTATCCGCCATTGGTTCTCCACAATAGTTAGTATTGTGATTGCAGTTTAAAACATTTAGCTTTGGTTTTAGTAGTAGAAAAGCGAATATGGTGATTTAGAATGTGGAGAAAAGAATGTTATTGTAGACGAAATGCTATTGTGATAATTATGATGGTTGTATTGTGAAATTTATATGAGAGAAATGAAAAGTTATTTAGTTTTAAAGCAAAATGCAAGAGTGTGATTTGCTTAGTATAAACAATTAGATTATGTTAATATTAATAAGGGTTGATCCAAGAGGTAGCTTGGGTGTCGCAAAAATAACTCGGTTGGGAGGAGAAACGCAAAACCGATACAAAGCAAGGTGCAGACACGCTACTGCACCAGGTTATTCAAGATAAATTAGTCACCAATAAAATCGATGGATACTGCATATCAATATCACGATAATAAAAAAAAGTAGGTTACATTAATAATATATGAAGTCTAGAAAAAATATGTGTGGACTTGATTTAGACTATCATTTTTTTTTAACTTTTGCATATGAATTCAATTGCATAAGTGATCGATAAGTCGTGTTTTCCTCCGCTAAACCTATTGTTCACTTGCGACCAAGTTTTCTAAATTTCTTCGTAAAAGATCTTATGAGCAATTCGCTGTAATTGACAGACGCAACACAATGATTAATACGAAAGACTTGTCGCAATGGCCTAGTGCAATGATTGGTACGAAAGATCCGCCGTAACAACTTGGGGGACGATCAATCTCCTAGAGTTGGTCCATCATAAGCTACTTGAAGCCCTTTTTGGAGGATACATTCTTATTTAGTAGGGGACAAGTCTTATGTACCAATCATTGTATCTGACCATTACGGCAAGACTGCTCATAAGATCTTTTACAGAGGAATTTAGGGAACTTGTTCGCAAGTGAGTTTAGTGGAGTAAAAAACCCTGCTTATTTGATCACTAATTATGCAATTCATACTAAGGGTTCTTATGTCATCTGTGGAGGATACCTTTTTGGAGAAAACTATATAAGGATATCCGTGAACAGAAATGAAAATGAATCAGTTTCCTAGCAGTACAAGATAAATGTAGCTTTTTTCAATCTTCAAGTGGAAAGTCTCTCAGGAACTGCTTGATATAAGGATCATCAAATCTCAGTCAAATTACTTGCATTCTAATATATAAGTCATAGTGCATCAACTATGAGTTCTGCCCTAATTTTTATATTCAAAGAAAAAATAAATAACCAGTCTACCATTGTATCTTCCAAAGTAAATAGATAAAAAAAATAGTTTTGCAAAATATTGAAGGACTATATTTGAAAGCTTAAATTTACACGTTTACTATTCATCTATTTTCTCACTTATCTTCCATAAATCTTCATAACAAGGAAATAAATAAATGATTGTTAAACTATAAGTTATTCCAATGCGTCAGGATGGAGGGAAAAAAAAGAATGGCATAAATATGCAAATGCAGGGGTTTGCATGAGAAACTTAGCCATTAGCATGGTGGCAAAAGTGTATCCCTCAATTAACCCTTTGTCCACTACTTCCTATTTCTTACAAAATGGCATCACATTGAGTGCAATCTTCTTTCCCCATTACCTTATCTAAGCTTAGCAAGGTCTCAAAAATCTGTGGTGTAAATGGATGAGTCTCATCATTTACCCCAAATTTTTTATGACCTGATTCCAGCTCTACAGAGCTATAACTACTTGGCTTCTTGATTTCCTTCTCCCTGATTACTTTCCTCACTCTGGCAGCATCCTCGGATCGACCTGCCTCTTCATACATCTGTGCTAGAATCACGTAACGCCCGGCATTGTTAGGGTCCAAAACAAACAACTTCTCAGCAGCCAATTCAGCAAGTTCCAATTTTTTGTGTATTCTACAGGCACCCAACAAGGCACCATAAACATTTTTCCCTGGTTGAATAGGCATAGACTGAATAAACTCTATTGCTTTTTCAAGATCCCCAGCTCTTCCCAAAAGATCCACCATGCAAGCATAATGAGCCTCCGTTTTTACTACACCATAAGTTTCCATTGTCTGAAAAAGGTGCCAACCCTGTGCAAGCATACCGCATGACTGCAAGCAGACAACAAACACAAAAATACAACTCCGTCTGGATGCAAGCCAGCCTCGACTAATCGCCGGAAAAACCCAAGTGCCTCCTCTGTAAGACCATGCATCCCATAGCATCTAATAATTGCACTCCACACAATAACATTTTTATCAGATATCTTGTCAAAAATGGCTCTTGCCATGCTTATATAGCCACAATTTGAGTACAATGTTATAAGACCACTACCAACAGCAGGATCAAGTTTCATCCCTGTCTTGACTATATAACAATGAATCCAATGTCCTGCATGAATATCAGCTTTCTCAGCAAATGCAGGAAGAACAGTTACAAGTGTGGCATTATCAGGGACACCTACATCATCATCTCTTAACATATCATAAAAGATCATTACAGCATCATCCACATATCCATTCACAGTATATCCCGCAATCATAGAATTCCAACTAACAGTGTCTCTAACAGACATTTCATCGAACACTTTTCTAGACGCTTCAATCTCCAAACACTTAGCATAAAATGAAACAAGAGCATTGCCAACAAACATATCCAAGTCCAACCCACACTTCACAGCATGCCCATGAATTGCTCGACCCTTTGAAAAGCTCTCTCAGCACCACAAGCCTTGAGCACAAAAGGGTAAGTGTAACGATTTGGGGTTGTGCCACTCAAAAGCATCTCATCATATACGTCCAACGCTTCAGAAAAAGGACCCATATTGGCATAACCCTTGATGACCACGTTCCAGCAAAAAACGTCTCTATGAGACAAATTGTCAAACACCTTGCGTGCGTATTCAACGTTGGAACCACCGAGCTGTGCATACTTGTCAACTAGCTTAGCAACGATGAATGGGTCTTGTTCGTGGCCTCCGACAACAACTTGGGCGTGTGTTTTTTTTATGCAATCGGTGGTTTTGCAAAGGTGCAGTAAATCTGTGTAGTAAAACGAGTCTTTGTAAGGTTTTGGACCCAAAATTTGTTGCACTCTTCGAGATACGCCACGCATTGGAAATCATTGAGGTCTTTGGAAGCCTTTCAATAGCATTGGAATGTGAACGCGATGTGGTTGTTCATTGTTGTTTGTAAACTAGAACAGGAACTGAACTCTGCAGCGTTTTTGCTGAAAGCTGAAGTGATTGATTGCAAAGTTTGTGTTTAGGAGCCAAATCCATGCTTCTATTAGTGTTTATTTTTTAATCAATTAATTTGTAAATGAAATTTTGTCATGTTGTATATATTTTTTTTTAGATAAGCAAGATTTCATTGCAGGGAGACATGCGAGGAGTCTTTCACTTCTGATAAACTGAGAAGGGAAGGGGGAGGGTCTCTTCAAAACCCTCTGAGCCAAAACCCATTGAGAAAAAGACTCAGATAGGAAAAAAGAGTACCCTGTGAAAAAAATCACAACAGTGAGACAATTATCTTTGCCCACTGTTTCTCCCCCTAACTGTCCCATAGCAATAACATAACATAAAAATGATAAATTACAAACTAGAAATGACACCCAACAGACTATTATACCACTCCGCCCAACCCGCCCACAGCTTCTTCCTTTCCTAGCTTTGAACCAACACCATGCCGTGTCTTTAATACCCAAGAGTAGTGAAGGAATAGACAACACCTCACCCTTAAACACCACTCTATTTCTCGCCATCCAAATATTCCATATGACCGCCAACCAAATTAAATGCTTGACTAGTTTTTGCCTCTTACCTTTAATCATCCTTCCGAACTCCATGAAGTCTTCGCGTGATATCCTCTTCATCGCCATAATCCTCTCCCAACCAAGAAAAGACCACCGCCATATAGTTTTAGTAACATGGCATTGTAAAAACAAGTGAGATACCGCTTTCATCTTCGATGAAGCAAAAACGCAAAGACTTGTCATGATGCGTGTGTGTTACTCTCTCTTCTAAATAACGCCTCGCGTCGCAATTCTATTCTCGTAACACACGCCAAGCGAAGATAATTATTTTGGGCGAGCATCGTTCCTCCAGAGCTTCTTGCGGGCATTGACCATACTCTCGTGAGGTGCTCATTATTACACAAAAAAACAAACCAACCAATCATAACAACGTTTCACCGTGAATCCTTTTACCGGATCCGTGGACCACTCTAGCCGTCGTCGCTGCCACGACGTATCGGATCGCCGCAGCGGCATTTCCAACAAGTAATCGAGCCGCCTCTGCTGATTGATGCAAAGTCGAGGTGCGCATTCGCTCGGATTCTTTGCAGCAGAGCCGGTCCGCAAATCGCTCGGATTGCTCTCGAAGTCGGTTCGCAAATGCTCGGATTCTTGCAGAGCCGGGTCTGCACACTGCTCGGATTGCTGCGAGCCAGTGGTTCGCCTCTGCTTTCGGATTCTGCAGAGCCGAAGTCCGCATCTCGCTTTCGGATTGCTGCAGAGTGAAGTCATGCTCACATTCCATTTCCAACCATTGTCCGGCTAAACCCATCTCTTCCACCATCTGCGTTTTGGTCACTTTGCAATCGTCGAATAACCGAGGAAATAGTGCAAAGAATCGGATCCCTTCCCATCCAAGAGTCTGTCCAAAAACTTAACTAAATTACCTCTCCCCAATTTTAATTTAATTAACCCATCAAACCACCCTTCATCCAAAGAACTACCCTCCCCCAACGTGCAAAGATCTCTCCACCAAATGGATAATTTCCCCCACATCCTCTTGTGTATTCCGATGCTCTTGGCCATCTACCATTTATCCCATATCTTTCCCTTAGTAATTTGCTCCATAATTGATTACCTTCCTCCACCAACAACCTCCATCTCCACTTTGTTAACAATGTTGTGTTAAAGGCTTCTAGATTTTTTATTCCAAGTCCCCCTTTATCTTTCGGGTTACATATAGTACTCCATCTCACCCATGCCATCTTTTTATTATCTTCATCCCCTCCCCACAAGAACCTTCTTTGCAATTTTGTGATTTCTTCAATAATCTTCCTCGGAGCTTTGTAAAAAGAGAAGAGGTATAAGGGAAGAAATGCTAACACTGAATTGATGAGTGTCACCCTTCCCCCTATAGACAATTGTCTACTCTTCCAACTATTGAGCCTAGCTTTTATCACATCAATAATTGGTTGCCAAGTTTCCACTCTTCTTGGATTTGCACCTACCGGAATCCCAAGAAATTTAAAGGAATTCTTGCCCACCCTACAAGCAAGGAATTGTGATATGCCCTCCAAAACCCTCCCTTCAACATTGAGACCAATCGCGTTGCTTTTAGAGAAGTTTACCTTTAGCCCCGATGCCAACTCAAAGGATCTAAGTATTGCTATCAAGCACCATATACTCTTGTCACCTCCATCACAAAATAATATTGTGTCATCCGCAAATTGTATTAGCTCAACTGAGAGTGAATCACTCACCTTGAACCCATTCAAGTTTCCTGTTTCTACCCTTTCCTTACTGACCCGCTAGACCTTCCGCCGCTACTAAGAATAAAAACGGTGCAAGAGGATCACCTTGTTTCAGTCCCTTTTGAGCCACAAACTCCTCCGATGGGCTGCCATTAACTAGAACCGAGATTGAATTGGAGGAAAAACACTCTCTCATCCATTGTCTCCATTTTTCGTTAAACCCCATCCTCCCCAGCATATAATCAAGATAAGACCAGCTCACTGAGTCGTAGGCCTTTTCAAAGTCCGCCTTTAGGATTACACATTTTTGTTTCTTTCTTTTTGCCGTATCAATTATTTCATTCACCACAACCACCCCATCCAAGATGTTTCTATCTGCTAGGGAAGGCATTCTGATAGTCCGATATAACACCTCTCAATACCTTCTTAAATCTACCCGCGAGAACCTTTGCAAGCATCTTATATAGGCACCCAATTAATGAGATCGGCCTGAATTCACCTAGCTCTTGTGGATTCTTTGTTTTGGGGATGAGCGCGAGAAAAGAGGCACTAATCGCTTTAGGAAGCCTAGCATACTTGTGGAATTCTTCAAAAACTTCATATCTCCTGGGCCATTAGATCCCAAAATGACTTTATAAAATTAAGATTAAAATTAAAACCATCCCACCTGCTTTTGTTTCCATCGCATTCCCACACCACCTCCTTTACTTCCTCCTCGGTAAAAGGCATCAAGAGTAATTCATTATCCATTCCTGGTAATGTGATTAACCCGGATACCCTCTAGAGTGGGCCTATGGTATATCTCCTCTTTAAATTTTCCTTCAAAATGATTCTTCACGCCATCTTTACCCCTGGCTACATCTTCCACCCACACCCCGTCGACCAAAAGTTTTGTCGATTGTGTATGCGCTTTTGTTGCCTTTCATACATGCATGAAAATACCTACTATTAGAGTCCCCTTCCGCCAACCACCTTACCCGTGACTTCTGAGCTATTAGACTTTCCTTTGCATGCAACTCTTGCCAAAACTCCTCGGTTAAACGTTTCCTTTGATCATCATTAATTCCCCCTCCATCCGAGGCCACCCTTTCTATTTCATTCAAATCTTTCACTAACCCTTCAATTTTTAAATCTTTGTAACCAAACACCTCCCTATTCCACACTTTAAGCTTCTCCTTCAACATTCTTAGTTTCTCCTTCAGGACAAAAGAGCTCCTCCCTCTCACTTGGAAGGAAGACCAACACTGTGTGACAAAGTTTTTAAATTCCGCGTGTTCCAGCCAGCAATTATTAAATCTGAATGGCTTTGGTCCCCAATTTTTTGAATTTGAGGATACCAACCAAACTGGGCAATGATCCGATATCTCTCTATCACCTACCCATTGTGTGCTTACATTCCATTTCTCCACCAAACCTTCTGGTGAGCGAGTGCATGTCGATCTGCTAGCCTCCCCCATCCGACCCAAAGCAAGTAAACTTATTGCCAGTGCCGACACATCTACCAAAGGAGATCTTCCATGAACTCACGAGAACTCCCCGGCTTCTACATGATTAAAATTTGTAGTGCACCCACTTCTCTCCCCTCCGACACCACGCATTAAAATCACCCGCCACACACCACTCACCATCCTCAAATTGACTCTTTAGGACCTTCAGATTCTCCCATAGTCTTATTTTTCCTGCCAAGTTGCACACCGAGTACACATTGACTAAGTAGCAAATTTGACCTCCACTTTGGCACACATGCCTATAAAACTTTCACCCGAAAATGAGAACATCACCATCCAGCATATCATTTTTCCAAACACTCACCAACCCACCTGATTGTCCGTAGCACTTTTTTACATAGCTAGATCAAAATTTGCATCCCCGGATACTCGCAATTGCTCACCTTGTTAGATCCCCACATTTTGTTTCTTGGATCATGCAAAAATCTATATTTTCCTCCACAATCAGTTTCCTGAGGCGTCTCCTCTTCGCCGCGCCTCCCCACCCTCTCATATTAAGCGTTGCAATCTTCATTGAGACCCCATATTGTTCTCCTTACTACCATTACCACTCTGATCCCTGACCTCCATTTGCCTAAACTCATGCCTCGCATACACTCATCATTGTTCTGACCGACCACACCAAGCTGTTCTTTGGCAAAACTCCACATTTTATTTCCAGTGGAGATTTCATGTTCCTTCAAGAACCTCTCATTACAAAACTGGATACCGGAGTCACCCACTGAAACTTCTCCCACAACCGACCCTTCCCCTTCACAATTAATAGAATAAGACACTCCTGGCTTAGGTGGGTTGCGATGCACCACGAAGACATTGTTGGAGTTAGAAGAGTTTCGGGACCCCGAAAGAACAGGAATTAAACCTCTGGCTCCCTCATTTACCACTCCAATCGTGATACTATTTTTTGGATTATCATGAGACTTCACTTTTTTTTCCTTTCTTTTTCTTCTTTTTCAGCCGAGGTTGCTCTTCATGTGCACCTCGGGAGCCAAAGCGAAGATAAGTCGGCAACAATTTCTCGCAAATTCACCAATGGGCGCCTGCTTTTGTTTTTGGAGTGTTGAGGTGGGTGTGCACAAAACAAGCCCATTTTCATTGCTAATTTTACCAGCCGAGGTTTTCTCTCCCTCCTCCTCTGACCAGCGCGTGTCCTTTATTGTTGGGGGCCCCAACAGCATTTGTTTAGTAGATGACGGAACCGAGGACACTTCCTTATTCATAGGATCAATTTTTTGAAAAAACCTCCCTTCCTCATTTAACACATTAGCCACACGTTCCTCCTCCCCATACATCCTTTCCACGCCTCTCTCCTCTTCCCCATGAGCCCCATCATTCCTATTAACTTCCTCTCAGAATTACGTTTATACCTCCCCGCAGATGCCCTTCCAGCCTTCCCGCCTCTCACCACCTTCCTCCTCCGATTGCTCCTCCTCCACTTCCTCCACCCCAAACAATGGGTGGACCATCTTCCTCATCAACGCTACATTCGGCTGCCGACACTTTCCCCCGACTCTTTATCCTCTTTTGGCGACGATAGACCACCCCAACTCAAAGGTCCACACCATTCCTCAAGTACTTTAACCTCAAACATGGTTCCATTTATGTTTGCATCCACCACCATGTTGAATACATCGTAACATTTTGTTCTTATTAGAATTCTCGCCACATCAAGCGTGTTCTTCTTTGTCGTGTTTTCATCCACACCCAAGAACGTCCTAAACCTCCATGCCAGCGCCGTGAAGAATTCAACGTTCCATGCATGAACTGGAATACCATGGCAACGAACCCAAACTACTCTCTCTTTTGTCATAGTCCATCCGGGCACCATTTGTCCGATATCTTCAAAAATTTCATAAAACCATTCCTCCGATTCATCAAGAATTGCTTGAATAAACCCTCCTCCATCTCTTCTAAAAGCACAAGGTTGGCTCCCATCGGTGTCACCTTAATGGCAATGTTTGCAAGCTCACATATGGGGATGAGAGAGCAGCTCTCACTTATCTCTAGAACCATCTTATCTCCTCCCAATCCTAGGGTTAGTGGAGGCTCCCCACCCCTCCACCATGGAGGCTCTGTTTCCCCCCATCAGTTGGGGTTTGCTACTGTTCTCGTCCACCGGTTTTCCCCCACCCCCACCATAACTCAGCAATGCTTGACCTCCAAACACTCTTTTCTCCATCTCCTACTCACCCTCACTGAAACCCTCCCACATACTAACCCTTTTCGCTCTCTTTCCCTGGTACCTCCATCATCGATTCCTCCACTCCATCTCTCATCGGCCTTCCTGAGCAACTTCCATCGCCATAACCCTAAACCCCTTCTCCAAATCAACCATGTGCATGTTGTTACTGCTGCCATCAGATCGATGATTCTTTCTCGAAATCTACTCCTTCCATCACCACATCGTCAGGGCCTCCTCCCAAGCCTCCCCCATCAGAATACGACATTGTTTGTGATGAATCTGGTGCTGCTATGTGTTTCTGGAGATCTACCTTCTCGCATCTCAGGTTGAGGTTAATGCTTCTTCGGCTTGATGGTCTGATCGTTATCCGGCCACCCCCAAAGCCATCGTGGACTTACTACAAGTTTATCACTTTGTCGAGGTTCAGTCTTGTCTATGGTGCTTCTATGGTTGATCTACCTTCTCCTTTGCTCTTTAATCATGCTAGACATAGTATCAGGTGTGTTTTCTGTTTTGTTGTGTGCATTTTGGCACCCCATAGTGACTGAAGAGGATTATGTAGCTAACATTTGTTGCCTTGGTCTCTCCAAGTATCATTCAGCTATCGAATACTAGGGAAATTTGGTGAATCATGAGAACAAAAATAGACGAAATGTGTCTTTTAGAAGTCAAAAGTCATCAGTAACAGATTTGGAGGAAAAGACGAGAGTTTCTTTTTACGTGAGTGCCAATGACTAGGGGAGGAAGCTACTGATAGTTTGGTTGTTAGATTGGTGTGATTGGTTTGGCTATGTTCCCATAGTTTCTAAACAATCTATGAGTAGTGTCTATAATGTTTATGTGGTTTTCGTAGAGTTGACGATCTTAGGTTGTGGATGGGAAATGTCCCAACACATATGCTTTCATTCTACTTGTAGTTGCCTTTGATTTCGATTGAATTAAGTTGCCTTTCCAAAACAAAGTTGCATTGTATATTAGTAGTTTTTTTTCGTCTAGAAGCCTTTGACCCGGCTTTGGTGTTCAGAGAAAAGGGACTCTAACTAGCCCAGAGCTCAGAAAGTAAGTAAAGTCTGACTCTAATTTATTCTATTTCGGGGATTGATCTCAGGTACAAGCTGAATATGTCTCTTTAGATGAAGTGCATTAACCACTTGCACCCAAGTTTTTAGTTTGTACATTAATAGTTTAAAATTTAGTATAAGTAGTTTAAATTTATTATTGAGTTTAATTGAATTAAATTAATATTTAGAAATTTTGAGATTTAAATTATTAGAATCAATCAACTATTAATTAACTATTAATGGTTTGAGTATCTTTGAAAGTGAGGTTGATGATGATGTATTTTATAGTGTAATGAAGCTTATGGTATTGTAATAGTTAATGGATTAAAAGTGGTCAAATACCAAAGTCATATACTCATATCTACATCACATAACCCATTACTCGCTTCGTTGGTAAAAATTCCCCTCGCACCCACCTAATACTCGTCTGTATTTTTGTGGGTAACACATATTCGCGACACCCACAAATACTTACATGTATTTATTAATTTACTTAAAACTTATTTCTATAAAGTAAAAAATAATTTTCACACAAAATTAACTTTTTTTAATATTATTGTTGCTATTTGTATAAGCTACACTGTGACACGCGGGTCGACTTAATACTCCTGGGCTCGATTCTCACAATAGACAAACTTAGTGTTGGCGGTCATGAATTTGATCCTAAGTCTGAAATGAAATTAGTATTTCGTTAACAGACGTTGGAAAACTTTGTGGGTAGTCGAAGAATATTCCAAACCAAAAATATATAAAAGTACTCAATGATTTGGCGAGTCTTGATGCACGCACGAAACTAGTACCCCATTACTCGTCCCTTTCCGATAACAAACGGGTAATACGACCACATGTTTATTTTATTAGCGGATCTTTGTTTAACTACATGCCTCTTGTCCATTATGTGTTTTATCAAAGAGTCTCGTGAATGCAATTTTTTTTGGTTGAGGCAAAATCCTCATATGAGTTTTGACGCAAAAAAAAAAAAAATCTTTTTAATAGATGCTTAAATTATTTGATTCATATGTTTTCTTATGAGTTTTCTTGAGTGTCAAATTAGTACATATTATAAACAAAGGTTCCATTAGTACATATTATGTACTAGGATAACACTTTTGAAGAAGGTTGAATGAGGTTTTGAAGTCAATATTTAAAGTTTAGAGCTTATGACTGAAGAATCAAGTCAAGAAGACAGACAAATGTATCTTCTCAAGATCAATATGACAAACACATGTATCTTCTCAGGTTCAAAAAATAGGCCCATGTACCTTCTCAAGATTAAGACGATTATAAGACAAGAAGATCTTGCCTTCTCAAAGAAGTCATAAGAATTGATGAAGGGGGACGGAGGTATTTGTATGCCTCCCATGGCAAAGCCCCCTATGTTTTTAATTTATTTAATAATAATAGTATCAGTATAGGATATATGCTAAAATAATAGTATCAGCATATAACAGTAAATGGATACTAGTAGATAAATAAAATAAATAAACAATGATTGAAGGAAGATAATAGATGTCACCTTCTAACAACTAAGCTTATTGGCTCAGTAAAAATAAATTCAATAAATTTGACTAAAACTACTTTAATAACCACATATCTATAAATCTCACTTACTCAACAGTTTCATATATTTTACCACTACTCTAACTTGACTAAAACTACTCTATCGATCTTGTAGCTATAAAAAATGTATCACAAACAAATACAAAAAAAAAAATTGATAGTCAATTTTAAGATACCCATGCAAAAAGGTGAGTACCAATACAGTGTTACCAAATAAGTAAAAACAAATTAAAAAATTAAGATAAAGTTAAAATTATTTTTTAAAACAATTTAATTAGCTTAAAGTAAAAAATCGATGTGGCGTCAACTAGGTGTACTATTACTTAGTACATTACTAAGCTACTAGAATAGTTACATTTTTTACACAATTTCAACACTAATTGGTGTTTATATATATTGGATTGGTTTTAATATTTGTAGGTCGCCCTCACACACCTTCCTTCCTGGCTCTGTCCCAGTTGATGAAGGATATTAATAGCTGAAGAAGTCAAAGACAAACTGAATGCCTCAATTTTTATCATTTAATTCTCAAGTCAATAAGCTTCAGAAATGAGAACATCTGACTCTATTGCAAGTACAGTTTTTTGCAGAAGTGCAGAAAAGCAAATGTACTTTTCTGCAAAAGTCACCAACTAGTATATGGTTCATGGGACCACCTCTAGCAACCCTTTTAAGGTTTAAAAAGCTTTAAATGCTTAAAGAAATACTACAATTCTGCCAAACTTCTCAAAATCCAACATTCTCTCAAACACATTCAACATACAAACTATATCTTCTGGGAACTTTTCATGGTGTGCTCATAGCGTGCTGTTAGGTTTGTTAGAATCTTCTTATATCCAAGCTATCGTATTCCTACCAAAATAAAAGTATTTATCTGGTACCTAATTACCTTCTCAAACATGGCATAGGTTTGCTAGTGTGTAATAGAAGTTGTTTAGAAAGTTGCCTATTGAACTGTGCAATTTCTTGTGTGTAGACAATGTAGATATGTAGAAGAAAACTAGTGAAATAGTATGTAGGGCTGTGTAAGAAAATTGCCAAGTAATTAATTTGGCCTAAGGTGGCTTGTAAAAGTTGTAAAACTATTTAGAAAATATTGAACAATACTCACTAGGCATGAAGAGTGGACGTATGCACGTAGCCATGAGTTTTCGGGGTGAACCATTATAACTCCTCTGTGTTATTTAGTGTTTTCTTAATAGTGCATTACTACTATAATTTATTTAAGACAAAAAAGTTTTTCTGCAAAATTGTACGAAAGGTTGTTTTCTGAAGCTTCTCAACCTTAAAACCATTGCCTTCTTATACTACTCTTACACTCTAGAAACTGCCATCTCAGCACACTATTTCTCGACATCCCTTAGATGTAACAAGTTAACAAACACTATGTGTTTGATCAATATACTTTTAGGAGTCGTTTACGTAGTCTCTATTTTGAGAATATATACAAGAAGTCAGAAGCTTCTCATTTGTATGCCTTCTCAGAACTAAGACTTAAACCTTGTCAGAATTATTTGGTTGTTCTAAATCAACTTCAAAATGATCACAATTCTAACCCCCTTCTTTGTGACTCCAATTGACTTCATTTTTGCCACCCCACTTACCATTGAAAAGTGGTGAATTATATAAGGGGAAAACTTAGGTGTGGTTATTGTTATTGTCCAATCACACTATGACGCGTTGGTGATAGCTCTTGGAGCATGATGGAGGTAGAGAATAGTATTATCTTCGTGCACGATAATTTAGTGAGATACAATCGGTCATTGTTACGTCTCTCAGTAGTGGTTTGATAAGTTGTAAATTGGAACCCTCAATTTAACAAACCCAAGTTGATGGGGTTTCCAATTCACAACTTATCAAACCACCGATGAGATATCATTTGTGATTTAATTTTTTTCTTTCACAAAAGTCCATATGTTGAATAAGTTATTCACTTTATAAATTAGGAAAAAAATTGTAATAATAAAAATCTGAAAGTGAGAATAAACGGGAGAAGTCATTAGTTCACCTCCAATATTTCAGAAATAGTAGAAGTATCACACCAATAATTATTGTTGTTCTAAATAAATTGTTTAATGATCTGAGAACAATAATAACATTGAACAAGTACCTTTAGAATTCGTGAAAGCTCAAAAGATAATAATGCAGCAGATGCAAATGAGGTTATATTGGAAGGACCATCCATTTTCTCCATCTTCCCTCCATGTAGAGGCTTCCTCTTCATTGAGTTTTTTTTCTTCTGCATTTTGGGAACTCTATAATACAATCAGAAGTTCTATTTTTTATCAAATATCAATTATAAATCATATTTAAAGGATAAATCTTTTTCCTATTATAAATTTGAATTATATTTCATGGTGATTTGTTTCCAATTTTAAACCGTGATTCGTTTCCAATTTCAAATTTTATGATGAATCTAATATTTATATATCTATACAATATCTCTAATATTTATATATCTATATAATCAAACAATGTGGAGAAAATTGGGTATGCCTTTTGCTTCCCTGGCCGAACTCCGGATTATTGGCGCTTCTTCCCTGGGCACGGAGGAGTGGGGTCAAAGACCCCTAGACCAAAAAAACAATGTGGAGATGAATTGACCGTATTAGTCATTCTGTTAATTTGCCACTATCTAATTTTTGGGGTAAAATTGTCAAATACACACTAGAAGACAAAAAATCTATATATCTATCTATATAATCTTATATATCTATCGGATAATATTGTGATTCACGGTAGTCAAAAACTGTTGTAGTTGTGCTATTATTAGTGTAAATGTAGGGAAAAGAGAGAAAAGATAATGGGACTTTAGATTATGAAAAGACCAAAACAACCTTAATATATAATAACACAATTACATTGACTGCAACAGTTTTTTTACTGTTGTGGATCCAATCCATATCTATCTTGGTGTTCAATCTATATCTATCTATATATCTATATAATCAAACAATGCGTAGATGAGTTGATCATATTGGTCATTCTGTTAATTTTACACATGTCTATTTTTTGGAGTAAAATTATCACAACATCAACACTTACTAGATTCTCCAACATGCATTCACAAACCAAAACCACACTATTAAGATCTTTTTGCCTAACCAATGAACCCAATCAATGATAACACAACACAGCTCCCAAAACTCTTGAACCAAGTATATCTCCAGCAGCTAATCAATGACATACCACACAAAACCAACACATGTTATACTACTTGTTGATGATGTGGCAACTCATTGGTGTGACTAAGCTTCTCAAAATCCTATGTGGCAAGGTCTCTCTCAAGTGGAAGATTTGAAGTCTAGTTTTGGCGGAAAAGTTAGTTAGTTTCGGTTACTTAATGTAAGAACTTGTAACTTGATTGTAACTTCATATAAATGCTGTCATTAGCTAGGATTAATCACTTAGATCATTTCTGGGCTTGAATTGAGTGAAAAACACAGGGAATTTTGGGCAAACGAAAGTGAGGGGGAAACACATTGGGTCACCAGTGTTGTAATCTTCAAAACTCTTGCAAGAATCAATGAAAATGGATCATTACGGTTTGTATGATCCCGCAGATGTAAGTATCCACTCTGGATGCTGAACTGCGTCATCAATTTCGTGTGTTTGTGTTTCAATTTGAGCAATTTCGTTATTCCCAATTTCTAGGGTTAATTTAGGCGTTTTCTTAATCAGATTCAATTCTACAAATTCGTCGTGTTCAATTGATATTCGAAATAGGTGTAGAAACTTGTTGCGCATCTTGTTCTTCAAGATTAAACCGATTCATCAAGTTTATGCGATCGATTTGTGTTCCTGGTTTTATCTCTGGTTTACTGCATAATATCAGTATCTGTTACTGATAAATGTACTCTTGCATTGCTGTAATTGCATCTCAGTGACATTGATTCTCAACACTACTCCACAACAACAACACAAAACACCCTCTCTGGCAGCAATGGAGCAACAACAACTGCAAAATCTAAGTAACAAAAATAAGAGTGCATCATTGTTGCAGTTTGCTTGTAGCCCAAAAATACCGACTCTCCACTACCAAAGAATCTCCATAATTGCTTACACCAGCTATCCATTCCAGAGAATAATTGCCACACACCTCTCTCATCAAAAAAGAAATCCTAGAGACATGTAACAGATGGAGCCACTCACCTTCTCCCTACACTAATGCTCCTACCTAACTAATATCAGCAATTTGAGTCAAAACAGCCCAACGGACTACTACACCAGTTAGTGTAGTTCAACTAGGAGTTGCATCTGACCCTATTAGCGAACCATCCCCATGATAGAAATTTGACTTGGCTCAACTTTTGCGTGAAATCTACCATGGAGCCATTAAAAATAATATGTTTCTAATATACCATAAGACCTAGATAGTGCTACCCAAATTAGCAATTTCAGATTCTTCCTTCCTTGTACCCTCCTCATGCTTGCTCCATGATTTTTGAAATGGCTTTTATATCCTCAGAATCCATGCAACTGATCCCCATTCAAGACTCAAGTGTGAGCCAAAAGTTACGAGAGATACTACATATGCAAAATAGGTGGTCGATGTCTTCGTTATGTTGAAAACACAACACACATGTATTACATTTGGGGAGAATGCCGGGAGAATGTCTTCGTTATGTGTTGGATGGTTTCATGGACACAGATGCCGTGGAAATACTCAAATATCTATGTTGAAATGGACGATGCCCCTTCTTTCAAGTTCCACCCTAGTAAGGAGTTTTTCTAAAAGCACCCTCCATACATGGACTAAGAACTTAGATGGTGTCCGAGTTCTCCAAACTTTTTTTCACTATCTTGCACTCCTCCTCCACAAGAGAGTCATCATTACATTTGGGGAGAATAAAGTGATAGGCTGATTTTGTTTGTTTGGGTCTTTCCAATGTATTAATCAATATAGCTTTTGAAAAAAATCACGGCTCAGTATATGTAACAACCGAAACAAGTGGAAAAGTGAAGAGGGAGGGGGAGTGTGGGAAGTGATAAGGGATAATTTTGGAATTTTTTAAAATTTGGGAGTGTTTGTGAGTAAGAGGGGGTGTGGAAAAAAATCATTATTAAGTGTCACATTGAAATGCCCAAATATACATGTATTTTTTTGTCAAAAAACATATATTATAGGGTATTGATTTTCCTACCTCACTGGACCAAATGTCCCAATCTTACAAATTACTCCTATATTTTTTTTAAAAGAAAAACATCGCATAATTTCAGATATATCCCACAAGATATAAATTCGAAAGTGATTTTTTTTTCTGGATTTATCCCTAGGAGATAAATCCGAAACACAAAGTCACTTCTAGATTTATCTACGATAGGATAAATTCGAAAATTCTTTAAAAAAATGCATTCCAAATTTATCTGTAAGACATAAATTTGGAGGTCAATTTTAAAAATTATAATGCTTTAATTAAGGCAGAAAATGAAAAACAAAGCAAACCTAATCTAAAAATTTTAAATAACCCACTAAAAATTTAATAAAATCCAAAGAAGAGTATACAATTTTTTTTGGATTTTTTTGAGATTATGGTAAATTCAAAAAATTAATAAAAAATAGTAAACGAGGAATTAATCATTTTTTTTAGGATTTAATGGCTGGGGTTTTGGGACAAACAGAGAAGATTTCCCGAAAACCGGTTTTTAGCCTAGAACCCTAGAGTTGAGTAGGGACTGAACCTGTAACAAGAATGGTAAGACAACAAAAATAAAAAGGAAAAACATTAGTACTGTAAGACAACAAAATTAGGTTTCAGATTTATGTCTTAAAAGATAAATCTGGAAATTTTTCTAGAAAACCATTCGGCATTTACCTTTTAACACATAAATCCGAAAAATAAATAAAAATTTTGGTTTAAATTTTGATTATTTAATTGAGAGTAAAATGGGAATAAACGAAATTGGGTATTTTTTTGGACCCCCACCACTAACCATTATACCCCCACATTATTTCATATTCCAAATTTACCCCTTCCAAAAATCCAAAAGAGATTTACCTTAAAAGGGACATAAATCCGGTTTGAAAAAAAATGGTCAACGGATTTAAGTTGCTTCCGAGCGAGATTTAAATTTTTTCATCGGATTTATCTCTTAAAAAAGATAAATCTGTAGTTAAATTTTAACAAAACAGATTTATCTTTTTAAGAGATAAATCCGATGAACAAAAAAAACGGATTTAAATCTAAAAAGGATAAATCTGTTTTGTTAAAATTTAACTACGGATTTACCCTTTTTGAGATAAATTTGTTATAGAAAATGGCCAAATCTAACGATCAGGATCACACTGACAGTTTTAATCAACGGAACAGAATTGAAGATCATTGCTATAAATCCCCACCATTTCTCCTAGTTTAATTCACACCTACACACACATTGCATTAGTTCTTTCCCACTTACACAGTCGAAAATGGATACTTTGTCAACTCTGTATTCAAGAAACAACACACTTACCGGTGTTCATCATCGCGATAAAATCACTGAAAGAGAAGATGGTATAATTTTCTCTTGTACAGATCCTGTTATATGCAGGCTGAAGCATGATATCACCTTCGTCTTGTTGAAAGAGAAACTAGAGCGTATGGTTCAAGTGGAGGGTGATGAATGACAGGTTACTAGTATCATTTTTCGCAAACCCAGTTTTGGAGATGATGGTCGTGTTTACTGGTCATCCATGGAGGCGAAGACTGACGATGACGTACGAGTTATATTGAACACCCATGACATGTTTCAGACTCGTAGTCCTTTGCAGATGTACGTGGAAACGAAATGGAGTATCAACGAGATCATACGTCGTTGTTATGTAGGAGAATCGTCACAGTAGTTTTGCTTTAGAGTTGTTTTAGTTTCTGTTATGTTTTACTTGTTATGTTTCGTTGTGTTGTTGTTTAACTTCAATGTAATTTGCATTTGCGTCAATTAAAACAAATAATTCTGAAAAATCTAAACAGTCGTAAAAGAAAATACAAATAAATTCATAAAATCCACAAATGTTCAAACAGTTAAATAAAGTGATACTACAACAATCAAGGGGCCCTCCCTCTGCCAAATGAATCGCGCCACAAATCTGTCTGTACGACGCAGAGCCTCGAGGAATCTCTCCTAACTTTAACACACTTTGTAGACGCCGAGTAACAATCATCAGTCTCTCCTCAAGACCCACGACTATTGGTGTTGTTGCAGGTGATAGACGGGGAACTAATATGGACAAGTACCATGGCATGTAAGGCCCATGAACCTCACTTGGATACTAGGCTACCCTAGTGGCGCTGATAGTTTCTTCAACCCTCGTTCTCCAATTAGCAAGCTAATTCATGACGTCTCTATACCGTGGAGAACCCTCAAGCGGAAAATGGGGTATGGTTTGGATGTATCCAAACTGCCAGAAGCACCTATCAGGCATGTAAGAAACAGTGGTGGTACCCCAGCTAATGAAGCCCATGTATAAACAGAGAGGATCAAACAGTATAATCTACCGATGATTCTTAAAGGGTCTCCAAATAACGTCCTCTGGAGTCAAATCATCCAACCTACTGGTCAATCTTAACAGTATCGGTCTTCTTCCTCCTCCACTTCTCACAACAAGGATTGGTAGGTATGTGTTCGACAGTTTCATGGACACAGATGCCAGGGAAATACTCAAATATCTATGTGTGAAATGAACAAAAAATAACAAACTCGTTATTAAACCACAACATATAATAACATATAGTGTTTTAAAGCATATTGCAGTTGTAAATCTTACCATAATCAGTGTCGCATACCCCCTAGCTGGCAGCTCTTCGTCAGACATGCATAATGCAGCTGCTCATACATATAGGCCAATGCAGCTGAACCCCACGCCCATGAACCAACGTGCAAAAGATGCTCATCCCCAGCAACAACAATAGGTAGAACCTAGCAGCAAAAACCTCACGGCCTTCCCGAAATGCGATATTGGTAGAACTCCATTAGCCACTCGAACCAAAAATAGCCTCCCCAGGCTTCAATGGACTCCGGAGCGGCCTCAGTAACAGGCTCCCCAACAAATTAACTATCAAAGTAATGATAGTGTCAACAATGATAGGTTGGACTGGGGACAGTAGTAGTTGCTTGTCACTGGTAGATGCAGCAGACATGAGACATCATCCAAAGTGATGGTCATCTCATCGAATCGTAGGTGAAATGAACACGTCTTAGGATGCAATCTCTCAACAAAAGCTGATATCAACTCATGATCAGTAGTAGTGAGAGCGGAATGGACCAGGGGGGCTAAACTTGACTGAATTACGTACTGGTAGAAATTAACAACCTGTGATAGAGGAGCCAAGTGTTTCCTAATCTTGTTGTCATGTACAGATACTTTCAGTAATGATAGTGTCAACAGTGATAGGTTGGACTGGGGACAGTAGTAGTTGCTTGTCACTGGTAGATGCAGCAGACATGAGACATCATCCAAAGTGATGGTCATCTCACCGAATCATAGGTGAAATGAACACGTCTTAGGATGCAATCTCTCAACAAAAGCGATATCAACTCATGATCGTTAGTAGTGAGAGCGGAATGGACCGGGGCTAAACTTGATCGATTACGTCTCGGTAGAAATTAACAACCTGTGATAGAGGAGCCAAGTGTTTCCTAATCTTGTTGTCATGTACAGATACTTTCAGTTTCCCCCGCAACTGGCCAAATTAAAAATGAAGCACGCATTAAACATATAAAAATAAAACAATAAAAAAATAAATCTAACCATTATGTAAAATAAATTTACCTGATCTCTCAGAATATTAGAAGCTACGTGCTCCTCAAATCGAGTAAGCACCTGACCATCTCTCGGTCCAAAAATAGGTTGCGCTGGCTGACCATGCTGCTGAGGTTGTTGATCCTCCATATAGTCATCATAATCATCAGCCTGCTGATCTAGATGGTGGACCTCTTAATCATGCTGGTGCTAGTCAAGTTACTGCTGTTACAGATGGTCAGGTTCTGCCTAGTGCTGCTGCTCATCCTAAGCAGGCTATTGGGTGCCAGCTCATCCCCAAACAGCTCTATCTCAGGAATAACCATGGTCGGCGACTCGCATCTGTGTGCGTCTCCTCACAAGAGTAATATCATCTGGTGCACCGCCACTCCCCGTGACGACCCCCTCGGGGAGTCTCCCCCCGCACCCACCCATGTGAATCGAGTGGTATCCTCCACGAACTCTACGTAGGGGTGTTCGCGGTTCGGTTTGGTTCGGTTTTAAGATAAAAAGTGAACCGAACCGCAAGGTAAAATTATATGCGGTTTGGTTTGGTTTGGTTGGCTTCCTAAAATAAAATCGAATTAAACCAAACCAAGCAAATGCGGTTTGGATTGGTTCGGTTTTTTCCAAGACAAAAATAATTTAAAACGGAGTTAAATTTTTTTTTTGACAAGAACAAACTTAATTCATTTCACTAAAAAGAATTGTCTCAATACAGGTTGGAATAAAATAAAAAACGTGGGAACTAGCAAACAACCTTGATGCCCGTACTAATTAGGAATGAGCAACAAGATTAGTTTGTCTCCGGATATAACTAACCTTAAAGCTAGGACAATGAGATAAAAAGTTACGACAATACATTAAAATGTAGAATAAAAATCTCTTTCCATGTTTTGATGATACAAACTTAAGTGATGAGTTAAGCTTTCTTATCTTATTATGATTTAACAAGTTTTCAATCAAGTGAGTTAAAGAACAGGGAATAAGTTTCATAGCAAAATTCTTGGCCTTACAAAATAAACCAAGTGGTTTTCAAAGATAAAATGTGCCAAAAGAAGGTTACTGCAAAAAGTTACCTTACGAAGGTTGAATACGTAAGGTTACCCCATCGGAAGGTTGACTACGTGAAGCTTAAAAGATAAAGTAACTTTCTTGAGTAGGTTGATCGAAAGTCAAAGCGTAGGTTGACTAAAAGTCAACACAAGGTTGACCAATAGTCAACGTAAAGTTTGATTGAAGTCAATAGAAGGTTGATCGACTATGGAATATTGTTCGTAAGGTTAAGTGTTCAAGAAGGTTAAATGAAGATTGAAGACTTCAAAGCTTACGTTTCGAAACATACTCATGCTCGAATTCTTGATTCAATATGCATCAAATGAGTATTCAAGGAACAAGATATTGTAAAATAATTATTCTAGAATAAGAGGAACTACTTGATCTTTGATGTATCTCAAAAAGCATGTTTGTTCATGTTGTAAAAGCTTTAGAAGCTTCAGATTCAAATTATATAAAGCACTATGTAATACATGAACAGGAACAGAAGTGACAGAAAGGAAGTAAAGTGCTGACATGAAAAGATGTTAGCACAAGACAAAGCAAAAATGTTGCTTGTAAGGTTGAAGGCTACTACCTAAAGCTCAAAAATCATCATTACCTACCTACAAAGCTACAACAACTTCCAACGACTCTTTTCTTCTTTCCAACAGCCATATTTCAGATTCAAAGTCTATATAGAGGGCTGCTCTACTCAAATGCAAACCATGAGTTGATATTGGAACCTTCAAGTCAAGCTTCTAAACGAAATCCAACCTTCTCATCCACACTTCAAGCTACTACAAGTTCAGAATTGGGAATACTATCTTGAGTGTGTGCAAGCTTGTTACATTCTTAGAAATACATTGTATTTATCTATCAACAAGCTCCTAAATCATCCCATAACCCAAACCCCTTATTGTAAGGAATATTGTGCTTGTTTCTCAACAGACTACCTAGTTAAAGGTGAGTGGTGTTGGTGATTCTAAGTTGTAATTCTCTCAACAAACTACCTAGTGAAAGGTGAGTGTTGTTGGTGAGTCTAAGTTGTAGGTTTCTCAACAAACTACCTAGTAAGAGGTGAGTGTTGTTGGAGATTCTGTTTGAAGGTTTCACAACAAACTACCTAGTGAAAGGTGAGGGTTGTTGGTGACTCGGTTCAAAGTTTCTCAACAAGCTACCTAGTGAAAAGTGAGGGTTGTTGGTGATTCTCTTGTGAAAGTTAGCACTTGTCTTTTGTGTGTGATCAAAAGAGAGTGGAGGTGAAAGTCTTTAGCAAGTGAAGCTAAAGCAAGTGTAAAATCTATTTGGAGAATAGTGGAAACTCTCACGAGGACGTGGGAGAGGAGTAGCCACAGTTTGGTGAACCTCTATAACTCTACTGTGTTATTTTCTACGCTTTACTTATCATTTGCTTTAACTGTCTAACAATCACCAAAGTTTTCAAATACTTTAGAAGGTTAAATCCACCAACCTTCAAAGTCAAAATCTTAATTTTAAATAAGCTCAACTTTGATCATCTTTTGAAAACTACACTCTTTGCGAAAAAGAAAAGACATCTAAAATCATCAAAGTTAATTATCTTTCACTATCACACATTTGCTTGTTGTTTGTGCAATTAACATTCAACCTTCGATATCCAAGTTATCTTGAGAAACCATACTGTAAGGTTGCGAGGAATTAAAAACGAAAAGATAGCACAATTCAATCCCCTTTCTTGTGCAAATTAGTCACTTCAATTGGCATCGAGCTCACCTCTGGGGGTGAGCACACTTTGCGGTGTGAGAGAGAAAGATCCCGGAAGAAGTGATGAGTCATCATTCCAACTCGTGATGTTCCTCCCGGAAGGAGCTTCAAAAAATAGACCACCGTGATTCACTGGGGAACATTACTATTATTGGAAAGATCAAATGAGATTGTTCCTAGAATCTCAAGACATCGACATTTGGGGAATTGTTGAAGATGGCCCATATATATGAACCTACAACAACTCTTGATGATGGGACTACTATAGCTAAGCCCGAAACACTGGACACCAAGATAAACGCATGGTACTTCTAAACTCTAAAGCTAAATTTTATATAACTTGTGCTCTAGGTAGAAGTGAATATGATAAAGTTCTTTGGGAAAGAAACGCCAAAGAAATTTGGGATACATCAAGATCGCCACGTGAAGGAAATGACCAAGTCAAAGAAGCAAAGATCAACCTTCTCATTCATAAATTTGAAACATTCAAAATGGAGGAGCAAGAAACAATTTCTGAAATGTTTAGCGATTCACAACAATAACAAATGATTTGAATTCTCTGGGAAATACTTACTCAAATCAAGCTAAAGTAAGAAAACTCCTAAGATGTCTTCCAAAGGTATGGAGACCTAAAGTGATCGCTATAATGTAAGCTAAAGATCTATCTATCCTCAAAATAGAAGATCTACTTGGATCTCTAAAAGTTCATGAGCAAGAAATCATGGATGAACTTCAACCCAAGAAGGTTAAAACAATTGCACTCAAAGCTTCTCAAAAATCTGCACAACCTTCTAAGATCATGGCACTTAAAGCTCAAGAGAACACTCAAGAAGAAAGTGAAAATGAAACTGACATTGATGATGAGGATGAAATGGCTCTAATCACCAGAAGGTTAAGGAGATGGGCATTCAGAAGGAACAATAACAGAAAACCCTTCTTCAAGAAAGATCAACCTAAAGATCATGATGAAGATATTGCAAATTTTTGTCTCATGGCTGACTCTGAGGAACCTTCTCAAATATTTCCTACTTCAAGTATGGAATCAATCAACTCATGCTTCGTAGGAGATACTGACCTAGAAGAGGTAAGCACTTCTAAATCACAAACTTGTGCTTCATGCAAAGATACTGAACATGCTTTTGAAAACCTATTACATGATTCAAACACTTTGGCTCAAAATGTGTCTTTGTTCAAAAATCAACTTTTGAATGCAAAAAGGGAGAATGAAGAGCTTCAAAAACAAAATGAATATTTGATAAAAACAGTTCAAACTCTTCAACATTCTCACTTTAAACTTTCTGAACAACACAAACTTTTGAAAGATAAGGTCTCGTAAACAACCAAATCTTATACTCTCGACCTTGAAAATCAAAACAACCTTCTCAAAGATAAAGTTTCTGCTTTAACTAAAGAACTAGCTATGTCCATACAGAAAACTTTTGAACTACACCGTAGAAAAACAAAATGAGAAGAAATCTAGGACTAGAAAGTCTAAGACAAAGTGCACATATTGCAAACATTTTGGTCATGATATTTCGTATGCTATAAACTGAAAAGAAGCTTCTATAGGAAGAGGACTAACCATGAAGGACCCAAAAGATATTGGGTACCTAAATCATTACTAACATCTCAAACATGAATGCCTCTTAGCATCCAAAAAAAAAAAAAAAAAATCGTGTGGTTCTTAGGCGGTGGATGTTCGAGGCACATGACAGGGAAAGAGATAAATTTCTCTCAATGGAGAGAATAGATGGAGGCTATGTCATCTTTGGCAATGATGATAAAGCTTGCATCAAAGGTATAGGTACTATAGGTAATTCTAAATCCCCTAAAATTAAAAATGTTCAATATGTAGAAGGTTTAAAGCATAACTTGTTAAGTATTAGTCAATCAGTGTGATAGTGGTCATAAAGTCTCTTTTAAATCGATAAGTGTTTTATTAAAGAAATCTCCTCCGAAAGGTCTTGTTTATCGCATCTAGAAATAAAAATCTTTATAGCCTATGTCTTGTTGAACTATCTAAAGAAACTTGCCTTATGTCCTATGAAAATGACAAATGGATTTGGCATAGAAGAATCTGCCACATAAGCATGCAAACCATTTCAAAACTTTGCAAAAAGGAACTAGTTAGAGGGCTACCAAAAATCAATTTTGAAAAAGATAGAGTTTGTGAAGCATGTGTTCATGGTAAACATGTCAAAACTAGTTTCAAACCTAAAAATATGATCACATCCCAAAGGTCACTAGAACTGCTTCACATAGACTTGTTTGGTCCTACTAAAACTGCTAGCCTAAGTGGAAAAAGGTATGGTTTTGTAATTGTAGATGATTTCTCTAGATACACATGGGTGCTATTTTTGAAAAACAAAGATGAAGCTTTTGAAGCTTTCAAAGTGTTTCTAAAGAAGGTTCAAAATGAAAAAGGAACAAAGGTCATCTCTGCAAGAAGTGATCATGGGGTGAATTTGAAAACTTTTCTTTTCAAAACTTTTTTGATGAAAATGGAATTACTCACAATTTCTCTTGTCCTAGAACTCCACAACAAAATGGAGTTGTAGAAAGGAAAAATAGAACTTTACAAGAAATGGCAAGAACACTTTTAGAAGATTCAAAAATTGAAAAATACTTTTGGGCGTAAGCTATAAACACACTGCTATATTTTGAATAGAGTTTCCATTAGAAAAATTGTTGAGAAAACCCCTTATGAAATTTGGAAAAATAGAAAACCAACCATTGCATACTTTCGGGTATTTGGGTGCACTTGTTTCATTTTGAATAACAAAGACAATCTAGGAAAATTTGACTCTAAATCAGACAAAGGAATTTTTCTAGGATATTCAACAACATCAAAGGCTTATAGAGTATACAACCTTAGGACTCAAACTGTAGAAGAGAGCATGCATATTGTTTTCAATGAAACTAACAGTTCAAATGAAGTAATTGATGCTGATGATATCAACCAAAACAAAGAAGAAGGTTCAGAACATGAAAACAGGTTGGAGAAGGAAGAAACAGAAGCTTCTGTTCAACCTTCTCAACAATCAAATGAAGCAACTCAAGCTTCTGATCAACCTTCTCAATTACCAAGAAGTTGGAGAATGGTGGTACATCATCCACAAGATCAAATTATTGGTAGCACTTCAGATCCTGTTAGAACCAGAACTTCATTTAGAAATAATGTTGCTGGAATGGCTCTCATCTCTGAAATAGAACCGAAATCCGTAAATGAGGCAATACAAGATCAATCCTGGGTAGAAGCAATGACTGAAGAACTTTCTCAATTTGAAAAGAATGAGGTATGGAACTTAGTAATACCTCCAAAAAATCAGTCTGTCATAGGAACCAAATGGGTGTTTAGAAACAAGCTAGATGAAAATGGTAAGGTGGTGAGAAACAAGGCAAGACTTGTTGCTCAAGGGTATAATCAACAGGAAGGTATTGACTATGATGAAACTTTTGCTCCTATAGCAAGGTTAGAAGCTATTAGAATTTTACTTGCATTTGCTGCACACAAAAATTTCAAATTATTTCAAATGGATGTTAAAAGTGCTTTTCTAAATGGCTTTTTGAATGAAAATGTTTATGTTAATCAACCTCCTGGATTTGTTGATCAAAAGAAACCTAACCATGTTTTTAAACTCACCAAAGCTCTATATGGGCTTAAGCAAGCTCCTAGAGCTTGGTATGATAGGTTAAGTAGCTTTTTGATCAAAAATAATTTCACAAGAGGAAAAATTGATACTACCTTGTTTAAGAAATCTCTTGATAATAATTTGTTGATTGTTCAAGTTTATGTTGATGATATCATTTTTGGATCAACAAATGAAAAACTGTGCAAAGATTTTGAAAATCTTATGAAAAGTGAGTTTGAAATGAGTATGATGGGAGAATTAAGATTCTTTTTAGGACTTCAAATTAAGCAACTTGATGAAGGTATATTTATTAATCAAGAAAAATACATCAAAGACCTTCTCAAGAAATATAAGATGAATGAAGCAAAACTCATGGCTACACCTATGCATCCTTCCATGCAAATTGAGAAGGATGAAGAAGGAAAACCAATTTCTGAAAAAGAATACAGAGGTATGATAGGTTCACTATTATATTTAACCGCTAGTAGACCTGACATTGTGTTTTCAGTTGGCTTATGTGCTAGATTCCAAGTTTCTCCAAAAGAATCTCATCTTCTGCAGTCAAAAGGATCTTCGAGATACTTAGTTGGAACAACTAGTATTGGTCTATGGTATAAAAAAAATACTCATTTTGACCTAATTAGCTCTTTGTGATGCCGACTATCTTTGGTGATAGAATTGACAGAAAAAGTACTAGTGGATCATGTCAAATTTTAGGAGAATCCTTAATCTCTTGGTCTTGTAGAAAACAAAATTCAATTGCATTATCAACTACTGAAGCAGAATATGTGTCTGCTGCTGGCTGTTGTACACAAATTCTATGGATCAAGAATCAATTGGAGGACTACTCTATAAGGTACACATGCACTCCCATTTATTGTGACAATACTAGTGCTATCAATTTATCAAAAAATCCCATCCAACATTCTAGGTCTAAACATATTGATATAAAGCATCATTTTATTAGAGACCATGTTCAAAAGAAGGATGTGGAACTTATTTTTATAGACACCAAGCATCAACTAGCTGATATATTTACCAAGCCTTTGTTAGAAGAAAGTTTTAATTTTATTAAAAAGGCTTTGCACATTTTAAAATGTCCTTAGGAAAAAAAAAATTTGTCAAAAACCCCAACCTTCTCATGACTTGAGAAGGTTCACTAAGTGAGAATTAAAATTCAGAAGGTTCATCTGGGAAAATCAAGTTCAGAAGGTTGAATTTGAGGCGGATAAAATAAAGCAACCTAGACTCGGTTACTAAAGTTAATTAAAGCAATCAAAATATCAGTTATGTCATGTCATAACTGCACACCATCACCTCACAACGGCTAGTCTCTACCTATCTCATCCTCGCTCATAAACCGCTCGTATTCAAGCATTCCTCTTCCTTCTCCCCTTCTCTTCCTTACTGAAAACCTCATTTCTCTAACAATGGTGAGAACCAAAATTCCTTACGTAAGAAAAACAAATACTCCTCAACCCAGTGAACTTCCTCAAGCAATCTTGAATGCTTCGAAACCTCCTCCTCCTTCTCTGGGTTTCCCACAATCAGAACAAATGTCTTCTAAATCATCATCCACTCCCTCTCGAAGATCAACAAGGATCAAAACAAGTTCTCTCAAGGCCATAACAGGCCCTGGAACAAAGAAAAGCCAACCAATCACCATTGATGATGATGATTCTACTCTTTCTGAAATGATGGCCGAATCAAAGATTGAACTTAAAAGGAAAGCCTCTCTTCAAACCCAATCTTCTTCCAAAAAGCCCAAAATCAGGATTACATATGGGGGAAGAGAAACATTCTCATTGGAAGAATCTACTTGCTAGAAGAAATGAAGGCCTCTGTTTGAAATGATCAAATAGAAATCACAGAAGGAGAAGTATTGAAAGAACTGATGAAGAATTCTGAAGAGAAGCTTAAATCTTCAGCATTGAAGGATGAAGCTCGTATCATGCATAACATGGTAGTTCTCTCCTTAGTCCCTAGAGCAGGAAGCTTTGAACAGGTAAAGCCTATTGATTTACTTCTAGTTTATCACATGATCACTAGACTAGGATAAACTGCGCCATATATCATCTTTCATTACATGATTGATATCTCAAAACAATCAGCAAAGCTCATCCTTACCCTATGGTATGTTCTTAACCAAACTGTTTAAGTATAAGAAAATTCCTTTCAATAAAGAAGAATCCATTCAAGAGAAAACAACCTTCTGGACTAAGAGTGTCAAACAAATGGGACTAAAACCATTTAGCAAGAAATTAGAAGTCTTCCCTGAATCAATCACTGAACCAAACTTAAACACATAACCACTTGTTGAAAACACTAGGACATCTCCTCTTGTCCCAGAAAATACACCCTTGGCAACTCCTCGGGGAGTCACAAGGTTCTGAGAAAGTTATCACAACTAAGCCCATAAGAATAGCTCCACCAAACCCTTCACTTGAAGATTTATTTGAAACAGAACCTTCTCAAGGCTGGAAAGAAGTTTTTGAAACCTCTTCAAACCTAAATGAATCACAAATTCCCAAAGTGACAAAGACAAAACCCACATACAAATGGAAGTAGAAGCTTCAAAAAATGTTGATGAACCACAGTAGTAACTTAGTGTTGTACATGCCCCACACATTTAAGAAACAAGAAAACCAAGCTTCTAAAATAATTCCTACCTGTGAAAAAGGACAAACTCCTCACATAGAACCTTCTGTTGTTGACACCCAACCTTCTCGATAAAGCTACATACTACCCTTTCCTCGAGGAGTTATTTTTCTCCCATATGTTTCCTCTCATAAGGAACATGGAAATGCGTAGGTATAACAGAGGATCAAACTCGGGGGAGCTTAATCTTTGAACAATCACCATAAAATGAGGAACATAGAAATGAACAAGTAAATCCACTATCTCCTTTTTCTCAAGCCGCATACATGAAGTAGTGAGAGACATTCAAGGATCAATGAGCAAATGGCTAATCTATTCTCACAATGGCGTGACAATCCTAAAACTTCATCTAGGAATACTCTTGCATCTCGAAAACATTCATAAATTCATGTTTTCTCCCATCTATGACTCTTGATTGCAAAGGGTACTGAAGGATTAGGTCCTTCCAAGCTACCTCTCATCATCCGAGAAGGCACCCTTAGCAAAGAAACCTTCAAAAAACAAAGATGACTCATTCACATATCTTGACAAGAAGGAAGTTTTGGTGAAATGAAGAAAATGATGGCACATCATGAAAAAGATGAGGGTGCAAATCAACAAGCTTCGATGAGCATTGGAATACTACAAAGAAGAAAATAGGCTTGAAGCATAGAGAAACTATGCCTACCAAAGAATGGGTGATGCGAACATAGTACCTACTATGGTTCCCGATGTTGCGATGCTGATTTCCCTCCTCCTCAACCTTTCCAGACATTCCTCAACCCGCTTCATCCTCAAATTCCTCGGATGATTCTTCTCTCTACCAAGTAGCAACCTAATTTCCTTTTCTTCCTCCTTTTTCTTTGTTGACAAAGGGGAGAATGGAGATTATTTTAGCTACTTAGTTTATAGTGATGTTTAGGGGTTTCATTGACAATTAATTATCTTTTGGACATGTTTATTTTGTCTTTGTTTTTATGTTTTGTAATTGATAATTATCAAGACTACGTATTACATGGTCTTTGCATGATTCTTTGCACTTATTATATGATAATTATCCTTTTGCTATGCATGTGTTAAAATTATTTCCACTGATCAGTGAATGTCTATGCTTGAGCAAACAGAAAACTTAAAACATACTCTCTCAAGTTTGTCATCACCAAAAAGGGGAGATTGTAGAATAAAAATCTCTTTCCATGTTTTGATGATACAAACTTAAGTGATGAGTTAAGCTTTCTTATCTTATTATGATTTAACAAGTTTTCAATCACGTGTGTTAAAGAACAGGGAATAAGTTTCATAGCAAAATTCTTGGCCTTACAAAATAAACCAAGTGGTTTTCAAAGATAAAATGTGCCAAAAGAAGGTTACCTACAAAAGGTTACCTTACGAGAAGGTTGAATACGTAAGGTTACCCCATCGTAAGGTTGACTACGTGAAGCTTAAAAGATAAAGTAACTTTCTTCGTAAGGTTGGTCAAAGTCAAGCGTAAGGTTGACTAAAAGTCAACACAAGGTTGACCAATAGTCAGCGAGAAAGTTTGATTGAAGTCAATAGAAGGTTGACTGACTATGGAATATTGTTCAGAAGGTTAAGTGTTCAAGAAGGTTAAATGAAGATTGAAGACTTCAAAGCTTCTGGTTTCTGGAAACATACTCATGCTCGAATTCTTGATTCAATATGCATCAAATGAGTATTCAAGGAACAGTATATTGTAAAATAATTATTCTAGAATAAGAGGAACTACTTGATCTTTGATGTATCTCAAAAAGCATGTTTGTTCATGTTGTAAAAGCTTTAGAAGCTTCAGATTCAAATTATATAAAGCACTATGTAATACATGAACAGGAACAGAAGTGACAGAAAGGAAGTAAAGTGCTGACATGAAAAGATGTTAGCACAAGACAAAGCAAAAATGTTGCTTCAGAAGGTTGAAGGCTACTACCTAAAGCTCAAAAATCATCATTACCTACCTACAAAGCTACAACAACTTCCAACGGCTCTTTTCTTCTTTCCAACAGCCATATTTCAGATTCAAAGTCTATATAGAGGGTGCTCTCTACTCAAATGCAAACCATGAGTTGATATTGGAACCTTCAAGTCAAGCTTCTAAACGAAATCCAACCTTCTCATCCACACTTCAAGCTACTACAAGTTCAGAATTGGGAATACTATCTTGAGTGTGTGCAAGCTTGTTACATTCTTAGAAATACATTGTATTTATCTATCAACAAGCTCCTAAATCATCCCATAACCCAAACCCCTTATTGTAAGGAATATTGTGCTTGTTTCTCAACAGACTACCTAGTTAAAGGTGAGTGGTGTTGGTGATTCTAAGTTGTAATTCTCTCAACAAACTACCTAGTGAAAGGTGAGTGTTGTTGGTGAGTCTAAGTTGTAGGTTTCTCAACAAACTACCTAGTAAGAGGTGAGTGTTGTTGGAGATTCTGTTTGAAGGTTTCACAACAAACTACCTAGTGAAAGGTGAGGGTTGTTGGTGACTCAGTTCGAAAGTTTCTCAACAAGCTACCTAGTGAAAAGTGAGGGTTGTTGGTGATTCTACTGTGAAAGTTAGCACTTGTCTTTTGTGTGTGATCAAAAGAGAGTGGAGGTGAAAGTCTTTAGCAAGTGAAGCTAAAGCAAGTGTAAAATCTATTTGGAGAATAGTGGAAACTCTCACGAGGACGTGGGAGAGGAGTAGCCACACAGCTTGGTGAACCTCTATAACTCTCTGTGTGTTATTTTCGCTTTACTTATCATTTGCTTTAAACTGTCTAACAACAATCACCAAAGTTTTCAAATACTTTAGAAGGTTAAATCCACCAACCTTCTTCAAGTCAAAATCTTAATTTTAAATAAGCTCAACTTTGATCATCTTTTGAAAACTACACTCTTTGCGAAAAGAAAAGACATCTAAAATCATCAAAGTTAATTATCTTTCACTACTGTCACATTTGCTTGTTGTTTGTGCAACTAACATTCAACCTTCTGATATCCAAGTTATCTTGAGAAACCATACAGAAGGTTGCAGGAATTAAAAACGAAAAAGATAGCACAATTCAATCCCCCCCTTTCTTGTGCAAATTAGTCACTTCATAAAATAGTACCAAACTCGGTATTTGGCAAAGGCTCTACCTTCAAGCCATTTTTACCACAGAAGCACAGTCCAGTTCAATGGAAAGAGCAGGTAGTCCCAAAGCCTCCAACCAAGTTAAGGTTTCTTTAAGGCCAATTGCCTCCGCTTCTTGTGGTGTCGGAACTCCGTCGAACCACATAGTTTTGTCGTTCACAAAGCTTCCGGTAGAGGACCGGATGCAAGCGCCAATGCCATACTTATTGTCTTCCACAAAAATAGCCGCGTCAACGTTACACTTGTATTGTAGGTACCATCAGCTGGTTTAGACCAAAAAGTGGCCACCGATTCTTTCTTTATTCGAGCCCCCGTGGCGTGGTGACGTTGTTGTCGCGCCCCCAGCCAACTATCCAGCTGATCTTTTGCAAACTGAACGATATACGCTGTTGATTGGAAGACGCCATTCCATACCTTGTCATTACGGTAGAGAACCGAATGCAAGCACCAATGCCATACTTATTGTCTTCCGCAAAAATAGTCGCGTCAACGTTACACTTGTAGGTACCATCAGCTGGTTTAGACCAAGAAGTGGCCACCGATTCTTCTTTATTACGAGCCCCCTCAGGCGTGGTGACGTTGCTGTCGTGCCCCCAGCCAACTATCCAACTGATCTTTTGCAAACTGAACGATAAACGTTGCTGATTGGAAGACGCCATTCCATACCTTGTCATTACGGCGACGCCAAATTGCCCAAATACCCATCAAAAAGCTATTTTGGTTGTCCGCGGATAAAACTTGCAGCAACTCAAAGATAGCAGCACACATGGTTGCTGAATTTTCTGCAGTAGACCGAATTTGTTGCTGTAAATTTAGCTGCTGCCATACTTCCTGTGTTGCGCTGCACTCCAAGAAAAGGTGGTTGTCTGTTTCCTCTTCCCTTTCGCATAATGGGCACATGATAGTGCAATCTGCGTGCCTATGGACCAAGTTACTCCGAGTGGGAAGGCATCCCCTAGCTAATCGCCAAATTAATAACTTGACTTTCGGGGGGACACCCTCTTTCCAAATGGACATCCAATCACCTTCAATTCGAGCACTCAAGTTGTTAATAATACCCAAGGTTTCCATAAGAGCAAAGTAAGCTGAGCGAACAGAATAGTGACCGGGCCGACTCCACCACCAAGAAGGCTAACATAAATCTTTAAGAAAAAATCTACTCAAATATATGTAGTATATAAATCACTCTCTTTTAATTTTTTTTTCAAATAGCTAAGACAATATTTAAAAGAAATTGAATTAAATATTTTGTTGTAATTTTTAAATATAGCATAACAATATGTATTGTTTCTAAGTGAGTCAAAGAATTAATTGGATTTGGGCTAGTAAGTGAGTGAGAGTTGGGTTGTAGTTGCATTTGGGTTAGTAAGTTAGTAAGGAAGGTTGTAATTCAACAAGCCTTAGTGTTACTTGCAGTTTGGTTTGGTTTCGGAAATCAAAACTGTTATACTCCAATTTTGTCAGTCTTCTTTTTCTTATTTTAGCCGTTTAATTTATTTTGAGTAATGTATAGTCCAAAAGTGTCAAAAAAAAGCTAATTTAATTTTTATTACAATTTAGGAGTGTCCAAAATGTCCCAATCTCTAAAATACAAAAAAAAAAACAATAATAAAAAATACAAAAAATATAAAAAAAACAAAAATTAAATAAAAGGAGCGGCATCAGCAGTCTTTGGGGTATGTTCTTGCTCTCCAAGACTGCTCAGCAAACCCACATTATCAGATCTGCAAAAGCCCAGTTAAAAAACAGTCAAACAACAATTAATGTTAAACCTAATTTCTACCTATAAATAAACAGTCAACCTAGAGTCTAAAAAAACAACAATACTGCAACAAATCACCTAAACAAGGATTAGGGTTCAACATCAGAACCCTAATCCACTAAACACACAAGTTTTGAGTTTTTGGTTTGGAAGCGGCATGATCATAAGCACTCCACAGTTGCAGAGTAGCAGTTACTCAAACAAGCACACAAGGAGACCAATCTGAAGCTGGAAACTAGGTTGGTTGAGTCTTTCTGGTATTTTCGTTTTTAGATTAGTGCATCTGATATGTAAATATTATAAGGGCTTTCAGAAACTGTATATATGTATGGATCGAGATCACAAGGCATCGAGTTTTCTAGCACCGATTAATTTTTCAAAGTTGTTTGTATTTACATTTTGATACTGTAAATAAAATTAAGGAAAATAACCTGAAATAAAAAATGAGTAGGAGAGAAGTCGGACCAAAGAAAGCTTTAAAACTAAATGGAGAACAAAAAATAGAAAAAGCTCACTGTTGTCTTCTCCAGAGACCGGTGACCCTCCTGTCATCTTCTCCAATAGCACTCCAAGAAAACCACCCCAACTGAGAACGGTGACCACCTGAAACCCCTTTCACTCACATCAAGCTACCCTCACAAATGACCCATTCTCTCACTCATCATTCCAAATGGCTTCACTCTCCATTGGCGCCACTCAAGCACTCCTCCCGTGAGTGTCTCACTCAACACAGCTCCGTTCCCGACGAATCACCATCTTCTCCGGCGAGACTCCCAGAAACCCATCCAAAACCGTAAAAACCCACCACGAAACCGCTACCATCTCGCCCAAACCGAAGCCTCTACCAACGAACACGAACCCAGCCGCCACAAAATCACTAAAAAAAAACCATATCAGAAACTGTTTGTTCCATAAACGAAAAAAGGAAAGAAACAAAGAAAAACAGAAGAGCCAAAACGAAAACTACTCTCGCCGGTGGGATTCCCGTCGCCGGCGTCACCTTCCCGAAGTCGTCCCCTCCCTCTCACCTTAGAACCGATCGTTTCTCTCTCTCCCCTAAAGCTGGCGATATTTTCGCCGAAATAAACTCTCTCTCTCTCATCAGAGTGGCTGCGCCGCAGCCATGGGAAGGAGAAGGGTGGGATTTGAAATGAAATTAGGCTTATGATTTTTAGGGTTTTCTTATATATAGTGCCTCTTTAAAATTATTTTATTTTAGTTTTATTTTTTAATATTCAGATTCATACTTACACCACACGGATTCATGCTCACACCCCCACCCACTAAAGCCCAGTTTCGCATACTGGCCCCTCAGATGCGGACTGGGCTTCCATTTCACACCACCTATTTAGTTATACCACTTCCAGCAACTAACTTCACCCTCTTCTTTAATAAATACTGCACTTTGCAGCTAGCTACACTTCCTTTATTTCTATTTTTACAAATTACTATGTTTTGCCTATTTTACATCACTCAAAGTCATTCTTCATTAATTAAAAAATACTCAACACACAAATTTTTTATATCAAGAACTACATGTGATTTGATCCCCCACCAAGGGGTATGTAGGAGCAGAGGGCGGCCACCTATGTCAATTGCGCTAATAAAACCCTTTTTTAGTTTCTTTAATTATTTCTTTCTTATTCTTCTCAAAAAATAGAACAAAACAACCAACTATTTATCAAACCATTTATTCAATTTTAATTTTCAAAAGGGTAAAACTCGATTTATTTTAAATTAACATTCTTACACAACTAATTAATAGGTAGCCTTCTTTGAAGGATGTTGCGGGGTGCTAATACCTTCCCCGCACATAAACGACTCCCGAACCTAAACCTAGCCTTTATCCGAACCCAAAGGGATTTTCCAAATTTGCCCTTAAACTAAAATTTGGTGGCGGCTTCATCTTTCGAACTTTGAAGAATCCTAACCCGGATTTTTCAGTCGCTACAAAAACCGCGAACCGAACCGAACCGCACGGTGCTTTGAAAAAAAGAACGAACAAAACTAATCAAAAGCGGTTTTTTCGGTTTTCGGTTTGGTTTGGTTTGGTTTTGGGGTTTCCCTATTGGTTTGGTTCGGTTTTGAACACCCCTATTCTAGTATAAGCCACTACGCAACCATTTAAAAATAAAATTTATTAGTAAAAAAAATTATACTGTGAAACAAATTTACTTGTAAATTCGTCTATAGCCATCAGATTTACTGTAAATCTGTTTCACAATGTACCTAACTACGGATTTACCAATTTAACATATAAATCTGTTTTGGAAAAATAAAGACCAAATGGATTTATGTTAAATCCGCCGTTAAATTTTTTTGCCGTCGAATTTACTTACTTTTGTGTCTTCGGAAATACGTAAATTTGTTTAAGAGAAAAATGAGAGAGAATGTTGTGAGTGAGAGAGAGAGAAGTGAAAACGGAAGAATGAAATGAAATGAATTGTAAATTTTTAGTGGTTTTAGTATTATTTTGAGGGTAATATGGTAATTTCCCATGGGGTGAGGGGGGGGGGGGGGTAATCTTGTCTTTTCCTAAAAAAACACCCAACTAAATTTGGGGGATAAGTGGCCCAATATTTATAGGCCCATACTTCTTAGAACCCCCTAGCTACTCACTAGAACCCCCATATCACCCTTTATTCCCAAAATACCCCTGAATTTAAAACATTTTTTTAAACATTAGCTACAGTTCGGTCATGCGTGCGCCGAATCTGTTAAGTGTGGTTCGACCATGCGTGCATCGAACCGGTTCACACTTGGGCGGTCGAACCTCCCGATTGTTCTGCGGATCTCTGAGTTGTTTAATTTTAACTGATTTTTAACGATTCGATTTATTATTTGCTAACACTAGTATGACTAACACTAGTTGTTTAATTTTAACTGATTTTTAACGATTCGATTTATTCTTTACTAACACTAGTATGACTAACACTAGTTGTTTAATTTTAACTGATTTTTAATGATTCGATTTATTCTTTACTAACACTAGTATGACTAACACTAGTTGTTTAATTTTAATTTATTTTTAACGATTCGATTTATTCATTGCACGATTTATTTTTTTAGACTTTTTCGGTTTATATGACTTGTTGCACTTATCTATAATAGGTGTGATCGAACGCGAGCTGTTGATTTAAAACAATCGAAACCGTTAAACTTATAACCGTTGGGGAGAATTCAAAATTTTAGCCGTTGACTGGACGGTGGAGAGGGTTCGGCGCACGGCTGATCAATTTGGATCGGCACACGCTTGGTCGAACCTAGTCAAAACATAATTTGGGGTGTCTGAGTAAATTTTGACTGGTTCGGCGCAACGAGATTCGATCAAGTTCGATCAACCGTGCGCCGAACCTTGCATAATCTTTTAACGTAAGGGCTTTTAGTCTTTTCACACTAAAAAGGGGGTTCTGGTGAGTAGCGGGGGGTTGTACGAAGCATGGGCCTATTTATATAAAAAAAAAGCCCAAACTAATTTTTTCACGCTTGGAAAGAAACGGACAAGATCATTGCTTCTGACAAAAAAAAAAGATCATTGCTCAGTGCTCACTATATATAAAGAAAAAAAAAAACAAGCGTTAGCAGAAAGCTAGGTCAATTCGCCTGGGAATTCATTCTCAACGAAAGCCGAAATCCTTCGTCGTCAAAGCTCCATTTACTCCTGAAAATGGCAAGTTCTCTATCTCAAACCTCAACGCTCTTCTCATGTTGTGAGCTCCACCTCCAACGCAATCTAACCTAACTTTATGTTTCACTTTGCAGGCCGATTCTCCCCCTCCAAGGTAAACCCTAAATCTCTTTCGATTCAAATTATAATAATGATAATCATTGTCATGATCCATTTTTGCCCAATTTTGTTTCTCTGCTTTTTAATTCGAAGATACCTGGTTTCACATTCTTGTTGAACAGTTTCGATCATATAGTCTGTATTTGTTTAGTGGGAAATATAATTTCCCCAATGTTTGAAGGAATGGCTACTTGTGCTGAACAGTTTGATTAGAAATGATAATTTTGCTCAACATTATTGAACCAATGTACTTTGGAAGATATTATTGCTTGTAGTTGATTGTGTTGCTTGATGGAAAGTTGCCTCTCTGGGCCTGGGATTCTGGGTTTATGAAGTTACTTTATTTTAAAATGTATACTCATTGTTGTGGATTCAACTCATAGTGAAGCTATTTTTTTTTGTCATAATGGTATGTCAGGAATTCAAGGTCTCCTTCCCCATGGAAAGCTCAGTCAAGGTCGAGATCAAGGTCTAGGTCTGTGCCAAGACAAAGGTCTAGGTCTAGGTCTGTACCAAGACAAAGGTCTAGGTCTAGGTCTCCATCTGTGCCAAGACAAAGGCCAAGATCCCGCTCGAGAAGTCGTGGCAGGTTAATAGCAATGTTGGTTTAGAGTTAAAAAAATTTCTTTTAATTGGTGTTTGCTTGATCTCTATGTGTCTGACATTTGTTCCTTTTGTGTTGTGTCCTCTCTTATTACCACTTGTGGGATTCAGATCAAGGTCTCGAAGTCAAGAAAGGTTAGTTTTCATTTTGTGTATACAAACCTATAATGCTTTGCCTAAAAGCTTTACTTTTTGTGTTAACTTTGATTTTATTGATACAGTGGTAACATATACTCATTCCAATTGTGATGCAGGTTCGACCCTTCAAACCCTGGTACTACACTTTATGTCACTGGTCTATCTTCAAGGGTCACCCAGAGGGACCTTGAGGAGCATTTTTCCAAGGAGGGAAAGGTGAGGAGCAGATTGGTTCTTTATTCATTTTTCACTCAGTTTTAATAATTCACCCCTCCCATTAGCTCCCTTCCCTTGGAAGAATTATAGACAATGGTATGTTTTCTCATGTAGGTTGCTTCATGTTTTCTTGTGGTGGAGCCTCGAACACGGATTTCTCGCGGTTTTGCTTTTATTACCATGGATACCTTTGAGGATGCAGACCGTTGTATCAAGTATCTCAATCAATCAGTTTTAGAGGGCCGTTACATCACTGTGGAGCGGGTAATGTGTTTTCCTGTTTGATAGTAGTTGGTAAAACAATTGCCCTTTTCTTTATTCTTAACTTGAAGGTTTTCTGATTAATTCAGAATGCATTGTGTCAGCTATGTTGGCAGCAATCAAAGATGATCAGTTCATCCATTTCAACTTTAGTGAAACAACCTCATCAATGGCATGCTTAAACAGCTTATCAAATGCGAATGATCAACTAAACATATCAATCATATTGCCCAACAACTTTACAACCTCAGCAATCACTTTCAACTTTCAACTCAACTAAACACAGGACATTATCAACAACTTTCTAATCAGGCTTTTTATGGTATCTCACACCTGGCATTAATCACGTGTGTTGATATAATTTTTGCCCTTTTCTTAGAAACTGGCCTCTTTACCCCGAATCCTTGATGAAACTCTCTTTTAAAGGATTCTATTGATTTATTTAATTTAAAATGTTACTTAAAACAACTTACAAAGGCAAGGAACATGTGACAAGATTCAAGTTTGCTTGCTATTAATGGTATTCTGTTTAATTATGTTTTACGTCAAAGAAGCACTAACGTTTGAGCTTATATATTTTGCTTCAGTCACGAAGAAAACGTCCGAGAACTCCAACACCAGGGCACTATCTCGGCTGAAAAATACTAGAGATTATGGTAAGTCTGACTTAAGGAGACATCCATCCTGAATGGTGAATCTGATTGTGTTTCCTTTTGTAAGTTACAAACTTCATTTACTGAATTCTGTCATTTGTTTTTCTCATAAGGCCCTCGTGGAGACCATCGTGGGGACGATCGTGGTGATCGGGGAAGGTATCGTGGTGGTTCTGGTCGCGAGGATTATCGTGGTGGTTCTGGTCGTGGGGATTATCGTGGTGGTTATGGTCGTGAGGATTATTCATATCGTAGGTCTCCAAGGCGTTCTCCGTACCGTGGTGGCCCGGATTATTCATCACGATACTCACCCTATGGTGGGAGATCTAGGAGGGATAGGTCTAGGTCCCCTGTGCCTTATTCTCCGCATGCTCGTGGATCTAGGTAATGTATTTTGCTTGTTTCTAATCTGTGGGCGAGAAGGAAAATTGTGAACTATTTGATACTGAAACTATCTGCTTGTTTCTAATCTGTGGACGAGAAGGAAAATTGTGAACTATTTGATACTGAAACTATCGGTGTGTCTCTATGGTGTATGCGTGTATTGCTAGAAGCTTTGTTTATGGTGTATGGAGTGGACAAAACTGTTTTAGATTTTCAATTTGAAACATGTAAGCTTTTGCTATAAGAGTTGTGTAGCTTTTGCGTCTGAGGAATTTTTCGTGCCTGCATGTTTGTGCCTTTTTTTTGAAGTCGTGCATGTAGTTGGAGTTGACACAAGTGTTTTATATTTTCAATTTCAATTTGAAGCATAAGCTTTTGCTATACGAGTTGCAGCTTTTGCATGCTCCAAATATTGTGAATGTATGCTCAGGCAGTTATTGTTTTATGGGACTGGACTACTTACATTGTTCCATCTTGGCCCATAACGTCGAAAATGTTAGCTCTGTCATTCCATCTTCTCTCGTTCCAATTCGTTTCATCTTCTCTCGTTCCAGTTCATTGTCATATTAACCGTATTGAAAATTAAGAGACCGAAGCTTGTACTTTTCCTCAGCTGTTCCTACAAAACCCTTTTCAAACATTCGGATTTGGTCACATTTTCGGGAAGGTTTTCAGCAAGATTCTGATTGCAAGTTGATGGAAGTATCAAATAAGTTAATATTGTCATCTTGTTTTGATTAAATTATTTCTTTGAATAAATATCTCGAGATAGCAAGGTTAATATTTATTTTTTTCAAAAAAAAGAGTTTTCACTTGATACTAGGATTTGGATCCTCTCATTGTCATCTCCCTCAATCCTCTCTATCTCTCTTAATTTCACTCTCAACACTAACAAATTATTAAATAATGATGTGAGAGAATGAAATTAAGAGAGAGATAGAGAGGATGTAGGGAGATGTAGGGAGGTGTGAAGGAGAGGATCCAAACACTATTATATTCTACACCAAAGATTTTTTTTGACAAACACTCGAAGAAATCTGCTTCCAAAAAACTTGATATTTTAAAACAGTTTTGGATCTAGCTGGTCTCAATCACTAACGTATTTACGGCACAAATTGCATGATCTCAATAGAAATAGGCACAAATCCAGCTACATTTCTTAACATTATCAGTGGCACGGTTATTTGCTTTACTTGTGAAAAGGCTCTAAGTTGTAAGCAATTATACATAAATTTGTTTTCCAAAAAATAAAAGGAAAAAAGGCTCGGCTAATGTATCCCACTGTCAGGTTAATGACGAGTTTAGAGTTTTGTATGGTTCCTCACCCCTTTTTGTCTGGGTCCTCAAACGAATTTGTAAATCAAACAAATGTTTTGGTTCTATCCAACAAATATTATAACCTCATGTAAACTACCCAAATCCATCACTAGTAGTAACCCAATTCAACTGATTTACTTCTTTATAGCTTAGTGCATAGTAATAAAATTGTTATGAATTTGAGTTATAAATTCTAATGAACGTCTTGCCCACAGACCTTACTTTTCTTTCTTTTTAAAAAAAATAGAGGAGGCTAAGCTTATTTTGCTGAAAAAAGTCGAGCTAAAAGATATTGTATAAGTTTTTTTAAGCCTATCAAGTTGACCTACTTAAGTAAATATTAATAATAATTTTTAGGATTATTATTATATATTTGGTCAAAAAAAAGAACTATTATTATATCAAATCTTGTACTTTGTTAATTTAAACATATTGGACCAGCATCAATTTATGTTAATTTAAACATATTGGACCGACATCAATTTTTAACATTTAAATTTATCATTATAAAATATAATTTAATTTCACCACCCTCTTATCTTGTTAGTATATTTACAAAAGCAAAAAAGCCTACACGACTCAAATGCCAGGCGGCAGCGCAGACGTAAAAAGTCAATCACAAATAAAAGAAAACTTAGTGCCAAACGCCAATGCCTCATAGCAGTGTTGACGTCACAAGTCAATGCATCATTTTTGTAGTTGATGACATGTGCATTCTTAGCGTATACGATAGTGATGACGTCTGTCATGTCATAATTTTTGTAGCTAATCACGATGGAGAGGGACGGAAACTCAATACCACATGTGAAAGCCTAATGGCAATGCTAATGTCACTAATAAATGCCATTGGTATAGCACACGTTGAATGTCAAAGACAAATATTTATGCCGGAAGAAATTGCATTTCGGCTTGGTTGAGTGAAAGAGACATTGTTGGTGAAAAATATTGCCATACGGGATTCAAACCCCGCTCCCCCTCCCCTCTAACAACTAACACACTAATTTCTAATCACTTTGCCTATAGAAAAAGACAAGTACTCATATGTGGTAGTGGTGATCCTACGATGTTAGCATTTTTACATTGTTGCATGAATGGGGAGCGACAAAAAAAACTTAGTGACACACGTTGATACCACATGGCAGAAACTTAAGAATTAGTTTGACGAATATTACAAACTTTAGGGACTAAATAGGAGAAGTGATGTAAGCTTGAATATGAAGTTGAGATCTACTCTCAAATAAATCTAGAGTTAAATAATGTAGCTTCTTAATTTCAGAGAATCAAGTGAGAATAACTTTAACAGCCAAAGTGGGGGGATGGGGGAGTGGAGCGTTTCGAGTATACAAACCCTCACTCATAATCTTCACACAACACATTTGTGTGTTATATCACTTTTTTTAGAAAGACGAAAAAATGTATTCAAGGGAGCACACATCAAAAGCTAGTCTCCTTCCTTCCTATATTTCAGAAGTGGAAGAAGTTGCCAATCTACTTTCTGTTTTAGATTCCACACTTAATCTATTAGCACATTTTAAAGGTGTTGATTACTCCTCTTAATTTTATTCCACACAAATAGGATATCAATAGGCATGAATTCCGATGGAATAACACACAAAATTTACTAAATCCTTTCTCATCCTTAATTTTCTCCTATCTTCTCTATTTTCTACAACAAACACAGCTTGAAATGGGAGTCTCCTCCCGCATCAGCATATCATTTTTAAGTTAAATAAAATAAGTTAAGTACAACTCTTTGAAAAATCAATTCAGAAAGAATGGAGGCGCTACGGAAATACAAGAAGAAACAGAGTGAGAAAGATGGTTCTGTGGAGACGTCCAAAGTAGAGAGAGCTAGTTGGTTGATGAAATGTCTACCTGTCGTCTCTCGCTTACTTTCTCTCTATCACCCCACTCCGACCCTTCCCGCCCAGTCCCTAAGGTCGTCGTCTCCAACGACCCCCTTAACTCTAACGACAACGACGAATCTCCTCCCCAATTTACTATGGAGTTAGCGAGAACCGAAGCTGGACATATACCCAGATGTTATGCTATGGATATGCTTAAAGACTTCGTTCCTCTGTCTGTGTTTTCACACACAACACACAGAAAGATTTCCTTGGAAGAAAAAATGCTGAACAAGTTTGACATGAGATCCCATAATGAAAGCCTTGGACTCTACGAAAAACTCTGTCGTGTAAAGACAAATAAATATAAGGTCAAAAGTAGGAAAATACAAGTTATTGACAATGATACTGGAGCTCTTATGAAGCCAATGCTAGGGATGATTAATATTTTGGCTTCTGGATCTAGTGAAAAGAAGAAAACTCCGGCCCGAGGAAAAGATACGAAGAGAACAAGAAGAGACCGTGGAGAAATGGAAGCGATCATGTTTAAGAAATTTGAACAACAAACAAATTGGAGTGTCAAAAACCTCATACACAAAACCGACCAACTTAAACAATTTCTCAAAGATATATGGAAAGATCTATGTGTCAACATTAACAAAAGAGCTACACAAGGTACGTAAGAACTGAAGCCCACTTCAAATAAGTTTTATAAATGATGATCAATTTGTTTGTTACCTTCTCATTCCTAATACACACTCAATTCTTTATTGAGTTCGAGTTGCAAAATGGTGTGACATGCATCCATCAGTCTATGACTTTTGGTTTGTTTTTTCGACAGCAAGACTTTTTGGTTTATCAATTTATGTATTTGGTGACAATCATAACATAATGCTTAAGTGAATGAGTAACATTGAAAAAAAGAAGTTAAGAGTTAAACTATAACATATCAAAATATATAATTAAATGTGAAAAAGTAATATTATTTTTAATTTGTGAAGAAAGTTGTCTCTCTGCCTTTTTAATTTGGTTTGGGGATTTTTTAAATGGACGTATTTGATAATGGTAGGTTAAAAGTAGGATTACTTAAAACGGCAGCACAGTATGATTGACTACCGGTTACAAATTCTGAAACTAGCAAAGAATACCGCACACGGAAAAACAAAGAAACTCAGCACGCACACAGAGAAAAATACTACTACAATTAAAACGTCTCTTTTTCTTCATTGCATTGCTAAATGCTAATAGTAATTCTCTTTTCTTTTCAACATTCAATTCAATTTTCAGATCTTACTGTAGTATTACTTTACTGATTACTTCTTCATTTCGTTCATTCCAAACGGTAATGGCGAAACACAAACACTCTCGCGTTGGCTCTCGGAAACCGTCGTTAACATCACGGACGTTGATTCTCACGTTGCTCGTTACCTTCTCATTCCTCATTATCCTTCTCTTAGCTCTCGGTATTCTTTCTTTCCCTACCGTTTCTTCTGGTTTCCCTAAATCCGTTGATCTTAACTCCATTGCTCGCAATTCTCTCAGGTAACTCACTCGAAGTTCTTCAATTCTAGAATAACTCCATTTCCTTTTCTCTTTCTCTTTCTCATATATATATATATATATATATATATATATATTGTTTTATGCAGTAGTGAAGGTGAAGATGGTGCTGGAGAGCCGTGGGTTGAAATTATATCATGGGAGCCTAGAGCTTTTGTCTATCATAATTTTCTGGTCAGTTTTTGGTCTTCTTTTATTTCTCTCGTTGTGTTTTTCATTTATAGAGTAAATAAAAGCAACAGATGATAAGGAATGAACGAAATTTATGCTTCTGAATTGAATTGAAAGTAAATTGTTGATGGTTGTAGACAGTGTTTGGGAAAATTAATTTTGATAGAATTGATTTTGTAGAATTGATATTTGAATGAAACTGAGTTGAATGTATAGTAATTTATGTTTGAATGAATTTAGGTAAAATTGAGTTGAACAATAAATTTGAGAGTAGGAATTATCTTTGCAAGTGAAAACTACGAATATGAACTTCAAGTTAGAATCAATTCTAAAAACTAAATTAATTTTACTCAAGATCACTCAAACATGTCAAAAACAATTATATATCTCTAGAATCACTCTTGGATGTCCTAAAAGTGAATTCTAACATTCACTTGTATTATGCAACTAAAGTTGTGTTCATGTTTACTATTTTTCCACTCAATCAAGTAAAAACAAGCAGTTAGGTAATATTTTCAGGAGGGGATTGGAAGATGATCGAAAAAACAAATATTCATTTTTCCACTCAATCAAATAAAAACAAGCATTAAACATTTGCTAAAATGGATTACTGCTCCTTATTAAAGTAAAGTGGGTGTTAAGAGTAAAGGAGAATCCTGATGGCACAGTGAACAAGTACAAGGCAAGGCTCGTGGCAAAAGGTTTTCATCAAGAGTATGGTGCTGATTACAAGGAAACCTTCTCTCCTGTAATCAAGCCTGTTATAGTTAGAACTGTTCTTACTTTAGCCATCTCTTAATCACGGCCCTTGCTACAACTTGATGTCAACAATGCCTTTCTCAATGGAACTCTTGAGGAAGAAGTTTTCATGGTGCAACCTCCTGGCTTTGAGTCTACTGATAAAGCACTTGTGTGCAAGCTCAAAAAAGCTTTATACGGCCTCAAACAGGCTCCCAGTGTCTGGTTTGAGAAACTACAATCATCTCTCATCCAATTGGGATTTCGTGCAAGCAAGTGTGATCCCTCACTCTTCATATTACACTCAGGCAAGCTCAAAGTCTATATGTTGGTCTATGTTGACGATATCATTGTAACTGGCAGTGATGTTGCCTTCATCAGACAGCTAATTTCTAAACTCAATGCTGCATTCTCTCTCAAAGATCTTGGCACATTGGACTACTTCCTTGGCATTGAAGTGAAGCAACAACCTAATGGTTCCTTGCAGCTCACACAGGGCAAGTATATCAGAGACATTCTCCTAAAACACAATCTACATGAAGCTCACAGCTTTCCCACTTCTATGGTTGCTGGCAACAAACTCACCAAAACTGGTGGCAACAAGTTTCCTGATCCTTTCTTATATAGATCCACTGTTGGTGCATTACAGTATGCTACCATCACTAGACCTGACTTTTCCTTTGCTGTAAAAAAGGTATGCCAGTTCATGTCTGAGCCTCTTGACAGCCACTGGTTAGCTGTCAAGCGTATTTTGAGATACCTCAAAGGCACAATCAGTTGGGCCATAGTCCTAAAACCTGTCCCAATCTCACCTATTTCTCTATCAGCTTATAGTGATGCAGACTGGGGTTCTGACAGTGATGATAGAAGGTCAACCTCAGGTGCTTGTGTGTTCTTAGGGTCCAATTTGGTCTCTTGGTGGGCTAAAAAGCAAGCTGTTGTCTCAAGATCCAGTACAGAAGCTGAATACAGAGCACTTGCTCTGGCCACAACAGAAAAATCTTGTGGTTACAGTCTCTACTAACTGAATTGGGGGTGCCATACACCACACCAGCAGCCTTCTGTGACAACATGAGTACAGTTTCACTGGCTCACAACCTAGTCCTTCATGCAAGGACCAAACATATGGAATTGGACTTATTTTTTCTACAGGAGAAGGTGCTGCAGAAGCAATTACAAGTCATTCATGTGCCTGCCACTTCACAATATGCTGATATCATGACAAAGCCTCTTCCTCCGTCTCAGTTTGATGAGTTTAGAGCCAAGCTAACTGTGTGCACAACACCCAGTTAGGCTTGCGGGGGAGTATTAAAGGAATAGCTATCTAGCTTAGTTTTGAAGATGTAAATACCTCACCATACACCACACTAATGTATCACACGCAATAGCACACACCGCTGTAACTAACTGAGCCACTCAGTTAGTCTTCACAGCTTCAGTATAAATACTAAATCATTGTATTAGATTCATTTCAATCAATGAAAAATGGATATTCTCTCCAAATCAGTTACATAGTTGTAGTTAGTTAGAGAAACAGAAAAGAGAGAGAAAGTGAACTCTCCAACACTCTTGATTTCTCTTGTGACCTGCTCAAGGTTTAGAAGAAAGGCAGTGTTTTAAATTTTGAACATCAGTTTTGAAATGATGTGGTTATGTTGTGTTTAATCATATAGTTTTAGGTTGATGCCACATTGTATTGTAGTGTTAAAATGTTTCCACTTCCCCCTATACTGAAGCTTAGCTGATTGATCTGAGCAGACAAAGGAAGAATGTGAATATCTAATCAATATAGCGAAGCCAAGTATGCATAAGTCAACAGTTGTTGATAGTAAAACAGGAAAGAGTAAAGACAGCAGGTTATATTTTTTGTCCCCTATATTTCTTTATCAAGTCTCCTACTCCTTTGAGTTCATTGTTGAAAATAAATATGGCGTGCTTTCTTGAGAATGCCCTTGCCTCTTCATTGATGGAAAACCTTTTTTTTTTCATGTTCCTTTTGTGTTTAGAGTTCGGACAAGTTCTGGAACTTTTCTGGCGAGAGGACGTGATGAAATTGTGAGGAATATTGAGAAAAGAATTGCTGATTTTACTTTTATACCCGTAGGTGCGTTCTTTCTGCCTTTTGTCTCAATTTTTTTTCTTAAACGTGTACAATTACATTAGAAACACAAGAATATAAATGCTAAGTTTAGTATTGACTCACACATGGAGCTTTTTTCCCTCTATTTGCTACATCATGAAGAGTTTGATATCGAAGGTAGTTGTTATCACAGTCAAGTTTTTTAATGACGTTGAGTTAAACTTAAATCCTGAAATAATAGAAGACACGTCTACACTTCTTTCCTAAGTAATTTCATATTATTTGTGAATGCTGTCAAATGTTTATCTCTCTATCACTCTATGTATATAATAAAACATTCAGTCAGCTCTCATGCTTGCTAGTTGGAATTTTAAATAATTTGTGACTCACATACGTGGGTCTTGAATGACTATTTTGTCAAGCTAGGGTGAAACTGAATTTTGTGAATTTTATGGAATTGAAGTTGTTTTTGTGCTTCATTATTTTGCTTGTTAACTCTTGTCCATTTTAGGCTTTTCTTTTGCATATGAAAAGGAAAGGAAAATCTTGTAATTGAAGAGAATTCCTGTATATCACATCAGCAATGACATGCATATAACTTTTTAGCAGTTAATTTGCTTCATGAAGTATAAATTATATAGACATGTACGATCTGGGTTGTGCTTCTGCTTTCAATTAGACATGCTTGAATTCTATCTGTAGCTCTAGACACTAACATTCTCACATGTTTTACCTCACTTTTCTTTCTTTATAAGTTTTAAACAACTAGTTGCAACATACATTGTCATATAGTGTGTCTGTTTCACTACATCTATGAAGAGCTCCGGATGAGAGAAATTTTACAATTGATTTTCCTCCAAACCAACAAGACCAAATATTTTCAGTTGTCTTTGCCATATGGACTATGATGCTCAGATAGTATGTTATTTTTCATCTATACTTAAACAGCCATTACTTAAGTTGTGTCCCACAATATGCAGAGCATGGTGAAGGTCTTCAAGTTCTCCACTATGAAGTTGGACAAAAGTAGAGCCCCACTATGACTACTTTATGGACGAGTATAACACTAGGAATGGCGGTCAGCGTATAGCAACAATGCTGATGTACCTGTAAGTGGCTTCAATTGCCTCAATCATTGTTGACTTCAATTTTGTCTTGGATATGAAGACACATTCTGATGGTGTGCAAATTTTTTTTTAACGTTACAGTTCAGATGTTGAAGAAGGGGTGTGAGACGGTGTTCCCCTCTGCCAAGGGAAATTTCAGTTCTGTGCCTTGGTGGAATGAGCTTTCTGATTGTGCCAAAAAAGGACTTTCAATAAAGCCAAAGATGGGTGATGCTTTACTTTTCTGGAGCATGAAGCCTGATGCAACTTTAGATCCATCAAGTTTGCATGGTTAATTTCTCTTCAATGGTCATTATTAATATTATTGAGGTCTTTGTGATTTATTAACATACTTATCTGCTTCCTTGATAATTTTCAGGTGGTTGTCCAGTGATCAAGGGTGATAAGTGGTCGTGTACCAAATGGATGCGGGTCGCTGAATACAAAATTTAATTATGCATTACTGTAGGTGGTTATTTCCCCTCTGTCGTTGTGACATAAATATAGTTTTTTTTTGGGTACAGGCCAAAAGATAGTTTTACTTGCTCTTATGGCAAGACAACAGTGTTTACTAGGCAATGTTTTGCATTATTGTTAACTGATTCTGAGATGATTCAGCTGATGGAATGAAATATAGTTTTACTTGGAGTTATGGCAAGACAACAGTGTTTACTTGGCAATGTTTTTGCAATATTGTTAACTGAGTCTGAGCTGAATCAGCTGATAGCATGTTTGCATGCAGTAGTCAAATATCTTCTCAAATTTATCATTTCCTTTGCGCTACCGTGTTTATTAAGTTCTGGTGTTGACAGATTTAAATAGACCCAAGGTCATATATTTAGTGACAAAAATGTATATTGTATGGAGAGGTAGTTTAGAATCTTTGATATCTGTACAATTCTTCAGGATTACGTCAACTGGAAAAAAGATATCTGTTTACTTCTCATTCTACTTTGTTTACAGGGTTGAATTTCTTGCCAACCATTATTCTGAGCAGTACCTTTCTGTTTAATAAATATAATGTGATAGTTGTTGCTATCCACCACATCTCATGTTCATTCATTTGCTTCCTTTTTAGGTTTCCACGAGATAGCATTGCCAATATTGTACCAAATGATTGTCGGGGCTAGAAACATTCCATGATAATGCTTTCAGGCCTTGAAGTAAATGTTGTTTACAGCATGTTGTAATTTTGGATGTTCTACCATAGCCCACTATATTCTCTGTCCTTCCCTTTTCAGTTATGTTAGTAATAAATATTAATTTATTGATATTTTTGTGAATTTACTTATGTAAGGGAGGCTGAAGAAAATGTACGAAACCAGTAGATGGAATGATCCAGTTGAAGACGTGTCTTGTATCCGAGACATGTCACGTTGGATACCGACACCGACACCTCAATTACTTGTATTTTTCAAATTAAAATAGGTGTATGTATATTAGTGTCCGTGACGTGTTTGGTATTCATGTCTTTGCTTAGGTCTTCATAGCTTACAACTGGCTTTTCTAACGTAGTTTACTTTGCCTGAATATTGGGTCTGCTTGTATTTTATGGTGTCTGCACCTATAAGAATGGAAATTGTGTCTTACAAGTCGATATCTGTCTTAATTTGTGGTTTTAAAAGGATTTACGAAAACATTTTACAAGACAATTCAACCTCCTTATATTGTCTAGTACTTCATACACGATTGCATTGATTGAGAATGAAAATAAGACACCAACTTTACAACTTTGAAGGAACCCTTCAGCATCATGGTTCTATGGAGGCAAGGCTCAAGAAATCATCCTCAATCTCCAATCACCCCTAATTATAACGATTGCATCCTCAATCTCAAGGCTCAGAAGGATTACATCATTATTGATTTCAACTCTAGCAGAATCATAATCCTTGGCTTACAACGTATTCAAAAAAGAGCGTTGTTGTTTAGTACGATCAGAAAGTAACGAATCTATTATATCGTTTAAGCCCCGCATTACAAAACAAGGCTAGCTTCTGTATTTAGTGGGGGCTGGAGTGTTTCTTCCTTTTTGTTTCGTACAATTAAACATTTGTCATTCGATAAATTCACTAAGAAAGCTTTAAAAATCTTGGTTATGACTAAATCACCCCTTGTCGGTACCTAGCTGTGAGCGAACATGTTGAAGCAAAAAAGTTTCGGAGAGTGAGGTAATAATGGTTGAAGCAAGCAATTCTAAAAAGAGATTTTAATTAGCCTGTGGAGGTGTGAAGTACCAAAAGTCTTGATGCATGAATCAGATATTGTTTTAGATTGGATCCATAATGTGGGTTTTGAGATTTGGGATTTTGAAGCTTTCTTTGAGTTTGAGAGATTAATTGAATTGTAACACTACTAAAAATTGAAATAATGACGAAAATTTAGAGGTTTGGAAAATACAAAATTTGTTTTTAATTTCCTTGACAAGAGTTAAGAGGTAATCAGTAAATTGTTCGGTCGGTTTGGTTTTTAAAACACAAACATTTAGTTAAAAAAATGTTAAGTGAATTGAGAGTTTCTCTGTTTTTTAAAAGAAATTGCAGCCTCAATTGATTTGAATTTATAATGGCATAAATAACTAAAGGGTTAATAGTAGTTTTAGTCTCATATTTTATTAAAACCGCAATTTTAGTTCCTTATGAATATTATTGGATATTGGATGTCCATTTCTCTTCCACTTCTACTTGTGATTACTACCTTTGTAATGACTTGTTAGTGGCTCTTTATATCTTGATCTTTCACTTCCCTTCTACTATAAATGGGACTATCTCATATGTGTATTGATAGACTTGAAGTGAATAGAAAAATCTCTAATATTCTTCCACATTTCTTCTTGTCATCTTCTTGGTCTTTTATCTCTTATTTCATAATACGTTATCGATCGTAAGTTCTACCAATTTAAGATTTTTTATGGAATCCATAAAGAATCGGTGGTTTTGGATGTGTTGAAGAAGATCCATAAAAGCATCGGTAACTACATTCTGGGATGTGAGGTTCTTTTTTTATCTTTGGTAACTACTTTGGTTATATTTAATCTTTGTATTGTCTAATTTTTTTGGGAGTTGTTTTTCTGTTGTCTAATCTTTCTGTTAATCTTTTGTCATGTTTATATTAGATTTTAAGCTGGATTTTAAGGATTTATTTGATTCTTTGATTTTATGTGAACGACACCACATATTTGGGAGATGGATAATTTTGTAATCTATGATGATTTTTTTAATTAATTTCCTAATATGTTTTCGTTAGTCGCCCCTTACTTCCCTCTCACTTATAATTGTGTTTTAAATCATGGTTTTCCTTTTGGCTAATATGCTCTTGAAGGATTTTAGTTACTTGATTGTTTCTAATCAATCTAAGGTAGTAACGGTTCAATGTTTTACTTTGATTCTGTAGTATTTTTCTTTCAATCCTGTGAACTTATCAACAACTTTTACGTTATATTCATCATCCAATTTTCTTATTGATCGAATATTATATAAACTTTTCATTATTAATGTTTCTAATAATTAAACTAGTCATTGAAATGATCGGTTCATCGGTTCTGCAATCTGTGATGACTTTTTAATTGTTTAACCACATTGGATGATGCATAGTTTTGCAATTTGTGATTGCATAGTTTTACAACAATGTCTGGAAGTATAATCCCGTCCCCTTACTTACCTATTTATTGTATTATATAGTTACCAACTTTTGTCTGGTCTTTTACATATTTATTTGTTCTATGAAGCCACAATGCTATTGCCAATAATTCTTCTTCTTATTTTTTTAATTGTGATCTTATTTTTGTTTTATCTCATTTCTATTTATTTAACATTGTTGATAAAAATTTGTTACATAACTCTTGAAGAACGATAAATTCATCATCCATGCATCCCTGAAGGATTGCACAAAGAAGGATTGTGGTATAATTCCTGAAGAACTATGTATCATTGTTTATGAAATAGATCTTGAAGAACTTTAAAATTTTTAATATACAAGCATCCCTGAAGGATTATGGTATAGTTCCTGAAGAACTAATGATTTGGTAATCAAGTATCTTTGTAGGATTGCACAAAGAATGATTTTCTCTATCATTGTCTATGAAGATTTGCTATAGTTCTTGAAGAACTCAAAGCAAGAAAATATTCAAGCATCCTTGAAGGATTGCTCGTAGTATATATGATTTTCTTGATTATCATTGAAGAAATTTTGTGGTGTATAGTTCTTGAAGAACGAATTGGTAATTTAAGCATCTTTGGTGGATTGCACAAAATTAAATACATTTTTCTTTGCTCATCTCTTATGGAGATTTGTGGTCAAGTTTCTGAAGAACTATACATTTGGACCATGACTAAAACTATAAGATCTACTTGATCTTAGTATATTTTGAAGTAAAGGAAAAAACATGTAATTTATGTCTCAAATATTCTCATGAATTAGCAAAATGAGAAAATATTTTCAGAAAAACATTACGAATCAAGATTATGTGATATTGTGATTGTAAAGAATACTCACAAACCACTCAATGAATTTAAGTTCATTCCTAGAAGTGAATGACTCACATTATAATTTTGGTACAAGAAAAGTTGTGGTGATGACCATTGATGTGGTAAATATTGTCATTATCCTATTTAAATGTCATTCGTATCATTTGTGATTGTGACCTTTGTTATTCCTAATAGTGGTAAAGTATCTTTTGGAAAAATGTAATTTTTCTTCTTTCTTTTGCTTGGAATTCCAAATAAATATGTTGCATGAAAAAAAAAGGGGAATAAGAAGATTTGACTGTATGATTAAATCCTAATGAACTAGACACTTTTAAGTTCAAAAGAATTTATATATTTGGTTAGAAAATATAGTTCTCTACTGAGAGAGACTTTCTATGCTCTCTACTGATATTTTTTTCTTCGAGAAATTGTATTTTATGCAGCTCCTTAAGTTTGATCATTGTAGGCATATAATATTGTAGAGGCTTAATTTTCTCATGCCAATATTTTATCATATTCATTTTATTTTAGGATTGAATGAGTATTGACAGTAGCATCAATAATGGATAAATGTGTTTCTCTCATAGTAGAACTACCCATATTATTATAAAGGATAAAAAAAAATATTTCTGCTATTTAGTGAAGTGAGAAACCGAAGTTAGTACTATATCTGGCTCTTCAAATATAATTGAAGGCTCCGGAAGAGCTAATATACTATTATCCAGGGGAACAAATTTACAAATTGAGAATGCATTATATTCCCCTAAGTCTCGTAGAAATTTATTAAGTTTCAAATATATACATATAAATAGAAATCATATTGAAACGAGAGATGAAGGAGATATTGAATATTTTTATATAGCGAGACATATTTTGATAAAATATGTGTAGTGGAAAAATTGACTACTTTTTCCTCTGATTTGTATTACACTTATATATGTGCAATTGGAGCACATGTTGTAAACCAGAAGTTTACATATCATAATAATTTAGTTGTTGGCAAGATCGGTTGGGCCATCCCGAGTATATTATGATGTGAATAATAAATTTCTATGTGAACTTGTTTTGAAGAGCCAGTAGTTTCTTCAATCTACTAATTATTGTGTTCACTAATTCCCAAAGGAAATTGGCAATTTGAGAATAGTAAATCTCTCATATTTCTAGAACTGATATAAGGTGATATTTGTAAACAAGTACACTAATCACGTGGACTATTTAGATATTTGTGGTTTTAATTGATGCATCAATTGAAGGCCATATATATATTATATAATTGTCGTCATCTCACAACTGGAAGTTTGTGAGATTGTTTGCTCAACTAATTTGAGTAAGAGGTCATTATGTGAATTACCTTGAAAGCATATGATAAGTATTGTATGTCTATTAGAATTGATATTGGATATCACACGTCATACGTTCATTCAAAAATGGTCTTGAAGAACCATTCTTTAGATGTCTAAAGCTAATTACATGACCAATACTTATGAGATAACAAGTTCTAATTTCTACTTGGGAGCATGCAAATTTACATGTTGTAAAATTGATTCGCATCAAGCCAACAAGTTATCACAACTCTTACCCTTTACATTTTGTTTTTGGTCACGAACTTAATATTTCCCATCTTTGAATTTTTGGACGTGCAATGCACTATGATGGGTCCTAAAAGAATTTTGGAAATATATATTGGATATAAATCTCCATGTATAATATAGTATCTTGAGCCAACAATTGGAGACTTGTTTAAAATCCAGATTGATGATTATCATTTAAAGAATTAGATTTTCCAACATTAGGGGAAGAGAATAAGCAGCTGTAAAAAGGAGATCAGTTGGTATGAATTATCATTATCTCATATTGATCCTCAGACTAAACAATGTGAACTAGAAGTTCAAAAGATAGTTCATTTGCAAAGCTTAGCAAATTATCTAACAAATGCATTTACTGATCCAAAAGGTGCGACCAAATCATATATATCAGCTGCTAATGCTCCAATAGAATGGATGTCCCTGTTGGACAATCTAATATTGCAAATGAGTCTAAACCACGCCTGAAGCGTGGTAGGCCAATCGGTTCCATAGATAAAAAATCCTCGAACGACAAAAGGAGCTAAAAGTAAAAATGGTCCAAGCGAGGATATAGAAACTCTAAAAGAGTATTCGGACATAATTGACATTACTGATTCGGAAGAACCGATCGAATGCACTGAAAAGTTATGAAATTAAAGAGATCTCAATGAATTATGTCAAGAATAAAATACAATGGAACCGAAACGAAGTCAACGTTGACTATGTTTTTACTAAATATAGCGCTAAATGTGATAAATAATAGTGAGGATCATGGACCAAAGTCTACTAAAGATTGTATACAATGTGATTTGGCCAAAATTTAAAGATAAGCAGAATGAGAATGGTGAAATTGTGAGATACAAAGCTCGACATGTTGCTCAAGGGTGGATGCGAGTACTTTTCAGTACTTAATTAGCCTTGTAGTGCATGAAGAGCTCAATTTTCACAAAAATGAATATTACTACAACTTATTTGTATGACTCGTTTGTTAGTCATAATTAATAAAGATCCCCGAAGGATTTAATATTGCAATGCACACTTTTCGGATTTTGAGATTAATACCCACACTGAATCAATCCCTCCATGAGATAATATAATTTGAACACATATGGTAAAGGAGGGATACAAAAATGACATCACCTATCCATATAGTTTTATAAAAATATTTGCAAAAGAATTTGCTATAACTGATGTCTATGTTGATGAGATAAATATTATCGGAACTCCTAAAGAGCTTCCAAAAACTATAGACTGTTCAAAGAAATAGTTCTAGATGAATGACCTCAAATTATATCTGATGGATTTTGAGGTTAAACCTGTAGTTGACCTCTACATGGAAAATCCTAGAAGGATCCAAGATACAAAGAAATATCTTCAAATAAATTCTTTTGAAAAATAAGGTCTCATATTGATCTGCAGAAATTATTTATATTGATTACATGAGTTGTGTGGCAAGCAAATAACAAATGTCTCAGTCCTGAAGACTATAAAAGCATGCATGCATATCACAAACCAAAATGCATCAGAAAAAGGGTAAGATGGATATTTATGTATTGCTATTGTAATGAATAAATCATTTTTATGTATGTTACACAAATTAACAATGCAGATATACAGTGTTTTTCTGATCTAGATCAAGTCAGATTACAAGTCAATTTATTATCTACATGTGGTGACACTAAAATATCTTTATGGTCTACAAAACAATCTATGGTTCTTGCTTCTTCATTTCATGTCCAAATGCCAACAATTCAAGGAAGATGCTTTGAAGATAATACTGATCGCAAAGTTCCATTAAAAGAGGATACAATCACAAGTGACCGTGGAGTAGATTGTTCCATATGCACTCAGGGAGAAACTCTAAATGTTGAAATTCATATTCTGAAGTGGTGCTTCAATCAGGGGGAGAATAGCTGCACTCTTTTTTCCTTTGCCATGGTTTTGTCCCACTGGGTTTTCCTGGAAAGGTTTTTAACGAGGCAGTTCCCTCTGGTAGGATATTGTACTCTTTTTCCTTCAGTAGATTTTTTCCCACTGGGTTTTTTCTAGTAAGGTTTTAATGAGACATATCCTCAATGGACATCCAAGGGGGAGTGTTATGAATATTATTGGATATTGGATGTCCATTTCTCTTCCACTTGTGATTACTACCTTTGTAATGACTTGTTAGTGGCTCTTTATATGCTGATCTTTCACTTCCCTTCTACCCTATAAATAAGACTATCTCATATGTGTATTGATAGACTTGAAGTGAATAGAAAAATCTCTAATCTTCTTCCACATTTCTTCTTGTCATCTTCTTGGTCTTTTATCTCTTATTTCATAATAGTTCCCTATTTTTTTTCTCGCAATTTTAATCCCCCGTTTTTATTAAATCTGAAATTTTAGTCCCCCATTATATTCTCATCCAAATTTCGACTAAAATGCTCACGTGGCAGTCGCAATTCGTGCATGGATATTCCAAAAATTCTAAATATGGGGCTTAAACTCAAGGAGTAAGGGTCTGGAGTTAGCACATTTATCACTAAGCCAAGTTAATGAATTGTTATAAATTGCAAAAATCAACACTCAATGAGTACATCAAAGACGACATGCGACTACCACATCACCACGTTAGCACTTTTGTCAACAATTGGATGAAAATTGAACAAGGAGACTAAAATTACAGATTTGATAAAATTAGAAGACTGAAATTGCAAAAATTAAATTGATGACTAAAATTGTAGATTTGATCAAATAATGGAACCAAAACTTTAGTTAAGCCATTACTAAGATTGATGACATATGTTATGCTTTTATATATAAAAATCACATTAACAAAGCTCTCCATTTGTTTTGAGAAATAAAATAAGGCTTAAATATCATTTAAATATCACTATAATTTATTTATCCCCTGTAAAAAAAAATGTTTCAAAATGCCCTTGTAAATATAAACCGCTTACGGTTACCCCTCTTTGTTAGATTATGTTGACAAATAAGTAAGTATATAATGGGTATAAATCGTTTTGCTACTACCCCTGTGAGGGGTAACTAGAAACACTTATTATTTGCAAGAGACATTTTAATTTTTTTTTACAAGGATAAATGGATTATGGTGATATGTGCAAGAAATGATATTTAAGCTTTTAAAATAATGATGATCTCCATTACTCAAGTGGCTGCTCCGAACATACCACTATGGCTCTGTTTTGCAAGCACAATCCGCTAGCTTATAGCGGATAAGCTAATTTTATGTGTTTGACATCACTAGCTTATAGCGTTTTGTCACTACAAACATAGAGTTTTTTGAACGCTACTTGAAGTAGCTTTTGAGTTTATAACTTATAGTGTTTCATTTTTCTTCCACTTTTACCCTCACTGCTTTAATTAAATCCCTCATTTATCCTACATTAAATAAGTATTCTCTCTCATCATTTAGCATTAATTACAAATGTCCATTTAAGTCATTTCAAATTTATAAGCTAGTTCAACCGCTAATTTTACCAAACAGTTTATATTCAATCCGCTAATTTATCCGCTATCACCTATTCGCTATAAAGTTCTCATCCGCTATAAGTTAGTTTATCCGTTATCCGCTACTTTTATCCGCTTGCAAACAGAGCCTATGTTTAAAAATATCTACATATTACACAATGAAACCTTTTGGTCTACGTCAATGTATGAACTTCATGAATGTATTAGAAAGTCGAAATCGTTACGAAAATTCAAAATTCTTACTAGCTCATCATCTAGTTGACACTCAATGCATAATAGAATCTAATAATTAGATTTTTAGGTACCACACCATTACACCAATCATAATGTAGATTTATGTAGAAGAAAAATGCTTGACAAAAGGGGTTCAAAACCATGCACAAAGGTCATAAAAGCACAGGGTTTGTATAACAACTTGAGTAGAAATATTATTATATTTTCAGGGTTTGAGTAGATTCTAGATCGCGTACTCAACTAAGAAATTAATGTATATATGTCTCATAAATAATATAGAAAAAGTACTATTAGTTATTTTATTCTTTGGAAACGATTATCTTCCAGGCACCTAAAGAACAATCTTGAAGATCATTGTCAACTTTATTTGTTGTTAATTTTCTCAATTCGATCTTATAGCCACATGAATTTCAGATGGCTAATTGGTTACTTCAAGAGCATATGACCTAAGTTAAAGGGAAATGTTTTAGACACAAATAGACATCATAACCTCTCACTTTTTTCTACATCATAATTTGTAGTGCATTATTGACTTTTGATGTATCACAATTGGGAGTAATTGTTTGGCGCTACAAGTAATATTGTGGTTGACGTCACAAATTATCTGGAAGAATAGCAGTAATCTCCACATCTTTTTTAACTGCAAAATTCATGCTTATTTTTTTGTTTATTAATTTGGAAAAAGAATTGTACGTAGTACCAGTTACGAGACTATATAGGTGACTTAGATATTATTGTGATGATGATGATGATGATTCACGAAGTTAAAGTCTAATGTAATGCGATAATAAGTACATGTAGTAAAAAATCCAAGTCTCACATTGGATGTAATTTGGTCGTGGGATCCGTCATTCTGCAAACTAGTTTTGTAAGGTTGAGTTAAACCTAAGACTGATATATGTTTATTAAATTATACTAAGAATCCTCTTATTTGATTCCTTCCTATTTGATTATGTGACCCTTCCTAACAATTATGCTGATCTATGAGGCAATAGTTATCCACTATTCCTTGTTGTTGTAATTTGTAGGTGTGGAGTTTACTATGAGGCAATAGTTGCTCATACTAAAGCAAAAAGTGGCCATTCATAAAATTTGACCTCAACTTTCTTTTTTATTGATATAACAGCCTCAATTTAGTCATTGATTACCACCAGTTGTAAAAGAATTTAATGTGAGTCAAAAAGAACAAAAATACTGGTATATTCAACAAAAATCAATAGAAAAAGTTAACTTTTTTTAATAAAAATATTTTAATTTAGTTTTCTCATCTCAATTAATATTTTAAAAAGATTCATTAGTATTCTCTTTATTGTAAAATAATAGATAAAATAACAAGAAGAAGAATAATGGAAGAAGATGAGAGATTTTTCATTTACTTCAAAGTCTATCACTACACGTAGGAGATAGCCTGTTTATAGGGTAGAAAGAAAGTTAAAGATTAAACTATGAAGAGACACTAACATCGTTTACAAAGGGAGTAATTAGAAGTGGAATTGGAAGAGAAGTGGACATCTATATTATTCATACCTTGGATGTCCACCGATGATATGCCTCATTAAAACCTTACTAGAAAAAATCTAGTGGTAAAAAAATTTTAGTCCAGGAGAAAGAGTACAATATTCTTTTGTGTGGGAATTACAAAATATATTTATTTCTTCCCCTCAGCCAGACAATCATCTTTGAGACGCCGAAGACCAATCTTTTGTACTAGTTGTTCAAAAATATGCTTGGAAGTGACTTTGTGAAAAGGTCTGCAAGATTGCCACATGAACGAACTTGTTGAATGTTTATATCATCGCTCTTTTGAAAATCATGAGTAAAAAAAACTTTGGAGAAATATGTTTTGTTCAATCTTGCTCAGCTGAAAGAGTGTTACATTAAAGAAGATTGAAAACCCCAAATCAGAAACTAAACAATCGGGGTTTTCAATTTCCCCAAATCAGAAACTAAACAATCGGGGTTTTCAATTTTCCCCAAATCAAAAATTAAACAATTAGGGTTTTCAATCAAAGAATCAAACAATCACTTCAGTAGATTAGACTAGAAAAGAGAAGAAATCTAACCTGTTTTAGTGTTTTTGAGAGTTCAATGAAAAAGAAAAAGTTGCTGCTGTGAGAGAAGAACAGAGAAGCCGTGAGACTGAGTGAGAGAGAGAGAGAGAACAGAGAAGCCACCGCCCACCGTGAGAAGAGAGTTGAGTGAGAGAGCTCGTAGAGCACGTGAGAGTCTGAGAGAGAGAGAGTTGTTCGTGCGTGAAACAGTGATTGTGTTGCATTTTGGGTAAATTAAATTTGGATCTTTGGTGCAAATGGGTGCATAATTTGGGCTATTGGTGCAATTTAAAATATCAGGTGTGTCAAAAAAATATTTCTAGAGTGGTAAGTCAAAAAATTATTTTTTTGGGGGGTTCAACTGAACCCCCCCTCAACAATATGTGGCTCCGCCACTGAGTGGGACGTGCTTCATGATTTTTCATCAAAAATTCATTATTTTGCTCGGCCACAAGAAGGCAAGAAATCAAGTCAGAATATTTCTGAAAGCCTTTTCTCGATATTGCTGCTGCTGCAGGAGCACATTAGATGCATGAAAATGTTTTTTCTAACATATCTTCATCAGTCACTTTTTCTCCACATAATTGCAATTGGGAAGTGATTCTAAATACATCAGAATTATATGCAGTTGCACTTTTAAAATCTTGCAAACACAAATGCATTCAATCATAACGAGCTTTTGGGAGGATAATAGATTTTTGATGCTCATATCTTTCTTTTAAACTGTTCCAAAGAACATGTGGGTCTTTTACCGTAAGGTATTCGTTTTTAAGATTCTCATGAAGATGATGACGAAGGAAAATCACGGCTTTTGCCTTTTGTTGACTAGATGCTTTATTTCCTTCCTTAATACTATCTCCATGACCTTCTGCATTCAAATGAATTTTGGCATCTAGAGCCCATGACAAGTAATTCTTTCCCGAAATGTCAAGAGCCTTAAAATCAGGTTTTGTAAGGTTCAACATATTTAGTTCTATCATGAAAGTGTAAAATCAAACAAGTTAAAAGAAATACAAGATTAAGAAGAAAAATTAGTTAAAGGTGCATGAAATACAAGTTAGATAGTAGATAATTTTTTTTAATTAGAGTCATAATATCTTCTATATTGTAAAATAATAAATAAAAGAACAAGAAAAAGAATAGAAGAAGATGAGAGATTTCACTTCAAAGTCTATCACTACACATAGGATATAACTCTATTTATAGGGTAGAAAGAAAGTGAAAGATCAAATTATGAAGAGCCACTAATAACTCATTACAAAAGAAGTAATTAGAAGTGGAACTAGAATTGGAAGATAAGTGAATATCCATATTATTCATAACACTCTCAATTTAATAGAATTTTTTTTTTTTGATAAGTAACGAAATTTTATAACGTTGTCTAGTTCTAGACTTCTAGCATTGTATGTGCAAACTCTATCTAAGAGCACTTGATGAAATGGTAGTGTCTCTTCCAGCTTAACTAAAGTTGAGTTCGATTCTAGTCTTGCAGCGGTGTTAAATCTCTTGAGAGAGAGCTTTGCTGCCCATTGTGGTTCTACTCGGCTCAAAGGATTAGTCTCTGCAGTTGCACGCAAATGATACTCAATTACAAAAAGTGGATCTACAGACTCTACCCACCTTCTAAAAGTAATTACTATTTGTTTATATAATAATTAAAACTATTTAATATCTTATATTAAATAGTCTTTACCTATTAGATAATTAGGATTTGATTTGTCCGGAATATAGAGAAAAATTAACAATTGCTTTTTTTTTTAATATAATAACCATTAATATTTTAATTTATCAATAACTTTATATATATATATATATATAACTTTATTAATTTAATTATCATATTTTTAAAAATGGTTGACCAAAAATGAATGTCATATTTAGCTTTTAATGTAATATTAATTAATTTTTTAAATTGTACCCTCTAATTAATATCAAATTATTGTCATTTATAATGGTGAACTAGTACATTACCCGTGCATCCGCACGGGCTGATCGCGTCACGTGACATGATTATATTGAAACATAAATGTTAATTTAAGATGTAAGTTATCTAAAATCAGTTGTAAAATATAAAGATTGTAATAGTTTTGTTGTTAACTAATTGAAGTCAATAGAAACATTATCCACAAAGGAGACACACAAACACCCAATCCAATAGTACATTTTAGCAAACTATATGAATAATTTCGTAAGCAAAAACACCACAAATTAAATAGTAAATGCTCACCTGAAATCAAACTCGTAATGAAAAAGACAATTGAAGTAGGAAAAGACCAAACGATTAGGGAAACAGACCATGTAGATTTTGTATATAGAAAAAAAAACTACATATTTATGGCAAAAAACATCTCATGGCTGAAAAATTTGATTAGGCAGATGGAAATTGTGTTGAAATTTAAGAGAACTATGATGCAAATTAAGTTGTTGCATTTCTAGACAGTTTCTTCTTCTAAAAAGCACAATTGGTACTGCAATTGTGTTATAGGTACATCCATCACAACACCTCAAACTTGCACATCAAGTTTTGTAGCTACAACTAATTCCCTTTTAAGATTAGACAACCAATTTAGTTGTTCCATTAAAATAAGGCTAATCTTACCATTAGTCTTGAAAACATAAAAACGTTATATCACCAATTGCTTTAGGTGTTGGTCATTTTCAGCATCCAAAAATGAATTCAAACTTGATAATACTACCACAACTAACAAAAATACGTGTAGATTATAAGTTTCAGTATATTATCAACCAATAGTACAAATTCACACAAAATCAGATGATCTATACAACAACAGTGCAATGTCATCTAATCTAATCTAATCAACTTGTTTGCCACTGTATTTCAAGTTCATGGTAACGGCTTACAACTGCTTATCTTTTAGATGATATAACTCTGCGCAGACTTATTATTAATCTGCAAATTAATGGCTTAATTGCTGCCATAAACTTCTCGTCCATCAATGACAGCAGCTCTGCGACTGCATGTTCCCCCGTGAATTGACATCTGCCAGTAAATGTAAATGAGACAAATATTAAAAAAAAAAATGAAGCAGATCAAATGATATTAGATTGGAGCACCTAATCAATTTTCAACATGAATCTAACTGGAAAACAATAACTAATTATCCTTACTAAAGGTAACATGGAAATCATAAACCAAAAACTGTGAAATTATGAGTTAGCATGGAAATCACAGCTCTGTCAAATCCATTTTGAAGGAAATCACATATTTGTCCGATCATAAGAATCTGTAATGTAAGCAAATGAGAATGTTAGTTTAATCACATCTGGTATCTTCAATCATTACATACAAATCATCAACACTCAATATTATGAATTGCAAAGATGTAATATATTACATTTTTATAGTAATCAATCACCATGTGATGAAATAAATAAACTTGAAGGGAGTAGACTAAAACATTGTATTTGTACTTCAACAAATGATATCAACCCAGAATTTTAAAAAAGCCAAAGTAACTAAAATATCTCTCAAGCTTGAAAAGGAATAGGCCAAAACATTGCATGTTAGAAATATTATAAGTAATACCAATAATATATTTTGCATCGCTTCTCTTCCTTCACGTTGAACACAACAATTTGCTAAGAAAATGAGGTTTGTTTCTTTTTTGTTACCAAATGAGGTTTGTTTCTCAAGTGTATAAAATAATACCACATGATAATTCGTAAATAATGCACGTAAGAGGAAAGATAGAATTGCCGCCAAAAACATATGAAACAAATAATTCCATCTCAATTTCTCTAAAGTCAATTTGAATCCATTCCATAGTTTGGATTAGTCACTAAAGCAAAGCAAAGCAAATATGAGTGCGATTTGGCCCTTTTATTTTTGAAATATTTAATGGGCCTTTATGCTAGCTCTCTGTCATTAACTGATGCAACTAAGGCTATAACAGATGTCAAACCAATCAATTCAATTGGTTTCATCATTCGTACAATTTTTTGAGTGAAACCTTTCATTGCGTACCTAAAAGTTGTTTACAAAAAAAGGGCAATTTGAATTTCAAGATTTCTCTAGTCAAACTACAATAGAAAGAACTGAAATTACAAATCAACTTTGAAAGGGCCATCGATTTTGAATCTATGCAAGGAACATACTTCAACCAAACAGAAATCCTCTATCTTAAAAAAACGTTAGTGTGAAGCACAAAAAAATCCACACCAACAAAGCCAAACAATAACTAAATTAAGGAAGAAGAAAAGAACACTCACAAACACATAAATACGTAAAAGTTGAAGATGCATACCCAAAGTTCAAATTTAAACACAAACATGAGGTCGAATGCGTAGGTGGACATAAAACCCGCTTTCGTGACTTTGTCTTAATGAACCGAATCGGATCATTCCTTTGATCAAAATGGTATCAAGAACACAAAAATCTCGAGAAAGGCATAAGTACGAATACCATTGAAGCCTTCATCTTTGGCCTTCTGAATCAGATCCTCCCACATCTAAAAACAACACAGATTTCAAACAACACAGATTTCAAACAACACAGATTTCAAACAACAACCCAAATCTGATATCATCATCCAAATGCAAAAATAAAAGAATAAAAACTATGTTGGCCTCATTATGAATAAGTACTCAATTCAAAATTGAAAATTTGAAAGTTTAGTATTATAAAAACAAAGTTAACAAAGCCTTAAAATTAATTTCGCATTTCAATGCGTATATTCTATTTCTATTCTAAGATAGGATAAAAACTACTCTTGTTGTCTTTGACCCAACACTAAGTACGATGGTTTTCCCTCTTCAATAAGTCAAAAAGTCAGTGATAATCAATACTCTGGAACTACCTTTTCAAAATCATGAAGTCAACGGCTCCACCAAGAAGCAACACTTGACTCAATAAGAGGCATTTTAGTTATGATTTGGTACAAAATAAGAAAGATAGCTCTAAAGCCTATTGAGAACTTACCAAAACAGGATTGTACTAACAGACCCCACCTCCACATATATATCTAGTTTGTTTTCCATCTCTTTGTCCATGCTAATCTCCTTTGTCTACACAAATAACACGAAATGAGTAAACCAAATGCGATCGATGTGTTATATTACAAAGTTTCAATAATGCTTGAAACTGCAAAACAAACAACAAAATAGAAATGCAAAAGATAATAGAAACAACCAAATATAATGAATAATCAAAGTTCATATCATTGACCCATAGGAATAAAAGTACAGAAATTTGAGGTTGGTGTGTGCACATTTACAAATAATACATTCCAAAGAATAGAGACAAAGCAAAATTGAGTAGATATCTCCGATCCCTTTATTATTACAACTTCAGTTGAAAGAGTTCAAAGGTACAAATTGTCTAAATGTTAAATAAGTTATGAGCTTTATTGAGTTCAATGAAAATAAATCATCAAAACATAAAAGAGAGAATGGCTTTGATATGTTTGATACCGTGTTCCCTTGTTTCATCCAAAGTTACTTTCATCTAATTCTTAGCCATATGTAGCTCGTATGGATTACAATTTACAACCATCAATACCAAATTGATAAAGTCTTGTATTGAAGAGAGTGACTGCATAAGTGAGTATTAAAGAGTTAATACAAAATCAGTCAAATTTATTACTAAAATACTAATACTAATATATATATATATATATATATATATATAATATAAAAAACAACTTCAAGTTGCTCGCACACACAATTTTTCAAAGAACTCATGAGATGCAAAAGCCACTCAAGAGGGTATTATTTTCCATCTTGACTTCATGGATTCATCTAAAAAGAAATTGGGGTCGTGGATTAAAGTTAATAAAAAGCGAGATTTTGAGACTCATCACCGTAAGACCATAATGAATTTAAAAAACAAAGTTAACTCCAAAGTTATTAAAAGCTACAATCTAAAACAAACAAAGAAACCAACGTATTGACAAATGATGCAGGAACCAAGTCTAGCTTATCCTAAATTTGAAGCTTTCATTTAAAATATATACCAATGTAAGAATATTGATTTTGTTCTGAACTAAAAAATCTTTGAGCCGCAACAAATACCTCATGTCGTATCTATTTTCGATAGTCCATCGCCGCAATGTCGGAAAAAGATTTATGATCCTATAAAAAAGAAAATAAATCATATGAGCAAACTACACCAATAGCTTCAAGTCCATTGATAAACTTCAAAGAGAGTTTAAAAATAATAATACACTAAATTGAACAAAAATCAAAACAAATTAGAAAATAAACCCAAAATTAGAAAATCCTCCAAACTGTGGTCAATGAATGGAGCTATAATGGAAAAGTATTATTGGTTCCAAATTCTAAATGAATGGAGTGAATTATATAGAATATGCCCGTTTAGAGCTATAATGGTAAGTTCCAATGGTCAAGATATTTTGGAACTATAATAATACTTTTTCATTACCCGAACTTACAATTATGTTTAAGGATAATTCCGCAAAGATATTCTATATGCCAAATCGAACTTACCGATTCGATAGTTGAATTTCACATCCAAGTAATAAAAATTCAAATCGGAATGTAATTCAAAGAATTAACCAAACGGGCAAAACACTAAACCCTAATCAACAATCAATTCGGTTGCTCAAGCACACCGTAATAGTCGAATCTTATCGCATGAAGACAATTAGAAAAACAAATAGAAAACGGAAATTCGATAGTAAATCAATTGAATTGAGGGGTTTAAGAGGGCAAACCGTGTCTTGTGGTTTCACTTCGATTTCAAGTGAGTGCCTTTAAGAGTCTTCACAAAACCTTCATCTTCGTTGCTGATAACACCACCTATTATAGTTTTCACCGTTCTTCCTCCATCAAAATGAACCTGTAATCAAAAGAAAAATTGTATTAGATGAAGCAGAAACGAAATCCCTAAATTTAAGCTCATGAAAATGAAATCCAAAACCCTAACATCAATCAAATCATAAACAAATCTTAAATCCTATACGAAATCGCACACCCCAAATATCAAACAAACACCCATTGTTAGGGTTGATTAAAAATCACACCCAAACATCATACTTGGTGGGTTTTTTGTTTTTTTCGTTTCTGGCTTTTCATCTTTTTGAAGGAAGATGATGATTCGGAGGAGAGAGAGTTTTAGGGTTTCGTAATGAATGAAGAGAGAGAGAGGTGCGATTAGAAAGAGAGAGAGAGAGGTGAGACAAAGATGTAGAAAGATGAAGAGAGAGATGGGTCTGAGATGGCTTAGAGATTAGAGATGCATGGGTTTTAGGAAGAAGAGAATTAGAAAGGGAAGAAGGAAGAAGATGATGTGGGAAGAGAGAGAGAGATGTGAGTTGTGTGTGAAAGAGAGAGAGAGACGGAATGAGGGGGGAGGAAGAAGCGCAGAGAGTGAGATGTGAGTTGTGAGAGAAAGAGAATTGGGAAAGTGTGTCTTTTTTTGGTTGCCCAAAATGTCCCTGATAAATCCAAGTGTCAATGTTGCCAAATGTCCCAATAGGTATTTTCAGTGGTGGTTTATATGTATCAAGCTAGTGTAGATGCACGTTGAAAAAAACAAGAAAACAAAGCTAATCCAGTAAGGGGGGCAGCAGCTATAAATGCGGGTTGGTCTTTTATTGCATTTTCTCACTTCTCTTACGCACTAAGCATTCCCTCCCTCCCTGAAAGGATAAACTTGTTATCTTCTCATACATCTTCGTGTGTTTTTTTTTGTTATAAATAAATCTTCTATATATACCATTATATTCTATATTCTATATTATATAACTATATATAAATCTATTTGTCATATATATAAAAAAAAGTAACGCTTCCTTAAACCCAAACCCGCGCGTAGAAAACAGCTAGCACCTCAAATTCTGAGATACCCAGATGGAGTTCGTAGCAAATCAATGCCCTTTCTTGTGTTCCTTTGGGAATTTTCTTGAGAGAGTCAAAAGGGTAGTTTGTCTCGTCGTCTCTGTCATCATTGGTCACATCTTTTCTGCGATCTTAACTTTCTGCTTTGCATTTGGTATAATCCCCTTCTCTATTTTCTCCCATGGTATTTCCCTCTCAATGCTTTCTGCTCAGTTGTGTGAGTTTGTGTTTGTACGAGGTTGTCTTTCAATTTGTTGTCGGCAATTATATAATTCATGGTCGTTTGTTCGAGACAAAAAAAAAAAAAAATTTTTGTTTTGTTTTTGTGAAAAAGATGAAAACTTGGGATTGGGTTTATGTTGTTGTTTTTACATGTATTGTCAATGTCTTCTATCTGTTTTTCAAAGTCACCCAAAAAGTTGATTTTAAGAATCCCATGTTGTGACATATTTGATGTTATTAAGGTTTTTTTGTTGGTACTTGGCAGTGGGCACTTTATTGGGAGCTATGACTGGAGCCTTGATAGGCCAAGAAACAGAAAGTGGTTTCATTAGAGGTGCTGCTGTTGGTGCCATGTCAGGAGCTGTTTTCTCAATTGAAGTCTTTGAATGTTCTCTTGATCTTTGGCAATCCGATGAATCTGGAATTGGCTGTCTCTTATACTTGGTCAGTCACATACTCTAGTCTCATTTATAAGCAAAAAAACACTTTTTAGTTCACTGAACAAGTGATGTATCTCATTTATACAGTTTCATCAGATTTGAATAATCATTTTGAGTTATTGTATGCAGATTGATGTAATGACTAGCCTAGTGAGTGGGAGACTTGTCCGTGAAAGAATAGGTCCAGCAATGTTAAGTGCTGTTCAAAGCCAGGTAATTAATTTACTTAGTACAATTAAACAATGAGATAGAAATTTGGTTATGCACTTAAATTACGTTGTTAATGCCTTTTCTCTTTCTTTTCAGATGGGTGGTGAGGAAATGAGCTTTGATGAGGTTTCAAATTTCTTTGACATTGGGAGTGCTAGAGGTTTATCAGGAGCTTCAGTTGAAAAAATCCCAACAATAACAATTACTAATGACAACAATGTTGATTCTTCTGGTGATAGAGTTTGCTCAGTTTGTCTTCAGGTTTGTTAGTTTTTGTGGTGTATAATGTATTCTTCACTTTAAAATCTTGTCGACAATGTTTGAATAAAGTTATGTGACCGCGATATGGACCACACATTAAAACCTTTTTATGTATCTATGACCACAACGTGACTGCAATTGAGGTTGAATCAGTGGCATTTGATCATGATTTTCTCCGTAATATCAAGAATTGCGACGCATTAGCAATTTAAAAGATTGTTGATGTTAGTATATAATTTGAAATTGAGTTTATGAATTTGTGTAATTTCAGGATTTTCAAGTTGGAGAGATAGTTAGAAGCTTGCCTGATTGTCATCACATGTTTCACCTACCTTGCATTGACAAGTGGCTCATTAAGCATGGCTCTTGCCCATTATGCCGGAGGGATCTATAGTTTTGTAATATATTCAAAAAGATCACACCGTCAAAATAGGTTCTATCATTGTTTATAAGCATTTACTTTTAGGAACATATATATACAATTGGTTAGTAGGAACCAACCAATCTCTCCCTTCACATTTATGAGTGGCATCTTTGTAATAATAAGTTAGTGGAAAGAAATTTTTGACATATATATATATATATATATATATATATATCAGTTTGCAATTTCTTGTGTATATATTTCCTTATTTTCAGCTTGGAACAATAGATATGAAATCGTTTACCAACCGAGGTTGGTCTAGTGTGTGACTAAAGTCTTAAGTTACCTAACAGTGTTCGGATGAGATGGTTCAGGTCTCTTCCAACTTAATCAAGATTTTGAATTTGAATTCAGCCTTGAGAATGTAGCGGTGTTAAAACTTTTGAGCAAGAGCTTTGCTGTTTTTGAGGGATTAGTGTCTGTAGCGTACAGATGATATCTAGTCTAGTTTAAAAAGAAAAACACATGCATGTGTTATCAAAGTAAAACAGAATAAACAAATCAAAGCATACAAAAAAGTCATATGGATCACATTGTATCTGAAACCAAACTATCGTAAAAAGTCAAGGTAAATCAAAACCCTCTCTAAACATATAAAAAATAAACAATAATACTAAAGTGCAGTGTAGGAATATTATGTAATGAATAATAATAATAATGTTGTTGAATATGTTCTGAATTGGATATTCAAGGCAGAATTCTTTGGTTATTATGAAACACCTGATTTGGATAGAATGACAATTGTTGTACGTAGTTCATTTGGACAAGGATGGTGTTCCTTAGTTCCAAATGATGCAACACAAGCAACCTTTTCAAAGGGCATTGCAGAAGAATGTTTCTCTGTACAGATAATTCAGCCAGATGTGCCCAAACACGTTTTGTTGGACTTGCTAGATGACATTGAGTTTGTATTAACTACATTGTTGCATACCTACATAACATTTTTCAGCACTCAACAAGCATGCCACCAACAAGGGCGCCAAACCTGTCAAAAGGAACAAGTGTAGAAGATGGTGCAAGAAATGGTTGACCAAGGCATCATCCAACCAATGCAATCTATTTTTCTAAGAAGAATTTAGGTTAGGATATCATCAAATCTTGGTGCAACAAGAAGATAGATAGATGCAAGACAACCTTTAAAACACACCATTGACAATGTGAATGGCTTGTAATCCTCTCACTAATGCCCTAAAAACATTTAATTGTATAATAATGAACCAAAATTTTCAGCATATGTTAAGAAAACATTTGTTGGGACGATATCTTAATTTTTAGTCCTTCATGGCACACTCACCTCCAATACTTCAAACATTGCAACAACATTCCTTATATGCCAAGAGCATTTATGCTTTGCTTAATTGGTCTGAACCACAAAGTCAGAGTTCCTTCAGGATTAAGGCTGGCTAGAGCTGACTAGCAAGATAGTTGCATAAGATTTTATGAATACAGTTGTTAAGATCCATGGACTACCCAAGCCATTTGTCTTAGACCGAGACAAGGTATTTACCAGTAATGTCTAGCAAAAATTAGTTGTTCCAATTACAAGACACCACATTGGCTATGTCTTCGACTTATCATTCTTAATCAGATGGGCAATCCTTGACACTCAACAAGTGCCTAAGAGCTGGTAGAAGACGCTTCAATGGCATGATCTGTAGGTATAATGCTTCCTTGCAAACAAGTATTGTCATGACACCTTTCAAGGCTCTCTATGGAAGGGCCCTCAGCCTTAACCCATTATAATTACTAAGCCAATGATCCCTAATTTGTTCAGGAAAAACTACAACACAGGGATGCAAACCTAGCTCAACTCAAAGATATATACCTGTGAAAAGCACGACAACACATGAAACACCATGCTGATAAGAGACACCAAGACCTTCAACTAGTAGTAGGGAACAAGGTGTTAGTGAGGTTACAACTCTAAATACGACATTCCATTGCTTTGAAAAAGAACCAAAAATTGGGCATGCACTATTTTGGACCTTTTATAGTGATTGCAAACGTAGGGGAAGTGGCATAGAAATTGCAATTACCCAAGGCAGCTAGAATCCAACCTGTTTTTCATGTGTCTCAACTTAATCCATTCAAAGGATTGTCCAATGAAGCCTACATTGTCGTAGTATCTCTACTGTAAATAACCTTTAACGCGATTGAAATACAACACCAAATGTTTGTAAATGCTCCGTGTGGATGTGTTACAAAATTTAAAATGTTTAAAATGCTAAATATTTCATGCCGATTTTTTTGTAATACCTAGAGTGGATGCTTTCAGATAATTTTAAACGTATAAATGTTGTCAATTCCACACCGGTTGTTTCCTAACGTCTAGTGTGAATTCTTTCAGAGAATTTAAAACATTTAGAACATTTGCAATTCCATGCAGGTTCCTTATTAATGTCGGACGTGAAAGCTTTTAGAAAACATAAAGCACTGCCGAGTCCATATCGGGTTTGTCTTAACTGACATGGTAGATTCTTTACTCAGATATAAGTGCCAGAATCCCTTTATTTGTTCTATTCTCTCTCTCTGTCTTCGTTGCTTTCCCTCGTTCTTGCCTTTGCTCTATCATCCTGCCATTATCGAGCTCGCTCTACCCCTGGTGACACCTCGGTGGACGTTGTCTCCCTCACATCCATCTATGGTTTATAAGGGAGATGATGAAGGTTCTCAAGCCCCTACAGAGGTTATTCTTCTCCCCTCGCTTCATCCTTGTTGTACATCTTTCTTTTCTAATTTAATTTCTCTCGTTTTGTTCTTCTATTTATTTTATGGCATTTACTCTATTTTTCTTTGTTTTCTGATTTTACAGTGGAAGTCATGTTCTTTTTCAAGTATACACTTTTTCAATAGATTTGTATTGCATTCTGTAACACCCCATTTCTAATACAACTATCTAAATGAATAGAAATCAGAGTTTTCGAAGTCCTTTTCAATGCAACCACAAGAGGGTGCTACACTTTCACCAAACAACATAAAACAACACCTGAATGCTCATAAAATAATAGAGTATGTGATACATAGCACATCAATCGGGACGAACCCTCAAAAACACCTGTTTAGTGACATTACAGTCCCACTTAATCACCACGCAACCGAATAAGACATGTTTCATAAAACATATTCAAATACATCACCAAATAAACAGTTCAAACAACTTCAATTAAAACAACTAATAAACTAATCGCCCCACTCGGTGCTACGATCGAGCAAGACACCACAACCGCACTAAGGTAGGTAGAACCTTCATTCGGGATCACCGCGACGCCGCCGACGTAAAGAAGTAACATAGAAAGCATAAGGGTGAGTCTCTAGCACATATAATAGAATGTATGATAAACATCATGTTAGAGAAAGGCAACTAGAAACATCACTGCTCAATAGACAAACACACAACATCAATTTATAACACATCAACTCATAATCATCAAGAGACATCACCAATTGCATGAGTATATGCATGAATGCAACCCAACACCAAGGGTATATGCATGTGGTACCATCACCGCCATAAATATCGCCATTCGGGCATGTCCCGCATAATCATTAATAATATCAAGGCCGAAGCCTACACCGTCATTTTGATGCATATGAGGCATGTGACTCCATGAACAATGCATCAACCACAAACAATCATATTATGTATGAATTAACACCGTCACTAGATTCATCACCGTCATTTAATCCACCGTCATTAAATACACCGTCATTAAATACACCGTCATTAGATACACTGTCATTTAATTCACCGATACATCATCAATTAATAGCTCTATGACTAACACCAATACATCAATCAATAGCTCTATGGTCAACATCAATACATCAATCAATAGCTCTATGGCTAACATAAAACAACACCTGAATGCTCATAAAATAATAGACTATGTGATACATAGCACATCAATCGGGACGAACCCTCAAAAACACCTGTTTAGTGACATTACAGTCCACTTAATCACCACGCAACGGAATAAGACATGTTTCATAAAACATATTCAAATACATCACCAAATAAACAGTTCAAACAACTTCAATTAAAACAACTAATAAACTAATCGCCCCCACTGGTGCTACGTATCAGAGCAAGACACCACAACCAGACTAAGGTAGGTAGAACCTTCATTCGGGATCACCTGCACGTTGTTTGACGTAGTAAAGCAACATAGAAAGCGTAAGGGTGAGTCTCTAGCACATATAATAGAATGTATGATAAACATCATGTTAGAGAAAGGCAACTAGAAACATCAACGCTCAATGAACAAACACACAACATCAATTTATAACACATCAACTCATAATCATCAAGAGACATCACCAATTGCATGAGTATATGCATGAATGCAACCCAACACCAAGGGTATATGCATGTGGTACCATCACCACATCATAAATATCGCCATTCGGGCATGTCCGTCATAATCATTAATAATATCAAGTAAAGAAGCTTACACCGTCATTTTGATGCATATGAGGCATGTGACTCCATGAACAATGCATCAACCACAAACAATCATATTATGTATGAATTAACACCGTCACTAGATTCATCACCGTCATTTAATCCACCGTCATTAAATACACCGTCATTAAATACACCGTCATTAGATACACCGTCATTTAATTCACCGATACATCATCAATTAATAGCTCTATGACTAACACCAATACATCAATCAATAGCTCTATGGTCAACATCAATACATCAATCAATAGCTCTATGACTAACATCAAACTCACCGGATACCTCAACACCAAAGTCATGGACTAAACTGTCACTACAAGGATCAAACTGTCACACAAGGACTAAAACGTCACTCTCGGGGACTAAATCATCCTTCTACAAGGACCAAACCGTCACACAAGGACTAAACTCACACCCGTGGACTAAACAATCACACAGTGGACTAAATCGTCACATAAGGACTAAATCTGTCACTACAAGGACTAAATCATGTCACATAAGGACTAAACCGTCACATAAGGACCAAATCGGGCAACACAGACCTAATCGGGCATCACAGACCAAATCGCCCATCGAGGGACCAAATCGGGCAACACAAACCCACGACACACACATCGGCGCGCATTGGCGCCAAAGACACCAATTTCACAGGCGCCAAACCTGAACACGCGCACACTGGCGCACACATGGCTCTGGCGCCCAGCACACAGGCGCCAGCACCAAGACACGCCAAATTCACCCAACCATCAAGTACCAATTTCCACATCACATACTTATGCATTTCATCAAACACCACATAAGCATAGTAAATTCACCTTCAAAACTCATAGAGTAATATCATCAAACACCTTGTAGGCAACATATGTTCATAGTTCATTTCAACACCAAAACACCACAATTTCACCAAATTGAATCAAACACAACATCAATCACACAATTAACAACACAATCAATTCAATAATCATCCTAGAGTCTAATCCATACATAATCCTCATCATATACCCCATTATAGGTGAAAGAGAGCCCCCTTACCTTAATGGATTGAAGAAAACAAGCACTCTCTCCACCAAGAATCCAAGAATCGCCAACAAGCAAGCTTCTCTTCCTTGCCTTGAATTCTCCACACCAAAATCTTCTCTTCCTCTCCCTTGGAGTCGTCGCACCTCTCTCCCTCTTCTCACTTTCTATTTTTTTTTTTGCTTTGGTTGAAATGAGCACTCACCCTAGACTCTTAAGCTTATTACATGAATATGGGCCTAACTAATAGATCATGGGCCTTTATTTACACCTCCTCAATTACTCAAACACCTCCTGAATAAAATAAAACTCCAAATTAATTATTTGACTTAATAAAATGTTGTAAGCCTTAAATAACCCAATTAAATAAATAATTGAATTATTTTTGGGGCGTTACACATTCTACTTTGCAAGGTTAGTTCTCTTGATTCGGATTCTCTCAACGGTTTTGTTGATTCATTTTAGGATTTATGACAATAGCTTTATATGTTTTATGATTTATGGATCTATATATGTTTTATGTTTTATATTCAATCTATTTGTTTTATGTCTTAACTTTGAATACTATCGTGATCGCAATGCCATTATGCCTAGTAGATCATTACCTCAATCTTGGACTGTATTGTTGGATTTTGTTTGCTCTACCCGCTGTACCAAATCGAAACAAGTGGCCCGAGTGCTCAAAGCGCACCGACATGACACACAGATGCATTCTTTACTTGCTTCATCTTCCTACTAACATGGAATATAATAGAATTTATCTATGTGCCATGTCACGACCCCTTGTCATGCATTCTTCTTTGCAAGTTAGATATTTGATTCATATTCTTTGACAGAATCATATAAGATCTCAAATAATTTATCTATGTGCCACGTCACGGCCCCCTTGTTTTGTTATTGTTCCAGATCGCCTAACTCACAAGACTGGGTCAAGCCCAATCCAACGTTGGATACAAACCCAATTGCCACCATTCAAGAAGGAACACATTTCAATGGTCCAGATTGCAACGGCCAGATACGACGCCTTAGATACGACACCTTCGTCTATAAATAGAGCCGCATCCCTCCGCTTTCAGGTACGTTCTCATTTCTAGCATACTTCTCCACTTCTCTTGCTGACTTAGGCATCAGAGTGAGGTACCACCCCTGGCGAGCTCATGACAAGCTACCCTCAGCGACAACCTCGGTGCGTCCGAACTACTTCTTCAACCATCCGAAGCACATCTCTCCAAATACCCCGAATTTAATCTTCATCCGAGATCCAGGTACTGAACGGTTATTAGAAGAAAAAATCTCAAATATTTTTTTTGACAATAAAAATCTCCTTTTTTATCTTTATCCCAAATTAATACTATCTAATATTACTCTATATTACTCATTTCTGACAATAATTAATGCTCAATGATTATTAATTTGTAAAATTACTATACTTTTTATTCATTTTAGATATTTTTAAATGTGTAAAAAAAACTTGGAATGACACTTATTATATTAATTCATTGATTCATTCATACAAAATTTAGTTCTCATCACTAACATGAGTCATATGTCTCCTCACTTTTGCTATAAATTGATTAATTCATGTGATCATCTTCACATGTCTTGTGAACGAAGGTCCTACGTTAATTACTTATGTGGTTAGAGTTTAATGAGCATTGAATGGGGAGCGTATCAACCGTTGTTCAAACAAAAGTTCATGAAGAATGGACCCTTCTACACTTTTCTAGCTGCCCTTGTACTCTATTCTTTTTTCGTGGGTCTATACTGTTTGTACATGTGTGTATTTCATTGCAAGCAAAGGTCATTAATTAAATGGATTAGAAGTTGAGAACAATGGTAATCGTCCCTACATTAGCAAGATCAAATTTACCGTTGCTGCAATATTGCAACAACACTCTTCGGAATATTATATGTGTTTTTAGTCTGCAGATGAAGTGATAAGGGACTCGTAAACTTACACACGTAATGAGGATATCTTCGGGTGCTGCCTAAGTCTACGAAAAATTTCAAGCATCATTTTATTATGTTAATTGATATTGAAGAATATGGTATCCATAGAAGATAGGAGAGAAAAAGTTAAGAAATTCTAATATTCATGACAAAAAGTGAAATTGATACAAAAATTGATCGATTACAATGAGAGTTTGGTTTTTATATATAGATCAAATCTCACCTAACTAATAATATAAACAAACTAAGAACTAGTAAAACTAACTCTAACCGAATTACCTAACAAACTAAAAACTAGAAAACTAACTCTAATCGAATTACCTAACAAACTAACTCAACCCCACAAAACCGATTTGTAAGGTGAGGGATGCCTCCCACTTATAAGCTCTTTAGAGACCATATCTCTAGTCAATGTGGGACTTGGGTTTTTCCCACTTATAAACTCTATTTATGAATTGAATATAAATTTTATTCAAATGAATGGTGAAGTAAAAACTTAATACAATATGAAGAGGTGATCACTATATATAGTGCACCTTCTAGTGAAAGTAAATACAAAAATCCAACTAACTAACTAACTAAGAAAAGTAGTTACAATTGAAAACTAATTTAACTAACTTGTAAACTAACTTTCTAATACTCCCCCTCAAGTTGGAAGAGAGATGTCAAGATCTTCCAACTTGGAGATGAGATGCTAAAATAAAGCTTTCATGCATCTTGCACTATCGGTCAACCAAAAATTCAAATACACAAGCCACGTGAATATGAATTCCATTCAGCAACCATTGTAGACACTTTAGGAAACTTAGGAAATTGAAATCTCATTCTACAAGGCCAAACATTAGTGCTACTATGTTGATGGCAATTGAAAACTTGCAAGAAACCACATGTAGTTGACAAAAGAACATTGAACAGTCTTCAAAAAACCCTAGGCAAAAATGTGGATCCAAGAAATCAATCCAAGAATCCAACAAGAAAACAAGATGAAATACAATCAAACGGTGAATTTCTTATCAAACATAGAAAACCTTGAATTCTATGGAAAGGAGAAAGGCTAAGAATAGTAGGAGAAAATCCTAAAATGTACCAAACATATCCAAAAGACCAAATGAGTTAAAAAATATTTCATTTGTTGGTCCATTCGCTCTTCCATAGCTACACAGCTCGACTGGGAAGAAACAAGAGACATAACGCAGCAAAGATGATGAAGCGAGCTCGAGGGATGATCGAGGAAGAAGCTTCAAAGAACTTCTTGAATACACGCAAGAAGTGACTGAATTTGTCCTTAGAGAGATGTTGAGATACCAACACAAGAGTGGAATTATCCGAATGATAGAGGTATAATGCGTCAACATGGTTTTGTGGAGGATTTGTCATGGCAGAGATGAGTTGAACAACAACCAAGCAAGTCAAAGAACAAAGGAAGAATGATGAACGTAGAGAATCTCAAAGAACATATGGAAGAAAAAATCAAAAAATTTCTTTTGATACCATGATGAACACGATTGTTCATGAATCGCAAAGCAAAAGAAGAAATTTGCGAGAAGACAATGGAGGAATCACCGATGAGAGTTGAACGCGGAAGCTTCATAATCGCTCTGATACCATATTGAAGAATATGGTATCCATAGAAGATAGGAGAGAAAAAGTTAAGAAACTCTAATATTCATCAAAGTGAAATTGATACAAAAATTGATTGATTACAATGAGAGTTTGGTCTTTATATATAGATCAAATCTCACCTAACTAATATGTAACAAACTAAGAACTAGTAAAAACTAACTCTAACCGAATTACCTAACAAATTAGAAACTAGAAAACTAACTTTAACCAAATTACCTAACAAACTAACTATATTTCTAATAATTGACTAGTAACAAAAATAAAGAAAGCTATTAACGATGGTCCAAAGACAAATATTATGATACCCGACTGATATATGTCTTAAATTGCTTAGATGTGATAGCCGCTAACCATTGGTAGACCTACATCATGGTGAGTGGGTTCACTTGAACGGTTGAACCCCCAAAAAAAAATCATTTATCTCTGTATACAACTTTTTAACTCTCCTGAAATATTAATTTTGCACCCAACTAATTATGTTATGAAGATCGTGAATATTATTAGGTTGCATAACTAAATTGGGGATGTATGGATAAACAAGTGTCTAGTGACTTACATTGAAAGAAATGTATTCAAAGAACATTAACACCGAGTTCATTATTCATCGATTTCAAAATATAAAGTCACGTAGAAAGACAATTATAAGATGTATAATATATATATATATATATATATATATATATATATATATATATATATATATATATATATTAAAGTTTTTAATTATTGTTAAATTATATTTATAGTGATGCTTGCTTTTAAAATTTATGGACTCAGGTCCTAGATCCGCCATGCCTCAGCCTCTAACACTGTGGTGGATTTAGGACTTTGAGTCAAGGGTGCAATTTTTTTTGAAAACACACATCTAAAAGTTCAAATCAATCTTTTAATATATTAAATTAAATAAATTGCACACTTAGTAATTATCATCTACTTGATTTTATGTTAAGAAATCATTGAATAATATTGAGTTCACTGTTGATGTTATTGATTATGAATACTTCAATTTTGGTCTACAAGTAAAAACAACTACTTTAAAGGTGATTAAGAAATTCGATTAAGTATAATCAAATGTTTAGATTTCATGAAAAAGTCAAATCAATTTTACTAATTTAACCTTTATAATATTTAATAGAAAAAATATTCTGATTTATTTAAAATAATAGCATTAAATTAAATATGATAAAAGTAGTTAACATAAGTTTCTTATTTTAGACAAAAGAATTGAAGTATTCTTTTGCTTATAATAATGATCGAAGGGGGTTCATCTCTCTCTCTCTATATAAGTCACTAGATAGTTGTTCATTTATATAAATTAAGTGAGATATAATGCAATAAGGTCGCGGTAAAACAAATTGAAGGATGTAGGTGCAAACTTTTGAATCCAGCGGGGTCAAAATAAATTTTTTATTAGGGGATAAGTCCACTTATTTATTTTTCAGAGAGTGGAAGTGACTTTCCTAAATTATACATAGATCCGCCATTGCTCTAACACATGGATGTAGATTGATAACTTACAAAGAGAAAAATTAAGTATAGTTTATTGATGTTGTTAGTGCTAATTTTCAATCATAGCGTAATTTGTGGAATATTATTTTTTCAAAAAAACTGAAAAATAATGGATAATATAGAAAAGGAACCTATCATGCTATGATTGAAAAATAACACCAACAAAATTGTACCTAAGTGTTCTCTCTCCGTTTTTTTTTATCAAACTGACATTCTGCCATAATTTATTAAAAAAGTTAAAAAAGACAGAGATGAGCAAAGACCTAAATTTTCTCTTTTGATTTGTCAAAAAAAATAGTTCTCTCTTTTCTTTAATTACACTATACATTAGTCATCATTTACTAAATTAAGCAAAATCTATATGCCAAGCCAAACACTAAAGGGCATGATCAAAATCAAATTGGTCTAGTCAAACAAACATGACTTGGCCAATCCCATAAACTAATTTCCACTTATAATATTAAACTCGAGATTTTCCTCTAGACGGCATGTCTATTCAATTTTGTAAGCATGCTCAATTTTGTACTAGATTGTTTTTATTTCTGTTTCCACGTTGCATCATTATGTAAAAGTATATGTTGTCACTTTATAATAGATTATGTTTTTCACTATTATGTGATGGAAACTTTTGGCTTATGTGCCATCCTAAGCTATGACCAAGTAAGCCAGATTAAGTGTAAATATGTGCTATGAGTGATCTTGAAATGAAACTAGCAAAATAAGTGTCACTGAATTTGTGGTTTTGTTGAGAACATTATTGTAAGGTTGCAATAATGTTTGATGGTTATTCAACAGCACAATCACTTTTGAAAATAAAAGTGCTTCTGTACATAATATGTTGCTAGGATTTATTGCAGGGATTTCAACAGTAATTGTATTGGCCTTGTTGTATTGTCTCTTCTTGAGAAAGTTCATTCCACTTTTAAAGCAACGCAAGACTTTGAAAGGCGAGTTCATTTTTTTTTCATTTTCAGATCATTACCGACTATCTATTGAGTGTTTTATATGAGCCTTTTAAAGGTGAGATGCATTTGTACAAGCATGTAAGTAAAAGTTAAAAGTTTCGTACTAACTAAGACCAACATTAAGTTAGTTTAAGTGGAACCGGCTTGAATATGACAAGTAATATCTCGGGTTCGAGTCTTGTGAATGTAAAAAAGGTGGTCCATTTTGATTATTCATCGACAAAGTGTCGGTGGATATTTCACACCTATGCCATAATAACCAAAAATAAAAAAATAAACAAATAAGTGTCATCTACCTAAGGTGGATTTGAATCTTTATTATTTTTGTTTTTGCTAATTATTGTTGCAGGAAAGGAAAATAAAAGCTTGAAATAATGTTATTAAACTCGACCCGGAGGTCGAATTCAGAAGCAAGTCATTTGGGTCATTTGGGTCAATGGTCGGACCAGAGGGTCACTAGTTGACCGCATGACCCGTGACACTACTAATACCGTTAAAATTAGGCATGTTGTATATTCACATATCGCAGCGGTATGAATTTTTTTACCATACAATAAAATTGTCTAAAAACTCACTACTCATTCATCATTGAAAACAAATAAAAACCTTAAAGTTAAAGCGAATAAGAAATATTGAATTCAAATTTAAACTTTTGTTTTATAAAAAAAAGCAAAAAAAATGTCGTTTACTTAAAAATAAAAACAAGCACAAATCGAAGAACCCGGACCGGGTCAACACCGGTCGAGCCGACCGGTCAACACCGGTCGCACCGGTTCGATGCCTTCCGCTCACGGGTCGCACCGGTCGCACCGGTCCAAAACACCCACGATCCAATAGGTGACTCGGACCGATCACATCACCGTTTCCCGGTCCGACCGGTCCGACCGGCCGGGTCGGTCCGGGTTTAATAACATTGTGAAATATGACAAAATATCATTAAGGCGTTTTGATCTTGAGGAACTAGAGAGGGCTACAAAAAATTTCAGCCAAGATTGCTTACTAGGTTCTGGTGCATTTGGAAATGTGTACAAGGGAACTTTTGACTTAGAAGGAACACTAGCCATTAAGAGATCTCATTCTGAATCACTCTTAACTGTTGAAGAATTCAGAAATGGTCAGCCTCAGAAAACATATAAGTCCTCAAACCTCACAGAAAAATAAACTCAATCTTTTATAGTTAACACTTTTTTTCTTTTTTGTTGGCAGAAATTAGGCTTCTTTCAGAAGTAAAGCACAGGAATCTTATTGGTCTTGTTGGATATTGTGAAAAAACAGGTGATCATAGTTCCCTCCTGTGCAGTAAAAAAAATAAGTTATTCCTACATAATTTCATGCTAACATCTAATTATGTTTTTTTTTATCAGAAAGAGATGGAGCTAAAATATTTGTCTATGAATATTTACCAAATGGTTCACTCCTTGAATACATACATGATTGGTAAGTTAATTAAAACATAAACCACTTGGGCCCTGATAGGAAAAGTTTATTTTTGATCTCCATAAACCACTTGCTTACTATGTTATTTTAGAAGTTCTCACTCACGAAAGTTGGATCTCCATAAGCTGTTTTTTCATAAACTACCTTGACAAACTTATGAATAATACATAAAGGTTTATTTCTTTACATAAGCTCAAAAATAAGCTCTTCCAAACAAACATTGGTCAAAAAATATTTGCTATCAAATGAATACCAATATTGGCTTTTTATAGGTAACAAAAGAAACTTAACTTCGAAGCAAAGAGTAAACATAGCAATAGGAGCAGCTAAAGGTATGTATGTATATATATATTAACAATTCCAACTTGATTTATCAAGAAATTTTTTAATTAACATAGAATCGCTTGGTACATTTTATAGGTATAGCTTATTTGCATGAAGAGGTGAAGCCAAGCATAATTCATCGTGACATTAAAGCAAGTAACATCCTATTAGGGGAAAATTTTGAGGCTAAGGTTTCAGATTTTGGGCTTGTAAAATGAGGGCCTACTGGTGATCAATCACATGTTAGTAGCCAAATCAAAGGAACACCAGGATACCTTGACCCTGCCTATTGTTCAAGCAACCATTTGACCAAATTTAGTGACGTTTATAGCTTTGGTGTCATACTTTTGCAACTTATTTCAGCTAGACCTGCAGTGGAGGATACCACTGAAAACAAAACCAACCAACCAACATATTATAGATTGGGTAAGTAATACAAAAAGCCCTCATTCTTTTTTCATTATATGCGGCCCCTAAAATCGGATTTGGATTCCATGCGCTTGGGATATCCACAATCAAGCAGCACTCTATAGGTTCACTCGAATCAGCAGCATCACCCCAACAACAATCGATAGAATCAAATTATGATTGTTCACAGAGCTTTGTGAGAGCATAAACAATGTTGGATTTCAGAAATTCTATATGGATATGGACAGCTTCTCCTTTCAGAGCACAAAGTTATTGTGCCTTGAAAATAATAGTATTAGTATTGACATTGATAAGAACAGTTTGAGAAAGATACAAGAGAATAAGACTGTTTAAGATACGACGTTGAATGAATTGCAATTAGTACCTTTTTCCTTTCTTTAATTCAGTGAATATCAACCTTGTACACATAACAAAGGCAACAATTACATATGTCCTTCGTTTCTAATTACAGTTGCAACAATTACAGTTAAACTCTCCTAACAATTTAATCTTCTCACAAATCATATTTTATCTACCAACATCATGCAAACAAGAACTTGAAAAAGGTAAAAATCAGAACTTGTGCTACTTACCAATGTAATAGTATTCCTAATGAGTGGGCCAAACTGGTTATGCATTCAAAAGAGTGTAGGTATAATTTACAGAAATCACTTCTCACTGCAGACAAGATTTTCTCTGAATGATCAAATATTCAAGCTCACGTTTGGATTCGGTACTCTACATCCATAATGCTTAACTCAACGCAAGCTACATATCCCAAGTTACTTGTTACAATGTTTTCTTAATCTCAGTTAAATTGATATACAAGCTGGTGGGTCACCAGAGCTCAATGTCTGCTAAGAACACAACACTACATACAAATGTAACAGATCATACAGCCAGGCCAGTTTCATCAGCCAGAACCATGTTCGATAGGTGTGGTGCAGGGTGCCAAAGCTCGAGACGGTAGGGGAACACCAGCTCCCCTCACTGACAAAGGAGGACCTCTTATTGAGCTTGCTCTGCTGACAAGATTGGAGTCAAGAAATACAACTACAACTGTGATGTCATCGTGGAAATGCCGGCGGACACCGCGGTCAATTTTCTTTAAATCGGAGTACCTCATCTCTCTTTTCTTTGCTGCTTCCTGCAAAGCCACTTTGATGAGCCTTCGAGCACTTCCCTGCAAGACAAAATGTAATGCCAATATGTAGTTTATTCTCCATTCTCCATTGCTAACAATTAAGTGTTTTATCTCAGTTGAATTATCAGTTTTCTGTCAAAACTGTGCTGCTAAACAATTTAAGTTGCAGATTTTTCGCCTATTTTTACAAATGAAACCAATAGCCTCTCTATTGTCTTTTGTCATACAGCCACCCCACTTTAACTTGCAACACTGTGATCAGTATCATTTACAAGATGAAAGCAGATTAGGATGACCTAAACGAAAATGGAAAAGCATGTTCAACATACTAAACGCTTAATGCTCCATCAGAGTTCATGAATAAATTCAGAAATCAAAAGGGACAGATAAGTCATGACTGGACGAGAATATATAAACTAAAGGAACATAAAACATAAAACAACTATGTGGTACATTTATCTTACACTGTGTGGGTGATTTTGAACTATATCAACAGCATCCTGATTGCTAAGGTGTTCCCAAAGACCATCAGAAGCAAATATGAGAAATTGATCATGCTCTTGAAGTTCATGAACAGAAATTGATGGGTCAGCGCTCAAAATTGGCCTTTTAAAAGTATCCCGAAGACGAAACTTAGCATACAAAGGTTCCTTGTTAAATTCTGCCTTTTAAGGTATACATCACCGATGGATCTAGAAATCTGCAACACAAAAATAACTCATAAACAACTAACTTGGATTATATATTATCGGTGCAAATAATTTACTATCATGTGGAAATCAAATTTACTTGAAACTTGCATTTTGTATGTAAGTTTCTTTCATTTGGTTTTACTCAGGATCTTCGAATCAAGACTTTACTATTTAGGGTGGTAAATTGCTACATCTTAGGACTGGTCAACTCACCCAGCACTTATTATTATCTAATTAAACATCACGTCCTATTTCAATAATATTAATGGTCACTATTTCCAACTAGATATAAACAATGAACATTTTCTGTATAGCAAGATTACATCTGACCACCTACTCTAGCCATAAAACATTTCCTTCAAATGTTGTGCATATTGGTGATCAACAGCAACATGAGCATCCAAACATACCCGTAGGGTTTATGGAAGTGTGTATCTAGAACACAGCTGTTCCGATTACATATATGATTGGTACATGAGCATAATGTGTTTACACAAATTACATACACTATTTCCTAAACACAGTTTCCAACGTGAACATAGTATATGTACACTAATGCACTATTTCCTAAACACAGTTTCCTATATGCTATAAGAAACAATGCACATGTGAAGAATGAACTTTCCAAACCAACACTTTTCTCATTAGCTATTTTTCAGGAGCTACTGTTTCCAATTTTGAGAAAGATACAAACAAAAAAAAAAACAAAACAAATGGGGTTATTTTTTTATTTTTTTAAATTCTAATTGCAATAATTCTTTAAATATGTTAAGTAAAAACACAGGAAAAAAACGCCCAGACTGAGGGAGGTAAACCCATTATCTTCTGTAGAAAATCCAGGAGGAAAATAGAGTGAAGCTATGCACTGTACCATATCTTAACTACTATATTTTGTGTATTAGATCATAAGCTTTAAAAACTCAAAGGTCCCTCAACAATTAAGGCTTTTTCTTGGACAACAGTCCTTCGTAGAAATATCACTGATGACTTGATACAGATATGCAGACCTCAGTAGGATATACCCATGTTTGAGTCCAGTGCTTCAAAAGCTATGGAATAAATAGCTACCTCTTTTGTGTCACGAAGTGGGCAACATTAGTGTTTGGATTGTAAAGTACATTACTAATAGGGATCTTTTCTCCAGCTTTGGCAATTGGCAGTGTGCACTATCAGCTGAAGTTCGGTGTACTTTGTTGCAGCATGATTCCACAACTTTTGCAATAACTATTCTCTTCCTTAATTATTATGGGCTGAGCTCATCTTCTCAATTTTTAGCCTCCTAGAGAGTTTACTTTCATGGGTGGTACTACGGGTTCTCCTAGGTCGGTTTGCAAAGCAACTGGTTGCTTATTTGTGCTGACATCTGTTTTCTTTCTGTCTTTTATTTGCATCTTTAGGGGGATTCTTGATCCCCTGTTTGTTGCATTTCTTTACTTAAAGCATTTTTCCCATTGAAAGTATAGGGCCTTGATGGAAACCGGTATAATAGACAGAATATATCTGACTGGTATTCCTATGATGCGGTGATATAGCAGACACAAGAAAACTAACCCCTATTTATTTTATACTACTAAACTAGGTTGTCAAGTACTAGATTAGTACATCCAATACAAATCGAGCCCAATAAAACTACTAACATAACATGATTCTCGACACATGAATAGTCCAAATGTTCTAGCACTTTTCTGCGAGCTAAAAGCTTACAATGCTCTTAGCTTGTTGCAAATAAACAATTTAAGGCAACAGCCTAAATATACAAGATGGGTTCAATTACAGACAAATAAGGTATCACAAACACTCCTAAGGAGATGTTGGAGAGGCAATAAACAGAATTGAGCACAGGTTAGAAAGATAGCTCAATGAGACAGATGGAATTATGCACAACTAAAACTCTACGGTCCATAAAATGTTGCATGGCCAATGAGAAATAGATGCCATAACAATCATACTCAAGAAGGCTCAACCTTCTCCAAATTCACAAAAAATAAAGCATTTGCAAGCTTCAAACAGCAAGAACAACTTCAAATTGGATTCAGAAGACCTTGAAATCATGGAAGAAAAATGTATGAAGTGTGAAAAACTGAATCAGACTTCAATTGGCTAAAAAACTAATTGAATCAATTCAATTAATAACTTGCAGCTGGAAGAGAATATGACACAACTAGAGCGAAATAGTAATCAAAATTCAGTAACCAAATAAGCTCCAAATAGCCCTACGAGAGACAACTAAAAGAATGGAACAGAGATAAACTGAAGGGCTAGAGCGATGCATAAGCAAACAGAGACGAACAGAAAAATAAGAGGAACTAGAGAATCACTAGACAAAGACACTGTTGGAAAGGAGTTTCAGATATTGTGTACTTAGTAGCAGCACAATGGAAGTATTAGGTCAAGGAGGATGCTAAAATCAATAACAAGTTAGGATCAAAGGGGGTTTGAGGCATTTCATGGGAAGATGAGAGGGAAGGGACCATGAGAGCATGCTCTACAAGCATTAAATCTTAACCACACAACATGGATAAATGACCAATATAAGATTTAAGTTAAACAATTTTGACCTCTCATGTATAACTGTATGGTCGTGTGTGTGTGTAATCTTTTCGATCTTAATCTGTTTATAAGTTTTTGTAAGAAACAAACTTAATAAATCCGACCATTGGATTGTGTAATATTAATATGATGATGATAATGATATGATATACACGGAAAATGAAATAAACCATACATTCATATATGTATGTAATTTTCTATATTATATTTTATATTCAATATATTTACTTATAGTTCAAAAAATATATTATACATTAAAATGAAGTTGTTTGATGAAATATCAACATGTTTTAAAATTTTACGCATTTGATCTACATATTAAGAACATTCAATTCAATGGATGGATTTGTTGAATTCATATTTAATAAAAGGAGTGAGGTTGAGAATACTTGCTACTGGAGTCACAAACACATACAGGGGCACATCACGTGAAAGCTTGAGAGGAGTTAATCGTGACTGTACAACCATACATAGATGACCCAGAATGTTTTACTAAAATGAAATTTTTACTAACTTGATACAATTTCATTTATATAAGCACAAAGAGTAAACATAATTCTAATGTTTATATCTCGATAAAAATAATTTAATTAATAAAAGGAGATGCTCATACCCAAAATTCGAACCCTTTTGCCAATTACAAAATTAACCATGCTGACTAGAGACAATATTTTGACACTTGCTATTTAAACAAAGCACTTTTTCAATCCCTTAGCTAAACTTAAAGCTACTTTAAATATTGTATTTGCCAACAAAAAGACAAATGTACTAAAACATTATTAAAGCATCAAAATAAAAATAAATAAATATAAGATGACAATAACTCCTGTACAAGTAAAAACCCTAAGTAGAACGGACTATTTGTCAAGTGATGTCAGTCAACATATTGCGCAATCAATACTACTTAAGAAGCCAGTAACAGAAAATGTGATACAGGTAGGCATATACCTCCAAACTCAAAAAATCTACTGATAACATATAGTCTAGTAACACATTTCATCAAGTTTTAGATAGACTTCAAAAAAGTTAAATTTTCCAATTTCGAAAACAAAAGGACAAAAATTTGTGGCAACCAGACACCGCTTGCCTAGTCAATGAAAAATGTCAATAACTAAGAATAAGTAACAAACAAAACTTACCTGTATCAGACCCTTCACCCGCCACACATTATGCTTCAGAACCACAATCTTGAGTCATCTGGATGCAAAGAATGCATCTCTTGTCTAACAGATTCTATGCTGACATTATGCTCTGACGAAAGCTGGATCGCCAAAACCTCCCCAGTTGCTCGAACAGCCCGCCCAAGTACAGCACGGGAATCACCAAGATTAGCAACATAGAGGTAACCACCACAAATCACACTAACCAAACAACAAGATCCCACAGCAGCAATCTGTGGATTCATAGGCCAATGTTTCGTAACAATTCCCAGAAACCCTTCTTCGGTAGCTTGGTACGCCTTCCGAATTACCTCCACAGACATAGTCTTCTGCTCAGTCGCAAATCCTTAAAAACAGAAATTTTAAAAAAAAAAATTACACACATACAAACATCAATAATCAATAAAAATGTTCAAACAGAACATTCAATGAGGATCATGAGATTTTTCTAACTCTATACTACTGAATGTGATGAGTATTTCAGTTTAAAATGTTCAGCCTAACAACGTGGATTCCTTACGGACAATTTGTTGTGTATCTACATGCTAAATGGAACAGTTGCAGTTAAAATGTCAGACCCGCCCATAGAGAGTCCATATCAAAATCCATTGAATATATACCAAAGCTATGAACATTAAATGGTAAATAAAACAGTAACATTTAATTATTTATTTATAACAAGATAGCAGTTATTAAAAAAAGGAGAAATATAATAGTTACGTTTCAAATGTTGAAAGAGATGATCACAAACATAGCGGGAAGTCTCAGGTCCACCGTGACCATCATAAACACCAATAAAAGTACCATAAGGACCATTATCAAGAAAACTAAGAGGACCAGATTCAATTTGACTCTGATCTTCAAGCAGGTTATTAGCCTGCACAACCGCCATAGAATAATCACCAAACAAGTGTTGTCCAGCATCCTTGTACCATAACAACCCTTCCTTCCGACCTGATACATCGGAATTTTTCCTTTCCGAGGATCTTCTCCGCCAACAAACACTCAAGAAGTTCATCAACTTTGATAGCATCCCTCATTTCACCCCCAAATTAACCCTCTCTTTTCCTTCACATCCAAAATTAATTGGATGCAATAACCTCCAATTTCCTTCAACCTGCTGCTGCACACATAAATGAATTTAATTAACTAATTGAGAATAAAAAAAAAGTAAAAGAAATAATGATAATAATTAATAGAAACGCGTAAAACAGAGATGTGTGGTGTTGACTATTGACTGAGAGAAATACTTGTGAATAGCAGTAGATTAGATCTATAGATCGTTGAAAAGTGAAGTGTGTGGAGATAGGGTTTTGGTAATTGGGGATGGTGATGATGTGGAATAGTAGTAGATGATAGAAGAAGAAGATGAAGAAGAAGAAGATAGATAGATAGATTGATTTTGAGATAATTGAAGAGAAAAGGTGTTAATTATGATGGATGAGTCATTGGTGAGAGTGAAAGAGAGACTTATATTTCTTCTAAAGCTGAAATCAAACCCCTTTCCTTTCTTTGCTTTGCTTTGCTTGCTATTATATCTATCTATCTATATCTATTTTCCCCTCTTTCTCTCTCCTCTTGAGACAAACACCAAACAAAATGGGGTTAACTACGTCAACTAACTCTCACTCAATTTTCTCAATATTATTATTTAGGCTTAAATACGTTTTTTTTCTCGAAATAGGGGTGTTTTGATTTTACCTACTGAAATTTTTTTGTAAAAACTCTTGCAAATTCCACGTTTTTGACTTTGGTCGTACATTCTTACTCGATTCTGGCAATTGGCGTGTTTAACGGAGATCCGATTTAGTTTCTTCTTCCCATTTCCGATTCATTTTCTCTTCCTCTTCACCTCATTACCCAGAAATTATTCTATTCTCTTCATCTTCACCATAATCCATCTCTTCTTCATCTTCACCAAACACAAAGCCACAAACTCATCTTCACCGAACTCATTTTCTCATTCACTATTCTTTTTTTCTCCATCACCAGCATCTTCTCAACAAACCTCTTTCTTCTTCCATGGAAGTCTCAACAGTTTTAGTTCTAAACTCTATTCTCCTTCTTCTCTTTCAATTCATTCTCCTACTTCATCTCTTTCAATTCATTTTTCTCCAATCACAGAACAAACTAAGCCAAGAACCTAATTGTAAAATTAACACTATAAAACTCCATAATACCCAGAGAACAAGTCGTATTGAGCATCAACGTGCAGCTCTATAATTTATGAAATCTGATTGCTTCTGGTTGTTTCATCTTTCATTTTTTTATTTATCAATTGTTTTTAGAAAGTTTCCAAAGTAAAAAACCATTCTGTTCATCTTTCTTCCTAACCCTAAATCCCAAATCAAAAATCCAACATTCAGAGTGGACCTTCCCCTATTTTGCTTCATATTTGTTCAAGAAGAGATGGTGGTGTTTGTTCAAGCGATCTGGGTATTGATTTGGAAGAGAATGATTTGAAATGTTTTGATTTAGAAGATAATGATTTGGGTATTGATTTGGAAGAGAACGATTTGAAACTTTTGTTTCCAGAGTTTGATTGGGGTATTGATCTGGATCTCACCAACAATATGTTCTTATGTGCTTGAAGAGAAGGGGGTGTTGATTGAAGGGAAGCCGTTGGTGATGGTGGGTGGCAGAGGAGTGGGTGAGGAAGAAGAAGATTAGGGATTAGGTTTTAATTAAACAAATAATGACTTGGCATATTAAATAAGTATTTAAAATAAATAAAAATGAATATTAAATGACATGTCAGATTTCTGTTTGCTAATTCAGCGTTTTTGTGACACGTATGTTTTTTTTTAACGTCTGAGTAACGCCAAAATTTTGGTATTTTGCAAGGGGATTTTTACAAAAAAAAATTTTGCAGGGGGTAAAACTAAAACACCCCCTATTTGCAGGGGGCAAAAACGTATTTAAGCCTATTATTTATTACACACATATTTTCATTATAATATAGATTTATTTATGGCCTGATCAAAAAATTTATGGCGTGATGTCATAATTCAAAGCAGAAAAATTATCAAAATTATTTAACCGCTCACTCACGAAAAGAAATTAGATTTGCTCCTTTATGTTATTTCAATAAAAATAGAAGAGACTTGTAACCAAAAAAATAAATAAAAATAGAAGAGACTAGCATATACAAGTTTTATTGTGTTTCCCAAAATATTGGTTTGATTTTCAAACAGGTAAGTATTAGAAAGTAGTGTTGAATAGAACAGTGTCAGATAATATTTTGTGTAGTATATTGTTTTGTGAATATTGAACAGCAAAGATAAATAATGTAAATTTTTTTATAATTATATTTATGAGATTTATAATTATTTTATATAACATATTATAATATATTAGAAAATTATAAAGAAAAATATGAGAGAGAAAATAAGAGGGAGAGAGAGAGAGAAAGAGGAGGGAGAGAGGTCATGTTATAAGAAGATACTCTCTCTGGTCTCTTTTATAAGCAAAAATTGGTCAACGCAAGTTGATGTATCAAGTCTATAATATGAACCAAATACATCAAGTTACGTTGACCAATTTTTGCTTATAAAAGAGACCGGGGGGAGTATATGAGAGGAGAGGTAGAAAGAGGGAGAGATAAAGGAGAGAGAATGATGAGATCAGAGAGATATGATAGAGGGGAGAGAGGGGGAGAGAAAGAATAGAGGTGAGGGATAGATGAGAGAAAAAAATTACTGAGTAGAAAATAAAAATAATATTTTATAATTTTTTGAGGTGAACGTAAAGTTATACTGTGGTTTTGTGAGGAACAAGAATTTGACTTTTTGTCTGGTTACTTGCCCCATTGTTGTCCAATGTCATGAATAGTTTCCAAATCAAAGTATAACTGGAGTTATCATGTCCCTTATTTTTTGGCAAATCAAACACATTTGAAGGGAACAAGTTCCACAAAAACAACTTTTGAGATAAAATTGAATGATATTATATTCACCAATAACTACTTCCTTTGTTTTTGTTTGTAAGCAAAAAAATTATATTAGCATGTTGAAGTAACTTATCTTTATTAATTGCTTTGTTTCTCTTTTCTTCAGTGTTTTAGTTTTCACAAGTTTTTTTCATGTCAATGTAATTTAAGAATCATGTTTTAATCTTTATTTATTTCTAAACAATTAAATAATTTTCTTATAGGTGTGCATAGTCATTTTTTGTTTATATATGAAAATGGATAGAGTAAATTCCGTAGCACTTTATTTTTTTATTTTTTACTTTCATATATAAGTTGCATAACACATTAAATTGAGAAGGAAAAAAATGCACATTTAATGTATAGATGATAAACCTAAGGGAACTAGTTAGCATTTATTAAAATTTATTACAACTTTATTTCATTGACTTGATTTTGGCTATATTAGCGGATAACGGATAAACTAGCTTATATCGAATATCTGATAGCAGATACACTAGCGGAGATTGAATTTATAGTGTTTGGTAAAATTAATGGTTGAACTAGTTTATAAACATAAAATGACATAAATGGACATTTATAATTAATCCTTGAAAACGAGAGAGAATATTCAGTTAATATAGGATCAATGAGGAATTTATTTGAAGTAAGAAGGATAAAAATGAGAAAAAAAGTGAAATGCTATAAGCTATAAGCTATAAGCTCAAACGCCAATTCAAGTAGCTTTTCAACAAATGCTATAAGCTAGTGAAAAAAACTAGTTGTGTCAAACACTTACAAGCTAAGAAGTCCGGATACTTAGTACGACACGGGATATGATATGATACGACACAGATACAGTGATACAAGAATTTTTTTAAAATCAAGATACGATACGACCAAGATATGTGTATAAGTAGTCGATATGAGATTATCGCAGTTTAAAATAATTACTTTGAAGCCTAACAAGCAACAAGTGGACACATGCGTACATTTTCCCCACACTTACTACAATATATTATTTCTACTATGAACGTGTCAACAAAATTCTGGTTTTTAGTAAGAGATATCGAAGGTATATCCTATCAAGGTGAAAATCATATCTTTAGTTGGTAAGATATGTATTGAATGTATATTTGAGAAATATCAGCAAGTATCGAGTGTGTATCGTATCGGATACGTATCAGACATGAATTTGAAACTCCATTAAAGATGGAAGAAATGCTTTGAAGGTGATTCAAGCAAGAATGAAGAAACTGTGTAAACTAAAAATTCATATTCTTCACTGATTCAAGAGAGAGTGATTACAATATATATATACACACAGAGAAACAACAATAGAATCAATTAGAGATAGAAACAGAACTCTAACCGATTTGCAACTAAACCTAATGGTTACAAAGACTATAAAAGAGAGAAGGAAGCTAAACTAATCACCATTTGATGAGAGAGAAAGAACTACAACAGTAAAGATAAAGAATGAAATAAAATGTGGAATAATGGTGAGATGTAGAGGTGATGTGGCATAGTCATAGAGCTGATGTGGCAGAGTCAACTAGCTTTGACCATTTATCTTTAACATGCCCCCTCAAGCTGGAATATATGTTAATCATACCAAGCTTGCCTTGTAGGTAATAAAAAAGACCTGGATGCAGAGATTTTGTAAATAAATCTGCAACTTGATCTTTTGAGCATATAGGTAGTAAGTGAAGAACAACTTGTATCTTGTCCCTTACCACATGACAATCTAATTCTATGTGTTTGGTACGCTCGTGAAAGACCGGGTTCGCTGCAATATGCAGAGCTGCCTTATTATCACAGTAAAGAATAGCAGGATCAGAATGTTGTATGTGCAGGTCTTTTAACAAAAACAGAATCCAGCTTCACAGGAAGTTTGAGCTAAGGCCCTATATTCTGCTTCACTGGAAGATCTTGAAGTTATAGATTGCTTCTTACTTTTCCACGAAATTAGGGATGTTCCTAAGAAGAAACAGAACCCTGTTGTCCAGACCTTCTGGTATCAGGACATGCCCCCCAATCTGAGTCACGGAATCCTTTGAGAGACAGAGGTGATGAAGCATTGAAGAACAATCATTGTCTCGGTTTAAGTTTGATAAATTTCAAGACACGCATGGCTCCTTGAAGGTGAACATTTGTTGGTGCTTCAAGGAACTGGCGTAGCTTGCTAACAGCAAAGCTAATTTCAAGTCTTGAGTGAGTTAGGTATAGTAACTTACCAACAAGCCGCCTGTAAATTGAAGGTTCTAGTATGACAGTACCAGAAGTCTTGCTTAGTTATAACATGGGCTCCATAGGAGTGGAGCATGGTTTTGCTCGAAGGAGACCCGACTTCTTGTAAAAGATCTAATGAGTATTTGCGTTGGCATAGAGCTATGCCATCCTTGCTTCTTGCAACTTCAATCCTAGAAAGCACTTCAAATTGCCAAGGTCCTTTATGCTGAATTTTGCATCCAATTGTTGCACCCCAAAATCCGGTTTGGGTTTCTCAATGTACAACGTGGAAAATTTTTGAAGCCGCCACCAATATTTTAATTTTAAGACCAAAACATTGAAAAAGGTCTTTTAAACAAGGCGGATGGTCTTTTGAAAACTAGAGATATAGGTTCGGGGTCGACACGTGTGAGGAAGGTGTACTGCAGCACTTGACACGCCCTTTCTACCGAAAGGAACCTCTAACTAAATGTGTGGTTTTAACGCTTGATTTGAAAAATACCTAGATTTACCTATTTATTCCTTGTTTGAAGATAATGGGAAAACTTAATGAAATTTTTTTTTTTTGGCGCTGACGAGAGTTGGCCTCTCGCTCCTACGTATCTCCTGGTGCGATGGAGAATTCAAAGCTACGTAGTTCTTGATTGTCATGAAAAGGTTTTTGTTTTTTTATCTTTTTAGTGAGTTTTCGAAATAGGACGAGTATTCGGCGAATGATTAAACTAACAGAGAGTTATGGGTAACCACCACTAAGTACTCTTGAAAATGAGAGTCACTACCACATCGGTCGATTTAACAAAGGTTCTCGATTGATCGTTAGTAGCAACTCATTTTTATTTGTTCTTTTGAAAATGGTTTTGGAAAAAAGATTGATTGACACGAATGATCAAACTAACAGAGGTTATGGGTGATCACCGCTTTATTGTTCTTTTGGGAAAAGACATTGCCACCAATGGCTAGACGAACAAAGGTTCTGATTAGCCACTAGCAACAATGGGTTTGAAAATGATTCTTTTTGTTTGTTTTATGAAAATGATTTTTATTTGTTGCGCTTGACGAGAACGGGTCTCGCTCCTACGTATCCCAAATGGGAATCAAAGCGACGTAGTTCTGATTTGAAGATGAAAATGTTTTTGAAAGGGTTTTGGAAAGGGGAAGAGCTTTCATAATGACCAAGCAAGCAAAGGCTTTGAGTGATCATTACTAATAACTCTTGATAGCGTTCATGACAATCAAACAAGCCAAGACTTTGGGTGATAGTCACTAATAACTTGCATTGATTAGGAAAGAGTTTGAAAGATTTTTGGGAAAAAGGTGGAGTTATTATCGATGATTGGTTACAAAATTCAAACACATTCAATAATCAAGTAATCACGAACATGTTGATCATCAACTAAGATTAAGCATCCAATATAATCAAGAGATTTAATTGTCAAAGATGCAAGATAAAGTTCTCAAAATTATTGTGCGTGTGTGAGGAGGAGTGCATTTACCCTAATGACTCTATGCTACAACAAGCAAGTAGGCTTACGTCTTCATTAGGAGGTCATACACATGGAGGGAAGGACACACAATTAAATCAAGACAATTTAAGTAGCATCAAAACAGGTAAACAACTGATCATAGGCATAGAATGATCTTAATTAAATTAATGACATGTGAGCAACGATTTCTCAATAATATGAACAAAAGGAATTGCATCAAGGCTAAGGTAAGTCTATCCTTTGCCATATCTCACGAACCCTAAACCCTAAACATACGATCTCCTTTGTTATTAACTAAGAAATTAAAAGGGAAGGTCAATCACATAGAGCAATCCTCTCACTTTGAGAAAAGTGCACTAGGCACTAGTGAGAGTCAACTTGCCTATCATCAACAACTAACAATAAGATTTAACACAAAAATGAAATACTAGCAACATCAAGCAAAGAACAACGATATAATCAACTTGAAAATATATTAATCATTAATAAAGTAACCAAAGGAAACATAGGTCTACATTTTATAAAAAAATCAAGTCAGTAATCACAAACATGGGGGTGTTATAATCAGGTGTTAAAAACATAACATAAAAATAAAATAAAAATAAGGCCCATAAACCAAACGAACCACAAAAAAAAAAAGGGAAACCTACACTAAAACTATCCCTTCCCTGCGACGTTCTACTTCAGCTTGCAGAGGGAGAAAAATAGATCGAGAGAGAGGAGGAGATCGAGAGGGAGAGAGAGAGAGAGCACCGCGCGAGAGAGAGAGAGTACCGTGCGAGAGAGCGGACCAGAGAAGAGAGAACGACGCCGGCAACGCTCTCGGTGGTCTGAGCGGCGGGTTTACCGGTGGTGTGGTTCGCTGGAGATGGTGACGGTGACGGAGACGACGACGGTGGTGTGGTGGTTGTCGTGTTGAAGATGGAGGAGAGCTTGTGTTGCTGTGTTCTGTTTTGTGTTTATGTTGTTGTGTTCTGTTTTGTGTTTGTTTTTTTGTTCTCAGTATCCCCTCCTCTTCCTCTTTTGCTCTGTGTGTGTGTGTGTGTGATTTTTCCTCTGTGTGTGTGTGTGTGTGCTGGTTTGAGTTTTTTCTTCTCAGTGTATGTGTGCTTCTCAGTGTATGTGTTTGTATGACACAGTGTTTTCGTTTTCCCCCTGCATCAGTGCTTGAAGCTCAATTTATAGTGCTCTTATTGTGGTGTAGGTGTGGTATTGAGCAGGAAATCAAAACTCTTGGGAGACCACTACTGAGGCAGCAGTAAGGGTTAAGGTGTATCTGCCCAAGGCTGCAATGTCTTTGCTGGAAATGAGTACCAAACAAGGGGACATGAAGAAGGAAGTTTGAGCTAGTAGCTCAAAATACCCCTGCGGCAGCAACAACAGCATCCTTGTTGTTCTGTATTTTTTTTTGTTTGACTTCCTTTGTTTATTTGATGTATAATTATTTGATTCTTTTTTTTTTGTAACAAAGGGGACAGATTTAAATAAATATATTACATTTGATTACTTGGTGATGTCTCCTATTTTGGTAACTACTAACAACAACTAAATACCACTAACATAAATAGCGAAACCATTACGCGTAAATGACGAGACGCGAGCGCGCACACACAAGAATTGAAATACGTGCACAGATAGATATAATACGCGCAACAACGAGACTAGGTACGAGCATACGATTCGAAATGAATACGCGCGCACTGTGAGAATAAGAAATGCTAAATTGATGACGAACACATTTGTGCAGCCGAGACCTACAAAACGAGCCACATATTTTGGGGTTTTCTAAAAACGAGAAAAATGCTTATTAACATTGAGTATTTACAAAGACACAATTTTATTTGATTTTCAAACTAGTCGGACAAAATTTGGGTATGACAGCTGCCCCTCTTTATTTGGATTTTGACAAGGAATATGAATTGGCTGAAACATATTTCAAGGCAAAATAGAAATAAAGAACTCAAAAATTATACCAATTTTGTCCACTGGGAAATCAATTTTTCTTTTGAATGGGTATCACCCTTCGCCAACAAAAGCGTAAAATAAGCTTGGTACCACCCTCTCGTAGTCAAGCAAAAGCGATAATGACAAAGAGGAAATCAATTGGCGCTAGCCCTCAGTGGCAAAAACAAGAAATAAAGCAAGAAAGATGGTATCGACTGCAGTAGGCCGACACCGGCAGAAATAAATTGGTGCCAACCTCGGTGGGCAAAGAAACAGAAATGAATTGGCGCTAGCCCTCAGCAAAGAAAAAAAAGAAGTAGTAAGCAAGAAAGATGGTATCGACTCGTAAGCCCGACACCGCAGAAATAAAGAAAGTGATAAAGAATGCAGAAAGAAGGAGCACTTGTGGCTCAAGGAACACTTGGGTTTTGAAGGAGCACTTGTGGCTCAAGAGCACTTCGCTCAAGGTGGCCTGCTCGAGCGGCTCGAGGTTCAATATCAAGTTGTGGGACCGATACATTTTACCTTGATGGACTTACGCTATGCTTTATACCGACACGCCTAGTCCGAAGGACACGGTTCAGGGGGCCGATCCGTCATGCTCGCGATGACTTGGCGAAATGAAGGTCGAGATCCGAGGGGCCGATCCGTCATGCTCGATGATGACTTGGCGAATGAAGGTCGAGTTCAAAATCGCTGTTTGGGATCGTTGATTTGAACTAAACCGGCGACCTTGTGGTCTCGATGATTCGCTTCGCTCGATAACGACGGATCCGGCGGACACATTGGTCCCGGCGGGACACGCGGGTCCCGGCGGATTCGCAAATCGCTGATTGATCGATTGAGATGGCCAATGCCGGGCGTGTTGAATTGAGGTACCGCATATGTCGGGCTTGATGCAAGGGATGGTGCATGAAGCATGGGTGCATGTTATGCAAAGGCATGTTATACAGGAGCATGTTATGCGAGTGCATGCAATGTTATGATTTTGGTGTAATGATGCATGTGGCGGAACACTCTTGAGGTTTTCCTTTTGATTTGATTTTTCTTGATCAGCTTTCTTTTTTCTGATCATCTGTTTTTCATTTTCTCTTTTGCTCTTTTGGCTTTTTCTTTTGCTGGTTCGACCAACCCGTGACACAACTGTGGAACCGATTAGGATTGTGGTGGCATATGAGCCAAGTGCAGATTCGCTTTATAATTTTGCCATTTGAGAATGATTACGAGCATAATTGTTTGCTTGCGAACTTAATTTGCTTTGAAAAGTTGTTTCCTTTCCATGACTTCTAGAAATTTCGCAATGATTGTGATGTTTTATGATTTATGCACATGTTTTACAGATCAATGTCACCATCATCATAAAACGCTTATTTTGAGCAGAAAAAGCAGAAAATAGCTAACAGATATGAGAAAGATTGAACTTTATTGATGTAAAAACCGGTCGTATGTAGTTACGCCGATCGTTCAATACATTTGAAAGTTTAAACTACAAAAAGACACGAAAAGAAAGAGAGAAGCTAGTTTCTGACTGTCCATCTCTGTGGTGCAGTGCCAACCATTTGTTTCCATGACTTTGACCACCCTTTTATCCATACCTTTGGGGTGTTGTATACCCAAGCTTTCTGACCCTAATTTTTGCCCTGATCGATCGCCTCTTTGCGGGTTTTCAATCCACCGGTCGCTCCGATTTTGCCTAGGCCGCTTTTTTCGGGTTTTCAACCTAGCGAGCTATTTTTACTTGGCTTATCTTTCTCTTTTTTTCGCTATTTCTTTCGTGCATAATACTTCTTCACCGATCGTAATTAATCGGGTTCCTTAAATCTTCTCCGCCCATATTTGTAAGTATCGCCGCTCCTCGTAAAAGGCCTTCTTGACCACGTGCACGGTCCGTCATAGGTGGGCGCCCACTTCCCACTGGGATCACTCAATAGGCGTAATCTTCTTGAGTACTAGATCTCCTCATTGAATTCTCGGGGCGAACCTTCTTGTCGGCGCGCTTTTCATCCTCTCGCTTATACACCGCCCATGACACAAGGTCGCAATTCTTTTCTCTTCAATGAGATTTAGCTGATCCAGACGAGCCTGTACCCACTCTGCTTCTTCCAACTTGGTTTCCATTAGTACCCGCAGGGAGAGTATTTCAATCTCAATGGGAAGCACTGCTTCTGACCCATATACCAGAGAGAAAGGGGTTGCCCCAGTCGATGTACGTACCGAGGTACGATAGCCATGCAAGGCGAAAGGGAGCATTTCGTGCCAATCCTTGTAGGTTACCACCATTTTCTCGCACTATTTTCTTGATATTCTTGTTGGCGCTTTAACCGCCCCATTCATCTTGGGGACGATGACGGGATGAATTGTGATGCTGAATATTCTTGAACTCGGAGCACATGTCCTTCATCATTCTGTTGTTCAAGTTGCTGCCATTATCAGTGATAATCTTGTCGGGAAGACCGTAACGGCAGATCAGATCTTTCTTGACAAACTTGGCAACCACTGAACTGGTTATACTTGAATAGGAGGCAACTTCAACCCACTTTGTGAAATAGTCAATGGCGACTCGTGATGAAACGATGCCCATTTGATGCTTTAGGTTCAATTGGACCTATGACGTCCATGCCCCACATTGAAAACGGCCAAGACGCAGTCAAGACATTCAATTTGGCAGGCGACACATGAATGTGATCAGCATAGATCTGGCACTTGTGGCACTTCCTCACGAAACTGTAGCAATCAGACTCCATTTGCAACCAGTAATAGCCAGCTCTCAAAATCTTTCTAGCCATAGTGTGTCCACTAGAGTGGGTTCCAAACGAACCTTCGTGCACATCTCTCATGATTCTTTCAGCTTCTTTGGCAACACACCTCAGGAGAACCATATCATAGTTTCTTTTGTAGAGAACTTCACCACTCAAGAAGAAATTCCTTGACAATCTTCTGAGAGTTCTCTTGTCATTCTCTGATGCCCCAGGTGGGTATTCTCTGCTGATGATGTATTGCTTGATATCATGATACCAAGGCTTCTCGTCGGGCTCTTCATCTATTGCTGTGCAGTAGTGATGCGCAGGCAGGTGGTGTGTGAAATAAGCATGTGCAAGTATACACAGTCACAAACAAGTAATAAAGAGTAAGTAAAGATCGTTCCCACGAGGATTGACTAATTTTTAATGTGTTTGTTTAGCATAGGTAAACTAGTGTGTCTACAACTATTCAGAGATTTGTAGTTGGTTTTTTGGAATATAGAAAAACAGAATTTAAACAGAAGTAGAGGATGTAATTTAAGAGAGAGTTGAGATGCTTTTACCATATGAGTTCCTTGTGAGAATGTTGTCTTTGTCTTTTCGGTGCTTGAGCACTGGTGCTTCGATCACTTAGTGTAGATACATCAGTTAAGGGTGACTGTGATGCATTTCAATAAACCCTTGTTTTTTTGCAGTAAAGGGCAAGTGTGTCAAACTCCCTCGCCTCCTTTCTCAAGTGGTTCAAGTTGCTAAATACTTTCCCTTAGTAAAACCCCACACATGAACAAAGACTATGCTAATTACTTTTGAATTAGCATGGAATTACTAAGTCGACTTTGTGGGAAACAAACTTCTCATCAAAGACTTAAATAAACACTTGCCTTTGCTTCTAGTTCTTGAGATCTAGTTGTAAGTCAATCTCTTGTAAATACAACTCCCCTTGTTCTAAGTTAACCTTAAAACAAGTTTAATTCAAGTACAAGAACTAGTAAGTGAGACACCCTTTTGGACAACACAATAGTTCTCACGAGTTCATCATATGACTAGAGCATCCCAACTAAGGAATTTAGCTCATCATCGTCCACATAGAGTAATTAAACAAAGTAAGTAAAGAAAGCATTGTAAATAACTTGGAAATGTAAATTGCTTAAAAGTAACTTGCTTGATTGGACAAGTCTTGCAAGAAAGTAAATTGCTTGATTGACAAGTCTTGCAAGAAATTAAATAACAAGAAAGTAAATAAAGAGTAAGATGAAGAACATGAAATAAGAACTTAATATTAATGAAAAACACTTGATTCTCAATTAGGACGAAGTGAAGAATAGAGATGTCAATTCCTTCTTACCTTCCTCTTAAGTTTAGAGTAATCAAAGTGAAGTAAAAAGACTTGGAAATAAAATGAAGAACAAGATGAACTTTTACTACTATTGTAATCTATATGGTAATCTATCTATTATTCTATATTCTCTATCTATCTTTTTACAAGAGATGAAAGAGTCCTATTTATAGATGTAGGAGATTTCCTTGCATGGAGGGTTTTATCTTCAAGTATTTGACTTCTTTGCTTGCTTGTGAAGTATTCTTTGACCATCATGTGACTTATCCTAGTATTTTGCAGGTGTCAATTTGTTGTCACTTTGAATGGGAGACATTCCTTTGAAGGGGAAACATTCCTTTTGAAGGGGTCCAATTAGTTGATGACATTTGGCTTGGTGTAATGATGATGTTTGTTGTTTTTATCCCATAGATGACTTCTTTGGTAACTTGACAATTGATTCCATGTGATTACTGAGCTAGTAGGAGGCCAGCAAGGCTCATTAGAACGAAATCAATTTGAGGTGCTTCCAATGTGGGGTCTTGTGCTACTTGCTTCAGCTGCATGCTTTGGTGCTTAAGCACTCGATGCTTAAGCACTTAATGCAAAATCACAGAATCTGCAAAAAGTACTCAACAAACATATCAAACATACCAATTTGTATATAAATTGAACTTCTATCTCCTTGATAATGTATTTTATGATTTTCATCTCTTTTTATTGTATTTACAAGTTTATTGCATTGGTTTCAAACATTTATCTAAGTAAAGACTATGAATAACTCTATATAAAATAGAGTTATCACACCCCAAAACTTAACTTGTTGCTTGTCCTCAAGCAATAACAAAATAACAAGTAGGATTCTTTTGATGAAGAAGATCGATCACTCAACTCCTTTCAATCTTTCAAAACGTGATGTTCTCTTAAAAGAACTTTTCTTTCCTCAAATCTCTTATGTCTTTGTGCCTTTGAAATTCATCACAACCAAAGCTATTAAAACTCTTTTGTGTGCGTGTGTGATCCATTGAAATTTGATTGGCTCCAAACTAAGCAAAAAGGTTTTCTTTAAACTTTTGAAACTTTAGAAAACTTTTGGTCAACACAAAAGTGTTTCAAAACATAGAGTAGACTCACAAGATCCTTAAGCTCGGGGGCTTTAAGTATATCAAAGGGCTTGACATGAGTAGTTCAAAACTTTTTGACTCAATGTTTCTTTTTGATGTTTCTTTTTCTTTTGGTGTATAAGCATCTACTAGATAAGCACTAGATGCTTCTTAAAAACTTATGTTACCCTCTTTTTTCGACCTCCATGTACATACTTTTTTCCTTGATTTGTTTTTGTTTTTCTTTTTCAAACCAAATGCACTTTGGAACAGGATTCATTGTCCTCCTTATGCATACTTTTCTTTTTTTTTTTCTTGGTTTGCAAATCAAATGCACTCTGTTTTAAAAGTTCGGTTTAGATATTAAGCAAACATAGTTTTGACACCTTTTGATTTTCTTTTTGAAACTTTATTGAGTACTTAAGCTCCTCATTTTTGCCTTTGTTTTCATAAAATCTCCCCCAAACTTATTTCTCAACACTCTTCTAAGTTTTTAATAAAACTTTGTTTTTGACCTTGGTTTTCTTAAATTCTGTTTGTTTCGTAAAAACTTTTCAACTCAATTTGATCCCCTTTCAAAAATCAACTTTAAAGTGTAAAAGTGATAATAACAATGGTTGTTTTTGAAGTAAAAAGGACTCTTTTTTTTTTTTTTTTTTTTTTTTTTTTTTTTTTTTTTCATTGAGGATTTTAGTCTAAAGAGATGCATCAAAATCATTTGTGGAATAGCAAGCTGATCATGCTTCTAAATCAGACATTCCTACTATTGATTTACTTAAAAACTGCTCAAAAACAGAAATTTGATTCTTTGAAAATGCTTTGTTAAGTAAATCTAAAACAAAAATGAAAATAAACTCTATTTACAAAAGACTTAACTACTTATCTAACATACTAACAGATATTTACAGATATTAAATAAAACAAGTATTAGTAGGTTTAAAATACTATATATATACCACATGCATCAGAATTTGAAGTGCTTCCCCTCACTTAAAATTGAGCAAAGGTCCTCACTAGCTCTTAAGTTGAGATGAAAACAGGGGAATAGTGTGCAAAATGGGGTGGGGGGTTAACATTACATGTGGGATTTATCCATAGTAGCATTAGTTTATAAGTAGCAAAATATATAACAAAATACTGCATAGTTAATATAGGAAAGCATGTAAAAAGTTTACTGTGGTTTTGCACCACTCCTCAGTCTGTTGCTGCTCCTTGTTGGTGTTGCTTTGGGCTTCTGCTTTGGTGCTTTTGGAGTTGTAGAAGCACGCCAAAGGCCTTCACATCCGGTGTCTTTGAAGGTTGTGCAGAGTTAGTGCTTGAGCATCGATGGTTGAGCTCCAATCTGTACCTCTGGTTCCTTTGAAATTTCAAAGAAATGGCTCCATAACTTGATCCGTAAGTCCTTCAAGGTCTCAAAGCAATGTCCTTTAGTACTCGCTCTCTTCTTCTTCACTGCTTTTCTTTTACGTTCTTTCTCCTTGGGTTCTTTTGATCCTTCCCTTGCTTGCGCTATTGTTTGTTGAATAGTTCTTTGTAGGTGGTGACTTAAAAATTTTTGGGTGTTTCCCAATTCTTGCCTTTTCTTGATAGCAAGCTCCGTAGCAACTAATCCTAGAATATCCTCAAGATCCTCGGTGATTCTCGATTACGCTTGGTTCCTTTGTTGGTTCTCACACTTGTGCTTTGAAGCACCGATGGTTGCGAGAACACTCGCTCTTTAGCAATCTCCGAGTAGGACTTCACCGAAGTTGAGACATTGGGGCTTTTGTTAGTGCTTAAGCACGTGGTGCTTGAGCACTAAATTCTCGCATTTCTGAAAAACACCGAAAACATCAAACTGCATAAACATAGTTAATATTTATCAAAAAATTGATGGGTTGCCTCCCACAAGCGCTTGTTTTAATGTCTTAACAAATTGACTATCCTTTTTAGATCAAGGATTTTCAAAATGAATGGTGCTTTCAGATTGCACCATTTGCTCACCATAATACATTTTAACTCTTTGTCCATTTACTTTGAAAGTATTACCCGAGTTTGCATCAAATATGTCAATCGCACCATGAGAATATATCTTGACTAATTTGAATGGTCCTGTCCATCTGGATTTCAATTTTCCAGGAATAATTTTAGCCTTGAATTGTACAATAGGACCAATCCTCCTTCTTTAAGATCTCTTTGTTGGATTCTTTTATCATGCCACACCTTGGTTTTATCTTTGTAAATTCTAGCATTCTCATAAGAGAAGTGCACGAATTCTTCTAATTCATTTAGTTCTAAAACCTCTGTTTGCTGCTTGGTCTAGATCAAAATTCAGCTTTTTGATTGCCCAATAGGATTTATTTTCTAGCTCAATTGGCGGTGACATGCCTTGCCATAAACTATTCTATAGGGGACATACCTAATGGAGTTTTATATGCAGTTTCTATATGCCCATAATGCTTCATCTAAATGCAATGACCAATCTTTCCTTGTTGGTCCAACCATTTTTTCTAGCATTCTTTTTATTTCCTATTTGATAGTTCACTTGGCCACTAGTTTGGGGATGATATGCAGTAGAAATTTTGTGTTTAATCCCATATTTTGCAAGAAGATTTTCAATAATTTTATTACAAAAATGAGATCCTTCATCATTTATGATTGCCCTAGGGGTGCCAAATCTAGTAAATATGTTCTTTTGAAGAAATTTACTCATCGATCTAGCATCGCACTAGGTAGTGCTCTTTGCTTCAACCCATTTAGACACATAATCTACAAAGAACTAAGATGTATTCTTTACCAAAAGAAGTAGAAAAAGGACCCATGAAATCCATGCCCCATACATCAAAAAGTTCAAGTTCAAGAATGTTGGTTCTTGGCATTTCATGTTTTTCGAGATATATTACCACTTCTTTGGCATCTATCACGTGTTTTACTATATAGAATGCATCTTTAAATAAAGAGGGCCAAAAATAACCTTGTTTGTAGTACCTTTCTTTCTGCTTACTGTGTCCTCCAAAATGACCTCCATATGGTCTTTGCATGGCGATTGCTCAAGCTAACGCTTGTTGTTCTTGTTCGGACACACTTTCTCATGACTTGGTCCGGACACATCTTGTATAGGTAAGGTTTATCCCAATAGTATTGTTTTACTATATGGAAAAACCTTCTTCTCTCTTGATAATCCATCCAATGCGGTACAACATTACTTACGGATATAGTTAGCAATGTCAAGATACCATGGTGCAGAATCTCCGTGCTTGAGCACTAAGTGCAAAAGCACTATATTCTGCTATAGATATTGCTAACAAATCTTCATCCGGGAATCTCTCCTTGATTTCTTGAGTACTGTATCATCACCTTCAAGCCTAGATAGGTGATCGGCAACTTGATTTTCTACTCCTTCTTATCCCTAATCTCAAGATCAAACTCTTGAAGAGTAGAATCCACCTTATTAGCCTAGGTTTTGCATCTTTCTTTGTAAGCGGATACTTAATGGCAGAGTGGTCAAGATATACAATCACTTTTGTGCCTACTAAGTAAGATCCGAATTTGTCAAAAGCAAACACCACAAATAATAGCTCTTTCTCGATCCGCAGTGTAGTTCACTTGAGCTTCAATTAATGTTTTGCTAGCATAATAAATTGAATGAAACACTTTGTCATACCTTTGCCCTAGGACGGCTCCTACAAAGAAAGTCACTAGCATCACACATTAGTTCAAAAGGTTTGGTCCAAATCAGTGTTACAATGACAGTGCAAAGACCAAAGCCTTCTTCGCTTCTGAAAATGCTTTTATACAAGATTCATCAAAGTTAAATTGTGTATCTAATTGCAATAGATTACACAGAGGTTTTGAAATTTTTGAAAATTCTTTGATGAATCTTCTATAGAAACTCGCATGTCCTAGAAAACTTCTAATCCCCTTGACAGTTGTTGGTGGTGGCGCTTTTCAATGACCTCAATTTTAGCTTTATCAACCTCTTTCATGATTGGATTTAGCCTTCTCTCGTGCCTCAATGCTGTTTTTAGCATTGTCTTCTAGATTTATTCTATGCATACAAATAGAGGGGCTAATCCCTTTAATGTCCGCCATTTGCCATCCTATTGCTTTTTATGTTTTTAAGGGTTTCAATTAAATCATGCTCCCGCTCTAATGATAGATCGATGCAATGATAACTGGAAGTGAATCATTATCCCCTAAGAAAACATACTTTAAGTGTTTTGGCAATTCCTTCCGCTCTAGTTTGGGAGGTTGTTCAATTGAAGGTAAGTTTTTCTTAAGGTTAGGGTCTTCTAAATTTAAAGATTCAAAAGTTCTAGACCATACCTTAGGTTTAACTTCCTCTGTTGTCGGTATGCCTTGTTCTTGCATTTCACCTCGGGAGGTGCATATAGCACTTGATGCTAAAGCACTAGTCGATGGTCATATCTTGTTTGTTGAATTGCTTCGCACTGGATGATCAAGTGAGATAGCGTAACATTCTTCTTGCTCCTCTGCTGGATACTTCATTGCTTTCATCACATTGAATTTCACTTCTTGATCATTCACCCTCATGGTTAGTTCTCCTTTTTGAACATCAATAAGTGTCTTACCATTTGCAAGAAATGGTCTTCCAAGGATTATCGCACATTTTCATCTCGCAACAAAATCAAGAATAACAAAATCTGCGAGGAAACACACGAATTTGTCAACCTTGACCGAGAATATCTTCAACTATCCCTTCGGATATCTTTGTTGATCTATCTCGCAAGGATAATGTTACTGAGATGTAGGCTTTGCATTACCAATTCCTAATTTCTCAAAGATAGATTTAGGCATCAAGTTGATGCTTGCACCTAAATCACATAGAGCTCTCCTCGTATAGTTGTTGCCTATAGAGAAAGGAATTGTAAAGCTACTGTGGATCTTTCAATTTTCTTGGAATTTTATTCAGAAAATTGAACTAACTTCCTTTGACATTGCAATAGTTTGAAATTCACCTAATCTCTTTCTTCTACAAATGATATCTTTCATAAATTTAGCATAATTAGGCATTTGTTGTAAAGCTTCAATCAAAGGAATATTAATGTGCAAATCGTTTTAAAACATCTAAAAACTTATCAATTGCTTCTCCTCATGCACTTTTTTTAATCTTTGAGGAATGGAGGAGGTGGGTGTTCAATAACTAACTGGGATTTGGTTCTTTTTGAGAAGTGGAAGCTTCGTGCTTCGCATTCTCGAGTTTCTTTTTCTTTTTGAGTTTTTTCTCCTTATCTACACCTTCATTCTCATAGGGCTCATGAGATCCTTACCACTTCTCGGTGATATGGCCTTTACTTGTTCTTTTCCTTGCCTTTGAGATGTGGATGCTTCAGATTGGATGGTAGAACACCGCAGTCTTTGATACATAGCATTTGCTAATTGACCTACTTGAGTTTCTAAGTTTTTATGGAAGCATCTTGAGTTTGCCTCATTGCTCTAGTTTCACTTATGAATGATTTAAGCGGTTTCATTGAATTATCATTGGCGCTTTGTTGTTGCCTTTGATAATTTTGATATCTGAGTTTTGGGCTGGTGCTTGAGCTCCCGGTGCTTGAACACCGGTGCTTGAGCACTTTGTTATTACTGGTCCCCACTTAAGATTTGGGTGATTTTTCCAAACGGATTAAAGGTGTTAGAGTAAGGGTTGTTATTCCTATTATTATTATATCTATTTTGATCCACATAGTTAATCGACACAGATTACTTGAGCACTCTTCATAGAGGTGGGCTCCTCCACAAGAAACACAACTAGGTGCTCCTTGAGGTGCTTGTTCTATGGTCGCAATGAAGTTTCACTTGGTTTAGGTGTAAATTTGAACTAGGTGTAGTGAAAGAAAGTTTAATCATGTTAGCCAATGTGGCAACTTGAGCGATTAGGGATGAAATTTCACTAAGTTCATGTACTCCACTTTCTTTTGGGCACTTGCCCTTTCAAGAGGCCACCTAGAACTATTTGTTGCTACCCTATCAATTAATTCACAAGCTTCATTATAAGACAGATTCAATAAAACACCCACGATGATGCATCAAGCATAATTCTGGTTTGGGGCTCTAATCCATTGTAAAATGTTTCCATCTCAGATAATGACCGGACCATGATGAGGACATTTTCTAAGCAATTCCTTCCATCTTTCCCATGCCTCAAACAATGATTCAAAGATCTCTTTGTTTAAAAGATGTAATGTCATTTCTCATCCTAGCATTTTTGATTGGTGGGAAGTATTTTGACAGAAATTTTTCACTAATTCATTCCATGAATGAATTGAATTAGGCTCTAAAGAATTTAACCATGATTTAGCTTTATCTTTTAATGAATATGGAAATAACTTTAGCCTAAATGCATCCTCACTTACACCGTATGATGAAATTGCTACATACTTCTAAAAACTGCTTTAAATGCTCATGGGGTCATCATGTGAAAATCCCCCAAAATGACCAATTGTTTGCGACATTTGAAACATCATTGGTTTAAATTCAAAATGGACAACATCAATATGAGGCCTAGCAATGCTAGTCCGCATATTTTGATGATCAAACACGCATAATCCCTCATGGGCCTATCTCTATCATTAATCATGCCTATAGGGTTCATGTATATGAATTCTTGTCTATGATTTACTCCTACATCGTGAATTGAATTACCTCGATGCGGTGTTATGGTTTGATCCATCACCTTCTTGCTGCGTGTTTGGTGCACGTATTGGTACTTGTTTGTGGCATCCCTAGTGGTATTACCGGTTCACCCATATTCTTTGTGTTGTTGGATTTCCTCCAAGTCTTAATTGTCTCCCCGAATCTTCTTTCAATCTCCGGATCAAAATCAAAATTTGGTGGTGGTCTTCTTGGCATAGGCTAGTGCTTAAGCACTTGTTCTCGCATGAGAATAACACTACCAAAAAGCGATAAAAAATAAAAACACTCTTTTACTAACTAAACAAACTAAAAATTATTGGCAATCCCAACAACGGCGCCAAAAACTTGGTGTGTGAAATAAGCATGTGCAAGTATACACAAATCACAAACAAGTAATAAAGAGTAAGTAAAGATCGTTCCCACGAGGATTGACTAATTTTTAATGTGTTTGTTTAGCATAGGTAAACTAGTGTGTCTACAACTATTAGAGAGATTTGTAGTTGGTTTTTGGAATATAGAAAAAGCAATTTAAAATGTAAGTAGAGGATGTAATTTAAGAGAGAGTTGAGATGCTTTTACCATATGAGTTCCTTGTGAGAATGTTGTCTTTGTCTTTCGGTGCTTGAGCACTGGTGCTGATCACTTAGTGTAGATACATCAGTTAAGGGTGGATGCATTTCAATAAACCCTTGTTTTTTTGCAAGAAAGGCAAGTGTGTCAAACTCCTCGCCTCCTTTCAAGTGGTTCAAGTTGCTAAATACTTTCCCTTAGTAAAAACCCCACACATGAACAAAGACTATGCTAATTACTTTTGAATTAGCATGGAATTACTAAGTGACTTTGTGGGAAACAAACTTCTCATCAAAGACTTAAATAAACACTTGCCTTTGCTTCTAGTTCTTGAGATCTAGTTGTAAGTCAATCTCTTGTAAATACAACTCCCCTTGTTCTAAGTTAACCTTAAAACAAGTTTAATTCAAGTACAAGAACTAGTAAGTGAGACACCCTTTTGACAACACAATAGTTCTCACGAGTTCATCATATGACTAGAGCATCCCAACTAAGGAATTTAGCTCATCATCGTCCACATAGAGTAATTAAACAAAGTAAGTAAAGAAAGCATTGTAAATAACTTGGAAATGTAAATTGCTTAAAAGTAACTTGCTTGATTGGACAAGTCTTGCAAGAAAGTAAATTGCTTGATTGGACAAGTCTTGCAAGAAATTAAATAACAAGAAAGTAAATAAAGAGTAAGATGAAGAACATGAAATAAGAACTTAATATTAATGAAAAACACTTGATTCTCAATTAGGGATGAAGTGAAGAATAGAGATGTCAATTCCTTCTTACCTTCCTCTTAAGTTTAGAGTAATCAAAGTGAAGTAAAAAGACTTGGAAATAAAATGAAGAACAAGATGAACTTTTACTACTATTGTAATCTATATGGTAATCTATCTATTATTCTATATTCTCTATCTATCTTTTTACAAGAGATGAAAGAGTCCTATTTATAGATGTAGGAGATTTCCTTGCATGGAGGGTTTTATCTTCAAGTATTTGACTTCTTTGCTTGCTTGTGAAGTATTCTTTGACCATCATGTGACTTATCCTAGTATTTTGCAGGTGTCAATTTGTTGTCACTTTGAATGGGAGACATTCCTTTGAAGGGGAAACATTCCTTTTGAAGGGGTCCAATTAGTTGATGACATTTGGCTTGGTGTAATGATGATGTTTGTTGTTTTTATCCCATAGATGACTTCTTTGGTAACTTGACAATTGATTCCATGTGATTCTGAAAGCTAGTAGGAGGCCAAAGAAGGCTCATTAGAACGAAATCAATTTGAGGTGCTTCCAATGTGGGGTCTTGTGCTACTTGCTTCACCGTGCATGCTTCAACAGATGCTTTGGTGCTTAAGCACTCGATGCTTAAGCACTTAATGCAAAATCACAGAATCTGCAAAAAGTACTCAACAAACATATCAAACATACCAATTTGTATATAAATTGAACTTCTATCTCCTTGATAATGTATTTTATGATTTTCATCTCTTTTTATTGTATTTACAAGTTTATTGCATTGGTTTCAAACATTTATCTAAGTAAAAGACTATGAATAACTCTATATAAAATAGAGTTATCAGCAGGCTCCGGTGCTGAATTCTGATATTGGTCAAGCTCTTGTCACAGTTAACATTGAACATGGAAGACAGTGTTGCCAATGCATCGGCCAACTGGTTTTCATCTCGGGGGATATGCTTGAAGGTGATTTCGTCGAAAGACTCCATCAACTCTTGCACATAATCACAGTAAGGAATCAGTTTGGGATCTCTGGTCTCCCAATCGCCTCTTACTTGATGAATAACCAAGGCTGAATCCCCATACACATCTAGCCTTTTAACTTTCCATTCTAGGGCTGTTTGAATACCCAAAATGCATGCTTCATACTCTGCTATGTTGTTTGTGACGTAGAAGCTTAGTCTTGCAGTGACAGGAATGAAGCGGTTGTCAGGAGATATCAACACAGCTCCTGCCCCATGCCCCCATACATTTGACGCACCATCGAATATCATTCTCCACCTTTCACTTTCTTGGGACTTCCCCTCGTCGAACAGTGCCATGATATCCTCATCAGGAAAATCATGCCGCATTCGTTGGTAGTCTGGAATCGGCTGACATGCCAAGTACTCGGCAAGTGCACTGCCCTTGACTGCTTTCTGCGTGACATACAGGATATCATATTCTGATAATAACATCTGCCAACGAGCGATCCGTCCTGTGAGTGCTGGCTTTTCAAAAATGTACTTGATTGGATCCATTTTAGATACCAACCAAGTTGTATGACTCAACATGTACTGCCTTAAACGATGAGCGGCCCATGCTAAAGCACAACAAGTCTTTTCTAGCATTGAATATCTTGTCTCACAATCAGTGAATTTTTTACTCAAGTAGTATATAGCATGCTCTTTCTTTCCCGATTCATCATGCTGCCCCAGCACAGATCCCATCAAATTGTCCAACACGGTTAGATACAGGATAAGTGGTCTTTCGGAAACCAGCGGCATCAGAATTGGTGGGTTTTGAAGATAATCTTTAATCCTTTCAAAGGCTCTTTGGCAATCATCGCTCCACTCTAGTTTTTGGTTCTTGCACAACAGCTTAAAGAGAGGCTCGCAGGTGTCGGTTAATTGGGATATGAACCTTGAGATGTAGTTCAGTCTCCCAAGGAAACCACAGACCTCTTTTTCGGTCTTTGGTGCTGGCATTTCGAGGATTGCTTTGACTTTATCTGGATCGACCTCTATCCCTTTCTGACTGACGAGAAATCCCAGTAACTTTCCGGATCTCACACCGAAGGTGCATTTCGCTGGGTTTAACCTAAGCTTGAACTTCCGTAGACGTTCAAAGAGTTTTTGCAGATTAACAATGTGCCCCTCATCAGTCTTGGATTTTGCAATCATATCATCTACGTACACCTCAATTTCCTTGTGCATCATGTCGTGGAATAATGTCACCATTGCTCTCTGATAAGTCGCACCAGTATTCTTGAGTCCAAAAGGCATCACTTTGTAGCAGAATGTTCCCCAGAGATTTATGAAGGTGGTTTTCTCAATATCTTCTGGAGCCATTTTTATCGGATTGTACCCTGAATACCCATCCATGAAGGAGAATAGAGAATGTTGGGTTGTACTGTCTACCAGAATATCAATATGAGGCAGAGGGAAGTCATCTTTGGGGCTAGCTCTGTTCAGATCTTTGTAATCGACACACATCCTGACCTTGCCATCTTTTTTTGGAACAGGGACGATATTTGCTACCCATTGTGGATACTTGGCCACTGCTAGAAATCCCGCATCAAACTGCTTTTTTACCTCATCCCTGATCTTCAATGACATCTCAGGTTTCATTCTTCTCAACTTCTGCTTAACCGGTGGACACTCTGGCTTCACTGGCAACCTGTGTTCAACAATATCGGTATCTAGCCCTGGCATATCTTTGTATGACCACGCAAAGACATCAGAGTAATCATGCAAGAGTTGGATTAGCCTTTTTGCGTTCACTATCTTCCATGGCAGTACCGACCTTAACCTCTCTTTTATCCTCTTCTGTACCCAAGTTGATTATCTCAATCGACTCTCCATGAGGCTGAATGATCTTTTCTTCCTGCTCTATTAGTCTCATCAATTCCGGAGGAGTTTCCCAGCTTTCCTCAACACCCCCTTCAGTTTGGTTAATTGGGTGATCAAAGTCATAATAGGAATCATTGGCATTGTTATTTTCAGAGATAATTACTTTTGATCTGCATTCGTAGAAGCAGAAAGTAGAATGAAAAGCGAAACAAACAAAATAAAGCGCAAGAAAAGAAAAGATAAATGAAGAAAAAGAGATTTTATTGATGGAATTCAAAACAAGCGTTTTTATTGATGATGGTGTCATTGAAAATAAAAACATGCATGCCCTAACAAACTATCCTGAGGCCTTGGGCAGAGCCAATGGAGTGCATTACAATCATTACTTTGAACTAAAAGTGATGGGCAAGTCGACAGCTTCCCAATTTTTGAGCTCTTCTTTAGCAAGGCAACGACGGACTAAGCTGGTGCTGCCCTCTTCATCCTCTAAACCATCCTCAACAGCAGTAATTTGATCTGGGTCTAGTAACCCTGCACTCTTGAAGCTCTGACGGATGTCACAGATGGGGATCCTCTTTGACCGTGGGTTCTGGCCTCTCAGCTTGGCCAACCACTCACCTCTTCTCTCTTCAGCCAACTTCTTCTTTACAGCCTCACTTGGGTGGTATCCCAACCCGTAACGACCTTTCTTTTCTTTCAGCTGGACAGGAGCAAGAATTCCTTGTCCTACTTTTCCCAAACCACGTCTTGGCTGGTATCCCTGACCCATCATGATCCTCGCAACCATCTCTTCATCTTTCGACAACTTTATCACAGGCGACGACAACTCACACCCTCCAAACATAGCATTGGAAATCTCGAGAGATTGAAAAGAAGTTTCAAGGACTCTTCGGCTGCTTCCACATAGCGGAAAGGAGAAGGTTAGTTAACTAACATCTCTTCCTACCCGAACACTACCACAATTTTATCATCTACCACAAACTTGACTCTCTGATGCAGAGAGGAAGGAATGGCTCCCGCCATATGAATCCATGGCCTTCCGAAAGCGCATACCAATGCATTTACGAGGAGATGTCCATGATTTGAAAGTTAACACAGAATGTCTCAGGACCTATCTGAATGGGGAACTCCATCTCCCCTATTACCTCTTTCTTCGATCCATCGAACGCCCTCACCAATGTCGAGCTAGGCTTCATGAAAGAACAGTCCACATCCAACTTGCTTACAGTGGATCTTGGCATCACATTTAAAGAAGAACCATTATCAATCAGAACACGAGCTAGCACGAAATCCCCACATTTAACAGAGATGTGTAGGGCTTGGTTGTGTTTCCTTCCTTCTGGGGAAGCTCGTCATCAGCAAAAGTCACATGGTTCGCAGCCACGATATTCCCGACTATTTCATCAAATTGGCCCACGGAAATATTCTGAGCAACATGAGCCCCATTCAGTACTTTCATTAGAGGCGATTCGATGCTTCGAACTTAGCAACAATGATAGCATTGAAATCTTTGTTGGGGTCTGATTCATCTGGTCAACCACCTTATAGTCACTTTGCCTTACAATCTTTAGGAACTCATCAATTTCTTGCTCTGCCCCTTTCTTTTTCTGAGCATTCTCCGCTTCTTTATCCTTCCCCTTACAAGCCCTGTCTTCAGCTTCTTTGGATGATTCACCACGAACGAACTCGGGGGCATATATACGACCACTTCTTGTAATTCCACTTGCCCCGGTTATATTGGTAACAACAGAGGTGCTTGGAGAACTCTCTACTGGAGGCAGGGTATTGTATTTCCATGGCACTGCACTGTCCTTCTCATATGGGAATGGAGCAGGAATCTCAATAACCACAGGCTGAGGCTTGACTTGGGCTGGTTTTGGATTGTACAATATCTCAATTGGCTTCCTAGCCTCTTTACCATCATTAAATTGCAACATCAAGATCTTTGTTTCTTCCTTTTTCACCGCTCCCACTCGAACCACATAGCGATCCATCAAGTCTTGCAAAATCGACTTGAAAACTTCACAGCACCTACACATAAAGGATCAACACATACACACCTTTCTTGATAACGCCAACAACGGCATTTGGCAAAGATGTATACTTTCTAGAGGAGTGCGGATACACTTAACATCTTTTATCATTATCTGTCCCACGAATCTTCTCTTGCATTAGCGGATGGTATCCCATGTTCCGTGAGGGGTTTATAGTTGTGCTTGGACTATTCTCGCTTGAAAGAGAGTCGGTTAGGCCAATCAAATCTGGACTACATGTTTGAAAGCCTTGCAATCTTCTACTACCAGTGGTGACCCTCCGTTATGAAAGTTACAAGTAGCATTAGCATTGTATCCCCTAGGAAAGGGAGGTTGCATAGGCTTCATGGGGCGAGTATTGACCAAATTCTTTGAGACAAGGTGATTGAACAGCTCAGTATAGGTGATTGGAATCGGATCAAAACTAGCACGCCTCTTCTCCTGATAGTTCTGGGCTCTGTGACCTGAATTAGTTTGCTGTGGCTGAGCTGGAACAGAAAATGGCATTGTTTGTTGTGGAGAGCTGAAAGATGGGCCTCCCCCTGCAGTAATAACATTGGTTTCCCCTTCCTTCTTCTTGGGGAAGTTGGGAAAGGGTTTCTTTTGTCCACTAGAATTGTTAAAACCTCCGGCAATCTTTCCGCTGCGCAATCCGTGTTCTAATCGTTCTCCAATGACAACCATATCTGAGAAACTGGATGAGACACTCCCCACCAACCTATCATAATATAGCCCTGGAAGAGTCTCCATAAACATGTACACCATCTCTTTTTCAGTCAATGGCGGCTTCACCTGAGCAGCTATGCTCCTCCACTTTTGAGCATATTCCTTGAATGATTCTCTATCTCCTTTACTCATGTGTTGTAACTGAGACCGATCGGGAGCAAGGTCCATGTTATACTGGTATTGTTTCAGGAATGCTTCAGAGAGATCCTTCCAACTATGAATGTCGGAGGATTGCAGCTGCATATACCAATCTAACGATGCCCCACCGGTCGTTTCGAAATAGTGAATGAGCACCTTGTCATCATGAGCATAAGCGGCCATTTTTCTAACATACATCGTCAAATGGCTAGATGGACACCCAGTCTTCGCGATATTTATCAAAGTCAGGTGCTTTGAATTTAGGAGGGATGACAACATCTGGGACAAGGCACAAATCTCGGGCATCCTTGGCTCTAGTACCCGATCCTTCCATAGCCCTTAAACGCTCTTCAAGCAAGTGGTACCGATCCCTATGCTGAGTGTTCTCAAACAAATGACCTTGTGGATAGCTCCCCAGACTGTGATAATAACCCCTATACTGAGCAGGGTTTCCCATATGATGGACAACATTTTGAGGATTTACGGCAACTCCCAGAGTAGGACTAGGTGAACTTCTTGGCAGCACAATACCGGGACTAGGAGTACGAATTTGTGGTCCAATAGCAGCTCCACTAGGTATAACCGTGGCAGGTTGACTCGACCCCACAGGAATAGCTTCAGCAACGGACGACACATAACCCAATGGCATCCCCCAGGGATATATCTGTGCATTCGGGTGACTCTGTCCGTTCACCCCTGGAGAATGGGCAAAGTGACTGACCCCTGGTCCAGGAGGAGCGTGAGTAGTTGTAACTTCAGCGGTCACTGGAGGAGAAATGAAAGTAACAACCCTTTCAGGATTCACAACAGAGGCAGTCCCAGCGGCGGCCCCACCCCTCAGATTCTGTAGCATACTCATTACTTCGGCCATCTGTGCTTCCATAGCCTCAACTTTAGTCTTCAAAGCCTGATTCTCCTGAGCCAGCTGCTCAGGGTTAAGAATCTCCACAGCCAACTCATCTTGAATCGGGCAGTCTTCAATCTCGAAATCCTGATTGCTAGCCATCAATCTTGCTTGTAGACGGGTGCAATATCGGTGTTGGCGAACCAGCTTGCCTTTCTTTTCTGTTGGTAGAACATTTTTATGAGTACAAGTATGAATGCGTAAATGAATGCAGTGCATATGCACATGACTTTATGGTTTTTTTTTTTTTTTTTTGTTTTAGCGCCAGGAATCATGAGATAACTCGCTCTTGTCATAAGCAAATATCGAAACATTTTAAGAGCGTGACGTAAATTGGGATCAACAAGCGATATGAGCATACTTCATTCGAGTTTTAAACCATTCATAAGAAAGAAAAAGAGTACAATACCATTAAGAGTGCAATACAATATCTCTCAAAGAAAAATACAATGCTCCTAGAAAATTACAATATTCCAAAGAAAAATTACAACTTCCTAGAGAACATTCTAAAAGAAAATTACAATGCATTTGAAATCTAGTAACATATGGCCTTCAACTTCTCTTTCTTCTCTCTTTTTGCTTGCTTGCAGCAGCGCACCTCACCTTTTCCATGAGCTCCTCAGTCAGGGCCTTGCAGAAGTTTACAAACTCATACACATGTACCGGGGTATTGAAAGGAAGCATTTCAGCCTCAACCCTCCTTAGCCTCCTGGGGACATCCCTTACAGCTTGATTAGCTAGCCATGCCAACCTTGAAAATTTACCCCTCCAAAGCTGGACCTCATCTCTTAGCTCTTTAACAATCCCTTGCTCTTCTATCTTGCCAATCAGTGCTAGGAAACGCTGCTCCCAATACTGGCTCTCCGCTTGCACCTGCCTATAAGACTCCTCTAGATTCCAGAGATTCCTTTCCAGTCCATCAGATCTTCCTTGCTCATACCTCAGCATTTCTTGATATTCCCTGAGAACATTCCCAATGGAATTCCTTTCTTGTTCAAGAATCCTCAGCTGACTTTTCAACTCCACCACCAAGTGAGGTTCTTGTCTGGGCTCAGTCGCCACAATCTTCCATTCTTTGGCTTCTTCATGGGCCCTTCTTGTTTTCTGCTTGTATCTTTGGAGTTCATCTCTAGCCCCCCTTAGGTACTTCTGAGTTTCCAGTTTACTCTTCTCTTCCGCCTTGAATCGCTTGACACTCTCCTCAACAGCTATCATCTTAATCTCATTCTCTTCCTCTAACTTCCTTTTTTGTAGGGTTACTTTCTTCAACTCTGTTTGCAACGCCCTTTTTTCTTCCTCTACTTTTGCTAAGGCGGATTTAACCTCATTCAACTCCTCGGGGTGGGCAAAGCGAGGCTCGGCGTCTCTTTCTCTCTGGTGTAGTTCCTTTTGGGAAGGTGGGCGAGTATTCGGATCCTTTCATGCAACCATTGGTAAAAAGTGACATCACCAACCTTTTCATGAGCTCATCTTTATCTTTACGGACCACGCCTCCCATGCCTTTGAGATTTTTCAAGTAAACCCTTGTTCTTTGGATCTTCTCTGTCAAGGAAAACGGAGCCAACATGTCTTCGATAGGCATATTCCTCATAGGGTACCCAAGTGTCTTGATAATCAAGGAAGGATTATAGTTGATGCAGCCTTGAGTCCCCATTAGGGGCACATTCTGAAAGTCTCCACACTGAAACACAACGGAGGGTCTGTAACACCCCCTTCTACTTAATACTAATTTAATTAATATAGATCAGAGTTTTTCAAAAACTTGTCCACGCACCTCAAAGAGAGTGCTACATTTAATAAAAACATCATCAAGAATATTTAAAATTCAAACGCATCTAGTGCGTGAAATATAAATCATATCCAAATGGGACGAACTCTCAAAACTTGTTTTAAGTATTACAAAAATCCAGAAATGGTTCACAGCACAGCGGAAATAAATTAAGTTCAACATACGCAGTTCATAATCAAAATCAGTTAAAATACATAATATAAAATAACTACACTACGATCCCCGCCCCGGGTGTCACTAATCAGAGCTGACTCAATGACTCAAGAAGGCATGGCACCTTCACTCAGTATCACCTGCATGTCGCCACGAGAGCAGGCAACATAAAAATGCTAGGGTGAGTCTCTTTACATAAATAATAACAAGTAAGGTAAGCATTATATTAGGAAAACATCTAGCAACAACAATCCACAGAGATCAAGGCATTTACCATTCAATTAAAATACCAACAAACAACAATAATGAATTAATTAATCATCAACAAGAATTCTAAGAATGCATGGTTATATGCATGTGTGCAATATGCATGTGGATCCATAACCACCTCAATAACCCCGTCGGGCAACCACCGCTTTTGGCCGAAGCCATACCACCGCTTTTTGGCCGAAGCCATACCACCGCTTTTTGGCCGAAGCCATACCACCGCTTTTATATGCATATGACCTATGTGACCCATGACAATGCATCACAACATAATAAATACATCACATCAATTATTACCCACCACTTTGGCCGAAGCCCACATCAATTGTTAACCACCTCTTTGGTCGAAGCCCACATCCATTATTAACCACCGCTTTATCATTTCCTCACCACCACACCCTATTTATTAAATTAAGTCCCACCTAAGGACCAAAACACTTCATAAGGACCTTTTCAACGCCTAAGGCCGTTTTGACACACCCAAGATTAATTTAGTGTTTAAGGAATTATTGGACACGTTAGGATTAACTTTGGTACTTAAGAATTATTTTGACATGTTAGGCTTAATTGGATACTAAGGGACCATTTTGTCACTCCAAGGATTAATTTAATTCTTAGGGACTATTTTGTCACACCAAGGATTAAATTAATTCTTAGGGACTAAAAACATCACTTAGGTTCCATGTAAGCACCATAGGCGCCAAGGGGCAGCCACTTTGGCGCCCACTTAGCGCAAGACACACACACACAGCACGACACACACACACAGCACGACACACACCCACATGCGCCAAGTTTCTAGCAAACTGGCGCCCTGTGCACAGTCTTGCACCTGCACACACTCACATGACTCACTGGGCGCCAAGTTTCTAGGAAACTGGCGCCCCCCTTGCTGTGCCACTTCCTGCAGCACACACACACCAAACCACACACTCAGGCACCAAAATCCTAAGAAATTGGCGCCCACACACACGCACCGTGCCACACCTTCTCCCTAACGCACGCACACACCACCTGGCGCCAAATTCTCAGGGAATTGGCGCCCCCTGCACTTGCACAGGCACCGTGCGCGTGATTCACACACCAGGCGCCAGATTCTTGGCTAAATGGCGCCCTGCACCCTGCCAAACTACCAAACAGTAGACTGGGCGCCACTTTGCCTAGCAAATGGCGCCCCTGCCCTGCACAAAACCACACCAGCCAGAAAATCAGCTCCTAGGCGCCATTTGCCTAGGCATTTGGCGCCTCCTTCTAACACCCTCACCAAAACACTTCAAACCTAATTTTCTACCCAACAATTTAATTCTCACATAAACAACACATATAGTCATTAAATCCACTTCATTAAATTACCATATTCACATACTTCTCTTCATGGAAACATTTCATCAAACACATAACATGCATAATTAACAACTCATAACTTTCCAACAACAAGCAACATGGTATCACCAAAATAAACATCAAATATAACAATCAACATATAAACAACATCAATTTCACACAATCAAGCCAATCCTAGAGCTATTCCGCACATAATACATATCCTACAAATTATTATAAATGTAGTGGAGAATCCCCTAACCTCCAAATTGCAACCCAAGCAAGTCACCTCCACTAGCAACCCAAGAATCACCAAAATAGCTTCCCCAATAATTTGAGCTCCAAAACCCCATCCATGGTAAAAGGAAAATGGGAAGGCATTAGTGTATGAAACTTACACTAGATGATAAAGGAAGAAAAATGGGAAGGGTTGGTACTAAAATCACTTACCCAAAAGCAAGAGGATGAATTTATCTTCCTCCCCTTTGATGAACAGTAGCAGCGCATTACCTCCTCCTTTTCTCCTATTCCCTTTTCTTTCCACTGTTCCTCAATGTCCCTCTCTCGGGTTCCTTTCCCTTTCTCAGCCGTAAAACCCCCTTTCTTTCTCTCAATTCCATTCCTTTTAATTCACATTTGACCCTAGGCCCAATCAATTTGGGCCTTATTACTTACAACTCCCCTTTTTACTACCACTACTCCTAATACTTAAACACATCCTAACTAATATAAAACTCCAAATTAATTAATCTTCCTAATTAAATGTTGTGACCCTTAAATAACTTAATTAAATAAATAATCAAATGAATAATTAAATAAATAATTAAATTATTTTGGGGCGTTACAGGGTCTGTTCTTCCAACACGAATGAGTGAACCAGCGGACCTTGAGGGCATTAAGACTCCCTAAGGTATGTACCCACTCCTGACCACCTTTGACCTCTACCTCACAACTCAAGGCATAACCCAACAGATCTGTAGCTTGTCCCTTGTGAGTAATGACATGGTTGAGGAACCAGACATATAATACATGAAGAGAGCAGACAATCTTCTTTTTCCCCAACACCCGATGATGAGTAAAGGAGTAGTAAGTGTCTCATGAGGACAGGTGGTCTTGGGTTGATTGGATTATCCTTGCTTATGAAGGCTAAGAACACCCCAATGGCAGTCTCATCGATGAACTTCTCAACTTGTGGGAAAAGGACAATCCCGAAAATGGTTAGTGCCAGTAACTGCTTGAATGGACCCCATCTGTTAGCTTGATCATAGGACCTCATTAAGTCTTCAAAATAACTCAGTGGAAACCCCATTATACGGTTCTTCTTCTCTTTCCAAGCTCTAACTCCCCACTCCAACTTGCAATAGCAAAGAGAGTCTTTTATCTCGAATATTGATGCCCCAGCACTTATAGGTGTCGCCTCCGACCTAGGGAAACCCAAAATTTGCTCATACTCCTCTAAAGTTGGTGAGAGTTGGAAATCCTTGAAGATGAAACAATGGATATCCTGATCATAGAACTGATCGAGGGCTTTCACAAACATTTTCTTGAAGATCCAATTGTAGCAAACCAAGAATATTCCCATAAGCTTTTTCAAACAAACTACGCTCATCCTGGTCCCATTAGAGAGGCGCACTCACAAAAGCGCCACATCCGCCTTCTTTATTATCGAAATCTCGAATTTAGCATACCTCGCTCCTTGATCCCATGTTATCTCGTTTTTCACGCCTATGACAAGATTCCAAGTTACTCCAAGATCACCTAAGAAATAATTTAGATGCATGAAGAATGCTACATGAAGTCCTTTTTTTTTTTTTTTTTTTTTTAGAATTTTGCTTATGTAATGCATGATGTTATGATGCAAAGTGCGGATGATGAGGATGCTTTTTCATATTATTTACATAAAGAAAGATATTTACAAGTAGTGGTTTGAAAAATTTAGGGCAGTATACCCTATTGCCACCTCATATAGGTATTTATGAAAGAGAAGGAAAAAAATATATTCTTTTTGATTTTGTTGTTTTTTCGAAAATTGTTGAAGGAAAAGAACTAGATGTAATAATGCAACACACAATTTTGGAAACGCCTCAGACCTAAAAAGGGGTGAGACCTACGATCTAGGGCAATTTAAAGGGTAATCCTCCCATGTAGCTCTATTCACTCCCTCACAAGGCCACCAGAGCCACAGTCCCTTTCACAAAATTCCCCACAAATGCAAAAAGAACCACTAGGTGTGAGGCATCATGAAAGAGCACAACTCAAGTTGAAACTTTCGCAGTAGCCAAACGGACAAAGGTCCTGATGGGCTCTCACTACTCGAATCCACTCTCCTAAGTTTTTGCAGACCTGGGTTATGGTCCCACTCAAAACATGTAATCACAAGGTATAAGTGTAGTGTGTGTCAAGGGCATTTTCCCTAGCACTACCCCACCTGAAATGAAAACCAGAGCGATCCTGGACAATAATAGCAAGCAATAACATGTTGTCTACCCTAGGGTTTAATATCAACGCGCTAATCTAGGGTTTCAACAACAATCAAGTGCATTGCTTACCTCAAGAAAGGGAGCCAAGAAGAGGGGATCATGGGGATTGGAAGAATGCATGGGCATAAGCAATAAAAGAAAAGGAGTAGAAGAGGAGATAGGGAGCAAACATAGAAGAAGACAAATGCATATGCCTACAATCAATGAAAGAAAGGAAAAAGGAAAGAAGGCAAACAAAGTATTAGTCAAATCAACAATACATTAAACCACACATTTTAATTAGTTAGGCTTGACCCGCGTCTTTTTTAAAAAAAAGGTCCCCAGTGGAGTCGCCAGCTGTTGCACCCCGAAAATCCCGGTTTGGGTTTCTCAATGTACAACGTGGAAAATTTTTGAAGCCGCCACCAATATTTTAATTTTAAGACCAAAACATTGAAAAAAGGTCTTTTGAACAAGGCGGATGGTCTTTTGAAAACTAGAGATATAGGTTCGGGGGTCGATTACGTGTGAGGAAGGTACTAGCACCGCACACGCCCCTTTCTACCAAAAGGAACCTCTAACTAAATGTGTGGTTTTAACGTTTGATTTGAAAAATACCTAGATTTACCTATTTATTCCTTGTTTGAAGACGAATGGGAAAACTTAATGAAAATTTTTATTTTTGGCGCTTGACGAGAGTTGGCCTCTCGCTCCTACGTATCTCCTGGTGCGATGGAGAATTCAAAGCTACGTAGTTCTTGATTGTCATGAAAAGGTTTTTGTTTTTTATCTTTTTAGTGAGTTTTCGAAATAGGACGAGTATTCGGCGAATGATTAAACTAACAGAGGTTATGGGTAACCACCGCTAAGTACTCTTGAAAATGAGAGTCACTACCATCGGTCGATTTAACAAAGGTTACGATTGATCATTAGTAGCAACTCATTTTTATTTGTTCTTTTGAAAATGGTTTTTGAAAAAAGATTGATTGACACGAATGATCAAACTAACAGAGGTTATGGGTGATCACCGCTTTATTGTTCTTTTGGGAAAAGACATTGCCACCAATGGCTAGACGAACAAAGGTTCTGATTAGCCACTAGCAACAATGGGTTTGAAAATGATTCTTTTTGTTTGTTTTATGAAAATGATTTTTATTTGTTGCGCTTGACGAGAACGGGACTCGCTCCTACGTATCCCAAATGGGAATCAAAGCGACGTAGTTCTGATTTGAAGATGAAAATGTTTTTGAAAGGGTTTTGGAAAGGGGAAGAGCTTTCATAATGACCAAGCAAGCAAAGGCTTTGAGTGATCATTACTAATAACTCTTGATAGCGTTCATGATAATCAAACAAGCCAAGACTTTGGGTGATAGTCACTAATAACTTGCATTGATTAGGAAAGAGTTTGAAAGATTTTTGGGAAAAGGGTGGAGTTATTATCGATGATTGGTTACAAAATTCAAACACATTCAATAATCAAGTAATCACGAACATGTTGATCATCAACTAAGATTAAGCATCCAATATGTTATACCCCAATTTTGTCCGTCTTCTTTTTCTCGCTTTAGTCGTTTATTTTTAGTAAGGGCGTGTTTCGGAGTCACATGATTACAAGAATTATCAGTGTAGAGTCTCAGCTACCAATCCAAACCATCGTTTAAATTAGGCACACACGCGAATGATCGATCTTTTCGTGTGTTTTTCAATTTAATATCCGTATTCGAGTTTAGTCGTACGTGAACAGGTTCACCTAAAGCCATTTTTCTCAAAATATGGTTTAAGTTCAGGCTTAATAATGCGATTCCGAGTTAATTTTGGGGTTTTTTTTTAACGCACCCATTTCTTTTATTTTTGGTCTCGTTTTAGCGCAATTGTCTTGTCCGGCCCGTTCTCGTCTTTGTATTTGGTCGAACTCTTTTTTTATTGTTATATTTATTTTGTTTAAAAGCACTATAACAATTCAAAAATGTCAAGATTCTATTTATTTTAATTTACAATTTTTAAAGTGTTTAAGAGTCAAATAAGTCCAAAAAATGTCAAAAAATATTGTATTTAGTTTAATTTACAATTTAAAAGCACTTAATAGTCCAAAGAATCCAAAAATACAAAAAATAATAATACTAAAAAACACATAAAAATAGGATCCGAAAATACGCTTTAAAATAAAGAAATTAGGGTTTCACGATCTCCTAAAAAGTCTTTGAGTCATTTGTTGGGCCCGGGTTCCAACCTGAAAAATTATCCAAAACCCAGTCAAAACTCAATTAATGCCTTAACCCTAGTTTTTTAATATAAATAAGCAATCCACCCATAGTCAAAGGAGACAGATATCACAAAACCACCGAAAAAAAGGATTAGGGTCTCACATCGAAACCCTAATAACTGAGACACTAAAATTCGAAATTTCGAGAAGCAAAAGCCGAATCAATCGTAGCAGTTAGAGGTACCAATGAGCGATTCTGAGGAATAGCAGCAAGAATATCTAATCAAAGAGAACCTCGTGGTTTGAAACCCAGTCGGTTCATTAATCATCCCATCTTATTTTATCACCGTGGCTACTAGTTGAGTTGTGAGCAGGTTAAAATTCTTAGTTACGAGCACGCCTGGTTTCTGAATTTAATCATGTTATATCAACCTTGTTAATAAAAATGTGGTCTTAATCCAAAGAAACAGGAACAAAACTCACGTGAATCAGATCTATAATAGAAAACATCCAAGGGCAGTAAAATTAAGATCAAATAGGGGTTAAGATTATATATATATATATATAAGATAAAAAATAAAGTAAGTTGCTGGGATGGCTTGAGGGAATCAAGGTGAAAGTCACATAAAGAAGAGTGGAATTAGGAACCAACTTGATTAAATAGAAGTGCAGCTTCATGGAATTTTATTTGGGTTTGTAAAGTTGTTTAAAAACTAGAAAAGAAGCATCAAGGATAAAAGTAGGAATAAAAAGGCATCAGGTTAGAGAGAGATATAAGGATGAAGTATAGCAAAAAATGAAAAATACAAGAAAAAAAAAAGAAAGAAGAACAGGGGAGAGAGGGGCGAAACTCACCGTGTTCTCGCCGGCGGGATCCCCGTCGCCGGCGCCACCTCCATCACCACCCAAAACTGAGACCAATCATTTTCCTTCTCTCACTACCTCGCTCTCTCCCAGTAAACCGGCGAGCTTCTCGCCCTTAACCGCGCCTCCACCGTGAAAGGAGGCGGAAATTTCGCCAAGGATTTATTTCCCCTCTCTGCGCGCCCGCTGATTTAGGAGGAGGGTAAGGGGGAATCGGTTTTTAGGTTTTCAGCTTCTGGATGTTAGGCTTATATTAATGCCTTCTTATTTTTTTATTGTTTTAAATATTCAGATTGCTATGCACACCCCACTGATTCACGCTCATACCTCCCCCCACTTAAGCCCAGTTTCGCATACTGGGCTCTCCTATGCGAACTGGGCTTCCTTTTTACACCTCCTATTAATTATACAACCCCCTGCGACTAATAAAACCTCAATTTACAATTTCCACTCCCCTTTTTCCATCTTAATTCTTTTCCAATTCAAATATAAATACTTTTTCTCTCGAAATTAAATAACGGCTAAGTCGGTTGTACAACCGGTTAGTCATTATTTTAGGGCCAATGAGTATGATACTCAAGAACCCTACAAACTTAATAAATACGAATGAATTATTTTTCTCTAAAAATAAATCGCTAAGTCGGTTGTACAACCTGGGTTAGTCATTATTTTAGGCCAATGAGTCAGCATACTGAAGAACCCTGCAAACTTAATAAAATACAAATAAACCATTTTTTCTAAAAATAGGGGACTAAGCCGGTTGTACAACCGGGTTAGTCAGCGTTCTAGAACTAATGAGCTGTACAGTTCAGGAGTTCTAGAATACCTATTCTAAAATCAACCCATCTCACAACTCCTTTCAAAAATTCAAAAATCATTTTCAAAAAGTAGGGGACTAAGTCGGTTGTACAATCGGGTTAGTCGTCATTCTAGGAATCGATGAGTATGCATGCAGTTCAAGGAATCCTAGGACCCCTACATTAAAAAACACCAACCCATAAAACTCTTTCAGGAAGAACTACGTAGCTTTGATTCCTCCATTGCATCTGGAGGTACGTAGGAGCAAGACTCAACTCTTGTTAAGCACTAAAAAACAAAAATCTAAATAAGTCATTTTCTCTACAAATAAAAGGGTAATAATTAGATAAATCTCAAAATAATTAGACAATGGATGTTGTGGGGTGCTAATACCTTCCCCACACATAACGACTCCCGAACCCTAACAATGTCTTGTCCTAAAACTTAAAGGGATTTTCCGAATTTGCCCTTAAACTAAAATTTGGTGGCGGCTTCCTAAAGAACCTTTCGAAGAATCCGTTCCCGGATTTTTCGGTCGCTACAGCTGACGACTTCACTGGGGACTTATTTATTTTTAGAGAGTCAAAACCTAGTCTAATTAATTTAGGATTAACTCAATATTTACCCTTTGATTTATTTATTTGCTTTTGCATAATTATGTTATTTATCTGTGTAAACCCTAGGGTAGAAGACAATATTTGTATATATGTTTGTTTGTCTGTTTGTAGCTTTTGGGTTGTTTTTCAATTGCTCCTACACACACTTCACTTCTACACTTCACACACGTGAGAAAAGTCCTCTACCCGGACTCGAGCATGAACCTAAGTTAGAACGAGATTGCGTAGTGATGGCCTGCGGGACGTACGTCTCGTTGGGTGGTTACGAAAATCTCACCTAGAGTTTGATCCCTTTTGAGGATGTTATCCCTTCTAATAGCTTGCCTATTGTTGGGGTCAGTGTTTTTGACTGGAGTCCTTGGCTCTAGGGACCATGTGTAGGATTCTTTAGAACTATCCCTGTGAGGTACACTATAAAAGAAACCTTAGACCCACTCTGTAAGATACATTTCTAGGGTCACAAAGGAGCTTTATACCCTCGCATTCAAACAAATATTTATGCATACCGTCTTCTATCAAAAAATAAATATCAAAAAACCAAAAATCATTTTTTTGCTACTTTTTCAGAAAATATACCACATGCATACAACAAATAAACATCTATGTTGCATGCACTTTTATGACCACAAAAGAATTTAAATCTTTACCTTGGAGAGAAGCTGTACGCACAAAGTCAAAATTAAATTTTGTACTTTACTCTCCAATGAAAAGTTTATAATTCCCGACATGACGAATAAAATCATATGTTATCATTTCATACACACACATCACATTCGCATTTCACATTCGTTCATTCGCATTCTCATTTCATGCGCATTCATTCATTTGCATACTTACATCATGCATTATAAAAACGAAAAACATAATTTTGAGAGAAAGATTGTGATGAGAGGTGGGACATTATTGTGAGATAAATAATTCTTTTTGAAAAAGTTTAGCCATACTTCGTTGCAAGCTCAAGATGTTTCAAGTCACTCCGTTTTTCAAATTTTTAGCTTGCTCACATTTTTTACCAAACGTTGCATCTATTCCATCCCATGATAAATGACCGAAATGCCCATAAAAAAAATAAAAATTTCTATCATGTTTTAAATGTTAACTCTCTGCGAAGCATTTGTGTAGTGACTTGGGTAACATGTGTGTTTATTTTTGTCTGAGTCAGTTAGCGTCCCTACCTTACCATCATCCCCTGTCAAAGCCTAATCCCACCCCGACCACCCATAAGGTACATACTCCCCACATCAGTACATAGTTGACGTTTCTGGTTGGTTCCTCTAGTGAAATAATACTTTAGGCCCTCCATACTGGGGCAAATGTGTGATCTCTAAAAAACCTTGTCAACGTTGTATTCCCTTGGTGCAAGTCCTTTAAAAAAAAAAGAATAAATTCAAAAAGGCCCGTTAGGTCGAAAACTCGTAAGAGCGGCCTAAGCAAAAATTAGGGCATATAAAAAAAGGAGAAATAAAGAAGAAGAGCAAATATATAAAAGTAAATAAATTATTGTCCTTAAGTTAATTTTTGAGAAAACGAGCAATCATGATTTGAAATGAAGTTTGACCATCTTCCCATACCCTCGGAAAAAAACCCCATGCTACCCACCTTAAGCCAAAATCTAAAAACCTTTCAATCACCCTAGACAATGATCAATTCCACATCAAAAGCTCGAAAGAAAGAAAAAGAAAAATCAAAATCAAAAAAGAAAGTGAAATAAAAAAGAGGATCGAAAAACCACGAAAAAGCAAAAGTGGTACAATTATGAGCTGATACTTCTTGCCATTAAATGCATAAGAGATCCTTGTCTGAAACAAACCCCAAACACTTCCCTTGTCCTCAATATCCTATCCTTCATAAACCCTTGGTCAAGTCACATCCCTAAACAAGTCCATCCTACCGTGAGACACATCAATTACGGTCTCAATAGACCCTCAAACACTCCTTTGAGCCTGACAACCATTTCCTTCATAAATCATCACCCATTAGCCAAGTTACATCACCAAATCATTTGTCCCATCAATCATCAAACACTTCATTGAGCCTAATAACCCCTTCTTTCACAAACCATTAGCCAAATCATACCGCTCAAAAAAAAAAATCATCCGTCCCATCAATCCCCAAACACTACCTTGAGCCCAATTATCATTTCCCTCATAAATCACTAAACCATCGGCCACATTCCGATCAATGACCGATTGCTTTTGTTTCTCAAAGTTTTAATCTTAGGACAAATAAGTTTATTTATTCACAATATGTTTGCTCAAAAAATATATCTCAAAAAAAAAAAAACTCAAAGGAAAAGAAAAATCAAAAGGCTTGCACCACAAGATTCATTCAAGTTACAGTTATACTAAGACAAGGTCTAGTGATCACCAAGTGTAGTTTTCATCATAGCAAACTCAAGACTATTGTAGTTTGAGAGTCATTTTAAAGGTAACCAAAAGTTTATACTAGGATCGTCACCTATATCCTATAGCGGGGCATCCCTTTCACCACCTATTCCATTTGAACTTGGGGAAATTTGTACAGTGTCATACCACACCCAGCCCATTGCCATACCTGCATACAAACTCCAAAACCCATTACCCTAACTCCGACTTTCCACAACCTCACCAAAACAACTGTCTGAATTCCCGTTATCAAGTGGGGCAACCCTATCACCCTTCACTCCACCTACAAATGGGGACATTCACCATACACCCATCTCATCCCCTTGTTATATCCACATCAACAAAGCCATACCGGGGCAATTTCTCAACTCATTACCCTATATGTTGCTACTCTAGTCGGGGCAATTCTGTCCTTACCATAAATGGGGCAACACCAAACTCCGTGTGTTGAGATGAAGCCCATTGCTTTCCACCTTTCACTCCAAAGTCAGGGCATTCCTAGCTCATCATTTCCTCTGTCCCCTAGTTATTGTCATCACTAGACAGGGGCAAGTTATTCACTCACCATCATCAAGTCTAAATTGGGGCAGCCCCGCATTTCTTGGCTTGGGAAAGCCCACCTTTCATGACTTTACCCAAAACTTGTCATTCACCCCTTCATGTGCCACAAATGTCCACACCCTATATTCGCACTACTATACATCTTCACAAAACAATGCTTTAGAGAGAGAAAACACAAGTTGATCATATGATGTTGGAAATCCACTTATTTAGTTGTGTGGGCCAAAACTTCGGTCATCATGGGGCATCAAAATGGAAGAGAAAAATGAACGAGCTTGCAAATACTTTTTCACATCAGTGTCTGTAAATAACAACATTGAGATTGCTGAAGTATTGAATCAAAACTATTCTTTTCAAAGAATGATCAATATTCACCTCTACTTCTCGCATCTAAAGTTTCACATCTCATCATTACCAAAAATGTTTCTATACCCCAATCACTCATATCATATCATATCATATCATATCATATCATATCATATCATATCATATCATATCATATCATATCATATCATATCATATCATATCATATCATATCATCACCTCATGCACCATAGCATTTGCACCCGAGCATTTCATTTGCACATTTGGCATTCATCATTTTTCAATAAAAAAAAAAACAAAACAAAAACAAAAAACAAAAAACAAAAAAGCGAAAAGCAATAAGCAAAAGAGAAAAGGAAAAAGTCATTCCACATCCTACCGATACCAATCATTGCTTGCACCATTAATTGCTTCATCAAACGTAGATTGGTTTTCCTTTCTCGGTAGATGCATTTGTTAGGTGTGCCCTGATAAGCACAATCGGTGTTAGTCCCTATTTTGTTCCTCTAATGTCGGTAACTTTAAGCGTTGATCTCATATCGTATCACGAGATCACCAAGTTGATCCTCGGACCGAGTGGTCCTTCCCGAGCACTACGCTCCTTCGATTGCCCTAAGTGGCCCAGTCGCAACGTCGAGTCGAGCCCGACGGACCCGCGCGACCCCGAGTGGTCCTTCCCGGACTAGTTGTGTCACCTAAGACCTAGTGGGCGTCCTTCATGGTCAACATATCGCTTCTAGACCGATCTTGACCCATCATGGTCGCCGAATATAAAAAGGCCCCTCGCATCGTTTAACTAGTACCGTAGCTAGTTGCGCTCCTTCGCACTACGATGGTCCTTCAATTAAGGCTTAGGCGGCCTTCCGGACCTCGAGTGGTCCTTCAGAGCCTTAGTGCTCCTTCTCCGGACCACGAGTGGTCCTTCGAGAGACTTAGTGCTCCTTCAGTCCTTGTCGACCCTTCATTCAACTCTCGCTAATACGCCAAGTATTAACCACTCCCTCTTATCTCTCAAACCTTTCACTCCCCCCTTAAACGGACAAAATTAGCGTCTATCTTATCTTTATTCCTATTTCTACTACGAAAGTTCGAGAGCTCCGCACTTTCTAGTAAAATATTAATAAAGAGGGGCAGCTGTTATACCCCAATTTTGTCCGTCTTCTTTTTCTCGCTTTAGTCGTTTATTTTTAGTAAGGGCGTGTTTCGGAGTCGCATGATTACAAGAATTATCAGTGTAGAGTCTCGGTTACCAATCCAAACCATCGTTTAAATTAGGCACGCACGCGAATGATCGATCTTTTCGTGTGTTTTTCAATTTAATATCCGTATTCGAGTTTAGTCGTACGTGAACAGGTTCACCTAAAGCCATTTTTCTCAAAATATGGTTTAAGTTCAGGCTTAATAATGCGATTCCGAGTTAATTTTGGGGTTTTTTTTTAACGCGCCCATTTCTTTTATTTTTGGTCTCGTTTTAGCGCAGTTGTCTTGTCCGGCCCGTTCTCGTCTTTGTATTTGGTCGAACTCTTTTTTTATTGTTATATTTATTTTGTTTAAAAGCACTATAACAATTCAAAAATGTCAAGATTCTATTTATTTTAATTTACAATTTTTAAAGTGTTTAAGAGTCAAATAAGTCCAAAAAATGTCAAAAAATATTGTATTTAGTTTAAATAGAAGTGTGGAATTAGGGAATAGAAGTGCAATTAAATCAAGACAATTTTATAGAAGAGTGGAATTAGGAACCAACTTGATCAAATAGGGGTTAAGATTATATATATATATATATATATATAAGATAAAAAATAAAGTAAGTTGCTGGGATGGCTTGAGGGAATCAAGGTGAAAGTCACATAAAGAAGAGTGGAATTAGGAACCAACTTGATTAAATAGAAGTGCAGCTTCATGGAATTTTATTTGGGTTTGTAAAGTTGTTTAAAAACTAGAAAAGAAGCATCAAGGATAAAAGTAGGAATAAAAAGGCATCAGGTTAGAGAGAGATATAAGGATGAAGTATAGCAAAAAATGAAAAATACAAGAAAAAAAAACAGAAAGAAGAACAGGGGAGAGAGGGGCGAAACTCACCGTGTTCTCGCCAGGCGGATCCGTCGCGCCACGCCACCTCCATCACCACCCAAAACGAGACCAATCATCTTCCTTCTCTCACTACCTCGCTCTCCCCGATGAAACCGGCGAGCTTCTCGCCCTTAACCGCGCCTCCACCGTGAAAGGAGGCGGAAATTTCGCCAAGGATTTATTTCCCCTCTCTGCGGCGCCGCTGGACGAGGAGGGTAAGGGGGAATCGGTTTTTAGGTTTTCAGCTTCTGGATGTTAGGCTTATATTAATGCCTTCTTATTTTTTTATTGTTTTAAATATTCAGATTGCTATGCACACCCCACTGATTCACGCTCATACCTCCCCCCACTTAAGCCCAGTTTCGCATACAGGGCTCTCCTATGCGAACTGGGCTTCCTTTTTACACCTCCTATTAATTATACAACCCCCTGCGACTAATAAAACCTCAATTTACAATTTCCACTCCCCTTTTTCCATCTTAATTCTTTTCCAATTCAAATATAAATACTTTTTCTCTCGAAATTAAATAAACGGCTAAGTCGGTTGTACAACCGGGTTAGTCATTATTTTAGGGCCAATGAGCTGTACAGTTCAGTAACCCTACAAACTTAATAAATACGAATGAATTATTTTTCTCTAAAAATAAACGGCTAAGTCGGTTGTACAACCGGGTTAGTCATTATTTTAGGGCCAATGAGCTGTACAGTTCAGTAACCCTACAAACTTAATAAATACGAATGAATTATTTTTCTCTAAAAATAAATCGCTAAGTCGGTTGTACAACCGGTTAGTCATTATTTTAGGGCCAATGAGTCATGCATGATTCAAGAACCTCCGCAAACTTAATAAAATACAAATAAACCATTTTTTCTAAAAATAGGGGACTAAGCCGGTTGTACAACCGGGTTAGTCAGCGTTCTAGAACTAATGAGTCAGATGCTGATTCGGGAGTTCTAGAATACCTATTCTAAAATCAACCCATCTCACAACTCCTTTCAAAAATTCAAAAATCATTTTCAAAAAGTAGGGGACTAAGTCGGTTGTACAATCGGGTTAGTCGTTCTAGGAATCGATGGTATGCATAGCCAAGGAATCCTAGGACCCCTACATTAAAAAACACCAACCCATAAAACTCTTTCAGGAAGAACTACGTAGCTTTGATTCCTCCATTGCATCTGGAGGTATGTAGGAGCAGGACTCAACTTTTGTCAAGCACTAAAAAACAAAAATCTAAATAAGTCATTTTCTCTACAAATAAAAGGGTAATAATTAGATAAATCTCAAAATAATTAGACAATGGATGTTGTGGGGTGCTAATACCTTCCCCACACATAACGACTCCCGAACCCTAACAATGTCTTGTCCTAAAACTTAAAGGGATTTTCCGAATTTGCCCTTAAACTAAAATTTGGTGGCGGCTTCCTAAAGAACCTTTCGAAGAATCCGTTCCCGGATTTTTCGGTCGCTACACAATATAATCAAGAGATTTAATTGTCAAAGATGCAAGATAAAGTTCTCAAAATTATTGTGCGTGTGTGAGGAGGAGTGCATTTACCCTAATGACTCTATGCTACAACAAGCAAGTAGGCTTACGTCTTCATTAGGAGGTCATACACATGGAGGGAAGGACACACAATTAAATCAAGACAATTTAAGTAGCATCAAAACAGGTAAACAACTGATCATTGGCATATAATGATCTTAATTAAATTAATGACATGTGAGCAACGATTTCTCAATAATATGAACAAAAGGAATTGCATCAAGGCTAAGGTAAGTCTATCCTTTGCCATATCTCACGAACCCTAAACCCTAAACATACGATCTCCTTTGTTATTAACTAAGAAATTAAAAGGGGAAGGCTGAATCACATAGAGCAATCCTCTCACTTTGAGAAAAGTGCACTAGACACTAGTGAGAGTAAACTTGCCTATCATCAACAACTAACAATAAGATTTAACACAAAAATGAAATACTAGCAACATCAAGCAAAGAACAACGATACAATCAACTTGAAAATATATTAATCATTAATAGGCGAACCAAAGGAAACATAGGTCTACATTTTATAAAAAAAACAAGCTGTAATCACAAACATGGGGGTGTTATAATCAGGTGTTAAAAAACATAACATAAAAAAAAATAAGGCCCATACGGGCTGTAAACCAACGAACCACAAAAAAAGGGAAACCTACACTAAAACTATCCCTTCCCTGCGACGTTCTACTTCAGCTTGCAGAGGGAGAAAAATAGATCGAGAGAGAGGAGGAGATCGAGAGGGAGAGGGAGAGAGAGAGAGCACCGCGCGAGAGAGAGAGAGTACCGTGCGAGAGAGCGGACCAGAGAAGAGAGAACGACGCCGGCAACGCCTCGGTGGTCCGAGCGCGGATTATCGGTGGTGTGGTTCATTTGGAGATGGTGACGGTGACGAGACGCAGCGGCGGTGGTGTGGTGGTTGTCGTGTTGAAGATGGAGGAGAGCTTGTGTTGCTGTGTTCTGTTTTGTGTTTATGTTGCTGTGTTCTGTTTTGTGTTTGTTTTTTTGTTCTCAGTATCCCCTCCTCTTCCTCTTTTGCTCTGTGTGTGTGTGTGTGATTTTTCCTCTCTGTGTGTGTGTCTTTGGTTTGAGTTTTTCTTTTCTCGGTGTGTGTGTTTCTCAGTGTATGTGTTTGTATGACACAGTGTTTTCGTTCCCCCCTGCATCAGTGCTTGAAGCTCAATTTATAGTGCTCTTATTGTGGTGTAGGTGTGGTATTGAGCAGGAAATCAAAACTCTTGGGAGACCACTACTGAGGCAGCAGTAAGGGTTAAGGTGTATCTGCCCAAGGCTGCAATGTCTTTGCTGGAAATGAGTACCAAACAAGGGGACATGAAGAAGGAAGTTTGAGCTAGTAGCTCAAAAATACCCATGGGCGGCAACAACAACATCCTTGGCTGCTCATTACGTATTTTTGTTTGACTTCCTTTGTTTATTTGATGTATAATTATTTGATTCTTTTTTTTTTTGTAACAAAGGGGACAGATTTAAATAAATATATTACATTTGATTACTTGGTGATGTCTCCTATTTTGGTAACTACTAACAACAACTAAATACCACTAACATAAATAGCGAAACCATTACGCGTAAATGACGAGACGCGAGCGCGCGCACACAAGAATCGAAATACGCGCACAGATAGAAATAATACGCGCAACAACGAGACTAGGTATGAGCATACGATTCGAAATGAATACGCGCGCACGGTGAGAATAAGAAATGCTAAATTGATGACGAACACATTTGTGCAGCCGAGACCTACAAAACGAGCCACATATTTTGGGGTTTTCTAAAAACGAGAAAAATGCTTATTAACATTGAGTATTTACAAAGACACAATTTTATTTGATTTCAAACTAGTCGGACAAAATTGGGGTATGACACCAATAATGCTTTGACTCTATCAATTTCTGCTATATCTGTTCCTGTAAGCACCAAGTCATCAACGTACACAATAATAGCAGTGAAACCGTTAGAGCGTGATTTTATAAATAAGGAATAATCATCCTTTGATTGAGAGTATCCTGTGGTGAGGAGAGTATCTGTTAACTTTGCATTCCATCATCTCGCTAGCTTGCTTTAGTCCATAAAGGGACTTTTGCAGCTTACAGACATAATTACCATCAGGAATTTCAAGACCTTGTGGGGGTCTCATATACTTCTTCTACCAAATCTCCATGAAGGAAAGTGGTATTAACATCCAACTGACATAGGTGCCATCCCTTAGTAGCTGCAATGGCAAGTAAGAGCCTAACAGTGGTCATTTTCACTATCGGGCTAAAAGTCTCTGTGTAGTCTATACCAGCAGTTTGTGTGAATCCCATTGCCACTAATCTGGCTTTGTGTCTTTCCACGCATCCATCAAAGATGCGCTTTCAATTTGAAAATCCATTTGCAACCTACAACTAGGGGAACTATTTTCCAAGTGTTAGTTTTCATTAAGGCAGAAAGTTCATTTTGTATGGCTTTCTTCCAATTATCATCACATATAGCCTCTTCATAACATGTGGGCTCAACATGGGCAGAAACATTCAAAGTGAAGTGTTTGTGTGTGGGTGACAATTTGTGGTAGGATATGTAGTTAGATATAGGGTACTTACTCTTGTCAGATGATGGTGTTGAGACAGTTGAGTTGGATTCATGGATTGATCAGTTGGTTAGGAGGCTGTGATGGTATTCTTCTAAATAACTTGGAGATTTTTAGTTCTGGTAGATCTTCTAAGTTCGAAGATCATTAGCAACATGAAGATCATTTATTTGGGTTTCCCCCTGTGTTTTCTAAATCATTTGGTAAGACAGTGTTGTTGGGTTCAATGTTAGGAGGAGGGTTGCCAGGGGCGCCATTCTCTTCAAATATGGTTCCTGAGTCATCATCACGCTCTATGTCAGGAGCATGACTGCCAGGGGCGCCATTTTCTCCAATTATGGCACCTGAGTCACCATTAGGTTCAAGAATATGATTGGCAGTGGCACCATTTTCTTCAATGGTGGCGCCAGCATCATCATTAGGCTCATTTGCCTCAACACTGTCAATAGGGTGGTCTGTGTGTGTTGGTGTAACCTGATTCACTTCATACAAAACATCAAAGTTAGGAGTAGAAGTATTAAGGGGTGTTTCATGAGATGTGGTTTTATAAGGAAAAATATTTTCAAAGAACTCCACATCTCTTGAAATAAATACTTCTCTGGTTTTACGATCAAACAACACATGACCTTTAACACCAGTTTTGAATCCTAGATAAATACATTTTCTAGAACGTGAGTCTAATTTCTTTCTATTAGCCTTCAATGTAGATGCAAAACAAAGAGAACCAAACACTTTCAAAGGATGTAAGTCAGGCAATACATTGTGCAAACATTCAAAAGGTGATTTTTGTGAAAGAAATCTTGTGGGCAACCTGTTAATTATGTGAACAGCATGGTTTATGGCATGGCCCCAAAAGTGTCTAGGTAAATTTGCTTGAAAAAGGTAGAGCCCTAGTGATATTAAGGATGTGTTGGTGCTTTCTCTTGAGGAGTACCAACACAGGAAGTTTGATGTAAAATTCCCTTTTCAGCATAAAAACCTTTTAAAGACTATAAAAGAGAGAAGGAAGCTAAACTAATCACCATTTGATGAGAGAGAAAGAACTACAACAGTAAAGATTAAGAATGAAATAAAATGTGGAATAATGGTGAGATGTAGAGGTGATGTGGCATAGTCATAGAGCTGATGTGGCAGAGTCAACTAGCTTTGACCCTTTATCTTTAACAGTCTCCATTTTTGAAGTTTTGGAGTTTCATAGCTTACAAGTAGCGCTTATCTGATATAAACTATCTGCTATAACCTAGCGGATTTGCTTTGTCAAACAGAGTCTTCGTCTCTTTTCATCAATCCTTAGTCAATCTATTAAGCAAAATTGACTTGAAGTATATATTAGTAATATCTTAATGTGGTATTTATTTTTTAGCAAATCAATGTATCATCCAAAGCAACTGTGGAGACTATATATATTTTGATTCCTATCAAAAATAGTTTCAAATTACCTTGTTTATAGACAATTTATTAATAATTTTGTAACAAAAATTGCAAGAATGCACGGTGATATTTATAAGGTTACAAGGGTACTAATTTCTTGGTTTTCCCGGGGCGCCTAAAATATAAACACCGACTCTGATTTACTTTTACCTTATAGTATAGGTAACATCAAGTTAGTCATAGAACAACTATATGTGTCATTAATTTAAAGAAATTTGGTGATGTATTCATAATTTTTAAATGCTGACAATATTTTCTTTAACATTCTTCTATTAATAGCTATATATGGGTGTTTATAGGCTTAGGCAAACCCGATCAATCGAACAATCCAATCCAAAGCATTTCATTCAATTTTTTATGTAGGTTGGGTTGAACTTGAACCAACCCACTCAAACCTAAATTAAACGGTTCAGGTAACAAGTTTATGTGGACTATTAAAGCCTTCCAAGCTGAGTTATTTGACGAAATTTAAGCTATTGAAATAACTAATCACTGTGGTTGGACGAACCTTTGGCTTGAGTGTGACTCCAATATGATAATGTAATCCTTCGCTAATTCATCTTTGGTCGCTTGGCATTTATTTTCTCGTTGGAACAATTGTTTAATTAGTGTTAGAAATATGAACTTCATCGTGTATCCCATATTTTTAGGAAAGAGAACACTTGTGCGGAGTGTGGATATGTTAGCCCCCATAGTACCACAATAAACAATATTAAGGGATGAGACTTTATGCCCATCTTCATTGGGGAAGAATTTTTGTAACAGAGTTGGCCTTCTGAACATGGTTTTGGTGTATGTCAAGTCATGGTTCCTATGTATCTCTCTTTTCCCTTTATAATAAACGATGTGGAGTATTTTTTTTCCTTGCGGATGATTTTTCTAAAAATATACTTCAATTTATTGCAATCCTAAAATATATGGCCCATCATGGTTCTTAAGGAGAGTTTGCATCAGAAAGTTTAAATGAGTCTCTTTCTTTTCATTTTAAAAAAAACCATATATGACATTTATCTTACACTGCCAAGGTCAGTTTTCCTTGCTGATGACTTTTCCCTAAGGAGAGTTTGCATCAGAAGTTTTAATGAGATAAATCAGTTTCATTATTAAGAAACTAAGTAACAAATTTATGATTTCAAACTCATGACCTCGCAAGCCCAACCCAATGACTGAAAAGTTTTATTTTTTATATGCTTATTATCACAAAATCGCGACTAAACACTACTTACTTAAAAATTAAGATTTCTTTGTATTTTCAGCTTTGTTCTAACTACTACTGGAACTTTTGTTAAATTTTGAATGACCTTATTTTTGCAATTTATTATTATTTTTTTTTGCAGGATGACATGTGAAACCCACCCTGAACTAACTCGTTCATCATTGGGTTAAATTGGTTCAGAGGTGACTAAAAACTATAGTTTTCCACCCAACTCAAATTGAGAAAATACGATTGGTTTGCGGCATTAGATTTGGTCAAAACCGATCTAACCATGTGAGAATATCAATTGTTATGAATCATCCATTCTAATTGTTTTGTTTGAGTTGTCCTTCCTTTTTAAGCACTTTTGTTATTGTAACTATTCTAAAGGAAAAGAGCTAAAACTAATGTGAATGGAAGGTAAAGTGACAAAATAAAACTAGCTACTCAAAATTAAAATACTTTTTCATTTGATTTAAATTTTTTAATATCAACTATTTTATAATTTAAGTAAATAGTAAGTTATTTTTATTTAAGTTTGATAATATCATTGTTGGAATAAAGTTTATTTTCATGAAATAGAAGAAAATTTATGCTTTTAAAACATCACAAAGTTTCATTCTTTGACACATTCGTAGTGAAATAGAAACCAACACTAGTAAATAACTCAGTGCATATGACCAATTACAACGTTTTAACCGGGACAACAAAAATTGAAATTTTGTATTATAAAAATGCGGCAATGAAACACATGTAATAAATAAAAACTTGATTTCCTCATGTTCTATCTTTGATAAGTTGTCCTACAATGACTACAATTGATCTTAAGAGAAGATGTCTTATTTCACATGTTTACAATGATCGAATATTTTTTTGTTCTTTTTCAATAAATGAACTGCATCGACATTCTTCATCTTTGGGGTGCGCATCAATGCCTTTGCCATATTGATATGACATTTTTCACCCATTTTTTCAAGCTTTTCACAACAATGTCTAGTCATGTTCTTGTCATGGATTAGACTGTTATATACTTCTTCTCCACATTTAGTGCCTATCTCGGCGGTGCACTTAGATAAAAAAATTTGGCTCTCGGGTTTTGTAAGGAGATCACACTTCTGGAAAATCTTATCGCTCTTGGTTATAAATGAAATCCAGTCTACATTTTTATACTTTGGATTGTTTTCAAGAATAGATATTGTATGTTTGATGTTACAAGAATAACCGGCATGAAAAACCTTATAACAACAACTTGTTGAAATTGTAGACTTATTATGACCAAATATTTCCTGAAACACTTGTTTTCCACAATGTTCTCCGATATGCTTTGCACATTGTTTTAACTCCTCTTTCTCGTGGCGAAAACCACAAATAATATTGTAGTAAAAAGAAAACAACCAAAATGATATAAGTACCAAGTCTTTCCATGAGATTTTAGAGAGATGTATTGTCTTATATATTTATGTTAACTCGATTGATTAAAAAGAACATAGAGTCATTAATTTGTTTAAATAGTGAGCTAAGATGAACTCATATTGTTGGGATTTTCATAGCTCTAGAACATTAATTATACTTTTAATAATGTATACCATAATTTTAAAAAATATATGTTGCAATTTGAATCAGTTTCATTGAGTGGTTTGAAAGTTAGATTTCTATTGATGTGGAATTAGCTTTGAAAAGAAACATATTACTCATATAATATTTCACAAATATATAACTAACTAAATTATTTAATGTGTTAATGGGGTATAATAACGTAAGCAAGAGTAGTTACATAAAGAATCTCATATATAATCCAATTGTCAAATTAAACTTATCAAAAAACTTTAAGACCTCTTTATCATTCCATTTTTTTGACATTGGCCCTATGTTAGATACAACATATAATAGTTTTACGGGTTAAAGATGTAATCACTCTTGTCTTTATAAAAGTTGTATTCAACTTTAGTCACTATATATAATTAAAAAAACGCGCGTCTTTTTAGCCTAAAATATAGACTAAAAACACTCAATTTTTCTATTTTATAAATACTAAATATTATTAATGTTCAAAAATCAACAAATGTGATTTTATATATATATATACAAGAAAGTATTTTACCCTAAATTTATTAGTAAATGACAACTTGCTATTAGTTGAATTATTATTTTAATATTAAATGAACATTTATACTGAGGAAATAAAATACACCAGAAATAAGAAAGCTAGTTTATTTTAATAACAAATAACAATAAATATAACCTGACAATAATATATACTTTTAATTCAGTATTCACCAACATTGGTTCATTTTAAAACTAATTGTTTATTTTTTTTGTGTATTACAAAGTAACAAAAACAAAAAAAAAAAGGAATAAGAAAAACAAAAGGAAAAGTGGCTAGGCTAGCTAAGCTTGTCCATAAGAATGAGGGACTCTATTCCCGGAGGAGTGTGATCCCAGTCGGTGTCACGCAACGAGTGAGAACCTCTTTTGCCAAAAAGTCAGCACATTTGTTTTGCTCCCGTAAAATGTGCACAATAGTGACATTGTCATCTCTCTGCAAAGCATCCAAGATCTGAAGGATAACCGAGGCATGCAGGTGGAAGTCATATTTGCTTGGGTTGTTGATAATGTTGACAACTTCCAAGCAATCACTCTCACTAGTAAAGTGCAAGAATCCTTTAGAATGAGCGAGTGCAATTCCCACTTTGATAGCAAGCAACTCAGCCAACAAGTCATCCCCACTTGGTCTGAAGTAGGCGAAACCAACAATCCAATATTCTCCCTCATGATTACAAATGAGCCCAACTATACCCAAATGAGAGGGATGCTCCAAAAAATTGGCACCACATTGACTTTAATATAACCATTAGATTGCGGGAACCATCAGGCTAAGCGCCTCTCTGAAATAGTAACAACACGCCATCTAGAGAAGCAGTCAATAAACTCATCATGAGAAACAAAAACTTTCTTTACCACTTCATGAATACACCAATGTTGCTGCTAAAAAATCATATTATTACGCTAAGACCGAGCATGCCAAAGCCAACAAGACAAAATTTGAAGCATAATCATTCTCAGCCATAGTAAAAATCTAGGTTCTAATATCAGAGTGAGAGAAAAAATCATGAGCGACACCCATATCTAGACGAAGTCAGCGCTCTTTAGAGTGGGGGAAATTACGGAGGCTGCGGAAAATACCTTCCACGGGAGAGGAGCAACAAGTGCAGCTACCGTGTTGCAAGGATGCCGACATGCATTTGTAGGGAGGGCATTGTGAATGCTAAGCCAAAAAAAAGTGTTGCAATTTAGATGAAATCTTTAGGCGCCAAATCTAGCTCATGTTACAATTATCATCCCAATTTCTCTGTTGTTCAAGGAGCCAAAAATAGCCACTAAAGCAGGTGTATTCCCCATGCTTAACACTATTCCAAGACCACATATCGATAAGTCGATATCCTTTAAGCCAAGCTTTGTGTTGCTAATATTAACAAAATGAACATGGTGGCAAAGAGGGCCAAGTTGAGTCTAGTCAATGTGCCAAATAGATGTATTACCCACATCTACTCGAAACTTGAAACCTTCTGCAAAGGTAGCAACCAACTTCTGAATAAGTAATGCACAAATTTGACTTTTGTTTAGCCAACCAGATGGATTCATGGCCCAAATAGACAACGAAAGCGGAAGATATCTCGTGGATCAATTACAATCAAAGCGGAGATTGTGGTAGTTGAGTAGAATTGAGCATTTTGAAGAAGCCCCACATTGCTTAGTTTTGTGAAGGAAGAGGGAGACCAGAGTTATTTATATGGGCTCAAGTTCTCATTTACAAAATGAACCGGTCAAAAACACAATAGGTTTGTATTTGTCTGTTTCCCCCTCTTATACTCTTGTTTAAGAGTGTTGTGAGATGTAGTTAAATATTTTCTTTGAAGGGTGTGAGTGTACTAGGGTCATTGGGTGCTTGAGAGAAGTCTATGTGTTGTAACATTTCCACATAGTGTTATTCTTTGGTTATCATTAGACACAATTCGTGGTTTTTCTCCGGTTTTGGAGTTTTCCGCGTTAAATTCTTGTGTTCCAATTATGCTCATTTTATTTCTCCATGTTGTTTTTCCCAACAGTATGTCCACTCATCATTCCTATATATCCCTTTTTTCTCTTTTAATAAGCGATGTGGGGTACTCTTTTTCCTTGCTGATGATTTTTCCAAAAATATACTTCAATTTATTGTGATCCTAAAATATATGACCCCTCATGGTTCCTAAGGAGAGTTTGCATAATAAATCTCTTTCCTTTCTTTTTTTAAAAACCATATAGTACATTTATCTTACACTGTCTAGGTGATTTTTCCTTGTTGATGACTTTTCAGGAGAGTTTGCATCAAAGGAAAGAGATTTATTATGATTCTAGTTACCTAGACACTAAACAAATTAAAATATACTCTTTTAGCCCAATCAATTAAAACATTACAATTAAAATATTCTAGTTAACTCTCTATCAACTTCATTCTTGTAGAAACCAACCTATATTTTTCTGATTCACACTAAACAAATTGTTCTGATGTTTTGTTGTTAGTTTTGATTTCATATCCGGAGCAAACCCTCGATTTTGTTGTTAGTTTTTTGATGTCATTGTTGGAACAAAGTTTAATTACATGATATAGAAGAAATTTCATGCTTTTAAAACGTCACAAAGATCCACATTCTTTCACACATTCCTTAGTAGTGAAATAAAAATCAACACTCATACGACGAGGTAAATAACCCAGTGCATATGACCAATCACAACATTCTAATCGGAACAACAACAATTAGAAGACTTGTGTTATTAAAATGCAGCAATGAAAACCATGTAAGAAATAAAAATTTGATTTCAGAATAGATATGTATGTTTGATGTTACAAGAATAATTGACTTGAAAAACCTTATAACAACAACTTGTTGATATTTGTAGACTTATTATGACCAAATATTTCTTGGAACACATGTTTTCCACAATGTTCTCCGACATGCGTTGCACGTTGTTTTAACTCATCTTTCTCAGAAGCGAGAACCACAACTAATATTGTAGTAAAAAAGAAAACAACCAAAATGAGCCTTGTTCTCTCACTACTACCCTTAAGATTTCTTTGTATTTTCAGCCTTATTCTAAATACTAACGGAAGATTTGTGAAATTTTGAATGACCTTATTTTTGCAACTTTAAATTTCTTTTGCACGATGTCATGCGAAACCCACAAGAACTAACTCGTTCATCATTGGGTTTAATTGGTTTAGATGTTACGAAAAACTACAATTTTCCACCCAACTCTAATCGAGAAAATACGATTGGTTAGGGGCATCAAATTTGGTCAAAACTGATCCAACCATGTGGACCCATACTCCCTATTGTAAAAAAATAATATTGTAGTTGTTGTAGTCAGACGATCTAGGTCATTTAATCTTTTGATAATATCAATTGTTATGAATCCTTTTTAATTATTTTGTTTGAGTTGTTCATCCTTGTTAAGCACTTTTGTTACTGTAATTGTTCTAATGGAAAAGAGCTAAAATTAATGTGAAGGGAAGGTAAAGAGACAAAATAAACTATACTCAAAATTAAAATACTCTTTCATTTAATTGAGTACGTACTTTTCCATGTCTCACAAGTAGACTACATATATAGTGGCTACTAATGGGACTTTTAATAAAAGGCTTAAGAGCTAAAAGCTCAACTAAAATATTAACCCAAAATAAAGTCCAGCCAATCAAAATATTACAATTAAATATTCTAGTACTTAACTCTCTATCAACTTCATTCTTGTTGAAAAGCAAGATATATTTTTCTGACTCACACTAAACAAATAATTATGATGTTTTGTTGTTAGTTTTTATTTCGTACACGGAACAAACCCTCAATTTAGTTTCATTTTTTATTAGTTTCACCATATTAATTAATATATTTAACATAAAAGAGTTGGATGTTGGCAAAGTTTCATGGTCTTTGATTTTAAAGATACCAATATATATATATATATATATATATTAGGTACTCCAAATTTTGGAAAACCTTCATGATTTTATCTTAAAATATTTAGGTAAGTTCTGGACAATATACAATATAATTATTAGCTTATTGAAAAATTCTCATTTCTTAATCAAACAGAAAATTAATCAAAGAAAAAATCAAACAAAGAAAAAAAATCATCTATAGTGTCATCTATAATTTTTAATATAACCTATTCTATAATTTGAGGAAACAATAAATTATTCTTTATAAACTTTGATAATATGATTGCTGGAATAAAGTTTAATTACATGATATAGAAGAAATTTCATGCTTTTAAAACATCACAAAGATCCACATTCTTTGACACATTCCTTAGTAGTTAAATAAAAACCAACACTAGTAAACCATCCACATCACAAACCAACACATTCTATAACGTTTTAACCGGGACAACAAAAATTGGAAACTTTGTATTACAAAATGCGGCAATGAACACTACAAGAAAAGCTTGTTTTAGCCACCAGCAATTGCCACGGAGCTTATTCCGTCAGTAATTTGCCACGGATTTGCGACGGCATGTGTAAAAAGTAAGAGCGCGAAATTTCCCGCTGGTATTTGCCACGGGTTTGCCACGGACTTGTGAAAGGACAGAAATTTGCGACGGAGATGTCGTGGCAAGTCCGTGGCAACCGAATGATAAAAAAAAACTCCCACGATATCAGATCGATTCTCTCCTTCCTCCACTCACTTCTCACAAACAAACCCTCACTTCTCTCAAACCCTCACACACCGTACCCACTCTTCTCCCTCAACCTCCGCCTTCTTCCACCCTCATTTGCCCTTCTCCGCCCTACAACCTCCTCTCCTCTGTTCCCTCTCATCGAACAAACCGAACTTCCAGAAATCAACAATCGAACCTCTCATGCTACTTCTCTTGTTGCGATAATTTACATTTCGTCTTCTCCGCGATCGTGCTCCTCTTCTCCGTTCGTGCGATCTTGGCTTCATCATCTTGTGTGAAGGTAACCTAATTGAAACCCTAACTTCAATTTCAACTTCATTTCGTATCTTACTTTAGCTCTGGAAAACCTAATTGAAACCATAACTTCAATTTCAAGTTCATTAAGTTCTTATAAAGGTATACTCACTGTTTCAACTTCATTTGTTGAATAGTGCTTTTCTGTTGTTGGATTCGTGATGTTTTATTCAAAGGTTTGAATATGATTTTGTTTCAGTTTTAGGTTTGGACTCCTTTTTAAAGACATTTTTTTTATAAATAACAGAACTAGATTTAACCTGCTTAGATTTATTGTTTGTTGCTTCTTATATGAGTGAAATGGAAATTAATGCCACACCAAAGTAGATTGATAGAGTTTACGTTGGCCTGATTTTTCATTTTGTTTTAAAGTGCTCTGGTTGGTGCAGCAAATGTTTTTGGTTAGTATTTTTCATTTTAAAAAATTGGTTACTGTGGAATTTGCACAAACATGATATTACTTCTAACCTATGCTTGATTTTATTGCAGGCACTATTATTGCAGGCACTATTGTTGCTTCTGTGGAATTTGTTCTTTTTGCCAGATTTGTAACTGTGATAGGGCTGTATTTCTTGAGTATTGTAAACAAGTTTGGGTTGAGCATTGTATTTCTTGAGTATTTTTAGCTAGCTTAATGTTACTCATGAGAAAGTGAATTTATCTTTCCCATTTGAGAGAAGTGAATTTATCTTTGATGTAAATAGATTTATCTTATTTAGCTAGCTTAATTTTATGCAGCATGTATATATGTTTGAAGATTTAATTTTATGTTTGTAGTGTCATTTATTATTGTGGTTATTATGTTTTGCTTTATATAAGTTTATTAATTTTGATGTTGGAGCATTTATGTGTTCTGTATAGATATCACTATTAAATAGAATTTGGAGGCATAATTTAATTTTTTTTTTAATTTTTTTTTTTTTAAAATTTGCGACGGATTTGCCACGAAAGGTGTAAGAATTTGCCACGACTTTGCGACGGAAATTTGCCACGGAAAAATTTGCCACGGATTTGCGACGGAAAAATTTGCCACGGAAAATCCGTGGCAAAGCGTTTGCGACGAGCGCTTTTGCCACCAAAATTTGTCCGTCGCAAATCCGTGGCAAATTCATATTTGCCACGGGAATGTCCGTGGCAAACCACCGATTTTCTTGTAGTGGAAACACATGTAATAAATCAAAACTTGATTTCCTCAAGTTATATCTTTGATAAGTTGTTCTACAATGACTACAATTGATCTTAAGAGAAGACGTCTTATTTCACATGTTTACAATGATCGAATATTTTTTTGTTCTTTTTCAATAAATGATCTGCATCAACATTCTTCATCTTCGGGGTGCGAATCAAAGCCTTTGCCATATTGATATGACATTTTTCACCCATTTTTTCAAGCTTTTCACAACAATGTCTAGTCACGTTCTTGTTGTGGATTAGACTGTTATATACTTCTTCTCCGCATTTAGTGCCTATCTCGGCGGCGCACTTAGCTAAATATTTTTGGCTCTCGGGTTTTGTAAGGAGATCACACTTCTGAAAAATCTGATCGCTCTTGGTTATAAATGAAATCCGGTCTACATTTTTATACTTTGGATTGTTTTCAAGAATAGATATTGTATGTTTGATGTTACAAGAATAACCGGCATGAAAAACCTTATAACAACAACTTGTTGAAATTGTAGACTTATTATGACCAAATATTTCCTGGAACACTTGTTTTCCACAATGTTCTCCGATATGCTTTGCACATTGTTTTAACTCCCCTTTCTCAGAAGCGAAAACCACAGCTAATACTGTAGTGAAAAAGAAAACAACCAAAATGAGATAAGTACCAAGTCTTTCCATGAGATTTTAGAGAGATGTGTTGTATTATATATTTATGTTAACTCGATTGATAAAATAGAAAATAGAGTCATTTGTTTAAATAGTGAGCTAAGTTGAACTGATATTGTTGGGATTTTCATAACTCTAGAACATTAATTATACTTTTAATGTATAACATAATTTTATAAAATATATGTTGCAATTGAATCAGTTTCATTGAGTGGTTTGAAAGTTAGATTTCTATTGATGTGGAGTTTGCATTGAAAAGAAACATATCACTCATATAATATTTCAAAAACGTTTAACTAATTAAAATTATTTAGTGTGTTTAATGGGGGATAATAACGTAAGCAAGAGTAGTTACATAAATAATCTCATACCAATAAAAAAAACATAAAGAATCTCATATATAATCTATATTGTCAAATTAAACTTATCAAAAAACTTTAAGACCTCTTTACCATTCCATTTTTTTTGACATCTGCCCTATGTCAGATACAACATATAATAGTTATACGGGTTAAAGATGTAATCACTCTTGTCTTTATAAAAGTTGTATTCAACCTAAGTCACTATATAATAAAAAAATTGCGTCTTTTTAGCCCTAAAATATAGACTAAAAACACTCAATTTTTGTATTTTATAAATACTAAATATTATTAATATTCAAAAATCAACGGTTGCGATTTTATATATACCAATAAAGTATTTTACCCTAAATTTATTAGCAAATGATAACTTGTTATCAGTTGAATTATTATTTTAATATTAAAAGAGAATTTATACTGAGGGAATAAAATACACCAAAAATAAGAAAGCTAGTTTATCTTAACAATAAATATAACATTGTAGAATTTTGACTCTCTTTATAATTTTTCTCCACTTTTTACTAACAGGGTTGTATTTACTAATTTGCAGGTTGCAAATAGTACAGATCCACCATCATTGCAAGAAGGCCCACCAAAACACGTCTTCAAAGAACTAAAGAGTGACAACCTTAACGCTCACTCTCACTCTCTCTTCCAAGCGCTACTTCGCCTTCTTCGTTCTCTCTTCTTCTTCCCTCTGCTAGGGTTTGATACCCAACCTAGCGTGAGCACTCCAATCACCAACAAAAACCACCATCGAACCGATCTCCTTCTCCTCTACAAAACCCCTCAAAGAAAACCTCGGATTTGCTCAACCCGATCAAACCCTAATTTTCTTTCCTTGATGAATCAAGAACCGTAAGGAAGATTGAAGCTATTAAAGGTAAAAGCACTCGTATCTTGCACTTTTCTTTGTTGATTCGATTCACAACAAAGAAACCCTAATTTGTTGTTGATCTTCTCTCTTGCATGACCTTCTCGCAAGTACTTGAAATGTTGGAACTCGCTTTCACTTCTTGAAAGCTCTCACTCCACCGGAGATACACAAGGTAACCTCTTCACTCTCTTGATTTCTCTCTTTCCTTACTCTTTCTTATCAGTGTTAGAACAAACCCTAATCGTTTGTTCCTTTCTTGCAGGTCTCTCTCTCACAAACAACACAAAGATCTTGAAGGGGACTTAGAGAAAACTAGAATCAAGAATCAAGTAAAGACTTTAAATCAGTAAACTCTTTTATTTACAGTAAAAATCGTATATCTAATTGCATACAATTGATTGATCAATGTAAACTATAATATATACATGCTAGACTTGAATTAGATAGGGATAGAGTTAGTTAGCGGTTATCAACCGCAATAACTAACTATGAAATAGTGCTTAACGGCTATTTTATTTTCAACATGCTTTTTCTTTTGTTTTGAAAAAGTATTTAGCCAATAGCACTAAGTGTTTGAAATTAGATATTTCAACACTCTCCTTAATTCAAACACTTAGGTTGAGTAGAAACATAGAATAGAGCTAAGCTAATAGGAAAACATAAACCCAAGACAAGCCCTCGGGATAGCCTTAAAAAAATAACCTTTGGAACAAGCCTCCAAAGTCGACTTTCGAGAGGAGTAGTCATTCATTTGTTTTGAATGAAATTACTCCTAATTCCTCCTTAGCTTAGCAAACAGATCTCCTCGAGAGCTTTAGTAAAAATATCCGCCACTTGATCTTTAGTAGGACAAGACTCAACCAGTAATTTACCTTTTGAAACTTGGTCCCTCAAGTAGTGGTACCTTGTTTCAATATGCTTGGTTCTCGCCATGAGCCACGGGGTTCTTAGCAAGGCTCAGCGCGCACTTGTTGTCAATTAGGATAGTAGGTGGTTGACTTAACTCAACCAATAGCTCATTTAGCAGTGTCTCAAGCCAAGCAGCTTGGCATGCAGCACTGCTAGCTGCCACATACTCTGCCTCACAGGAGGACAGAGCCACAACTGATTGTTTCTTCGAACTCCATGATATAGGTGCCCCTAGGAACTTAAATGAAACCTGCAGGTACTTTTCCTCTCAATTTTATCTCCACACCAATAACTGTAACCTAGCAATAGAGTAGTATTTTCACCATTTCCTTTAGGAAACCAAATACCATAGTTCGTAGTACCTTGTAGATACCTAAGTATCCTTTTAGTAGCCCAATAGTGAACCTTGAGTGGTTTATTCATAAACTCGCTCACAATTCTGTTCAGCATACGTAATATCAGCCCTCTTTGTGACATAGGTACCTTAAGGACCCTATCATCTGCCTGTATTCAGTAGGATTTACTTCACTAGTGTCCTCCTTAGTTGTTTGAGTCAAGTTACCTTCTGCTGGTGTCTTGGCAGGATTACAATCCTCCATTTCAAATCTGGCCAACACTTCCTTAGTGTACTTAGACTGATGTAGGATTATCCCATCTCGGAGTTCTTAGGAATTCCATTCCCAAAAAAATATGACAACCTTCCAAGGTCTGTCATTTCAAATTTAGATTCCATAGACTGCTTGAACTTGGCAATTTCTTTTGCACAATTGCCAGTTACAAGCATGTCGTCAACATAGAGACATATAATTAGAAAATAGGTTTGTAGAGTACCTTTGGTGTAGACACCATATTCTGAACCACACTTATTGAACCCATTTTCTCATGAAGAACTCACAATGCATTTATTCCATGCCCTGGGGGCTTGCTTTGCCCGTAGAGAGCCTTGTGTAGATGGTAGACATAGTTCCTTTCCTTTAGTCTCAAAGCCGTGGGGCCGCTCAATGTAGACTGCCTCTCTCTAGTGGTCCATTGAGGAAAGCAGATTTCACATCAAGGTGGTATAGTTCCCACCTTCTATTACAAGCAATGGCAAAGTGACTAACCTTATAGTCTCATGCCTTGCTCTTTGGTGAGAATACTTCAGTGTAGTCTAGGCCTTCCTTTTGCTGAAAACCCCTTGCTACCAATCTGGCCTTATACTTTGTTACCTTGCCATTAGGATCTAGTTTGACTTTGAACACCCACTTCACACTAATGGCCTTCTTGCCTTTAGGTAAGGTGGTTAAGGTCCATGTTCCATTTTTTTCTATGGACTTAAGCTCTTCTAGCATAGCATCCTTCCACTCTTTAGATTTTAGGGCCTCTAAGTAGTTTACAGGTTCTGCATCTGCTAGCATAGCAAAGTGGATGAGATCCCCTTCTTCTGTTACCTCATCATCATTTATGATTTCATAGTCTGCTAGGTTCCTAGGAATTCTTCTTGGTCTCTGTGGTCTGACTGCAGCTTGACCATTAGGCATAGTAACTGTTTCAATAGTTTCTTCTTCTTGAGGAACACCTTCCTCATCACCAAGTATCCTCCTCTCGCTTTGAGAGGTACTTCATTTCTCACACCAATAGTTTCAATTTTCAGTGAGGTATTGAGATTACTTGTTGTGGTTCATCCCAAACCCATTGCTCCTCTTCTAGACGTGACATCCCTGACACTTCAATTTTACCACTTGTTGGATTATACAATCTGTAAGCACACAGTAGGTGGTATCCAACTAGAATCAAAGGCTTGCTTTTGTCTTCAAGCTTGGTTCTCTTAGGATCGTATATGGTCGTAAGTGAGGGGAGCCAAATACCTTAAAGTGACTCGACATTAGGTTTGTCACCCGACCGCACTCCTCTTCAGAACTTTGTCTTCAATTTTCTTTGTTGGACACCTATTGAGAATGTAGGTGGCTGTAATAATAATAGCTTCACCCCATAGCTTCTTAGGTAGACCCTTCTGCTTTAGCATAGATCCGCCATGTCTAATACTATTCTGCTTTCTTTCTTCTCGCAACACCATTGTGTTGTGGAGTATAGGGGATGTGACCTCATGAATGATGCCTTTCTTCGTGCAAGACTCCTCAAAATCTTTTGAGGTGTATTCACCTCCTCCATCGATCCTTAGAATCTTTAGCTTCAGTTACTCTGTCTTTCTCACATGTCCTCAAATTTTTTGAAGATTGCAAGGGCCTCTCCCTTAGTCTTTATTAGGTAGATCCACATTTTTCTTGAGTACTCATCTACAAAAGAAATAAAATACTTATTACCACCTAGTGATAAAACATCAAAGGGGCCACAAATGTCATCAGATATACAACATGCAAGCAGATCCTTTGATCTGTCTTGCAACTCTTTTTGAAAACTCTTCCTAGTCGTCATTTGCCTAGAAGACATGTTGTACACACACTTTCATTTGGAGCCTCTATCTTAGGCAAACCCAATACTAGACTCTTAGTACTTAGGTTTGTCAAACTCTTGTAGTTTAGGTGCCCAAGCCTTCTATGCCATAAACAACTTTCGAAACTAGTAATTGCACTCAGGCACCTTGCCTCTGAAGAGCAAATACTAGTTTTGAAGGTTCTGCTTTTTAGCTAAAGGTGTGGTCAATGATAGTTTATTTTCGTGGATCATATAGCTTTAGTTTTAGGTCCTCATTACAATAGAAAAACCTTTTTCAAGTAATTGACCTAAACTAATCAAGTTAGAGCACACACCGTGGGACATAGAAAACATTTTGAATCATGACTGCCTTACCATCCTCTCTCTTGAATGAATGTTGCCCATACCTTCTGCGCAGTAATTACTTTATTACTGGCACACCTGATAGTGGTCCTCTTGCTAGGATCAAAATCAATCACCCAATCCTTGTTACCACCATGTGATTGGAGCATCCTGAGTCTAAATACCAAATCTCGGTGATGGTTTTTCCATCACCGGTAGTTATAACAAACACAACAAATTCTCGATCCTACTTCTAGTTCTACATTAGTTATACTAATTTCCTCTTTAGGTTCAATTTTAGACATAGGAATAGGATCATCTGTTATAAAGACTAAACACTCATCAAGGCGTAATCGAATCTGAGTCTTCTTTGGCCACATTGGCCCTTTGCTCGCATTCTTTGCCCTTATTACTTTTCTTAGACCAAAGAATCACTTGCATAAGTGACCATACTTTTCACATTTGTAACATTGAATGTGTGATTTATCTTTTTAGAACCGCTAGTGTCATTACTAGTCTTATTAGATGAGTTTCCTTTAGAAAACTTACCTTGGGGCTTACCTTTAGGCCCATTGTTTTGTTGGTCGCTTGCGCCACCCTTCCCTTTCTTACCTTTAGAAGGAATGAAGAAAGCTTGACTATCTTCATCCGAATCTTCATTTAATGATTCAACCTTATCTCCTTTGCTTCTAGGCGACTTTGAAGTTGCTCCACCTTAAGGTCCTCCACCTTGCAGTGTCTTCTAAAGCCATTAAGCGCCACATAGAATTTTTTTGTTAGAGATCTAAGTATCTTTCTGCAAATGTCTTCATCCTTTAAGGTTTCACCATTCAATTTCATGGCATTAGTGATTTTCTTCACTCTGCCAAAATAGGTGATGATGTTCTCATCACCCTTCATCTTTAAGGCTTCATACTGAGCCTTTAAGGCCTGTAATTTCTCTTGCTTTGCTTCTGCAAAGACCATTGTAGTAGGAGTCCGTAATGTCCCATGCCTTCTTGCACTTTCCACATCCCTTATCCTATCAAAGTTTGAGTCATCTAACCTTGATTTGGATAAGATGAAGTGCTTTATAGTCCTTCATCTCATCTTCTTCATATTGTTTTTTTCTTCTCATAGAGCGAGAGATGGCAGGTTCTTTCAACCCTTCCTCACAATCTTTAAGACCCTTGACATCCAAAAACCGACTTCATCCGGTGACTCCATCTGTCCCATTTAGTCCTCTGTCGAAACAGTGCACTTGAGTGCCAAAACTAGATTCATTTCTTTATGTGCCATCTGCACACACTTCACAAAACTTGTTAGTAAAAACACAAACTACACAAATAGCTCTCAGTGTAGTGAAAACAGAATAAAGAAACTTAAAGAACCGAACTTTAGAAGTTTAGAGTTTAAGAAATTGTCCTTTATCCTGAGAATTGATCCGAGCTCTGATGATACCATGTAGAATTTTGACTCTCTTTATAATTTTTCTCCACTTTTTACTAACAGTGTTTGTATTTACTAATTTGCAGTTGCAAATAGTACGAGATCCACCATCAAGTTGCAAAGGCCCAAATTTCAAAACACGTCTTCAAAGAACTAAAGAGTGACAACCTTAACGCTCACTCTCACTCTCTCTTCCACCGCTACTTCGCCTCTTCTTCGTTCTCTCCTTCTTCGCTCTGCTAGGGTTTGATACCCAACCTAGCGAGCGGCTCCCAATCACCGAACAAAAACCACCACCGAACCGATCTCCTTCTCCTCTACAAAACCCTCAAAGAAAACCCGGATTTGCTCAACTTTGATCAAACCCTAATTTTCTTTCCTTGATGAATCAAGAACCGTAAGGAAGATTGAAGCTATTAAAGGTAAAAGCACTCGTATCTTGCACTTTTCTTTGTTGATTCGATTCACAACAAAGAAACCCTAATTTGTTGTTGATCTTCTCTCTTGCATGACCTTCTGCAAGTCTTGAAATGTTGGAACACGGCTTTCACTTCTTGAAAGCTCTCACTCCACCGAGATACACAAGGTAACCTCTTCACTCTCTTGATTTCTCTCTTTCCTTACTCTTTCTTATCGTGTTAGAACAAACCCTAACTGGTTTGTTCCTTTCTTGCAGTCTCTCTCTCACAAACAACACAAAGATCTTGAAGGGGACTTAGAGAAAACTAGAATCAAGAATCAAGTAAAGACTTTAAATCAGTAAACTCTTTTATTTCTCAGAAAAAGCGTGTATCTAATTACATAAATTGATTGATCAATGTAAACTATAATATATACATGCTAGACTTGAATTAGATAGGGATAGAGTTAGTTAGGCGCTTTATCAACCGCAATAACTAACTATGAAATAGTGCTTAACGGCTATTTTATTTTCAACATGCTTTTTCTTTTTGTTTTGAAAAAGTATTTAGCCAATAGCACTAAGTGTTTGAAATTAGATATTTCAACAAACATGATAATAATATATACTTTTAATTCAGTATTCACCAACCTTAGTCAAATTAAAATATACTTTAAAAGTTATTTGTTACATAAAGTTATACATAAAGAATACTTTATGTATTCACTTTATGTATAACTTTATTAGTAAAGTTATAACTTAAACCATTCCATTTTTTAAAGACCTCTTTACCATACCATAAAGAATACAACTATTGATAACTTATGTATACTTTATGTATAAAGTTATAACTTATGTATATATATTAAAAGTATTCCATAAAGACCTTTATTCCATAAAGACTTCTTTATGGAATACTCTTTACCATTAGTTTATCCATAAAAACCTCTTTACCAAATTAAATTTATTATAACTTTTTAAAGACCTCTTTACCATTCCGTTTTTTTTTACATCTACCCTTCCATGTTAAAATACAACTGTTGCTATATAATATTTTTAGGAGTTAAAGATATTTTTATAAAATTAAGGTTGTTTAACTTTAGTCTTATAATAAAAATTGTATTCAACTTTAGTCACTATATATTACAAAAAAAAATAGTGTGTTTTTAGTCCTAAAAGATAGACCAAAAACACTCACATTCTCTTAATTGGCCTTCAATCCTTCATGAATATGAAAATGGATTGAGAGATAAATACATTTCTTTAGGAGTAGTACATTGAATTGAAGCTTAACTTTGACTAATAGAGTGGTGTGTATGACTTGAATGCGAGAGAATGGAGTTTGGCCTTGATCTTGCTGCTTCATAAACTCAAAATTGTACCCCTTTCGAATATTCTTCAGGTTGCAGGTGTATCGTGCTAGAAACAATTCAGCATAGTTCCCCATCAAAACGTTTGTGTAGGCTTTAAATTTTAGTTAGGAAAACACATAACAAAATATCTGTTTGAGTCAATTGCCAAAACCATGGCTTAAAGGGGATGTCTTAGCTATCAGAATCTCTAAAGAAGAACGCCAAGATGATGTTACAAGGTGCAAAAATGTTCTTCATGAGCACTTCGTTTCGTCCAAGGGGGATCATGACTGATAGGCAACACTTTTAAATCTCTGGATTACTTCATACAATTGGTCGATGGATTCCTGGGTAATGGATTCTTTGAACTTGGCTTTTCCACAACTAGTGATGTTAGACGTGTTTGGCCTATAATATCTTGCTTCAGCTGGACAACTTCAAACATGAAAGTACTTTAAAGCAGGCTTTCTGCCTGTCCAAAGTTCGTAAGAGGTTTTTGTATTCGCTTTAGTAGGAATCCTGTTAAAGATATATGTTGCAGTTTAACTAGTTCTCCTGAGAGTGATTCTGGTAAGTTAGAATGACTGATCACACTTTTTACCATGTCTTTAAACGTTCTGTTTCATCTTTCAGCAATACCATTATATAGTAGGCGAACCTGCCATAGTGTATTGTGGGACGATACCACACTCCTCTAAGAACTTGTTCACCTGAACCGTCATATCTACCATAGTATTCAACACCACAATCAGACCTGACGCTTTTGTTGAGTTAATTTCCCGGGTTATGGTTCAATTGGTTCACTCGGTTCAATCATGATTGAACTGGATGAGTAATAATTAAATAAAAAATAAAAGGCTAAATTACACACCAGATGTCTTTTAAGTTATTTAATTAGAATGTTTTTGCTTCTTTAAGTTTTTCAGTATCACCTAGAGTCTCTCTCGGTTCAACCTCCGATCCGATTTTTAAAACATTGTGTGTGAGCCCTATCACATTAACCCGTTTGATTATATTGGCTCTGTTCGGTAATGCTAATCGGCTAGCTTTTAGAGGATCTGCTTGTAAGGTTCTATTTGGCAAAACCAAATTGCTAGCTTATAATAAACTACTTGTAAGTGTTTGACACAACTAACTTAAAAGACCAATTTATTACAACTAAAAATAAATAAAGAAAAATAGAAAATATGCATTTTGGGTGGTTCAACCCGAGTCAAATGACACTTCAACCCGATTCAACCGTCCGACATTATGATACCAAAACTACTGCTTATCACGTTGTTTTGATTCGTTTTGTGTTTACTCACTTTTCGTATGCTACACAAGTTGGCGTGGAGGTAACGATAAAAACAGAAAAACAAGAAAAAAATTCATAGAAAGAAGAAGAAAAGAATAAAAATATTCCATTCATGTCCAGATCGGTTTTCTCATCCCCTGTTTCTTCCCTCTCTTCTCCACGACTCAAATTTTCCCCCAAATCTTTGCTTCTTCACAAACCCCAACCCTAACATACTCCTGCAAATTTCCACGCAATCCGATGATTGAAGAAAACTGAGTTCAAATTGCATTCAATTCCCCTCAATTCTCATCAAGAAAACCCATTAAATTCCTATTCTGTAAAGCCCTAATTTTCAGACCACTCCGGCGACAGGTTTTCCTCCATGCAAGATCCCCTTCCTCCACCGCCGTCCTCCGGCGACGACGGAGATCCTTATGGAGCCTGGTATGGCAACATCGACTACCTTCTCAACATATCGGCGATCGGCGCCTTGTCCTGCCTTTTGATTTTCCTCCTCGTGAAGCTCCGCAGCGATCACCGCCGAATGCCTGGTCCTACCGCCCTTGTCAGTAAGCTCCTCGCCGTCTGGCATGCCACTGGCCGGGAAATCGCTCGCCACTGCGGCGCCGATGCCGCACAGTTTCTTCTCATCGAAGGAGGTAGCTGCGCCGTGCTTTTGTCTGTTGCTGTGCTCTCTGTTACCGTCTTGCTTCCGCTGAATCTGCACGCCGGCACCGCCGTGCTGGACGACCAATTCTCCAAGACAACCATCAACCATATTCCTAAAGGTTCGCCTCTGCTATGGATTCATTTTCTTTTTGCCGTTTTTGTCGTTTTCTTGGTTCATTTTGGCATTTCCGCCACAGAAGAGCGTTTGAGAATCACTAGGTTTAGGGATGGTTATGGTAATTTGAGTGATCCCACTGCAAATTCCACTGCTATATTCACTATAATGGTTCAAGGTTTGCCCAAAATTATAGGAGCAGATAGGGCTGTATTGCAGGAGTATTTTCAGTATAGATATCCTGGGAAGGTTTATAAGGTAATTGTGCCTATGGATTTGTGTGCCTTGGATGGTTTGGCCACTGAGTTGTTGAGGGTTCGAGATGAGATTTCGTGGTTGGTTGCCAGGATTGACTCTAGGTTGTTGCCAGATGATTACAATGGTGGTGATCTTGGCGGGAGTGTGCCTTTGGGATTGTCGGGTTGGGTGGTTTTTGTTGGAAACGGTTGAAAGATTTTTATGCTGACATTATGGCTGGATTTGGCTACACTGATGAGGAGAGGTTGAGGAAGTTGCAGGAACTGAGGGCTGAACTGGAAACTGAGTTGGCTGCTTACAAAGAAGGGCGCGCCCGGTGCCGGTGTTGCGTTTGTTATGTTCAAGGATGTGTATACTGCTAATAAGGCTGTTCAGGATTTTCAGAATGAAAAGAGGAGACGGATTGGGAAGTTCTTTTCTCTAATAGAGTTGCGCTTTGCGGCGAAACCAATGGAAAGTTGAGCGTGCTCCTTGGCATCTGACGTTTATTGGAAAAATTTGGGGACACCGAAGCTCTCACTGAAGTTGCGGAGAGTGTTTGTGAATACTTGCTTGTTGTTGATGCTCTTGTTTTTTAGTTCTCCCCTTGCTTTGATCAGTGCTGTTCAGAGTGCTGGAAGGATCATCAATGCAGAAGCTATGGATAATGCACAGTCGTGGCTGGCTTGGGTGCAGAGCTCTAGCTGGCTTGGAAGCCTTATTTTTCAATTCCTACCCAATGTTATCATCTTTGTCAGCATGTACATAGTGATTCCATCTGCTCTTTCTTATTTGTCGAAATTTGAGCGTCATCTGACAGTTTCCGGGGAGCAAAGAGCTGCGCTCATGAAGATGGTTTGCTTTTTCCTTGTAAATCTCATTATCTTGCGGGGTCTGGTAGAATCATCATTAGAGAGTGCCATCCTCAAGATGGGACGATGCTATTTGGATGGGGAGGATTGCAAGAGGATTGAGCAATATATGAGTGCATCATTCCTGTCAAAGTCATGCCTTTCCTCTCTTGCATTTCTGATCATAAGCACTTTCTTGGGTATATCTTATGATCTCTTGGCTCCCATTCCTTGGATTAAAAGGAACATTCAAAAGTTTAGGAAGAATGACATGCTTCAGTTAGTTCCAGAACAAAGTGAAGAATACCCGTTAGAACACCAGGACACAGATAATCTTCAGAGACCACTGATGCACGGAAATGCTTATGAAACTTCTAATGGGGATAATCAAGAGGGTCAAGATCTTTTTGTCTATCCAATGACTGGGAGCTCACCTGCTCCAAAGCAGACATTTGATTTTGCACAGTATTATGCTTTCAATTTGACAATATTTGCCCTGACTCTGGTATACTGTTCGTTTAGTCCACTTGTTGTCCCTGTTGGTGTCGTATATTTTGGGTATAGATATGTGGTAGACAAGTACAATTTTCTGTTTGTCTATCGAGTTCGGGGCTTTCCTGCAGGTAACGATGGGAGGTTAATGGATACGGTATTATGCATCACACGATTCTGTGTTGATCTGTTCCTACTTGCTATGCTCCTATTCTTCTCAGTGCATGGGGACTCTACAAAGCTGCAAGCTATTTTCACTCTTGGACTATTAGTCATGTATAAATTACTGCCTACCCGTAATGATAGTTTTCAATCAACTCTTTTGGAGGGCATTCAAACGGTTGATAATGTTGTAAATAGTCCCGTAGATTACGAGGTATATTCGCAGCCCAGGTTTGACTGGGATACCTCTCAAAGGTAATTCTAGCTTTGACATGCTTGCTATCAAATAGAGATATATCTGTTCCCATACACAAGCACAACTCAGAAAAATAGTGGTGGGGGATGGGGATGGGGATGTGAGGGATCGCCGAGTCAGGGAAGAAAAGGGAAGAGGATTCTTTTATCTGCTGTTCATAATTTGTTACACACGTGACATTGCTATCAACTCTTCCATTTCTTACCTGATTGCAAAGCTTGGCCATTAATGGAATGTACCATTTGATATTTCTGTGAAGTTCCTAGCTTTCTGCAATTTTGGGGAAATGTTTTGTTCTGTTTCCACTTCAATATCTTCATGCCCATCACAGCGGGGGACACTCTAAGGAATGTTGGACCTATTGCTCCCGTTCCCACCAGCAACTTGCTAAGAGTCGAAATAAAGGGCATACCATTTCTATAAAAAAGGGACAAACTATAAGCAAGAAACTATTTCCCAAAGCTTAAATGATCCTGTCAAACAATGTATTGGAAGATGATTTTTATATCATAACATTTCAATATTTTTAGCACGTTCCTTTGAATATATAATCAGGTGTAAGTTATGTTTTAGACCTTTCAGTTAGACAAAATATAAGGGCTGGATTATTGACTTCAAGCAAAATACACTCATTTATAAAGTACTCAAGCAATATATTGACATGCACCTCAAGTTTCTTTTTCACTCCTAATATTGTGTTTTAATGAATTTAAACAATATTTTGATGTGGAATTGTCGTGGAGCTGCTAGTCCGGGTCTCTTCCGGAACTGTAAGCAATATATTGACATGCACAAACCAGTCCTTTTTGTGCTTATGGAAACTAGATCTAATCCAGCTAGGCTTCGGAACACTTTTCAAATGCTTGGTTTTGATGGTTTCTCTTTCTCCCTCAACCGGGGGTTTGCCGGGGGTATTGCCACAGGTTGGAAGACTGATAATGTGGAGGTTTTTGAGACTCATATTGATTTTCAATTCATTCATTTTCGGCTAACAATGGAAGGAGGGTGGAATTGGTTTTTTACTGCCATCTATGCTAGCCCTGATGACAACTTGAGAAGTGAGCTTTGGGCTAGCATGAGACAAATCTCTAATAACATGGATGGTCAATGGTTATTGGCTGGTGACCTTAATGATATAGTTGGGCCTCATGAGAGGAAGGGAGGTGGGCCTGTCAACCTCAACAAGTGCACTATTTTTAGTGATCGAATTCAGCAGTGTCAGTTGATGGATTTGGGTGCCATCGGTCCTAAGTTTACTTGGAAGGGTCGTGTGCATGGGAACTATGAGAGATTATTTGTCCGGTTAGATAGAGGCCTTTGCAATGATAGGTGGAGGACCGCTTTTCCGAATGCTATAGTCAAAGTGTTGCCTCGTGTTGATTTCTCGGATCATCACCCTATCCTTATTTGTTTGAATGGGCTTCATGGACCTCTACGAGATCGTCCCTTTCGTTTTGAATCGCATGGCTCACTCATTCGACTTTTAAGAGTGATATGAGTGCATGGTGGCAAGAGAATGATGCTCTTCCTAACAAACTATCCAAATTGGAGGGTGAGCTAAACTTATGGAAAACCTCCACCTTTGGTTGTGTTTCGGTTAAGAAGAGGCAGATTTTGGCGAGGCTGGGAGGTATCCAGAGGCGATACCACGAGGGGGATGTGAATTTCTACCTTCAAAAGCTTGAAAAAGATCTTCAAAAGGAGCTGCATGACGTTCTTTATCATGAAGAGCTGATGTGGTTTCAACGATCCAGGGCGAAATGGATGCAAGATGGTGACCGTAATACACCTGTACTACCGGACTCAAGGCAACTAATCGTAAGAGGCGTAATTGTATCTATATGTTACGCAACAATGAAGGGCATTGGATTGATCAGGAGGAGAGTATTCAGCGCCATGTGAATAGTTTCTTTGTTGAGCTTTTTCGACCTTCGCAAATGTTTCTGTGAGGCCGAACTGCAGGTACTGTTTCACTCCTATTTCCCGGGAGCATGCGGTTGTTATGGGAGCCCCTGTTACAAATGCCGAGATTGAAAATGCTTTGTTTAGTATGGAGTCTTGGAAGGCACCGGGCCCGGATGGCTTTCAATTCCGCTTTCTACCAAGCAAATTGGCAGTTAGTTGAAAAAGATGTATCTGCTTTTGTAAAGCAAATATGGAGTAATCCTGAGAAGATATCGGAGGTAAATACTACAGACATTTGCCTTATTCCAAAAATTGACAAACCAGAGTTCGTCACTCAGTTTCGCCCCATCTCCCTATGCAATGTTACATACAAGCTTGTTACTAAGATTGTGGTCAACAGACTCAAGCCTTATATAGCTAGCATTGTCTCTCCTTACCAAACCGGTTTTATCCCCACTAGAAGCATCCATGAGAATATAGTGGTGGCGCAAGAACTTCTCCACAGTATGCATAAAATGAGAGGTAGCACAGGTTTCTTTGTAGTGAAGGTGGATCTTGCTAAAGCTTATGATCGTCTTCGGTGGAGTTTCATAAATGAGGTTTTGATGGAATTGAGTATGCCAGACTCTATCATCAATCTCATCATGCATTGCATTACCTCCGTCAGGACTAACGTCTTGTGGAATGGCAAGCGGTCCGAATTTTTCGCTCCCCAAAGAGGCATTCGTCAAGGGGATCCTCTCTCCCCGTATCTTTTTGTTTTATGCATGGATAAATTGACTCATTTGATCACTGAAGCGGTTGATAATGGTGATTGGTGTCCTATTAAAGCTGGGAGGAATGGTCCGGAGGTCTCCCATCTCATGTTTGCGGATGATTTGCTCCTTTTTGGGAAGGCCACAGAGCGTAATATGAGAGCTATTATCACAACCCTCAATGCCTTTTGTAGCATCTCTGGTCAACAGGTAAGCTTTGAAAAAACAAATGTTCTTTTCTCCAAGAATGTTGATATCCACACAAAGGAACTCCTTACCGCCATTTCTGGTTTCACTGCTACTAGTTCTTTGGGGCGCTATCTTGGAGTGCCACTCCTAGGGAGAGCTCCTAAGAAGAATGATTTTCATTATCTTATTGATAAAGTGCGTCGCAAGCTTTCGGGTTGGAAATCGCAGCAACTCTCCTTTGCTGGGCGAGTGACCCTTACAAAGTCAGTTATACAAGCAATTCCTATATACACTATGATGACTGTACCGCTCCCAAAGGCTTGCATTGCGGAGATTCATAAACTTCAACGTCGTTTCATTTGGGGGGACTCGGAGGAGGCCCGTCATGCGCATCTCGTCAAGTGGAGCACCCTCACGCTCCCCAAGAGCCACGGTGGACTGGGCATTCGCAATCTCAATCATATGAACCAAGCTTGTCTACTGAAACTTGCTTGGGGTTTGAAAGAAGGGCAGAATCGGCTTTGGTGTCGAGTGTTAGATGGTAAATATGGTAGAGGCACTTTTGGCATGGGAATTCCTCAAGTCAAAGCTACTGACTCATTCCTTTGGAAAGCTATTCATAAGTGTTGGCATGATATTCTTAAATTGGAAGGTTGGGCCCTTGGTAATGGAACAGATGTGCTGTTTTGGCATGACAGGTGGCTTGATGGCAAGATAGTGTTGCATGATATGGTTAATGATGTTCCCTCCCATCTGTCAACCAAGAAAGTCTTTGATTTTGTTAATGAGGTTGGAGAATGGGATATGGACTTGTTGCGTGGCGTTCTTCCAGCTGATGCCATCCATATGATCATGGCACATCCTCCTCCTTGTATTGATGATGGGCCAGATACCCGTTATTAGCCTGGGACGAGACATGGAGAATTTTCTGTGTCTTCGGCTTACACATATCTTAGTCAACAACCCATAGTAGCTCACATGGATATTTGGAAGTTAATTTGGCAACTCCATGTCACTGAGAGAGTTAGATGCTTCGCTTGGCAAATCATGCACGGGAAGCTGATAACTCTATTTTATATAGAGTATTTCATATGTTTAAACTTAGTATTTGCTCTCTTTCAAGTAATAATAAAGAGTTTATATAGTATTTAGTGTGATATATGATATCTTGAGTGATTTGAATGGATATAGTTAGTTATAGGCCATTTTGGATATATTGTGGTATGTTTGATGTTTTTGTTGGTGCGATCTCAATCGTCATGCATGCATCAATGCTCCCCGCACCGATCTGCGCATCAATTCTGCAAAACTTGGTGAATAAGCGACTGTTTCATATGCATCCACATGCAATGTGATGACCTCCTACTTGCTTCCCGATGCCATCCAACAATATATAGTAGGCGCTACCATTCATTCACACATAGCTATAGGCATAGCTTTGAAGAGTCATCAACATAGGGACACTTGTTCTAACACCATGGAACCACCCTATATGATTAAGTCAAAGATTGCAACATGGATAAACCTCTGAAAGCAACTACAGCTATCATCCACTCAAGATGACTTCAACATGAAGGAAGGAAGCACCTCACTTGAAGGCTATAAAGGACCTCACATCTTCATTTGGAAATATATCACAATCCATAAGTTAGATCAAAATTTCAATATACATAGTTAGTTTTTATATTTTTAGAGGAAGAGGAAGGAATTGACAAATCCTCCTTTACTCATTTTCATAGTGTTTGTATAGTGCTAAGGAGTAATGCTAGTGCATTGCTAGAAGACTTCATATAAAGATTTTCAACATTTGTAACCTTACTCTTGTTGTTTCTCTTTAGTGAGTTCTATATATATAAACATGGTCTATTCAGTTTATATATATCTTGCAATGTCTCTTGTTAGCTAAACCTTTCTTAGTTGGAATGTTCTAATCATTTAATGAGCTTTTAAGTAAGTATGTTGCATGTATGTATGTTTGTACTTTAGTTCTTGCTTGATAATATTTTTATTACTTATTTTAAACTTGATCACTTAGAATAAGTATGAATTGTAAATGACCGGACATGGCTTACAATTAAGAACTCAAGAACTAATATGGGTGAGTGTTTTACATAAAGAAAACTTTGTGAAAACCATGCTAAGTCCTAGACATAGGATAGTATAGTCCATAGGATAATTGTGGGTACTTAAAATACAAGAGTGAATTCACTTAAGCAAAGTGATACTTGTTAGGAGGCAAGATTGGCACCGACCCCTTTCTTTCTTGCATAGAACAAGGATCATAAGAGTTGGTAATGAAACTCAAGAAAGTGACCGAAAGGCACATAGCTAATGCAACAACATTCAATGCAAACCGCATCACATCTTGCATCATACACTTTTAAGTAAATTACTTGATGAAGACATTCCAACTAGCTTTTCTCTTTTACACTATCAACATTCTTTACTTGCTTTCTTTCTAACTTAGTTGTGATCATCAAACAAAATCCAAAATTATTTTATTACTTTGTGACTTTGCACTATATTACTTTATATCATTTAAAAGTGAGTTTTTCAATCTCTGTGGGTTCGATCTTTTTACTACTTGTTTTTGGGCAAAGTGTATACTTGCACTCAAGTGTATGTGGCATATTCCACACACCAAGTTTTTGGCGCCGCTGTCGGGATTGAAGTAAATTCTTTTTAAAATTACGATATTGAGTAATTTAGTGTTGTATATAAATTACTGGTTTTTAGAGTTTCACAACAACGATTACATGGTACTTAGTATATGTACAGTAACTGAAATGCAGAACTCCGAATATAGTTTAGATTTAGAAATAGAAAGAAAATTCGGAGATTGCTAAGACTCCAAAAATGTAATCAACAAGCCAAAGAACATGTCTTTCGGTGAAGAACAAAGCTCAAGGCCACACTCAAAGGAGAGGAGGCCCTGGATCACGACATGCTCTTGAAGAAGAAGTTCATAGAGAAAATCTCATCCACATGGATCACATAGGTATGATTAATGATAGAGATAGACCTATGAGGATTATGCTCGATTTGATCATCAAAACATGCAAACTAGTATAAACAGACCTCATATTGATGCCATGCATTTTGAATTTAAGCCTATGATGTTTCAAATGCTTCAAACTATTGGTCGATTTGGAGGATCTCCTCATGAAGATCCTCATTTGCATTTAAGACAATTTCTAGAAGTATGTAGTAATTTTATTTTACACGTGTTAGTGAAAATGCATTTAGATTAAGGTTATTTCCATATTCTTTGAGAGATAGAGCCAAGGCTTGGCTAAATTCTTTAGAGCCTAACTCTATTCATTCATGGAATGAAATGGCTGAAAAGTTTTTAGGAAAATATTTCCCACCTATCAAAAATGCCAGTTAAGAAATGATATTACATCTTTTAGACAAAAAGAGTTTGAATCTTTATTTGAAGCATGGGAAAGATGGAAGGAACTTTTAAGAAAATGTCCTCATCATAGTTTACTGTTATTATTCAAATGGAAACATTTTATAATGGTTTAGAACCTCAAACTAGAATAATGCTTGATGCATCATCCGGTGGAGTGTTATTAAATCATCATTACAATGAAGCATGTGAATTAATTGATAGAATAGCAAACTAATAGCTCTAGTTGGCCTCTTGAGAGGGTAAGTGCCCAAAAGAAACCATCGGGTACATGAAATTAATGATATATCCGCCTCTATCCGCTCAAGTAGCCACTCTAGCTAATTTGATGAAAAACTTCACTTCTCGCAATGCTATCTCATCTAATGCAAACAGCATCACCGCACAAAGATCATTGCAGTAAAGAAGAGAACAAGTACCTCCAGGCACACCTAGTTGTGTGTACTGTGGAGGAGGTCACTTGTATGAGGAGTGTTCTAGCAACCCTATCTCTGTAAATTATGTAGGTTATAATAGGAATAACAACCCTTATTCCAACACTTATAATCCCGGTTGGAAAGATCACCCAAATTTTAGATGGAGCAACAACGATGCACTGCGCATCTAGAAGCTGCTCCAACTACACAAACCAACCCACCAGATTCCCACTCAGAATAACCAAAGAAACTCTCAACCTACCACCGATAATTCTCTAGAAACCATGCTTAAAGCATTTATAGGTGAATCTAGAACTGCTAGACAAACCCAAGATGCTTCTATTAAGAACTTAGAGAATCAAGTTGGTCAATTAGCCACAGCTCTGTATCAAAGGCCACAAGGTGCCTTACCTTCAAATCTGAAGCTACTCCTTCTCAAACCAAAGGAAAAGAGCGAGTTAAGGCTATTTCATTGAGAAGTGGTAAGGATTTGGTAGAGTTAATCGAGAAGGAAAGTGTAGAAAAGGGAGAAAAAGCCAAAAATCAAAAGAAACCAATGCGAAGCATCTAGTGCTCTGCATCACAAGAAAGTTCAAAGTCCACTACCTAAGTTAGTACTGAATACCCTCCTCCTCCTTACCCTCAAAGACCTAAAAAGCACATGAGGAGAAGCGGTTTGGTAAATTCCTAGAGGTACTAAAACAATTACACATCAATGTTCCCTTAGTAGAAGCCTCTCCAACAAATGCCAAATTATGCAAAATTTATGAAGGATGTGCTTACTAAGAGAAGAAGATTAGGTGAGTTTGAAACAGATTGCCATGATCAAGATTGTAGTTTGCTTATGCAAAATAAGATCCCTAGGAAATTGAAGGATCCGGTAGTTTTACAATTCCATTTTCTATAGGAAAATCCTATCTTCGTAAAGCTTTATGTGATTTAGGTGCAAGCATCAACTTGATGCCTAAATCTATTTTTGACCGATTAGAAATAGGAAATGCAAAACCAACCAACCGTGACACTTCAATTAGGTAGATGAATCAATAGCCTATCCTGAAGGTATCATAGAAGACATCCTAGTTAAGGTAGACAAATTTGTATTCCTGTAGATTTTGTTATCCTTGACTTTGATGCAGATAAGGAAGTGCCTATTATCCTAGGAAGACCATTTTTAGCAACTGGTAAAACCATAATTGATGTGCGAAGGGTGAACTCACTATGAGAGTGAATGATCAAGAGATCAAATTCAATGTAATGAATGCTATGAAGTATCCTTCGGAAGAAATGAAGAGTGTTCATCCTTATTCTCTCTAGATCAATTGGTAGAAAAACAATTTTACAAGCGGATGATCACTTAGCCAATGCAGATGCATTAGATGCAAATTGCATTGCTAGATGTTTGAAATACTAGAAAAGAGAATCGCCAATAGAAAACTCTTGTAAGGAAGTATGGGCTAGGACTTATGAACCACTCAATCTTGAGGATCCAAGTCTCAAGAAGAACTTACCCTCAATAGAACAACCTCCTAAGTTAGAATTGAAGATATTGCTGAACACCTTAAATATGCATTCTTAGGAACAAATAAGACTTTACTCATTATCATTGCTTCGATTTAACATCAAAACAGAGAGTGATCTCATTAGTACTCTCAAGAAGCATACCAAAGCTATAGGTTGGCAAATGGCGGATATCAAAGGAATTAGTCCTTCTATATGCATGCATGCAGTCATTTTGGAAGAAAATTCCAAAAACAAAGATAGAGAGTCAAAGAAGACTAAATCCTATCATGAAAGAGGTTGTGAAAAAGGAAATAATTAAGTGGCTAGATGTTGGAATCATATACCCCATATCGCATGGTGCTTGGGTAAGCCCTGTCCCAATGTGTACCTAAGAAAGGGGGTGTGATGGTGATAGCCAATGAAAAGAATGAGTTGATACCAACAAGAATCATCACGGGTGGAGAATCAGTATGGATTACGAAAACTCAACAAAGCTACCAAAAGGATCACTTTCCTTTACCATTCATAGACCAAATGCTAGATAGATTAGCGGGGAAAGAATTTTATTGTTTCCTAGATGGCTACTCAAAGCTATAATCAAATAGCCATTGAGCCTGAGGATCAACACAAAACCACCTTTACATGCCCTTATGGTACTTTTGCTTTTAGGAGAATGCCATTTGGCTTATGTAATGCACTGCTACATTCCAAAGATGCATGATGTCTATATTCTCGATTTCATTGAGCAATCAATGGAAGTATTCATGGATGATTTCTCTATCTTTGGAGAAACATTTCAAGTTTGCTTAACAAACTTGGAACAAATTCTCAAGAGATGTGAAGAAACAAATTTAGTTTTAAATCGGGAAAAGTGCCATTTCATGGTACAAGAAGGCATAGTGCTAGGACATAGGATTTCAAAGAAAGGTCTAGAGGTAGACAAAGCTAAAGTTGATGTCATTGAGAATCTACCACCACCCAATACAATTAAAGGTATCGGGAGCTTCTTAGGCCATCTTTGGTTTCTATAGAAGGTTTATCAAAGACTTTTCAAAAATCTCAAAACCATTATGTATGCTTCTGCAACATGATGTAGAATTTATCTTTGATAACTTTTGTATATAAAGCTTTTGACAAGCTTAAAAGGCATTGGTGACAAAGACCAATTATAGTAACTCCAGTTGGAGCGGGCCATTTGAATTAATGTGTGATGCTAGTGACTTTGCAGTAGGAGCGCAGTCTTAGGGCAAAGGTATGACAAAGTCTTTCATTCCATTTATTATGCTAGCAAGACATTAATTGAAGCTCAAGTAAACTACGATTCTGAGAAAGGAATTATTAGTTGTGGTCTTTGCATTTGAAAAATTTAGATCATACTTAGTTGGCACTAAAATTATTGTCTATACCGATCACTCTGCCATTAAGTATCTAATTTCAAAGAAGGATGCAAAGCCAAGGCTAATAAGGTGGATTTTACTCCTACAAGAATTTGATCTAGAAATTAGAGACAAGAAAGGAGTAGAAAACCAAGTAGCGCAGACCATTTATCAAGGATTGAAGGAGAATCACTTGGTACACAAGGAGAAGAAATCAAGGAGAGTTTTCCAGATGAGAAACTATTAGCAATCACAATCAATGCAAAACATGAAACGCATTTGCTATAAGCAATGCAGAGAGCATCAAATGCATCTGCACCATGGTTTCTTGATATTGTCAATTTCCTTGCAAGCAAAGTAGTACCAAAGAGTATGACATATCAACAAAGGAGAAAGTTCTTCCACATGGTTAAACAATACTATTGGGATGATCCATTCCTTTACAAGATGTGCCCCGATCAATTAATGAGGAAATGCATACCGAAGAGGAGCAACAAGCAAGCGGCTTCCGCATTGCCATTCTCGCACCTTTTGGAGGACACTTTGGAAGCATTAGGACAAAGACTAAGGTATTACAATCACGTTATTTTTGGCCTACTTTATTTAAAGATTCATATTTATTGGTCAAATCTTTGTGATAAATGTCAAAGAGCAGAAATATTTCGATAAGCATGAAATGCCTAGAACAAATATTTTAGAAATTGAATTATTTGATGTTTGGGGCATGGATTTCATGGGACCTTTTCCACCCTCTTTTGGCAATTTATATATCTTAGTAGTGTTGATTATGTATCCAAATGGGTAGAGGCGATGAGCATTACCTAATAATGATGCTAAATCGTGTGAGTAAGTTTCTTCAAAGAAATATATTCACTAGATTTGGAACTCTGAGAGCTATCATTAATGATGAAGGTTCACACTTTTGCAATAAGATCATAGAAAACCTTCTAGCTAAGTATGGAGTTAAGCATAAGATAGCTACACCTACCATCCTCAAACTAGTGGACAAGCGAGAATTATCCAATAGGGAAATTAAGAGAATGCTAGAAAAAATGGTAAGTCCAAATAGGAAAGATTGGTCTTTACATTTGGATGATGCTTTATGGGCATATAGAACAAAGATTCAAAACACCCTTAGGAATGTCCCCTTACAAATTAGTCTATGGAAAAGCATGCCATTTACCTGTAGAATTGGAAAACAAATCCTATTGGGCTATCAAAAGCTCAATTTCAATTTGAACAAGGCGGTAAAAAGAGAATGTTAGAACTTGATGAGTTAGAAGAAATTAGGCAAACCTCTTATGAGAATGCTGAAATCTACAAAGCTAAGACTAAGAAATGGCATGACAAGAAAATTCTCGTAAGAGAATTGAAAGAAGGAGGACTAGTTCTCGCTATACAACTCTAGGTTGAAGCTATTTCTGGAAAACTAAGGTCAAGGTGGTCGGGACCATTTAAGTTGATAAAAGTTTATCCACATGGAGCAATGAGACTTATTTGATAAATCCTCAAATCTCGTCTTCAAGGTGAATGGTCGAGAGTTAAAATGTACTATGGTGAACATGTGGTGAAAGACAAAACCACCACCCATTTGCAAAATCTCTAAGTGAAAAGAGGTAGTCAGTGACAAGACTCTTAAAACAAGCGCTTAATGGGAGGCAACCCATTGTTTTTAATTATTTTTGTGCAATTTTATGTTTTTAGTTGTTTTGCAGAAATGCGAGAAACTAATGCAATGCATCAAGTGCACTGCATTGAGGAAAAAACGTGCCTCATCGAGAAGATTATAAACTTGAAGAAAATTGGTTAAGTGTGAATCATAAGGCTTCGGGAAGATCAAAGGAGGATAAGTAAGATTAATGACACATTGGTAGCCAAAGCAAGACACTTGGCAAGATGCATGCGCGACACGCAATGCTAACGGCTACCTAATAACTCCACTAACTTCCTCTTCCCGAAACATAAAGCCTTCATTATTACCGCTACCCCTTCATTCGCAAACTCTCACAAATTCTCTCATCTCAAACACAAATCAATCTTCTCATTCTCAATCCAATCTTTTCCAAAAACACACAAGCAATCAAAACCTAGAAATTCATTACAATGGTGAAGAAGCAATCAACACGACAAATCATCAGCGAGCGGCCAAAACTCCCAAAAAGAGAAGAAAGCCATGCATGCAGGATCATCATCATCAAGGAAAGGGAAAGCCAAAGAATCATCAATCGAATCGATGACAATGTTCATCTATGGAACATGCATCTATTGCCCGAGAGAGGGTATGATTTGAAGAAGGCAAGCCCATCATTCATGTCAACAGTGGCCAATCTCAATTGGGACCACTTCGTGCTACCAAGAGGAGGCTATATTGAAGACATAGTGAGAGAATTCTATCTTTGGCATCACACCACAAGAAGGAGCGAGAACATTCCTACACTTCCATGGTGAGAGGTAAACTTGTACACTTCCATGCAAAGAAATTGAATGAACATTATATGCTGAAATATAATGGGAATGAATTTGAAAATAGAGTGGCAAATGCCTTTAAGAAAGAAATGGAAGAAATAAGGAGTAGGATTGCTATACCAGGGTCTGTTTGGGAAAAATTCACACCTAATGAAATTAAGCTTAGAAGTAACTATTTGGTAAATGCATTAGGTAATTGGCATTTGTTCATAGCCAATTCAATTTTGCCTACATCACATACATATGCTATGACCAAAGAGAGATTGATCTTGTTAGATACAATTCTCTCTGAAGGACATGTAGACATAGGCAGATTGATAGCTAGGGAAATTCTTGCATGCTCAACAAAATCAAAGGGATTTCTGTTTTTCCCTTGTCTTATAACTGAATTATGCATGAAAGAAGGAGTCCCTATAGCTGCTAATGAACAAAGAAAATTTCCCCCTGGTAATTTGAGTGCTGAAGTAAAGGAAAAATTGAGGAATGTAAGAGGCCCTGCACCTGCAATGCAAGAGCATTACATGCGAAGCGAGAGGGTCATGTCTGAAATTTCGAATGATCAACATGATCGGCTTCAATTGGTCTTTGACAAGATCTTTGATCTTGTGGGCCAAGTGAATGCCCCTGAATTTCCTACTTGGGTACTGAGAAGTGAAGGTGAAGAAGAAGAAGAGAAAGAAGTTGAAGAAGAAGGAAAGGAAAGGAGAAGGTAGGAGAACCTAGCACTAAGAAGAAAGTGGCTAGGAAACAATACAAAGTACTGAAGAAGGTTGTGGTAGAACTCAGTAGTTGAAGAATTGTATGATTACGAATGAAAGTTGAGAGTGAGGAATTGAAAGAAATGGATAAGGATTTAGAAGAAGAAGAGGAGGAAGAAAGTGATGAGGAAATTGATGAAGAAGAAGAGGAACAAGCTAGAGGTGTGATCTTAGAGGAGATTGCTAGGCGAAAATATGCCAAACAAACTTCTCGCATCAACCCAACCAGAACACCTATCACTTCACCAATACCAAATCACCCATCATCTCACCAAACCAAGAATCCTCCTCCATTCCAAAATCACCATTACCCTCCTCAATGATCCACCAGTCCTATCACAATCACCACCACAAACAACCCCTCCACCACCCTCTACAAGAAAAGAAACACAAGAAACAACTCACACAGAACAACCAATCTCGTAACAAACCCCTGTTATGCCAATGGACCAAAGCGACCTTCCGACCCAAGCAATATTATTTCAAATGTTGTTTCTGCTCTTGAAAAAGAGTTTGTGCAGGAAAGAGAAGAAGAAGGACTCGACAAACAAGACAAAGAAGAAGAATCATCTCGCAAAGGAGCACATTGCTCAATCTGTTGCAATGCAGAGTGATGCTCTGCATCACTTTTTCTTTGCATCACAACAGATGACAACAAGCTGTGCATGATGAGGCAACAATCAAAATGGTTCGGAAGAAATGGCAAAGCAGAAGAGGGATGCTCGCACAATACTCGAAGTTCTTCAAGCAACTGCAGGAAGGCGAGCAAAATTAACACCAAAAAGGAAGAAAAGTGATGCGATCCAAGACCGATGCACTGCATCGATTCTGAAACCAATTCCTCGCAACTACACCGAGTAGGAGGTGCATCTGCACCTCGAGAAGCAACACCTAGCAAGCCCAAGGAGAAGAAGCGAGAAGGTGAAGCACACTCCTCCATCAGGCAAAGCACCAGAATTAGGAGTGGAGCCAAGAAATGAGTATCATTTACATGTTTTCACCTACAACTGCTATATGCTAGTTTTGTTTCTGAACTATTTCCCTGGTTGTACTAATCCCTTTCCCCTATTTTTGAACAAATGCTTTGTCTGTTTTGAACAAATTGCAGTGAGGACACTGCAACCCCTTAAGTTTGGGGGGGGATTTGCATGTTATGTTATGTTTTTTATCTAATATGTTGTGTGTTTAATTAATATGTTTTAGATAGTAAATATATATGTTTTAAAGTAGTTTTTAGTTTATTTAAATATTAGATGTACTTAACAAAGTAGTATCTAAATATTTTAGTAGAAAAGATCAGTTTTTCAAAAATATGGTGAAAGCCCTATGGATGGAATTTCAATGATGAAAAAGAGAAAAAGAAGCCTTATTTCTTAGAAAAACCAAAATTATTTTCACTTCAACACTTCAAAACTGAGTTTGTGAAAAGAACCTTGCTATTTAAAAGATCAATCTGATGCAAGGGGAATTTTTGGTAAGCTTAGGTCAAAACAAAGCTTTACTAAAAAGAAAGAAGAGCTTAAAGAATTAAGTTTGGGGTGTTTTATGAAAACAAAGGCTGAATTTCAAAAGTGTAAAGAGTAAACAATGTAGAAAAAGAAAACAAAAATGTGGACAAGCCATATCCTGAATCTTTTGAAACTATACACGCCTGTTTAAGTACATGAATGCATCCGGAGGTCAAAGACACGTGCCATGCAGAATAAATGTATCTGGAGGATAGTTCAATAAAGCGAACTCAATGCCAAAGTGCAAAGAAAAAATATATGCATCTGGAGGTCAAAGACACATGCCAAAGTGCATTTGCATCCGGAGGTCGATGAGGAAGGTAATATGAGCTAGAAAAAGAAAAGCATTATCGGTCTGTTTTGCATCAATGTAAATCGCATCAAGAAAAAGCAAAATGCGAGAAAAAATCAATGCACAAAAACACTTCAAAGAAGTATTGCATTTACACAAAAAGATCCACACAAAAAAATAGAAAAATTGCATTGGCTCAAAAAGCTTTGAAAGATTCAATCAAGTCCTTTGAAATTAGAACTCCCCAACACTTGAGAAAATTTTGTGAGTCTAAACTCTCTTTTGAAAAATATTTTGGTGTGACCAAAGATGAACCAATCCTTTCAAAGGCTAGGAGGAAATTTTTCACTTAGTCTTGGAACCAATCTCAACTCAGTGGGTTCACACACACACAAAAGAGTTTGAATAGCTTTGGTAGTTTTAAAGAAATAAAGGCACAAGAAAGATTGTTGAAAAATGAAGTTCATAGGGAACTCCTCATGAAAATCCAAATCAAACTGATCTATCTTCTAGAAATTTTAGTTTTTATAGTTTGTCTTTGTCATTACTTGCGGACAAGCAATGGTTTAAGTTTGGGGTGTGATAACTCTATTTTATATAGAGTATTTCATATGTTTAAACTTAGTATTTGCTCTCTTTCAAGTAATAATAAAGAGTTTATATAGTATTTAGTGTGATATATGATATCTTGAGTGATTTGAATGGATATAGTTAGTTATAGGCCATTTTGGATATATTGTGGTATGTTTGATGTTTTTGTTCGGTCATGGTCTCAATCTTTATCTCGCATCAATGCTCCCCGCGACCGATCCTGCATCAATTCTGCGCAACTTGGTGAATAAGCGGCTGTTTCATATGCATCCACATGCAATGTGATGACCTCCTACTTGCTTCCCCGATGCCATCCAACAATATATAGTAGGCGCTACCATTCACACATAGCTATAGGCATAGCTTTGAAGAGTCATCAACATAGGGACACTTGTTCTAACACCATGGAACCACCCTATATGATTAAGTCAAAGATTGCAACATGGATAAACCTCTGGAAAGCAACTACAGCTATCATCCACTCAAGATGACTTCAACATGAAGGAAGGAAGCACCTCACTTGAAGGCTATAAAAGGACCTCACATCTTCATTTGGAAATATATCACAATCCATAAGTTAGATCAAAATTTCAATATACATAGTTAGTTTTTATATTTTTAGAGGAAGAGGAAGGAATTGACAAATCCTCCTTTACTCATTTTCATAGTGTTTGTATAGTGCTAAGGAGTAATGCTAGTGCATTGCTAGAAGACTTCATATAAAGATTTTCAACATTTGTAACCTTACTCTTGTTGTTTCTCTTTAGTGAGTTCTATATATATAAACATGGTCTATTCAGTTTATATATATCTTGCAATGTCTCTTGTTAGCTAAACCTTTCTTAGTTGGAATGTTCTAATCATTTAATGAGCTTTTAAGTAAGTATGTTGCATGTATGTATGTTTGTACTTTAGTTCTTGCTTGATAATATTTTTATTACTTATTTTAAACTTGATCACTTAGAATAAGTATGAATTGTAAATGACCGGACATGGCTTACAATTAAGAACTCAAGAACTAATATGGGTGAGTGTTTTACATAAAGAAAACTTTGTGAAAACCATGCTAAGTCCTAGACATAGGATAGTATAGTCCATAGGATAATTGTGGGTACTTAAAATACAAGAGTGAATTCACTTAAGCAAAGTGATACTTGTTAGGAGGCAAGATTGGCACTGACACCCCTTTCTTTCTTGCATAGAACAAGGATCATAAGAGCTGTAATGAAACTCAAGAAAGTGACCGAAAGGCACATAGCTAATGCAACAAAGACATTCAAGTCAAACACTGCATCACATCTTGCATCATACACTTTTAAGTAAATTACTTGATGAAGACATTCCAACTAGCTTTTCTCTTTTACACTATCAACATTCTTTACTTGCTTTCTTTCTAACTTAGTTGTGATCATCAAACAAAATCCAAAATTATTTTATTACTTTGTGACTTTGCACTATATTACTTTATATCATTTAAAAGTGAGTTTTTCAATCTCTGTGGGTTCGATCTTTTTACTACTTGTTTTTGGACAGTGTATACTTGCACTCAAGTGTATGTGGCATATTCCACACACCAGAAGCTCCCCACCAAGTTTTATTGTCGTAAATGGGGGCGCAACAACACAGATTGTCATCATTGCTCTGGGGTTCCTGAAACCATCATCCATGTGTTACGCGATTGCCCGTTGGCGGTTCAGCTTTGGCGCCACATGGTTCCTGCGAAGGATCGCGTTTCTTTCTTTGGCTGGGATTTTTTTGATTGGGCGTTGGCTAATATTAGCTCCAAAGAGGTGGATAGCGATCAGCTTCCGTGGAGCGCAAAGTGGGCAACTGCGTGCCATTTGCTTTGGACGTGGCGCAACAAGCATGAGCACGATCCGACCTTTGCTCGTCCTATCTTTTCCTCCCGCATTGTTAAGACTATCGTTTCAGATTACATGAAGGGGAGCGTGACTTTAAGACCGGCTCTCAAGCCACCCCGTGTTGAGGTTGGAATCTCCTGGGTTCCTCCGATGGAAGGTTGGGTAAGTATCAATACTGATGGGGCGTCTAAAATTGGTATGACTATTTCTGCTTGTGGTGGTGTTATTCGGGATCATTTTGGAGTTTGGAAAGGTGGTTTCTCTCGTTTTGTTGGTGCGTCTAGTGCTTATGTTGCGGAGCTATGGGGGGCTCTTGAGGGTTTAGCTTTGGCCTATTCCAAGGGATTTAGGAAAGTGGAGCTTCGAATGGACTCCAAGATCATTGTCAGTTGCCTCCAACGGAGGGATGGGGGTACGATTGCGGGCCAGACTTTGTTCCAACGCATTAGGAAACTCTTAGACTTGGATTGGGATGTCAAGATTTGTCATATCTATCGTGAAGCTAACATTGTTGCGGATGGGCTTGCCAGCTTGGCCTGTGCACATCAAGTGGAGACTACTTATTATGATAACCCCCCTCCTAGTATTGTTAGTTTGTTACTTGCTGATTTATTTGGAGTCTCTACTCCTCGTTTGATCCCCGTGTAATCCTTTTTCTTGGGCTTTAGCCCCTTTTATTCTCAAAAAAAAAAAAAAGTACTCAAGCAAAATACTACACAGACATATATACAAAGTTACTTTTGTAATGCTTTATTTAGTCGCTTTGGTTTTGTCCATTTTTCTAGTCCTGCAACTTGTTGCTCTTCAACCATTTGTGAAAAGAATTTAGCCCAAATTTATCAGATATCATGATTGAATTTTTCCCATATGGTGATGATGAGTCATTGAATATCTGCAAGTTCATACATACAATAAACTAGCCTCATGTCCCGTGCGATGCACGGGGTAAGCTAGTATCAATGGATTTAAGTACATTAAATTAACTCATTAATGTTGAAAGAATGTAATTATTAATTAGGGAATATTTTAGTAAATTTATTTTGTTTCTATGAATTCAAGAAAACTAATGCATAAAACTATTATCATTAATATGTGTAAAGGTAATTTTTGCTTATAATTAAGTTCGGATGGAGTACATGAATACATCATGTAGGGTTGAATGAAAATCACCATTAAAACGAAAACACCAATACAAAGTTGAAAGAAAATTTTGGAGAATTCTATTGTAAAATGAGTCCGCAGTTCCTACGAAAAAAGTTAAATTATAAATATAAATTAGAAAAATATATTACAAAATTAAAAATAAACTTTAACAAAGACATCAGAATTGAACATCCACAGATAATAAGAAGAAAAAATCTAATTTTTTTAATAACGTTATCTATATTCATCAGAAATATAAAAACTTAACACATAATTAAAGAGAAAATAAGACAACACAATTAGAAAGTGGAACACGTACGTAGATATCATGTTGAGTTTGATTTAAAACTAAACACCAATTTAAGTATGTTTCTAATACTCATTGGTGCAGAATTATCAAAATAAAAAAGAAAACAACAATTTGCACATGTAAAATTTTTCTGGATCTTAAAGCACCCCAAAACACAGTGTCAAGCATCACGCTTTGCGTATTTTGTCACAATTTATTTTTTGATTTTCTTCAAACAGGCTATTGAGAAACAAACTTCGCGTGTTTGAACATCTAAATTTTTTCGGGACCCTAAAAAGTACCCCAAAATACACCGTCATCATCGCACTTTACGTATTTTGTCACAAACTTATGATTATTTTTACCAAACCGTTATTAATTGCGAAGAAACTTCTAGTATTTGAAGAGTTACAATTGTTTCTAAATCCTAAAATACCTCAAAACATACTACTTAACATTTTACTTTAAGAATTTTGTTACAAAACAATTTCTTTTACCATCAAGTACACCAAAGTACATTGTTTAGCATTTTACTTTATATATTTTGTAATTAAATTAAATCTTTTTTTTACTGAATCGATTATTCAACAACAAAATTTGTATATTTAAACATCTAAATTTTTTTGAGACTATAAAGTACTGCTTAAAATATAAAAAAGAAAAATACAAAACCTTAAAATATAAAAGAAAAAAAAACTGAAGAAAAAAAAAACAGATTAAACCAAAAAAATAAGAAAATAAAAAAAGTGAAGTAATATTAGAAAAACAAAAAATAAATGAAGGAAAAAAGCAAAAAAAAAAAAAAAAAAGGAATTGGCGGCAACATGTGTAATAGCAAAATGTTAGAAGATACTAGTGCGGTGACCCGTCCGATGGACGGGGCGCACGCTTCAATCATTCAGGAAGATGGGGTTAGGAGATGGACATAAAGCCGATACATTTAAAAGTAAATAGAAATAATTTTGTCTACCCTAACCTTATAAGTTTAGACATAACAAAAAACTTATAAGCAAGTTAAATATCCCAAAAAACAAATAGAAGTAGTCTTAAGTCATTACAAAAAAGGATAATAATAGAAGTTTCAGTGTACCCAATTAAGCCCTTACAACATCAACAAAAATAGTAATAGGTGAGTCCCTAATCTCCAACTTGAGAATATCCCCTTTTTTCAGCCCTTGTTCCTTGACAAAATCTAACCACACCCTCCCATGCAAATATTTTTAGCCTGCGTTAGGTACACGGACACCATTTTTATCAACTCTTTCAGCGACTCGGAATACAACATCCATAAGTTTTTCCAGTTGCATTATCATGGAGAGTGATGGTCTCCACTGAATCAGGTATATGCTTTCCAATGTTCATAGGGAAATGCTGGTTTGAAATAAATAAAAAAGTAATGTAAAATAAATGACATAATAAATACGTGGATGTAAACTCAAGAAGCTAGATAAAAAAACTCACCATCACACAAGAATTTTTGCAGATATAGCTGGAAATTGTTCGCTCCCACTTTAAAGGAGCAATGTCCGGCAACACAGCATTTGATGGAGGAGAGTGAGGATCATTAGCCTTAGACTTCCGGGACACTGTCATTTTGGTGCGTCGTCATAATAAAGCTTTCAAAAATAAAGAAACAACAATGAACGGAGGCAAAGACAAATTAGACATAATCAATAACTAAAATGATAGGTAATATACAATTAAAATTCTTGGAACTAAGGTAGGAAAAAATTGGATACCTCTTTTTTTCACGGAGTTGTTTGATGATTGCAGTCATCATTTTTGCCCTCCTTTCCAACTTATCAAAAGGGGACTCATCAGAGTCAGATGATGAAGAAGAGGATGAGCTAGATGATGAGGAATCAATAACATAGACAGCACCCGTGTGGAAGGCTCCAGAAGTTCTAAAATAAAAAATGCAGAGCAAGATTGAAGATACATTAAGGTAAGAAAGAAAAATATTTGATTCCCATGAATTATTAATGAGAGAGGAGATAAATACTTTTGGAGCTTTGCAGATCTGACTTCTTTTCCTTTGTTGGATGATGACATTGTAACGAAGCTAGCAAAGCAATTCAAAAAGTTATGCAGACATGTTAAACAACTCCAACTCTAAAATAGTAATGGAAACACTAATCAAAGGCAAAGCAATGTGTTATGCATAATTCGAGTTCATTACTTGGGGACAATGCTTTAAGTTATATTAAAGAGGTTCCATGGAAGGTGGGGGCATTGTTTTAAGATATATTAAATACAAAACTTAACGTGTCAATGTTTGTGTTAAGTTTACAAAATCAAAAGAAAGAACAAAGATGACAATAATTGTTTTGAGGCCAAAATAGAAAGAACAATCATGCAATTGGAAGCAAACAATGCAAGCCTAACCACAAAAAAATAAGCATTGACTTACTATTGTCATGGTGGGTGGCACGTCCACTGAGGATGAGGGATGGAATGCTGGGGGTGGTGATTCATCCACTGGGGGTGGTGGATGGAATGTTGGAGGAACATCAACTGAAACATTCCATCCACAACCCCAAATGGAGCGAGAATCACTCTCTCCCTTTTTTAGTTATTTTTCCCGGAAATATGAATTGTGAGATGGAAATGTGCTTTTTGTTATTTTTTAGGGGTATTTTGGTCCGTTAATTAGGGGGGTGTGAGAGAGGAAGGAGACTTCAATGTAAAAAGAATTAACTTTATAGAGATGGCACAACACAATATTTCTTGTATTTGAGAAGACTAAACTGTGTTAGAAGTTGTGCATTTAAAAAATGAGTTAATTAGGAACATAATGATAATAGAAATGACCTAGCATCCCTCTAAGCATTACAGGTAAAATAATAAGTAACAAAATTGGTCCAATAATTATGTAAGAAAAATGTATAAAGAGACGCAAATGTAGATAAAAGAAAAGAAGCAACAGAAGCAAACCAAAAGAATAGTGACCAAGAACGCACACACTGTCTCACTGGGCGCCAAGTTTCTAGCAAACTGGCGCCCCCTTCACCGTGCCACTCCCCTGCAGCACACACCCACACTGAGGCACGCACCCAGGCGCCAAAATTCTAAGGAATTGGCGCCCCACACACACGCACCGTGCCACACTTGCCTAGACACACACACACGCACCCTGGCGCCGAATTCCCAGGGAATTGGCGCCCTCTCCTGCACCTGCACCGACACCGTGCGCATCATGCACTCACCAGGCGCCAGATTCTCAGTGAATTGGCGCATGCTAAAAAAGGAGGTTGGATAAATTTCTAAAACAGCAAATAGTTCAATAGGATGGAATTACTACAACAATTTTGGGAAGAAATATCACCTATTAAAAGGCCAAAGAAGAAAACAAATACAGGGTATGAATAACTACCAACAATTCTAACAATTGAAAGCAAATACAATGAAAATATAAAACCATTGTTTAATTAGTAAAGCATACTATGAAGTAAGTATGAACCAAAAGTGTATAGAGGTAAAGTTATGCCATGGCACAAGACATAAGGAAAACTACAAAGATAAAAGAACAATTGTTAATATAAAACCAAACCAAACCAGGAAAATAAAATAAAATTTAGTAGCATATATCAGGCAAAAAACAATTGAAGTTATACAAATTAAGAAAAGAAGAGAACGAACTCAAAGGTTAGTTCAGACTCAGAAGTAAAACAGGCAAAAAAATATTTAACGGAATGCTAATATCGGAATAGGCATGCAGCGAACACTAAATCATTTAACAGAAGCTTACAACATTTGAGAGATTAAAGTTGCAAATGCAAAATCGCAGCTCTGTCAAATCGTAGCTCTGTAAAATACTGAATATCAATAAACCCTAAGTTATAGAATTTGGGCAAAATTGGAACAAACGATTTTGGATGGGTAAACAGAAACAACAAATTAAATGTTTCTTCCTATTTTCTAAAGGCACATAGACCCTAGATAGCATTTACAATATGGATCAAAATAACATGAAAGTAGAAGAGAGATTAACTTGGAGAAGCAGGAATTAAAGCAATTTAAGTAACAACCGATGAAAGAAAATAAATCAAAGTAGAAGAAGACTAACTCATTGAAGAAAATCCTCCGTGCGTGAGGTCCGTTTGTTTCGTGAGAGTTTTACGAATCGCTTGCTACGGGTAGGAAAGGAAGGAACAACAACGCACGTAAAGAAATGAACAAATAGAGGAGAATGAGTTATGTTATTTTTTGGTCAAATAGAATGAGTTATTGGAAGGGAAAAAATAAATGAGGTTAGTGGGTCATTTGGGCGTAATGTAAATGTCCAATAGAGACAACTACTATTTAATAAACCCATATTATTATTTCAGCCAGCAAAAAAACACAGGTGTAATTTTAAAAGAAAATTACCTACAACCACTGGAAAACTTCATTGTAAACTACATTTGAAGTGGCATTTGTAGAATTTCTGCGTCATCGGTGATCAAGAGTTTTAGACCCTTTCTAGAAGTGACTCTTGAAACAACTACTACATATAGTTGATCGTGTGAAAAAGCGGTTGTGGCAAAAAACACCAACATCTTTCAAAGATTGTCCCCGGCTCTTATTGATAGTCATTGCAAAAGAAACAGCTAAAGGGAATTGTCTTCTTTGAAACTTAAAAGGGATTCGAGGATCAGACGGAGTTAATGATAGCCTTGGGATAAAAACTTTTTGTCTAGCATTGATTCCTGATAAGACAACACCTCAAGAACAAATTTACCCATTTTTGTCAAAATCAATCGAGTTCCATTGCATAATCCAGAAGAGTGATCAATGTTCCTCAACAACATAACAGGAACACCGATTTTCAATTTAAGTTTATGAGCTGGAAGACCAGAGGCAACAATTGTATTTAGAAATTCTGGCGGATGTATCTCATCAACAATACCAATGTTAGGACCATTGTGGCAAGGTGTATCTAAACTCAAATATATCTTTTCATCACCTGGAATTAAAGATAGCATGTGCTCATTGATCATATCAACAACTTCATTTTTAGGAGCTAAAATCGCTCTATTTTGAAAAAACAAAGGATCATGCATGTGATCAAGAAAGGATGGATATATTGCCTCAACAATAGCTTGAATTGGTTGTTGTGAATCTTTAATTAGTAAGTCATCTGGAATTTCAACAGAAATGTGAGAATCACCTACCTCACCTATTGCACCATCTCCAATTTTTAGAACCCATTCTGAAAACTCTGATGCTTCAAGGAAATGTTAGCATTTGAGGTTCCATGTAAAGTCTCAAGTTTTTTGTTAATGTCAACATCTCACAATGGTTCCATAAATAAGAAGAGTTGATTGTGGCATGCACAACTTGTTGTCTTGTTCCCTTAGGAATAACAGGAAGAATTTGGCGAAAATCTCCGCCTAAAACAATAACCTTACCTCCAAAAGGAATATCCAAAGCTCTACCATTCGAAGGACCCAAAATATCTCTTAGGGTCCGATCTAAAGCTTCAAAACAGTGTTTGTTAGTCATTGGTGCCTCATCCCAGATGATAAGTGAACACCTACGAATTAACTCTGCTAAATCACTTCCTTGTTTTATGTTGCAAGTCGAGAACTCATCTGGATTAAGTGGAATAGCAAATCGAGAGTGAGTCATCCTACCTCCGAGAATTAAAAGAGATGCAATACCACTTGAGGCGATCACAAAACAATTTTACCTGTGATCTTAAACCAGTTGTTAATCCTCTCCAAATATAAGTCTTACATTGCTCCACCATACCCATTTAAAAAAAGAAACCATTTTTTTGTTCAACTCGTGTCATAATTTTGTCATAGATTTTTCTTTGCTCATCTGTCATTGATGACACCAATTCTGATTTTCACCTTGGTTTGTTTCTATCATAATTAATTTCATCAAAAATAAGTCTATTTTCACTTGTTGAAAGCAAATCTTCATCTGGCTGAGGCATAGAAGGGAAATCTGACAGGCTCATATTATTGCTTTGTAATAACTTATGAATCTCAACTAAAGTAAAAGTTTTTAGTTCATCAGTAGACAATTGCAACTCTGTAATAATAAGAAAAAGAAAATTAATTTTTTTACAACAAAGCAATAACCGACAAATATAGATTAGAAAGGATTTAGAACAAAACCTGGAAATCGTAGGAGACACCGTTGTCTATGTAAAATGTCATCTCCCAAATGGAACCACGTAGCATCCCAGACAACTTCGGGTCTTGAAATTTGACCAGACACTAATAGTATCGCAAACAACTTGCGCAAAAAGAATCCAATACCCCAATGACTTGCCTCTTTAATAGCATCTATATATTCTTTGTCGTCTTCCAATAAGCCCATATGATAGCAAGCATCTTTAAAATTTGGATGAACAAAATCCTCAACTGTTCTAAGGTGTTCAAAACACTGTGCTCCTCTGACATAATTCAGCAATATTCTTAAATAATACAGTTCCCAGGACCGGAGGTATATAATGGAGTCTCCCAATAGTATATCCAGTTTACGCTGAAACCATTCCCTTTTCTCATCATTCCAAACAAATTTTGTTGGAAATTCAAAGATAAGTTAGTTCACGTGCTTGTGGGTAAATTTTATTTGCATTCATCCACGCTAAAAATTTAGAGCTCCCAATACTTGGTTTGGAAAGAAGCTGAATTAATAGGCCGATTATCTCTATAAATAAGTAAGTGTTCACCTGGAAGATGAAACTGCAACCTTTCCACTGAGGGTTCTCTATAATGAATGTCAAATGAAAAGATCCTCCATGCTGCTTCAGATGAAGCTAAATATCTACAGTTATAATACAAATTGATTTCATCAATGACAACATCATCATTAGAATCCGGACCCTGAAGACCATAGAAAGTTGTTGTCACCCGATCATGACCTTTGTTCACATACTTGAAGAGATATTTGATTGCTCTAGATTGGTTACAATATTCAACATTGATATGAGCATTGTATTTGAGGAGTAATGTTTTGTTATATGGCACAACAAATCTATTATCTAAAAAACATTCACCTTTTTTGACAAAGACTCCATTGTCTCTTCTTCTATAAACAGGATAACCATCACCATCAATGACGGTTTCGTCACAAAATTTTTTTGGAAAATATTTTGTGCACTTTTTGTTTTCCATGCAAGAAGAATTTGGATTTTGGGCTCCACATGGTCCATGAAGCATGGATGTAGATACAATATCAAATAGTCGCGGATCAGATTTTCTGTCAGGAATTTCAGCACATATGACATTGTTAATGTCATCAACAGTGTTATACTTAGAAGATGAATGAAGGAATACCAAGATATGAGCATGTGGGAGTCCACGTTTCAAAATTCAATTGTATAGACAAGCTGAATAATAATAAATGAATCAATGTTAACTCAAAACATAGGATACCATAGGAAAAAATGTAGAAATTGTAAATACAAAAATACTCTCCAACAACACGGCCGAAAATATCACCCTTTTTATATCTTTAATCAATTGATCTAGCTTTATCTTGAAAACTCGAGATACAACATCATTTCGATCTTGAGACTTGAAATTAAATTTTGCAAAATACCTTGTTAACTCGGCCATTTTGATTGCGGTGAATGTGATAAATAATTCGGATAGCACGCCCAATTACAAATAGTCATAGCGACTTGGTAATTTTGAAACATATAACGAGGTCCTCCTACAAATGAAGAAGGCAATACAATTCTTTTCCCAGTTGTTGATGTGTTTCTTTCACCTCTAAGAATAGATTCTTCTAGACCTTTGTAAACATCAGCTCTTAGTTCTTGCTGATTATTTCTAACCCACTTTAATCGAGAAGATTCAATCATGGTATAAGCATCTACTAAAAATTGCTGGAACAGACGTCCAGAAAATAAGAGTGAACCTCCATCAACTTCTCTATGCTGAATTCTATATGCCAACCAATCTCGAATAGTTAAATGCTCTCTTTTAATCTGTTTTGCTGTGTTTTCAGTGCGGAATTGGATGTCCTCTGAAAAACCATTTTCCCCATAAGGAAACAATAAAGGATACTGTAAGGGCAAATAACCAGCACTTAAAATTGGAATCCTCTCTAGTACTCCTGAATAAGTACTAACAATAACATCCCTATCAAATCCAGCTGGATCAAAATCCCCAACAATTAAAGCGGCAACCTCAGAGGCAGTAGGTAAGTTGTATTGTCTGGCATCTCGATGTCTCTTCCCCAAAATACGAAGCTTAATTGTTGGTGTGGGGTTTTGAGACAACATATCTCTGGCTACTCTATATATTTTCACAAAGGGATTACATGAATCAAGACAATCTTTAATATCCATGACAATTTGGGCTCTCAAATTTAAGTCATCGTCTTCCATCCTAGAGTAGATGATCAATAAATATATTAGTAATCATGAATAAAAAATCATACACATCAAAATATAATAAGAACTGTAAACATACCTAACAACTGACATGCGGTTAGACACTTCATTTTCAGTATCATGTATATAAAGTTGAGCAAATTTAGGTTCTTTATTTGCATCGGGGAGTAAACTACCAATTTGATGATAGTTCTCTCCATTCAAGACAAAAATTGGAGGTCCACGGCCATCATTTACCTTGGTATGAATTTTACCCCCCATCGAAGTAAACACAAACATACTATTGAAGGATCGAATATTTGCCAAAAAAAACCTTCCTCTCCTATCACGATTATGAAATAGATCATATAATACTTTAGGAGGACGATTGTAAAGAGCAGGTGACACGTCCTTGCCGACAAAGATAAGGAGAATCTTGGAAAGCGTGCTCTATATTTTTTTGGACCCTTTCTCCGAACCACATGAGTGCACCACAAAATTGACATATATATTGTGGATCACCAATATCCCATAGACAATACTTCATCACTACAAATAAAAAAAACCAAATTCAACCAAAATCTAAGATGAAATTAAGTTAAAAATCATTTCATGAAATGCAGAGATAAATGAAATAAATAGCGGTGAGTCAATACCACTTGTAGATGGAAGCAAGGAGAATTTGGTAGCAATATAGCATCGAATTTAAAGTGACATGCATTACTTCATTGAGTGATGGATCATGAGATGGTGGAATTTCAGAATTAATGTGATTCAGTACAGGTACACCTTCAACCACTACAAAAGTAAAATTGGTAATTACACACACAAGAAAATCAGTTAAGTATCTTTGTATTGAATTAGTTTATTAATTGAAAAACCGATTATGCAAATATCTCGCAAATGTTTTGGTCCGAGCCATTATGTGTCTTTGATCTTTGTCTAACACATCAAGTCTATTGGGATGAAGAAAAAAATCACGATGTGAAAGTTGATTTTATTTGCAAGTTTAATAAATTTTGTCTAGTAAAATGTAACACTCCCAATCTTATGACATCAACAGATAAATTATATGAAAATCATGAGTCAATACCATTTGTTGATGGAAGCAAAGGAGAATTTGGCAGTAATATAGGATCAGGATTTAAAGCATCGTTTGTTACTCTGTGAACTGATGGATGATTAGATGCTGGAATTTGAGAATCCATGTCATTAAATCTATCTGCACCTTCAACTCTTGCAAAAAGAAGATTAGCTTCGGATGTCTGAAGACTTTCATTCTGTTGATGCAGTGTAACTTGTAGACTCTTAGGAGTAAGTTGAGCAGAATTAAGATCTGATTGACCATAAAATAAATTAATCATAATATGTCTTAAGCTTATAGATTTGATATAGTACCTGCTATTGAAGAAAACAAAGCAGTCTCGGTTGCTAATTTATTTTTAATTTTAAACAATAGAGATGTAGAATTTGTTGAAAACTGTAAACCAGAAATGATGTGCCCACATGATTTAACAATCATTTATGTGGAAATATTGTAGGTTGATGAATCTTTGGATTAAATGAATGAAATCCAAGCTGTGGTGTACCTATAAATTAGAAAAAATAATAACTTTGATAGAAGAAGGGTTACTTTATAACAGGAAGATATTTGAGACTTAAAGTTACCACGATTAACATTGGGAGAATGAAGTTGAGTCACTCCAATTTACGTGAACCAAATGGAGGAAACGTTCCTTCATGAACAACTCTTGGCCTAAGCACAAATTTACAGCCCAATTCTTTGTGAAGAAGGTGTTATTAAAGTTACTTGTGGACAAACACCTTCAACATACGATTAAGATATTAGTAATTTATATCAAATACATCTGAATATGTTAATTTTTTTGTTGACTAAACACACGGTGAGGTTAAATTTGGAGATCTATCTTGATGATCGACATTGAGCCCTTTCAAAATGTACCTTCCTGGTCTTAAAGGAACTAAAAGGGTAGTGAAGAAGAAGAATGAATGAGATGAAAGGGAATCAAAAAAAAATGACAAGAAACTTAATTAGAGAGTAAAAGAAGGCATACTTGAAACAATGACAAGAAAAGACACAAACCTTGTACACAGTAGAAATAACAGTGACCATGTTATGTAAGTCTTTGTTTTTTTGTGATCGAAATCTCTCATTCTAGTGTTTCTTTATGCAGCTGATTTGCAAGTAGATGGAAGAAAGCATCAAGAAGTAATGGAAACAATAACTCAAACTAAGGAATTCTTACAGAATGCATGGACAGGTAAAGTGAGAAATAATGAAGTTTATACTGATTGAGGCCAATGTGAATGAGTAAAGAAACTGATATGTGCAGAATAAGCAACTAAGGTCACACAATTCTTTATGAGGTCATCAAATGAAATGTCATTTCATGACTGCTTTATCTGAGTTTTTAAATTAGATTGACATTGACAATGTGTGGAAATTTGCTCAACATTCCTAAGATTTGATAAAGTGTGAAAATTTGTGTGTCATTTTCATATGATGCTTATTTTTGAATGGACACACCAGTCCAGGATATCCATCATCATAGTTTCTGCAATGGGTATACAGGAAGGAAAAAGATTGGATTGCCTCTTTTTCCTATAAGAGATGGTATTTGTGAAGAAGATAAAATTTAAACTCAGATTTGATTAAAAGGCCGAAAAGTACAAAGACAAATTACTTCATTAATTATAAATAAAAACACATTACATTTAAATTCAGAGTACAAAAGGGAAACACACAGCAATTAGTGTTACTTACTCCAAATTCTACTACAAAGTGGAGGAACACATAGATAATACATAATGACATCACTCAAATCACCATATAAGCTTGACATTTCATTGGAACAACAAACCAGTACTGAGTAGAAGAGCAAAACAGTTCCCTAATTACTTTTATTTACTCCACAATTGACTATAATGTGGAGAGACACCCAAATAACACACAAGGAGAACAACGCGAACTATAACAGTGGCTGACTCAGGGATTTTTCTCTCTTGATGTTTTCATCCCGACCATTTTAGGAACAGAAGGTTGTGGAGAGTCGGATTCAAGCTGTCGATGGGATCTTAGCCAAAGGTGGGCGCTTTTGGAACTTGGAGGAGAGGAAGCATCAACAACTTGATCTTGTTTCTAGGAATTACTTGGAGGAGGAAGACCTTCCACAAATTGAGCTTGCTCCTTGGAATTCATTGGAAGAGCAGAACCTCCAACAACTTGAGGTGAAGAACCTTTAGTAGCATCAATTTGCTTCTTAGAGTTACTTGGAGGAGAAGCAACCCCAATAGCTTCAATTTTATCAGAGTTACCTAATGGACCAAAGTTGTCTTCACCAACAACATCCATGTCAAGCATCCTCCCTCTACGAGGATAGAAGAGAGGGGTATCCAACGACTTCAATCTTTGGAGCGGAGGAACCGCCAACAATTTCAACTTGTTCAACAAAGCGGCCGCATGAATGTAATTATCTCCACTACCAAGAGCAACAAATACTAAGTTTCTTTGGAGGAGTATTGGACATGTCCAAGATTGCCACATCAATTAATTCAGAGGAAGGAACATTGTCCACAGATGGCTAGGGAGCGCAAAAAACACAAAAAACAAAGTATGAGAGAAAACCAAAACAAAAATGTGTTCAAGTTAAGTTTAAATGGGCGGATTTTTGGGAAATTATATACCAATGGACTCTGAGTAGCACAGTGCGAATAATTATTGGAATGGAGGTCTTCCTCATCAATATTAAAAGGTCATGAAAACCAAGCCCTCTCTAAAAGCATGAGATAGAGAACAACAAATGTAACAAAACATTCCTTCAACAACGAAATATATAGACAACCAACTCGGATTGAATGCAATTCCATAAATTGCTTGATAATATCATGATCGCTGATTAACCTCCTAACAACATAGTTGTTCCACCCTTCATAATGTTGGCATCCCTAATGTCTATTTTGAAAAGCGAGAATCTTATCATAAAAGGACCTAAGGCGGCGGGAATCTGTTGGAACTAAGGCGTTGATCGGGAGAACCAATTAAATCTTGGTGAGATACCAAGAAAATTGGTGACAACACGATCAAAAACCATAAAGTTCGCTGAACCTGTTGAATCCATAGCATTAAGCTCAACTTTGTACCTAGGCATACAAAGTAACGTGGGTAATGAACAAAGTTAAAAGTAGAAAAAGAACATGAATCCAGCAAAAACATAGGATTTTTTCGGGGGGTGAACATGCTAATAATACCTAGGTACTCCTGTGACTTTCCTTTTGCATTCTTTGCAGTAGAACCTAGAACCAACCTCAACAACCTTGTGATAGCACTTATTACATGATGTGTAGAACCACCCATGTGCAGACTCAATATCAAAAACTCGTGCAAGAACAACAGCAGAAGATGCCTAAATTTGTTTAAGTATAATCATCAAATAAAAACCAACAGAAATTGAACAAAAATAGTTAAAGAGTAAAGAAGAAAACAATTCTTACAGTAGTAGCCTGTAACACCTCAGATATAGTTCTGTAGGAATCTTGCATAAAAGCATCATAAGTTGACGTAACAGTAGGACCAGTAAGTGGACCTATTGATTGAGTCAAAGATAGAGCAGAAGCATCCATGCTAACAAAAAACATTTCAATGTTTAAATTTAAAAATGGGAAAGTGCAAAGGAAGAAAGCAGGCATTGAACCATTCAAACCGAGGGAATTTTAAATTGGTGGGACACAAACCTGGACCTGTATGTTGCAATTTCTGGAAGGTCAGCATTGATGAAAATTTTTGTTCCATGATAAGCATTGGAGATCCCCATAATACCTATGTGTAAAACTATCAGTACAGGAAAAACAAATACACAATGAGGAGTATATTCAACAGAAACAAATTAAAAATGTTAAGTAGACCCTGATATTTCTTGAGCTTGCATAATTGAAGAACAATTATTGGAGCCGATGAGCAAGAGCCATCATTGATATTAGCAGCAACTTGTTCAGCAAATTCACCCCAGAGAGTGCATTGAACCCTATTGGACCTGAATGGACGGAAATCTATAATGTATAAATAAAGTAAAACGTGCCATAACAATTGGTCTATAGCAAAGAAAAGAAAACAACTCACTCTAAATCCTCAAGGACCAAATTAATGAGCTTGTAAAAGCTAGTTTACATCCTTTGCTCTTTTAATTCACTTTTCTCAACAATATGGCCTATAACATCCGATGAAACTCAAAAATCAAATGAATGCATGCAAGCTTAAGTAAAATGAATCAGAAAACTTTAAATGATGATAAAAAAAAAACCAACTATCGATCATCCTTTAGTGCAAAATGCAAGATATCGAAAAAAGTAGCAAATGAAAAATGATTCATTGGTATATCAGTAGTCTTCAATAGACGACAGCTTGAGATACTCATGAAAGCAACCTTGTATTTGTTAGTAGTTGTTGCAAACTTAATATCATTAAGGTTAACACTTAGCTTATCAATTCGATAACAGCGACCCTCCTTCAATATAGATTGAAACATTGGGAAGAGAGAAGCCTTGATAGTACAATGAATCCTATCAAGCTGAGAGGAAAAACTTGTAAATCAATTAATGGATACAAAGATAAAATCACAGATATATTAATAATATACATGAAACTTGCCTTCTTATCCAATAAAAGCATCTCAATGCTGATTGGATTGAGAGGATTCTTGTGTTCAGGGAGAGTCCAAAGCCTTATAACACGTACTTCAAGTGTCCAGTTAATCTTGCCAGGCACAAGATCAGAAATGAAATTAAGACGTGGTGCCATGAGATTGCCTATAATAAAAGAAAAGATAGAAAGTTTAAACAACAAATAAACTAAAGGCATTATCATGAAAAAAAAAATTCAGGAACAATTTCCATGGAATGTGATTATAAAAGCTTAGCAGAAGGCAGGTATGGAAAAGCAAAGCCAAAAGATTGAAATGTAGGCTGCCTACCGGTTGAAACACAAAAGGAAAGAAACAGAAGCAAATGAAGAGAAGTGCAATGTTGGGAAGCTGGTGACCATCAAATGAAAGGGATCGTTTAAATAGACATGGTAAAGGGGTATGGTGGTGAATATGGTGAACTTGATGGATAAATCCTAGCTTATGTAGACAAAATCCAATGAGAGCTAACTATGACGTCAGACATTGTATGCAGAAGAAACCACTAAAACTATAGAATATATATGTACACAGGCGTAGGTGGAGGTGAAAAGATAGATCTATGAGGGTTTAGCCAAATTTGAAGGAAACCTGAAGAGTTCATACACTACAAATATATCAGGTACTACTGTAGTGTATTGTCCTGCAATAGAAGAAACCATCCACCTCATGTCAGGTTATTGGGAAGACAAAATGTAGAATATTTTGATGACTATTACACACAATGAAAGTCATGAGATGAAAAATGCAGTGAGTGATCCAGAAGATATGTAAATAAAATATTTGTGTCACACATTGTCATACAATATCAAGTAAGCATTCACCTCATGTCACGTTACTGAGAAGAAAATATAGAGAATATTTTACTACTACCATACACAATGAATGCCACCTGTTGGAAAACGCCCTCAAAAATGCATGAGCCACAAAATGAGGTGACGTGTGAAACAAACAAACACAAACAATTTAGTAAACACAATTTAATTGAACTATGCTTAATTTTAACTGTGATTTATCTATCATTCACAAATAAGATGTTCAATTATTTGGTCAAGTATGATATTAATTTTTACCTGACAAACAAAATCTCGTCATTAGAGTGGAAGAAAATGAAGATAAATCAGTGAAGAATAGCATTGGACTGCTTTCTATACCAATTCCTGCAATTAATTTGCTTTCATTGAGTTTAAATGAAGGTGTTCATGTAACGAAGTTCCTAAAGGCTTGAGGGACTCTAGAATTCTTCACAATCTGATTTACTCTTTTATAGACTCCATCTGTACTCTTTTATAGACTCCATCTGCATAAGGGGTTTTTCTTTCATGAAGTTTCCTAGCACAAAGCATTTCTCTTGTATAGACACTTTTATATATGCTTCTTTACAATATTCATGTTCTTTAGATTAGAATTACTTGTATTGGTGACTAAGTTGCCTTGTAAGGGAAAAAATTCAAAGGCAACAGAAAAAAAATATTATATATAACGAAAAGGAATTACATAACTGATGGATACAAACAACCCAAACAAACTGAATGGAAATCTGCAGGATACATTAGTCCTACACACTACTTAATTGGACTAAATATACTGCTTAATTACATTGATAATACCGAATTTCACGAAAATCTATCGCTAAGAACAATGACCAACAAAAATAACCAACACCAGTAGACCACCACTTAATTCAAAAGCATCTCTTGAACTCAAACAAAATGGTTTTCGGCTCTGCAGATGTAACAGCAAGTGTAATGTAAGTTCCTTCGAACAACACTTTGATATGGCGGAAAAGAGCCCACCCAGAATACAAACCACAGACAGCAACATCATCTTGATTATTGTTGATTTCACATGTCCAGGCATAGCCATTAGTATCAATCAAGCTAACTTTGTGAACACCAAATGGCATGATCATATGCAAGAAATCAGCAGGAATAGACTGCATACAACAACAGAAGACAAACACAGGAATTACAAAAAGGAGAGTTTGACAGAAACATACAAAGGAGAAATTATTAAAAGGAAAACAGACCAATTTATTAGTATTAGCATCATCTGCAGTCAAACGCTTGCTCAAGGTATGATAAAGAGTGGGGACTTTAGAAATAGTCCTGAGAAACTTGTCTCCAGCATCATTATTCTGACATGGCAATGCATCTTGACCAAGCTTAAAAATTTGTGGGGGGGTAGGATACTTAACCTCTTTACCATACCTATCTTTAACTTTGATGAAAAACCTATCTGGCCTTATGTAGACCAATCTCACAATTCCCCCACCATGCAAAGAATAGCGACAACCCATTTCATTCCAACCACTGGAAAAATATGGTCGGGCATTAACCTTTTTCACCATTACTTGGTGCTGATTACCAACTGGATCACAGAGCATCACCATGAAATAGACATCATATCCATGCATTTTAGCAAGCAATTCAGGGAGTTGGACAGATAACTACACAATATAAAGAGATTAAAAAAACAACAAAGGATTGAAACCAAAAATAGGATACAATGAATAACGTAAAGATAATAAAAATTCAACACAGATAGGTAGTTGGACCCTCACATTCTCAGGCAAGAATTCAACATAAAATCTACCAAACTTAATCATCATAGCATATGAACTATCATCCATTGGATCAGTACGCGTAAGAGGAGGCATCTGCAATGTGTAAAATCATTATATTTGACTATCAATGCAGAACATGAAATTAAAATGCAGGAAACGACAATAAAGGCAAATGTGAGAAAACCTTGCAAGGCAAACACAACACAAAACCAATGAATGGTTGAATATATAGTGAGAAATAAGAGATGGATAGTTAATACATTTAAGCAAAAGGTCAAATCAATGACACAACACAACATCAAGGATTAAGTTTTTTTGGCAAAGGAAGAAGAAATATTCTGACATCTCTGAAAATATGTCAATCAAAGAAGTCACAAAATAGGATATATCATAACCAATGCATTTACAGTAAATGAAACAGCTATTAGATGATTTAAGGAGCAAATTTAACTCGTAGATTGTATTTGATCACATAACTACTGGACTGACTTTTACCATGGCTTCTAATTTTAAAGTAACAAATTTGAAGCCTTGTTCCCAATCTAGAGCACGATGATTAGTTTTTACTCACACCATTGTATTATCCATTAATTAAAACATAGAGAATTGTCTAAAAAAGATACAAATGTTTTATCATTGCTTATATCTATAGGTGATACAATTCGTTTTTACTTAGCTAACTGTGGTGAATTCAACCATAGGCCACACTTCATCATGACACCATTGTTAATCAAGAAAACTTTATATATGATAATGTGACATTACAAAATAGGTATCTGTGTTGGAACAAAACATACAATGAACAATCACAAACAACCCTACTGAAAATACCATGGGCAACAGAGCCATAAAAGACCAATATGCGAGAAAAAAAAACTAAAGCATAGGTAGACTACATAGAGTGGAAAATGCTGATAATCAAACCCTTACATAAGAAGGCTACATATAGTGCAAAATCCTAATAGCAAAATCCTTCTGAGCTAAGAGCACAAAATAAACCCAAACAACACATTCCCTATGGATCAAGCACCACGACAAATGGTATTTCCTATTTTCCTTAGCCACACCCGACAGCGGACACTCTGGAAGAAGCCTGCTCAAACCACGAAAAGTAGACCATCCATCGAAAACACAAAGAAGAATCGGGTTTTGTACTATTCCATTGAAACTTACAATTCCATTTTCTCCCACGGTAATTGACCAACACAATAGAGGTAGTTGAAGGAGTGAATGCAATTTGGCAAAATCCAATATGAAGAAACTGCAAATACAATAACCAATAATAAAAATAGTGTGCAACACAAGGATAAATGAACCAAATAAGATTACAAAAAAAATCATGTCAAAAGACTATGAAACACACCAGGAATGGACTGTTGATTTCCTCAACAAAGAAAACATTTTTACCAAAGAATGGTGGAAATGAACAAAGATCAATCAAAATGAATTCATCATGCTCCTCGTGAATAATACTCATTGGGAGTCCTGGTTCTCCAAGGCCATATTTTTTAGGAGGAAATGGATACATAACCTGCTTACCCATTCGATCCCTCACAAACATTTTGAAGGTCCTTCCATGTAGATATTTGATAGTGATCCAACCACCACTAAAAAGTTTGTAAACCTCACCAATGCGAGAAGAACCATGATGTAAGTAGACCCTGCTTGAACGTTCTTTGATAGAAACGATGAAGAGGTTTCCCAAAGGATCCATAAGGTGCACAATTTTTGGCATCTCATTATAGAAGTCGACAAAAAAGCACTTTGAAGTGATTGCATGGATCAAGTCAAAATATAACTAATTTAGTAACAACAATGAGCCCAAAAGAAGACACACAGATGGAGAGAAAGGGGGGAGAAACTTACAAAGCTCGGAACAAACTCAAACCGATAGGTATGGTATTTCAAGTAGCACTCAAAGAAAATATGGATCCATATTCAAAACAAACCAAGGAACTCATCTAATCAAACAAACAACACTATCATCAACTTACAAAGAATAGAAAATAAGGAAAGTAGACTTTAGAATTCAACTTACACCAATAAATGAACTCGAGACACAAAAGTACAAAGATTGTTATAGAGATATTCAAACAAAAAAACATTATTCCCAAACTTCCATTCGACACAATAAAAAATAGCGAGTTCAAGGAATGAAGCACAATGAATGAATCAAATAAAAATGAAAGATCATCAAAATAAAAACAAATACATTGACTCAATCACCAAAGTAAAATATAGAGTGTCTCCAAAAATGAAAGTTTAACTAAATAAAAGGAATGCATCCACTCAAACAGACCACAATCAATGAATGAGGAAAAAAATCCATCATCAATATACATTAAGAAATCAGGAGAACGATGGAATAAAAATGGGAAACCAACGACTCTATAGTTGATGGAACAATATAAAGAAAACAACGTAGATATGCAATCAAAAAAATAGGCACACTTGTATTATCGGACACTCATAAGAATTAAAGCGAGGAATAATTTAGATGTAAGAAAATAAAACACATGGCATTACATTGATAGACAAAGCAAGGAATTGAAATGGACAACAACGACCACACTGAAATGCAAAGGAAACGAAAGATGAACACCATCGAACCAAATCAAATGGAAAACAATCAAAAACACAAGAACCAAAAGGAATAAAAGTACCTAATCAAGTTGGATAGGATGAATGTGCAAATGTGATTAAACGTAGGAATTTATAGAGTCAAAAAACAACATAGCAATGATGATTAACAACATCCAACCTCTAATAGAAATGATCATGTTTACACAAAGAGAAGATATGATTACCAACAATTGGCGCCGAGAAGCTTAGCTTGGTTTGAAGAACGTTGCGGCATTGGTAAGTGGTGATAATGTGTATTGAATGAAGGAGTGAAACGAAATAAGAGTGAAGATCAAGTAAAAACAGGATATCTAAGACACGTGTAGAAAAAAAAAGTGAGAAGAAGTGGCAATAAAGAAAGGTGATCAGAACAAAGAAGAGAGAGACCAATAGAAAGACACACATGGCGAAAGATTTCTGAAGCAAAATCTCTGCCAATATCTTCACTACTTGAAAATGGCTGCGCATGGACTGCTCGTGATAGAGCAAAGCCAGGAAACAGTGATGATGCAAAGGTTTGCACGAGCTCAGCTGGCAGCCACACCACTTGGATCCTACACGGCACAAATGGCGGTTATCAACTGGGCGAAAAATTGGAGGGAACCAGCAGAACTTGGCGCGCAACCTTGATGAACTGCCAACGTGGAGAAGACCATCGGATGTAAATATAGAGATATTTCCTTCAACAATACCCAACTAGACAATGTCAACCATATTTTTCATTACATAGTACCCACAAACTCGTTGTCTTGTCGAAAGTATTCAGCTATATACCAAAGGTCTATTTTGTATTTAACAAAGTACATGCACTCTTAGACACAATGGTTAATAGAAAGTATCCAGCTAAATATCAAAAGTCTACTTTGTAGACTACTTTAACAAAGTACATACACCCTTAGACACAATGGGTAATAGAAAGTATCCAGCTACACCCCCAATGTGACACACACTACACCCTCTTTCTCTCTTATTCCTCTCATACGCTCCCTCTGGCCCACTTTTTACACACCCTCTTTCTTACGTATTCTCTCTCATAGCACTCCCTCTTTATATTTTCTTCTCTTTCATCCACTCTTGATGCTCTCGGTCTCTTTCAACCATTCCTCTTCCTCTCATTCTCTTCCATACACTCCTCTTTCTCTTCTTCTCTCTCAACCTCTCAAATCCCCCTTCTTCTCACCTTGCTTCTACAACTGCAAAAACGAAAGGGAGAGAAAAAAAAGAGATTTGAGAAAGAAGCCAAAGTAAAGTCCATGGCAGCGCAATACTGTTGTGGACCATTGCAATGGTGAACACGGTCGATGGATGGAGAGAGGTGGCAAGGTGCAGTCTAGAAGTGGTTGTCTCGGATCTAGACGAATACACTCTTCCTCTCTGAAACGAACAAACTTTGTCTTGCTTGCTCTCTTTCCTGGTCTCATCCTCCTCTTTTTGTTTACATTTTACATACATGGGTTTCATTGAATGTTTGTTCCATTTTCTCCTCCTCTCTCTATTTTCGAATTTTGTTTTTGTGTTCATTTTTTGATTATAGGCTTTAGAGTTTTATTTTTACTGTTTTGGGGCTTCATATTTGTGGTCGATTTTTATTGTTTTGGAGTTTCATTGTTGTGGTTGATGTAGTGTTTCATTGTTGTGCTCTATTTTTACCGTTTTCTTTCAAATACATCATCATAAAGACTACTTGCTTTTCTTTCACATTAGGGTGCATGTTTCCCCATTTCGGTATAGTTTTTTTGTGAGGACAGTGAATGTAGTGTTGCTTGATTTGTCTTTCAATATAAGTTTAATTGCCCAGTGAATACAAATTCTTCATTTTGGATTGCTAGTAAACAATTATCTCTCTAATTTAACAAAGTACATGCACCCTTAGACACAGTGGTTAATAGAAAGTATCCAGTTAAATACAAAAAGTCTACTTTATAGACTAATTTAACAAAGTACATACACTCTTAGACACAATAGTTAATAGAAAGTATTCAGCTTAATACCAAAAGTCTACTTTGTAGACTACTTTAACAAAGTACATACACCCTTAGACACAATGGTTAATAGAAAGTATCTAGCTAAATACCAAAAGTCACTACTTTGTTGACTACCTTAACAAAGTACATACACCCTTAGACACAATGGTTAATAGAAAGTATTCAGCTAAATATCAAAAATCTACTTTGTAGACCACTTTAACAAAATACATACACTCTTAGACACGATGATTAATAGAAAGTATCCAGCTAAATACCAAACGTCTACTACTTTGTTGACTACCTTAACAAAGACATACACCCTTAGGCATAATGGTTAATAGAAAATATTCAGCTAAATACCAAAAGTCTACTTTGTAAACTACTTAACAAAGTACTTACAGCCCAAGACACAATGGCTAATAGAAAGTATCCAGCCACCATAAAACAAGCACCCAAAGTCAATTTACTCAAGTGTCTGACTACAGCTCAATATTACACGTGTCTAACTATGTGTCACAACTATTATGTTTTTCCAATTATTTTAGCACGCCTTATATTTTAAACGTCTCACCAATTGATAAACTCCAGTAATATTAACTGCCATATTTATTGTCTCCACGTAACAAATTCACTCCATGTATGTTTGTTTCGATTAAACAATTTTAGTCTGCCCACCGTGCGTAGCACGGGAATTGTGTCTAGTTGGCAGTTCTACATTTAGACTTTACGAGGGAAATTGGGGACCAAAACCGAAATTTTGAAATATAAGAGGACTAAAATCCTACTTTGAGAAGAAAAGGAGACCAAAAGTGCATTTAAGCCTAAAATCCTTCAATATTGAATTTACTATGTCATAAGATAGGTTAAACAAATTTTTTTTATTCTTGTTAAAATATTTTTAAAATAACCTCAATTATAAATGATTTATGAACGGTTTCTGAACAAAAAATCTAACAAGAATGTTATTAATAAGATTATAAGGGCACTATTTTTTGATTTTGCCTAGGGCCCCAAAAATCTTAGGACCAACCGACCCTGATATGACCAATTACAACAATTTAAACATGCTAACAACGTTTAGAAATTTTGTATTTCACAATGAAGCAATTGAAAACATGTAATAAATAATCATTCCATTTCCTCATGTTCGATCTTTGGTATATTTTTCCACAATTAATCTCATAAGAAGATGACTTATTTCACATGTTTACAACGATTGAATATTTTCTTATTCTTTTCTAAAAATGGCATTGCATCGACATTTCTCATCTCTGGGGTGCGAATTAAAGCCTTTGCCATATTGATATGGCATTTTTTACCCACTTGTGTAAGCTTTTTACAACAATCATCAGTCACGTCCTTATCACCGGTTAGATGGTTAAATATTTCTTCTCCACAATCAGCGCCTACTCCTTCCATGCACTTTGCCAAAAATCTTGGGTTCTCAGATTCGGTCAGAAGGTCACACTTCTGAAAAATCTCATCAGCCTTGGTTAAATATAGACCACGGTCTGCACTTTTAAATTCAGGATCGTTTTGAAGAATGAATGCTGCCATTTTCATTTGACAAGAATAACCCATTTGAAAAAGCTTATAACAACAATCTTGTTTTATCGTATTCTTATCCTTACCAAATATATTCCTGAACACTAGTTGCCCACAATGTTCTCCGATATGCTTTGCACATTCTTCTAACTGCTTTTTCTCGGAAGGGAGTCTCCGCGAATATTCTAGTAAGAAAGAAAGCCATCAAAATGAGATAAATATTAAGTCTTTCCATGATATTTAAGAAAGATGTGCTGTGTTATATATTTATGTTAACTTGTTTGATAAAAATGTTCATAGAGACATTTGTTTATATAGAGAGCTAACCTAAATATGTTGTTAAGGTTTTCATAACAGTGGTTACGTTTATCATGCTTTTAATGTGAAACATTATATCAAAAAATATGTTGCAGTTTGCTTCAGTTTCATTGGGTTGTTAATGCTAGACTTTATTGATGGAGAGCTAGCTTTGAAAAGAAACGTATAACTCATAATTTCTTTTTAAAAATATATGAGCTATGGTCTCTTTTTTTTTTCCTCCGGCCCTCTTTGTAACCAAAAAAAATATGAGCTATGAAGTCTAGATACGAGATACGAGATACGATACATGGATACGGGAAAATTTTGAAATTCAAGATATGATACGGCAGAGATACTTCAATAACAAATTAAATTAAAAAATATAAAATATAAACATACTTGTGATCAAAATAAGTAAGCATAGTACCAACAAGGGTTGGTCCGAGTGGTAACTGGACTCGGATCCCACCCCTATTTTTCGGGTTCGAATCTTGGATGTAACAAAAACTCCATTGGGAGGAGAGAACCACACGGCCAGCAAAGCCGAGTACTCGTGGCAAGCCAGGTTCCCCGGTGTAGATTAGTCATCGACAAAGCCGGTGGAAACAGCGCATCAGTGACATGGGAACCCAAAATAAATAAGTAAGCATAGTTAAATGTATTTTCCCCACCCATTTTAAAATATATTCTTCGTCCTACGAACATGTCACAAAAGATATATAGTTTACTACCCAAGTTAGAATATAGCAAAAAATAACATCATAAGTCATATCCAAAAGAAGTTTAGACTCTATAGAATTGTCTACTATTCACTACTTAACACTAACGGTGTCATTCTACTCTCCTCCATTTCTATCATCAAAAAATAACATAGCTTCCAACTCTAGTTCATCATGAGTTATCTCTGCTAATTCAATTCCAACACCTTTAATATTGTGTCAACAAAAACATCATCAAGTGGTTCATGTGCATCTCTACTAATGTCTCATATCTTAGAAAAACATTTTACATCTTTCATGGAGGATAAAGCAAACACGAATGGCAACATATATAACCTCGTACATAATGACATTGTTAACTTAAACTTAACATATATATGTTTTTTTAAAAACCCTTTTCCCTTTCATGTTATGATAGAAATGTAATGAATTCATTACTATTTTTATATAATAAATTTACGGGTTAAATAGGTTTGGTCATTCATTTTTTTTCCACTTTAGTCCTTTATTTTTAAAATTTGTGTCAAAGTGGTCTTTTTTTAAAGATTTTTGTATATTGGGCTGACGTGGCGTCCTAAGTGACAAATCTGACTGAGATATTATTATGTTATGTGGCATTTCATTTTTTAACACAAAAACACAAAAAAATAAGTACAATATGAATATCTTCAAAATATAAAATCACTTCAATTTATTGTTTATTGAATAACTAATGCAATACATGACCAAGTTGAATGAAACTAGGCTCTAACTTGAATAAAATTTTGCAAGAAATTCAATGGAACCAAAACTAAGCTCAGAAAAGTGCTTATACATAAAAATCAATTTTGGCTAAATGAAGAAGAAGAAGCTTCAAAGAGAGCTTCTTTTTTGGTTACTTTAATTACATAAAGTTTAGGTGAATTGGGCTCCAGAGGCTCACCAGGGCCACGACAAGCCTCACAGCTCTTCGAGCGCTTACAGACCACCCACTAAAGAGGTTCTCACACTGGTATTAGGAGTTGAACCCAAGCCCTTGCGAAGAATGAGTCAACTCATTACCATCTGAGTGACTTCACTGGGAAAGAGAGCTTCAACTCAACAATGACAAATTCATTATACAACACCAAATAAAGAATTAATTGAGTCTAACATGCACAAAATTCAACAAGGAATCAAAATATGGCAAATATTTTGATTGAAAAAGCGCTTAAATCGCAAATTGCGGTGAAGATGCAACTCATGACTAGATATCGCTTTTTGGATCTTTCTCTCTCAATTTGCAATTAAATTTAATCAAACCAATTACGTCCAACTCGTATTGAGTGCAGAAATTGAACCACAGTAAAAAATTTCAACAAAAACGATGCCAATTCGTCTTCTCTTACTCTTCAAGCTTTCAGTTCCATAAGTGATTTTGCGCATAAGCACTTTTCTGAGTTTAATTGTGGTTGCATTAGTTTCCTTGCAAAATTTTATTCAAGTTCGATTTTAGATTCATTCAATTTGGTCATGTATTACATGAATTATTCAAGAAACAAGAAATTGAAGTGTTCTTGGTGTTCTTGAAGACATTTATAGTGTTCTTCATTTTTCTGTCTTTTGTTTAAAAAAAATTGAAATGCCACATAATTTAATGAAATCCCAGTCAGATGTGCCACTTAAGATGCCATGTTAGCCCAATGAACAACAATTTTACAAAAGGGTTACTTTGACATGGACGCTGGGAACACAAGTTCGATCCCCATAAAATTCATTTTTCATTTTTGTTTGACCGTGGAGTGCAGCATTTTTTTTGACCGGGGAATGCTCCTTTTTTTGGTCAAGGAGGCTTCTTATTTTTTTTTAAATGGAGTGCATCATGTTGTAGTTTTTTAGCTATATCTTGTTTCTTTTTTTAGATGAATGTTGTAAAATTCATCATAAGATATTGTGGAAATTCTATGAGTGGCTAAAATTGAATCAATCAGTATTAAATCTCAACTGTTGGATAATTTTTATACTACAACCTACGGTCATATTTAATGGTTCACCAGTGAATGATTTGATTTGCTCCCACACCCTAGAAGCTCTTGGATTATTTTTTGGACTAGCATTGTCAGGTAAGTTTTGTCTAATACTCAGAGTAAAAGATGTCTATATATTGTGATCATATTGTTGTTGTTATTATTAGTAATCTCAATTGTGTCATTATTTAATATAGTATTATAGGGAATTATTTTATAGAGAAATTATGAATAATTATATGATGTGGAATGTCTTGAATGGGCTTACTGTATTAGGTTAGTAAACCCATACTTTACACAAGTGAGAGGTCCCTACTTCTAGCCATAGGGTTTTGTGTTGTCTAACCTATTGTGACTACACACCGAAAAAGACTCTAAGGAATAGAAGTGCCTTTTCCCTCCTCACACATAGGAACCGAAGTCAACTCATCTCTAACGGATTCATCTTCCTATGCAGGTAATTCTAATTCACAATCTACATATTGTTGATTTGTTTTTCTTTTGAAAGGGAGTGCATCATGTTGTAGTTTTTTAGCTATATCTTGTTTCTTTTGTTTAGCTGAATGTTGTAAAATTGACCATAGGATATTGTGTAAAATTCTATGAATGGCTAAAATTGAACCAACCAATATTAAATCTCAACCGTTGATGAATTTTTATACTACAACCTACGATCATATTTAATGGTTCACCAGTGAAGGATTTGATCTACTCACTCACCCTAGAAGCACCATAAAAATCTCTTTTGGAATGTATTCATCCAAAAAATATATTACTTTTAGCAAAAAAAAAATTTGAATAAATATTTGAAAATTTTCAAAAAAATAAGTCCACCATTTTAAAACCAAAATTTATTAATTTACATATGTTTTTTAAGAATATATTGTGATTTTGAGTTCTTAACCGAATTTATGTTGACAAATTAAATAAGTTTTTTTAGAATTTTAGTTTTGTTTGTAGTTATAATTTTAATTTATATTTTTTTATATTTGATTATCGGGTATATTCGTTGATGATATTTGCCCCCACAATAAATAATGTAAAGCTTCGTCGCTAAAAGACCTAATTTGATAAAAGTAGGGACTCAATTTTTAAGATTTGAACAGAATCTCTCAATTGTTTGGGACGACCCTACTTGTGAGGCTTCATGTTGGGAGTTCTCATTATCCATGCTAATAAACCAACAAATCACAGTTCATCGAGTACTCGCACTATAGCAACAGTATTGAAATTAAAACTGAAAAATAACATACTAACAGAGTCAAAAACTAAAAAAAAAATCAAACGGACTAAGATAGTCAATAGCTGAACAAAATCAAACTGAAAAAATCACACCAATAGAGTCAAAAATGAAGATCTTCAAAACAAAAAACGAACTGAAAAAAAAATCAAAACAAAATTAAATCAGTCACTAAAACGAACTGAATCAAAAACGAAGATCTTCAAAACAAAAACGAACTGACAAAAAATCAAAACAAAAAACAAACTGAAATCAAAAAGATCAAAAAACGAACTGAAATTAGAGTCAAAAACGAAATGAAGCGAAACGAAATCAAAGAGAGCTGTTGTTCTGTACTTGTAATGCGCGAAGAGGAAGCAGAAGCAACGACAAACGCGGAAGCTACAACAATGGCGACGGCGAAGAAGCACAACGACGACAGAGGAAGAAGAAGCAACCAGTGTTCTTTCCTTCTGGGTTTTCTGAATTTTGTTTTTGCGTTTCACAGTTCTCACACTAGGGTTTTGTTTTTCTGTTTCTAATTTTAGACAGTGTTTCACTTATTTTTTATTTTTTTAAAAAATGTAAAAAACTCTGTTTTTTAGAAATTATGCAGGAAATGACCCAGGTCACTAAACCGGTCGGATCACTGGTTTTCTTATTGAGCTGGTCAACTCAACCGGTTCGAGCGCAGTTCCGTTTCAACACCTAGCTCGGTATGGTGGAGGTACCGGAACCGGTCTGACTGACCGATTCAGTCTGGTTTTGATAATACAGCTCTTACCCTGTTCTCAAATAGTTCCACATCCATTTCATCTCCCCCGTAAAGATTCATCAGTGTTATCTTCAACAAATGTGTTTATCAGAGCTTCTTTGTACACATATATTTGCTCCACATTTTCTTAACATATATATTTGGTCTCATCCTTAGTCTTTAACTTCCTAATCATTTGGTATCCTGACTTTTATTTTCTTTCTATACTAGTATCTTACACCCGTGTGGATCACCCGTGCATCTGCACGAGCGACACTTTATTTGTTATAATTTTCTATAAATCTATAAATACTTTGAAGATGGTAAAATTTAATAAAAGAAAACAGAGAAACTCGATAAAAGGCTAAATTTTAACTTGCTTAAAACACTTGTGTTGCAGAAAGTTAAAATAAAAATTTGCATTTTCTTCTAATCTTAAAAATAAAATAAAAAACAGAAAAAAGAAAATGAGATCTAATATAAGATATGCACCCCGTTGTGACTCTCGTTGACGCTCTCGTTGCTGCTCTAGTTGTCGCTCCCCATTGTTGCTCCTCGTTGCCTCTTCTGTTGTCTCTCTCGTTACGACGCTTGTTGTCGATCTGCCTAGTCTGTCATTGCCGCTCCCAGTTGCCGCTTCCGTTGCTGTTTCAAATTTAATATGAATTCAATATTTTTTTTAATTAAATAGTTTATTACTTAAAAAAGTTTCTTTGAATTGTTTTTAATGGTTAACATTGAAGACAAATGTAAAAAAAGAGAGGAGAGGGGGGACTTTATGAGAGAAAAGGGGGAGAAGAGAAGGAAATAAAGAAATAAGAGAAGAGGGAAAAAGTAAAAGTAAAAAGTAGAGATGAGAGAGAAAAAGCAAACATAAAAAGTTGTTACTTTTTGTCATTTTGTGGGTTAAAATATAGTAACTAGTAAATTTTACAATATTTAATATTAATTTAATTATTTGAATTAAATTATTAAATTATTTAAAAGTTTTATTTTGAAATTTTTGATTGTGGTTAAAATATTATTTTTTTGAAAATTATTAGTGATTAAATTGATTAGTTTTAGTAGATTATAGTAAATTGTAAGTTCTAGATCATTTAATATTAATCTAATCATTTTAATTAAATTATTAAAAAAAGTTATATTGAAATTTTTTTTGGTAGTTAAATTTCTCTTTGACAATTGTTAGTGGTTAAATTGATTGATTTTGTAGTTTTAATAGATACTACATTGTAAAAAAAAGTAGTAAATTTTTTTCTCTTTCTTTAAACAAGACCTTTGCGAGTCGTCGCTTTTACACACGTCATTCTCTTTTGTATGGTTCGTCAACGGTTTTCTGTATCGTCAGTTTATTTGTCTGCATCTGTTTTTTTGTGTCTATCTGTCCTTTGTGTAAGAGCTTTGTTCTCTCCCTCTCTCTCTACGCGGTAATTTTTTTTATATCTCCCTCTTTTTTTTCTTATGCTGACCCATTTTTCTATTTTTTTCCTGTCAGCACAAAAGCTGACCCGTTTTCTGTCACGTCAGTAGTCATCTGTTCATAGTAAAATGTGGCAGATTGTAAATGGACATGTGAAAAGTTTGTAGAATGACTAAAAATGACTTTTTCCTAACACATTGCTTTATTATAGTAGTATTTGATATTTGATTTGATTTGATCATCAGTTCATAGTAAAATGTGACAAACTGTAAAAGTTGCCCATTTTTTTCATTTAGCGGATAAATGACTTATCTACCCTTAAAAATGGACACGTGAAAAGTTTGTAAAATGACTAAAAATGACTTTTTCCTAACACATTGCTTTATTCTATTAGTATTGTATGATCGTCATTCGTCGGTTCATAGTAAAATGCCACAGACTGTAAAAGCTGTCCAATTTTTATAGCGGAAAAATGACTTATCTATCTTTAAAAATGGTCACCTGACAAGTTTGTAGAATGACTAAAAATGACTTTTTCCTAATACATTACTTTATTATATAATAGTTATTATTATATTAGCAATTATATTAGTAATTGATAATTGATGATTGATTGATTGATTATATTAATAATTGATAATTGATATTTGATTTGATTAGTATTTGATTTAAAGATGTATTAAGTAGTATTGCATAAATAAAATGAAATTAAGTCATATGCTTATTAAATTTTAAATACGAGTCTCTTATACTTTACTAAATTATAAGCATGTATTTATATTGTCTAATTTATTAAAAACAAATATTGTTTTTTTTAAATAGTACCTAATTATATACTTTCGTTAAATATTTAACAATTTCATAAGTATCTGTTAAATATTAATTGATGAGGAAAACCTCATGTTACTATTCATTAGTAAACTTTTCAGATTAATTATTGTACATTTAAGACAAAATTAACGGCCAGTGTCAAACTCCGGTCAATGATATCTTCACTCTTCCCATTCAATCTTTTTCTGATTTTGCAAATGTCTATAGTTTCACATTAATTAGGTGTCATGAAGCTTAACGTAGATGACAACTGCAATGAGGTCGGTGATATTAGAGGTAACCAACTGGTCTGAACCCCCTAGTGAGTTGGAAGACTTGTTGCTGTAAGATGCTCTTTTTTTTTAGATAAACAATTTCATTGAAAGGGAGCACAAGGGGTGTCCAACTGATACAATGGAAAGGGGGAGGGCTTCCTCAAAACCTCCCTGAGCCAAAACTCATTGGGAAAAAGACTCAGGAAGGAAAAAAAGTACTCCAAACAAAAACATGTACAATAGTGGGAAAAACACCTTAGCCCATTGCTTCTCCCCCTCCTAAAAAGTTAATAGTTTTAAACATTACAGACCATACGAGAATTACAATAACGAAAAGCAATCCATTGGGCTATTGTACCAATCCGCCCAAGAAACCATAACATTACTCCCTCTCCTAGCTTTGAACCAGCTCAATGTCGTGTCCTTAATCCCCGAGACCATCTCTGAAACCGAAGCAACTTCACCATTGAAGACTATTCTATTCCTCATTATCCATATGTTCCACACAACCGCCAACCATATGAGATGCCTGACACATCTTTGCTTCCTCCCCTTTCTTATATTCCCAAAATCCATAAAATGAGTCACTACATCCTCAGAGTCCTTTATGCTTACCCCTAACCACAAAGATATTCACTGCCATACCGTTTTTATAATACTACATCCAAGAAACAAGTGCGCCGTAGACTCAACGTCCACAAAACAAAACACACAACATTTATCCAGACTGGAATGTAGGATACCTCTATCATACAAAGCCTCGCGAGTGGAAATTCTATTCAACAAAACCCTCCATCCACAAATAAATACCTTTGACGGGGCATCATTTTTCCACAGCTGTATCCAATGCTTCCCATCGGCTATTGGACCACTAACACCTATTTCCAAGCTTGCTGAAGCCACCACAGTGGGAGAAGGACTGCTAGCCTTAGCTGCTGCACCAGCAGAGGGACCGACAGCAGCCACATCAACAGCAGCTGCACTCCTAGCAGAAACTGTGGCCGAAGCAGCCAAGTTTGCAGCGCCACCTCTGACCGATCCACCTGCATATCTAGAATCAAACAAATCACACAGTTTTGAATAACATTTCTTCACCGAAAACCCATTTACCGTGTCCATTAAACAGATCCATCTATCTGGTAAGCGATCACTTAAATTGGCCGATTGTAGTAATTGCAAAAAATATTCTGCATTGTGATCTTCTTCCACAAATAATTCCTCAAGCCATTGACAATTCCATCGCCAAACGTTCCCGTCCCAAAAACCCATATCCTCCACCACAACGTCCTTGTTATTGCATCTACTGTATATTGTAGGAAAAAGTTCAGCAAAACAATCTCTTCCAAACCATCTATCACTCCAAAATTTCACCAAGTTGCCTTTCCCCAATTTGATTCTCACTATATCATCAAACCACCCTTTAATTTTGTTCCGGTACCTAGTTGGCATAAATCACACCACCAAAACGAATTTTTCACCCATCCTCTTCTATACTCTGACTCATTGGGCCATCACCCTTCTGTAACACCCCAAATATTAATTAGGTGAATTATTTAATTAATTTGCTTAGGTGGTTAATTAATTAATTTAATTAAGTAGTATTTTAGTTGGCTATATTAAAAATAAATATAAGGTAAGTAAATAATTTAAGGAGAGGAGTGGTAAATAAATGGTGAGTATTTTAGTTAAGTGGGAAGTATTTTAATTAAATTGGGAGGATGTGAGCAAGTAACTAAAGGGTGCTAATAAAGGGCCCAAGTCACTTAGTGACCCAAGCCCAATTACCTAAAACCCCTAAAACCTAAGAGAGGGCCTCATTACCCTCATTTCCAAGAGAAAGCCAACGAAAGGATAGAGAGGGAGGAAGAGGTGTGGTGACTGGCACTAAGGAAGAAGGAAGGAAGGGTTTCTTTGCTTGGGTTTTGTTTGGTAAGTGAGTTTTGACCTCAATCTTCCTCATTTCTTTTCCTCATTCCATTTCCATGAGTTCCTTAAGCTCATTCTTACCCATTTTGAATTTCATTTCCACCCAAGAGAGAGGGTATTTCGCCATAGCTGGAAATGTAGGGGATTGCTTCATTTGGTGATTTTTGGTGTTTGCTTGGAGATTCTAGCTCACCCAAGGTTAGGGGATTCTCATTTACGTCTATAATAATTTGTATGATATGTATTGTGTGTGGAGTAGCACTAGGTTGCTTGATTGTGTGAATTTTATGTTAATTATATGTTGGTTGTTACATTTGATGTTCAACTTGACGATATTATGGTGTTTGTTGTTGGAATTAAATGTATGTGGAATATGCATGCTAGGTGTTTGAATAAATGCTTCAATGTGAATAAATGTGAGAATGTGTGGATTTAATGATGGTGATTAATTGTCTAGATGATGTGTTGTTAAATTGGGTGTTGAATTGTTGAATAAAAATGTTGTTGAATTAAATTGATGATGAGTTTTACTTGTTTATGGTCTTTGTGTGGTTTTCTGGACACTGTTTCAGTATTTTCAAAACTGGTACTGTTTGATTGAGTCAAAAATTATGTGGCTGAGTGGTTTCGAAAATAGACTTAAAGCCGGTCGTTTTGGCACTAGTTTCGTTAAATTCGGAGTTGTGTAGCTCCAGTTATGAGTCTCCAAAGTCGAGTCAAATTTCTAGAGTCAATCTGTGGGTAGGTGCGGTTTTTGCAAGATTTATGCCTTCAAATGAACTCCGTTTTGAACGATTCTTTTTCCATTAGAAACTATACTCAAATTGCTTTTGTTCGGGCTAAGGTTTTGTCCCATTTGGTCAAGTTTAAGTCATTTTAGAGTAAAATGAAGTGGGAGGACAGAATCTGTCCAGTCTGGGGCTGTTCGGGTTGTTTCTAAAAACTGTACTAATTGGTTCACTGTTTTGAAAATCTAAAGATATATCCAGAAACTACATATCCGTGGCTTTCCGAAGAGTGGTCTCTTGTAATTTTTCGATGTCGTTTGCTATTTTAAATACTCCGCCGAAGTAGGTGCACTGCTGTAGGAATCCATCTTTTGTGCGGGTGTTGCCAATGTTGCCCGAAGTGTCAAAAATGCTATTTTGATCCTTTGAACCTTTTTAGTCCCTAAAAATGTCAGTTTGGCGCCTTGGTGCCCAAAAACGTGTCTAAGGGATGGTTTAGTCCCTAAGAATTAATTTAATCCTTGGTGTGACTAAATAGTCCCTAAGAATTAAATTAATCCTTGGCGTGATAAAATAATCCCTTAGTGTCTAATTAATCCAAAATATGTCAACATAAGTTCCTAAGCACCAATTAATCATAATGTGCCAAAATAATCCCTTGAGTATAAATTAATCTTTGGGGGTCAAAATAGTCCTTAAGTGTAGAAAAGGTCCTTATGGAGTGGTTGGGCTTTTAAGTGAGAAATAACTTAATAATTGACCAAGTGGTGGTTAACAATTGACAAGGTGGTGGTTAACAATTGATGAGGTGGTGGTTAATAATTGAACAGGTGGTGGTTAACAATTGATGAGGTGGTGGTTAATAAATGATGTAATGTGCTTATTGCGTTGTGATGCATTGTCATAGTGTCACATAAATCATATGCATGGCTTCGGCCAAACAGTTGATGAGTGGCTTCGGCCAAACAGTTGGTGGGTGGCTTCGGCCAAACAGTTGGTGGGTACCCGACGGGGTTTTTGAGGTGATTATGGATCCACATGCATATTGCACACATGCATACAATCATGCATCCCTTGGATTCTCATTGATGCTTAATTAATTCTTGTTGTGACTTGTTGATGTTCTAATTGAATGGTGAATGTTTAATTGCTATGGATTGTTGTTACTAGATGTTTTCCGAATATGATGCTTATCTTACTTGTTATTATTTATGTAAAGAGACTCACCCTAGCATTTTTATGTTGCCTGCTCTCGTGGCGACATGCAGGTGAATCTAAGTGAAGATATCTAGACTTTTTGGGGTTTGAGTCCGCTCTGATCTAGTAACACCCGGGATTGGGGTCTTAGTATTACTATTTTATGTTTTGGACTAAACTGATTTAAATTATGTAATGAGGGTGTTGAACTTGATTTTAATTTCCGCTGCTGTGAACTATTTTTGGATGATTGTAAACATTAAACAGGTTTTAGGGTTTTATCCCATGTGACTATGATATGCAGTTTACGCACTAGATGCGTTTGAATTTTTAAATATGTTTTGACGATGTTTTTATTAAATGTATCACCCTCTTTGAGGTGCGTGGACAAATTTTGAAACACTCTGATTTTTAATTAAATAAATAATAAGAAGTAGAAGGGGTGTTACATTAGTGGTATCGTGAGCGCGATTCGGTCCGTCCGCCAAGTTGTCGAGTCTGTTAACCCTCGAGTCTTGGTACTCGCTTTTAAATCATAACTATGTTGCTTTGTTTATTCTCAAGTTAATTTGGTTGGTTTGTTAATTAATTGACGTGCCTTATGACTTAATTGTTAGATTACGATTGAAAATTATATTGTATTATTGAAGTATATGTGACTGACTGTTTAAACGGTGGTTATACCATTGATTTTGTCTGTTGGGGGAGTTTTCTCTGTATCATTAAGATGTGTGATTAAAAGAGTTCTAACGACGTCAAAGGAGTGAAAGTCGTGACGACGCCTTCGCACTCCGGACTGCGTTAAAAGTCTTTTAATGTAGTAGATATAAATTTGAAAGAAAGTAGTTTTTGTGACCTTAATTAGTTGGCTGCATGAGTAGGAGGGACTGATCACCCCAATCACTCATCCCCAATGAAAGAGGCGACAATAACTCATAGTTATTATTAACTTCGGATGCATGCACTAATCATAATTTGATTGATTGCTTGAGTAGTTTATTAGAATATAGAGAGTACTCTTATGCGACCTAAATCTTGGTAAATTATACACTAGACAATAATTGCAGGATTATTCGTTGAATATTGTTGTGCTTGATTGACACTTTTGTTATAGGTTGATTGTTGTTGTGATGTGTCGGGATTTGAGTTGACTAGTACTAAATTGCTTTCAAGATAGTATGCTAGAACGAAATGCTGCGCAATGCTAAATTTTCAATTTTTCGAGTAAGGTTGCATAACTTGAAGTTTTGACATTTTCAATGTTTTAATTTGACTTGTTTCGTGAGCATAACGTGATTTGTCAAAGACTAAATGATTAACTCCTCTTACCTTCTGGGTTATGTTGGAAATCAAATTTTGAACTAATAAGTAGCGTTTATGTGGTTGCATGCTTGAGTGATAGTAAAGTTGAAGTTGCATGTAGTTTCCCTTTTTGACAGAACGATGAGTTTTATGATTTTAAAAGGAGACGGTACTTGGAAAATTTTATGCGATTGGAAAATGAATGTGGGGTCAAGTTAGTGTCGAGTTCTGTTTCCGAAATGTTCTAAGATCTTATTTCAAAATGTGACATAAATTCAGTTTTTGAACCGATTAGTTTGCGGTTTAATGATGGTTGAAAATTATGAGATTTTACATAAATTGCATGATTAGATGAGTTAGAATTTCTATGCTACGAGAATGTGAGTCCAATAATAATTGTCAAGGTTTTGGAAACAAATGTAAAAGATTTTAAGTACTTCTTGACTGTGAACTACAATTGTGAAATTGTGTTTGCTTTATGACTTAACTTTGGCATTGTTGTTGCTATCACTAGTATTAATTGCCACTTCTTGAGAAATGTTTTACGTGGATTATAAATCTAATGAGGAAATCTAGCATGAACGAAACTCTTTGTGCACTTCTATTACTTGACTAGTTTTCCTTGCTAAGTGTTGACAATGGTAATTAATTTCTTTTGGTTAAACTAATGTCAAGTCTTGAATCAAAGCAATTGTTTTATGGAGCATGTGTTGGTTATATTCTTTGTGATAGGGAGTCAGCTCAATTTGGTAGAATTATATGCCCATGGTATTTTCTAGGGAAGTTGTAAAAGTTGCATGTTAAGCAATCCCTAGGAATAAAGGAAATCGAAGAAAATGCCTACATGTTTAATCTTTCAAATTGCGTGTTTAAGTTGTTGCATGATTGGTATGCTTATTTGATGTTTAATGAAATGCATGAGTGTGTGATAACTATAATCGGTTTTGGTGATGTATAATGGTGAGTTTTATTTGCGTATGATTTCGATGCGTTACTAGATGCTGTTACAGTCTTTTTGAAAACTGGTATTGTTTGGTCAATTGAAAAAATTATGTGGTTTGTCATTTCGAAAACTTGATTGAATGCTTGTTAATTCGCCACTGATTGGGTTGGATTCGGAGTTGTAGAACTCAAGTTATGAGTGAACAAGTTAGGTTAAAATTCTGGGAAACAATCTGGACATAAGGTCAGTGTTTTGGTTCATCAAGTTTCCAAAAGAGCTCATTTTCGAACGAATCCAATTTCTTTGAAAACTTGACAGAATTTGCCTCATTTTATGCACAAGTTTCATGCAAATTAATTGAGTTTTGGTCATTATAGGACTGCTTGAATTTGAAGGACAAAAACTACATCTTTTGAAACTAGTATGTGTATTTTTGAAAACTGTACCTATTGGACACTACCCTTTAAAAACTGAACTTAGGGATAAGAAATAGACCCATAGGGCTTTCCAACAAGTATTTAATTGTCGAAATCCGAGGTCGTTTACTATTTTAATTAATTCGCCAAAGTGAGCACATAGTTGCAGAATTTTCTGCACCTGAGCTTAACAAGAATAATTTGAACATGTAATGAAATGATTAATTGTAGAATAAGTTGAACTTGAATTTTGTTGTTATGATTGTGTAATTGTTGATGTGAAAAATATTGGATATATGATAATCGTTGAGACTGGTATTGTTGTGTTAATTACAGTTGTTAGGTTGTTGGGCCTCTGGCCATAATTGTTGTTGTTCCTTGTGTTGGGTAGTCGGGTAGGAGTTTGACAACCTACAGATTAGAATACCAAATTGGGGAGTAAGGATGTAGGGAAGAGTGTGTAATCTGTTGTTGTGTATGCGATAGGACTTGGAGGAGGATGGTTAGCGGGATAAGAAGGGTGGATGTCGATTCATGAGTTTAGCGTAGATCTTCGAGGAGGATAGCAATCGTTCAGTGCAAGACAAGATAGTGAAGGAGGAGCGGAGTTCTCGGTTTAGTGGGAAGCCTATGATGTGTTAGGTGGTAAGGGCACGAGAGAGGAGAGTTCGGGCAAAAAGCTAAGTGGGGAGACGCAGCTGCTGCGGGATTGTGTGTCACAAGTGTGGTAAGCCGAGGCAAAATAGTCCAGTTGTATGGTCGATAAGTGTTTGAATGTGGTAAAGAAGGTCATGTAGCTGCTAAGTGTGAGAAGAAGAATGCGGTCTGCCACAACTAGGGGGAATTGGGGCACAGTAGTACCAAGTGTCCAAAGCCAAAGAAGGAGAAGTATATCGAGAGAGTGTTTGTCCTAGCGCGTCCGGAGCCTACGGAGGAGTGATGGTTACATTTAGAGGTTAGCATTTCATTTAGGGTGCTTTACTAGAAATCTATTGTGTGTTGGTGGTGAGTGTTTAAGTTTAAATGTCCATGGTAGTTAGATTTTCGAGGACGAAAATATTCTAAGTGGGGGAGAGTTGTAACACCCCAAATATTAATTAGGTGAATTATTTAATTAATTTGCTTAGATGGTTAATTAATTAATTTAATTAAGTAGTATTTTAGTTGGCTATATTAAAAATAAATATAAGGTAAGTAAATAATTTAAGGAGAGGAGTGGTAAATAAATGGTGAGTATTTTAGTTAAGTGGGAAGTATTTTAATTAAATTGGGAGGATGTGAGCAAGTAACTAAAGGGTGCTAATAAATGGCCCAAGTCACTTAGTGACCCAAGCCCAATTACCTAAAACCCCTAAAACCTAAGAGAGGGCCTCATTACCCTCATTTCCAAGAGAAAGCCAACGAAAGGATAGAGAGGGAGGAAGAGGTGTGGCTGACGGCACTAAGGAAGAAGGAAGGAAGGGTTTCTTTGCTTGGGTATTGTTTGGTAAGTGAGTTTTGACCTCAATCTTCCTCATTTCTTTTCCCCATTCCATTTCCATGAGTTCCTTAAGCTCATTCTTACCCATTTTTGAATTTCATTTCCACCCAAGAGAGAGGGTATTTCGGCCATAGCTGGAAATGTAGGGGGGATTGCTTCATTTGGTGATTTTTGGTGTTTGCTTGGAGATTCTAGCTCACCCAAGGTTAGGGGATTCTCATTTACGTCTATAATAATTTGTATGATATGTATTGTGTGTGGAGTAGCACTAGGTTGCTTGATTGTGTGAATTTTATGTTAATTATATGTTGGTTGTTACATTTGATGTTCAACTTGACGATATTATGGTGTTTGTTGTTGGAATTAAATGTATGTGGAATATGCATGCTAGGTGTTTGAATAAATGCTTCAATGTGAATAAATGTGAGAATGTGTGGATTTAATGATGGTGATTAATTGTCTAGATGATGTGTTGTTAAATTGGGTGTTGAATTGTTGAATAAAAATGTTGTTGAATTAAATTGATGATGAGTTTTACTTGTTTATGGTCTTTGTGTGGTTTTCTGGACACTGTTTCAGTATTTTCAAAACTGGTACTGTTTGATTGAGTCAAAAATTATGTGGCTGAGTGTTTTCGAAAATAGACTTAAAGCCGGTCGTTTTGGCACTAGTTTCGTTAAATTCGGAGTTGTGTAGCTCCAGTTATGAGTCTCCAAAGTCGAGTCAAATTTCTAGAGTCAATCTGTGGGTAGGTGCGGTTTTTGCAAGATTTATGCCTTCAAATGAACTCCGTTTTGAACGATTCTTTTTCCATTAGAAACTATACTCAAATTGCTTTTGTTCGGGCTAAGGTTTTGTCCCATTTGGTCAAGTTTAAGTCATTTTAGAGTAAAATGAAGTGGGAGGACAGAATCTGTCCAGTCTGGGGACTGTTCGGGTTGTTTCTAAAAACTGTACTAATTGGTTCACTGTTTTGAAAATCTAAAGATATATCCAGAAACTACATATCCGTGGCTTTCCGAAGAGTGGTCTCTTGTAATTTTTCGATGTCGTTTGCTATTTTAAATACTCCGCCAAGTAGGTGCACTGCTGTAGGAATCCATCTTTTGTGCGGGTGTTGCCAATGTTGCCCGAAGTGTCAAAAATGCTATTTTGATCCTTTGAACCTTTTTAGTCCCTAAAAATGTCAGTTTGGCGCCTTGGTGCCCAAAAACGTGTCTAAGGGATGGTTTAGTCCCTAAGAATTAATTTAATCCTTGGTGTGACTAAATAGTCCCTAAGAATTAAATTAATCCTTGGCGTGATAAAATAATCCCTTAGTGTCTAATTAATCCAAAATATGTCAACATAAGTTCCTAAGCACCAATTAATCATAATGTGCCAAAATAATCCCTTGAGTATAAATTAATCTTTGGGGGTCAAAATAGTCCTTAAGTGTAGAAAAGGTCCTTATGGAGTGGTTGGGCTTTTAAGTGAGAAATAACTTAATAATTGACCAAGTGGTGGTTAACAATTGACAAGGTGGTGGTTAACAATTGATGAGGTGGTGGTTAATAATTGAACAGGTGGTGGTTAACAATTGATGAGGTGGTGGTTAATAAATGATGTAATGTGCTTATTGCGTTGTGATGCATTGTCATAGTGTCACATAAATCATATGCATGGCTTCGGCCAAACAGTTGATGAGTGGCTTCGGCCAAACAGTTGGTGGGTGGCTTCGGCCAAACAGTTGGTGGGTACCCGACGGGGTTTTTGAGGTGATTATGGATCCACATGCATATTGCACACATGCATACAATCATGCATCCCTTGGATTCTCATTGATGCTTAATTAATTCTTGTTGTGACTTGTTGATGTTCTAATTGAATGGTGAATGTTTAATTGCTATGGATTGTTGTTACTAGATGTTTTCCGAATATGATGCTTATCTTACTTGTTATTATTTATGTAAAGAGACTCACCCTAGCATTTTTATGTTGCCTGCTCTCGTGGCGACATGCAGGTGAATCTAAGTGAAGATATCTAGACTTTTTGGGGTTTGAGTCCGCTCTGATCTAGTAACACCCGGGATTGGGGTCTTAGTATTACTATTTTATGTTTTGGACTAAACTGATTTAAATTATGTAATGAGGGTGTTGAACTTGATTTTAATTTCCGCTGCTGTGAACTATTTTTGGATGATTGTAAACATTAAACAGGTTTTAGGGTTTTATCCCATGTGACTATGATATGCAGTTTACGCACTAGATGCGTTTGAATTTTTAAATATGTTTTGACGATGTTTTTATTAAATGTATCACCCTCTTTGAGGTGCGTGGACAAATTTTGAAACACTCTGATTTTTAATTAAATAAATAATAAGAAGTAGAAGGGGGTGTTACATTAGTGGTATCAGAGCAGTTCGGTCCGTCCGGCCAAGTTGTCGAGTCTGTTAACCCTCGAGTCTTGGTACTCGTTTTAAATCATAACTATGTTGCTGTTTATTACTGTTAATTTGGTTGGTTTGTTAATTAATTGACGTGCCTTATGACTTAATTGTTAGATTACGATTGAAAATTATATTGTATTATTGAAGTATATGTGATCGAATCGTAATCGGTGGTTATACCATTGATTTTGTCTGTTCGGATCATTATGCAGTATCATTAAGATGTGTGATTAAAAGAGTTCTAACGACGTCAAAGGAGTGAAAGTCGTGACGACGCCTTACACACTCGGGATCAAGCGTTAAAAGTCTTTTAATGTAGTAGATATAAATTTGAAAGAAAGTAGTTTTTGTGACCTTAATTAGTTGGCTGCATGAGTAGGAGGGACTGATCACCCCAATCACTCATCCCCAATGAAAGAGGCGACAATAACTCATAGTTATTATTAACTTCGGATGCATGCACTAATCATAATTTGATTGATTGCTTGAGTAGTTTATTAGAATATAGAGAGTACTCTTATGCGACCTAAATCTTGGTAAATTATACACTAGACAATAATTGCAGGATTATTCGTTGAATATTGTTGTGCTTGATTGACACTTTTGTTATAGGTTGATTGTTGTTGTGATGTGTCGGGATTTGAGTTGACTAGTACTAAATTGCTTTCAAGATAGTATGCTAGAACGAAATGCTGCGCAATGCTAAATTTTCAATTTTTCGAGTAAGGTTGCATAACTTGAAGTTTTGACATTTTCAATGTTTTAATTTGACTTGTTTAAGTGAGCATAACGTGATTTGTCAAAGACTAAATGATTAACTCCTCTTACCTTCCAGGTTATGTTGGAAATCAAATTTTGAACTAATAAGTAGCGTTTATGTGGTTGCATGCTTGAGTGATAGTAAAGTTGAAGTTGCATGTAGTTTCCTTTTTTGTGAACGATGAGTTTTATGATTTTAAAAGGAGACGGTACTTGGAAAAATTTTATGCGATTGGAAAATGAATGTGGGGTCAAGTTAGTGTCGAGTTCTGCTTTCCGAAATGTTCTAAGATCTTATTTCAAAATGTGACATAAATTCAGTTTTTGAACCGATTAGTTTGCGGTTTAATGATGGTTGAAAATTATGAGATTTTACATAAATTGCATGATTAGATGAGTTAGAATTTCTATGCTACGAGAATGTGAGTCCAATAATAATTGTCAAGGTTTTGGAAACAAATGTAAAAGATTTTAAGTACTTCTTGACTGTGAACTACAATTGTGAAATTGTGTTTGCTTTATGACTTAACTTTGGCATTGTTGTTGCTATCACTAGTATTAATTGCCACTTCTTGAGAAATGTTTTACGTGGATTATAAATCTAATGAGGAAACTGCGCAACGAAACTCTTTGTGCACTTCTATTACTTGACTAGTTTTCCTTGCTAAGTGTTGACAATGGTAATTAATTTCTTTTGGTTAAACTAATGTCAAGTCTTGAATCAAAGCAATTGTTTTATGGAGCATGTGTTGGTTATATTCTTTGTGATAGGGAGTCAGCTCAATTTGGTAGTATGCCCATGGTATTTTCTAGGGAAGTTGTAAAAGTTGCATGTTAAGCAATCCCTAGGAATAAAGGAAATCGAAGAAAATGCCTACATGTTTAATCTTTCGAAATTGCGTGTTTAAGTTGTTGCATGATTGGTATGCTTATTTGATGTTTAATGAAATGCATGAGTGTGTGATAACTATAATCGGTTTTGGTGATGTATAATGGTGAGTTTTATTTGCGTATGATTTCGATGCGTTACTAGATGCTGTTACAGTCTTTTTGAAAACTGGTATTGTTTGGTCAATTGAAAAAATTATGTGGTTTGTCATTTCGAAAACTTGATTGAATGCTTGTTAATTCGCCACTGATTGGGTTGGATTCGGAGTTGTAGAACTCAAGTTATGAGTGAACAAGTTAGGTTAAAATTAGGAAACAATCGGACATAAGGTCGATATTTTGGTTCTCAAGCGTTTCCAAAAGAGCTCATTTTCGAACGAATCCAATTTCTTTGAAAACTTGACAGAATTTGCCTCATTTTATGCACAAGTTTCATGCAAATTAATTGAGTTTTGGTCATTATAGGACTGCTTGAATTTGAAGGACAAAAACTACATCTTTTGAAACTAGTATGTGTATTTTTGAAAACTGTACCTATTGGACACTACCCTTTAAAAACTGAACTTAGAGATAAGAAATAGACCCATAGGGATTTCCAACAAGTATTTAATTGTCGAAATCCGAGGTCGTTTACTATTTTAATTAATTCGCCAAAGTGAGCACATAGTTGCAGAATTTTCTGCACCTGAGCTTAACAAGAATAATTTGAACATGGAATGAAATGATTAATTGTAGAATAAGTTGAACTTGAATTTTGTTGTTATGATTGTGTAATTGTTGATGTGAAAAATATTGGATATATGATAATCGTTGAGACTGGTATTGTTGTGTTAATTACAGTTGTTAGGTTGTTGGGCCTCTTGCCATAATTGTTGTTGTTCCTTGTGTTGGGTAGTCGGGTAGGAGTGTGACAACCTACAGATTAGAATACCAAATTGGGGAGTAAGGATGTAGGGAAGAGTGTGTAATCTGTTGTGTGTACGATAGGACTTGGAGGAGGATGGTTAGCGGGATAAGAAGGGTGGATGTCGATTCATGAGTTTAGCGTAGATCTTCGAGGAGGATAGCAATCGTTCGTACAAGATAGTGAAGGAGGAGCGGAGTTCTCGGTTTAGTGGGAAGCCTATGATGTGTTAGGTTGTAAGGGCACGAGAGAGAGAGAGAGTTCGGGCAAAAAGCTAAGTGGGGAGACGCTCTCATGGGGGATTGTGTGTCACGAGTGTGGTAAGCCAGAGGCAAAATAGTCCAGATTGTATGGTCGATAAGTGTTTCGAATGTGGTAAAGAATGTCATGTAGCTGCTAAGTGTGAGAAGAAGAATGCGGTCTGCCACAACTAGGGGGAATTGGGGCACAGTAGTACCAAGTGTCCAAAGCTAAAGAAGGAGAAGTATATCGAGAGAGTGTTTGTCCCAATTTGATTCTCACTATATCATCAAACCACCCTTTAATTTTGTTCCGGTACCTAGTTGGCATAAATCACACCACCAAAACGAATTTTTCACCCATCCTCTTCTATACTCTGACTCATTGGGCCATCTCCCTTCCAAGCCATATCTTGACACTAACACCTCTTTCCATAAAGAGTTTCCTTCCTCCGTTAAGATCCTCCACCTCCACTTCGTCAAAAGAGCAATATTGAATACTTCCAAAATTTTCACTCCAAGCCCCCCTTATCCTTCGGTTTACATATGTTTTCCCAACTCACCCAAGCCATCTTTTTACACTCTCCATCACCCCCCCCCATAAAAACCTTCTCTGTAACTTTACAATTTCCTCAATTACTTTTTTCGGTGCTTTATAAAAAGAAAAGAGATAAAGGGGTAAAGATGCAACTACCGAATTAATTAGAGTGACACGCCCTCGTATAGATAATTGTTTGCTCTTCCAATTATTTAATCTTGCCTTGATGGAGTTGATAACTCTATTTTATATAGAGTATTTCATATGTTTAAACTTAGTATTTGCTCTCTTTCAAGTAATAATAAAGAGTTTATATAGTATTTAGTGTGATATATGATATCTTGAGTGATTTGAATGGTTATAGTTATTTATAGGCCATTTTGGATATATTGTGGTATGTTTGATGTTTTTGTTCAGTGCAGTCTCAATGTTGTCTGCATCAATGCTCCTGCACTGATCCTGCATCAAAACTGCACTACTTGGTGAATAAGCAGCCTGTTTCATATGCACCCACATGCAAAGTGATGACCTCCTGCCTACTTCCCTGATGCCATCCAAACTTGTATAGTAGGCGCCTACCATTTACACATAGCTATAGGCTTAGCTTTGAAGAGTCATCAACATAGGGACACTTGTTCTAACACCATGGAACCGCCCTATATGATTAAGTCAAAGATTTCAACATGGATAAACCTTTGGAAAGCAACTACAGCTATGATCCACTCAAGATGACTTCAACATGAAGGAAGGAAGCACCTCACTTGAAGGCTATAAAAGGACCTCACATCTTCATTTGGAAAGATATCACAATCCATAAGTTAGATCAAAATTTCAATATACATAGTTAGTTTTTATATTTTTAGAGGAAGAGGAAGGAATTCATAAATCCTCCTTAACTCATTTTCATAGTGTTTGTATAGTGCTAAGGAGTAATGCTAGTGCATTGCTAGAAGACTTCATACAAAGGTTTTCAACATTTGTAACTTTACTCTTGTTGTTTCTCTTTTTGTGATTTCTATATATATAAACATGGTTTATTCAGGTTTATATATATCTTGCAATGTCTCTTGTTAGCTAAACCTTTCTTAGTTGGAATGTTCTAATCATTTAATGAGCTTTTAAGTAAGTATGTTGCATGTATGTATGTTTGTACTTTAGTTCTTGCTTGATAATCTTTTCAAAACTTATTTTGAACTTGATCACTTAGAATAAGTAGATTTGTAAATGACCGGACATGGCTTACAATTAAGAACTCAAGAACTAATATGGGTGAGTGTTTTACATAAAGAAAACTTTGTGAAAACCATGCTAAGTCCTAGACATAGGATAGTATAGTCCATAGGATAATTGTGGGTACTTAAAATACAAGAGTGAATTCACTTAAGCAAAGTGAATACTTGTTAGGAGGCAAGATTGGCACTAACACCCCTTTCTTTATTGCATAGAACAAGGATCATAAGAGCTGGTAATGATACTCTGAAGAAAGTGACCGAAAGGCACATAGCTAATGCAACAAAGATTCATGCAAATTGCATCACATACTGCATCATACACTTTTAAGTAAATTACTTGATGAAGACATTCCAACTAGCTTTTCTCTTTTACACTATCAACATTTTTACTTTGCTTTCTTTCTAACTTAGTTGTGATCATCAAACAAAATCCAAAATTATTTTGTTACTTAGTGACTTTACACTTTATTACTTTATATTTGTTTTAAAAGTGAGTTTTTCAATCTCTGTGGGTTCGATCTTTTTACTACTTGTTTTTGGACAGTGTATACTTGCACTCAAGTGTATGTGGCATTTCCACACACCAAGTTTTTGGCGCCGTTGCCGGGGATTGAAGTAAATTCTTTTAAAAATTCTGATATTGAGTAATTTAGTGTTGTATATAAATTCTGGTTTTTAAAGTTTCACAACAACGAGTACATGGTACTTAGTATATGTACTGTAACTGCAAAATGTAACTCTCGAATATAGTTTAGATTTAGAAATAGAAAGAAAATTCAGGAGATTGCTAAGACTCCAAAAGCAAAATCAACAAGCTAGCAACATGTCATTCAGTGAAGAACAAAGCTCAAGGCCACACTCAGTGAGAGGAGGCCCGGATCACAAAGATGCTATCAAGAAGAAGTTCATAGAGAAAATCTCATCCACATGGATCACATAGGTATGATTAATGATAGAGATAGACCTATGAGGATTATGCTCATTTGATCATCAAAACATGCAAACTAGTATAAACAGACCTCATATTGATGCCATGCATTTTGAATTTAAACCTATGATGTTTCAAATGCTTCAAACTATTGGTCAATTTGGAGGATCTCCTCATGAAAATCCTCATTTGCATTTAAGGCAATTTCTAGAAGTATGTAGTAATTTTATTTTACACGGTGTTAGTGAAAATGCATTTAGATTAAGGTTATTTCCATATTCTTTGAAAGATAGAGCTAAGGCTTGGCTAAATTCTTTAGAGCCTAACTCTATCCATTCATGGAATGAAATGGCTGAAAAATTTTTAGAAAAATATTTCCCACCTATCAAAAATGTCGTTAAGAAATGATATTACATCTTTTAGACAAAAAGAGTTTGAATCTTTATTTGAAGCATGGGAAAGATGGAAGGAACTTTTGAGAAAATGTCCTCATCATGGTTTACTCTGTTATTATTCAAATGGAAACATTTTATAATGGTTTAGAACCTCAAACCGTAGAATAATGCTTGATGCATCATCCGGTGGAGTGTTATTAAATCTGTCATACAATGAAGCATGTGAATTAATTGATAGAATAGCGACTAATAGCTCTAGTTGGCCTCTTGAGAGGGTAAGTGCCCAAAAGAAACCATCGGGGTACATGAAATCAATGATATATCCGCCTCTATCTCGCTTTCAACTAGCCGCTCTAGCTAATTTGATGAAAAACTTCACTTCGGTAATGCTATCAAGATCTAATGCAAACAGCATCACCGTAAAGCTGCAACTATTCTGAAGTAGAACAAGTACCTCCAGCACACCTAGTTGTGTGTCTTGTGGAGGAGGTCACTTGTATGAGGAGTGTTCTAGCAACCCTATCTCTGTAAATTATGTAGGTTATAATAGGAATAACAACCCTTATTCCAACACTTATAATCCTGGTTGGAAAGATCACCCAAATTTTAGATGGAGCAACAATAGTGCACACTGCACCTAGAACTGCTCCAACTACACCAACCAACCCACCAGATTCCCATTTCGAAATAACCAAAGAAACTCTCAACCTACCACCGATAATTCTCTAGAAACCATGCTTAAAGCATTTATAGGTGAATCTAGAACTCGCTAGACAAACCCAAGATGCTTCCATTAAGAACTTAGAGAATCAAGTTGGTCAATTAGCCACACTCTGTATCAAAGGCCACAAGGTGCCTTACCTTCAAATCTGAAGCTACTCCTTCCCAAACCAAAGGAAAGGAACAGTTAAGGCTATTTCATTGAGAAGTGGTAAGGATCCGGTAGAGTTAATCGAAAAGAAAGTGTGTAGATAAGGGAGAAAAAGCCAAAAATCAAAAAGAAACCAATGCGAAGCATCTAATGCTCTGCATCACAAGAAGTTCAAAGTCCACTACCTAAGTTAGTACACTGAATACCCTCCTCCTCCTTACCCTCAAAGACCTGAAAAAGCACATGAGGAGAAGCGGTTTGGTAAATTCCTAGAGGTACTAAAACAATTACACATCAATGTTCCTTTAGTAGAAGCCTCTCCAACAAATGCCAAATTATGCAAAATTTATGAAGGATGTGCTTACTAAGAGAAGAAGATTAGGTGAGTTTGAAACAGATTGCCATGACAGAAGATTGTAGTTTGCTTATGCAAAATAAGATCCCTAGGAAATTGAAGGATCCGGTAGTTTTACAATTCCATTTTCTATAGGAAAATCCTATACTTGGTAAAGCTTTATGTGATTTAGGTGCAAGCATCAACTTGATGCCTAAATCTATTTTTGACCAGATTAGAAATAGGAAATGCAAAACCAACCATCGTGACACTTCAATTAGCGGATAGATCAATAGCCTATCCCGAAGGTATCATAGAAGACATCCTAGTTAAGGTAGACAAATTTGTATTCCTGTAGATTTTGTTATCCTTGACTTTGATGCAGATAAGGAAGTGCCTATTATCCTAGGTAGACCATTTTTAGCAACTGGTAAAACCATAATTGATGTGCAGAAAGGTGAACTCACTATGAGAGTGAATGACCAAGAGATAAAATTCAATGTAATGAATGCTATGAAGTATCCTGCAGAGGATACAGAAGAGTGTTCATCCTTATTTTCTCTAGATCAATTGGTAGAAAAACAATTTTACAAGCAGTATGATCACTTAGCCAATGCAGATGCATTGCTAGATGATGAAATACTAGAAAAAGAGAATCTACCAATAGAAAACTCTTGTAAAGAAGTATGGGCTAGGACTTATGAACCACTCAATCTTGAGGATCCAATTCTCAAGAAGAATTTACCCTCAATAGAACAACCTCCTAAGTTAGAATTGAAGATACTGCCTGAACACCTTAAGTATGCATTCTTAGGAACAAATGAGACTTTACCTGTTATCATTGCTTCTGATTTAACATCAAAATAGGAGAGTGATCTCATTAGTACTCTCAAGAAGCATACCAAAGCTATAGGTTGGCAAATGACAGATATCAAAGGAATTAGTCCTTCTATATGCATGCATAGAGTCATTTTGGAAGAAAATTCCAAAAACAGCATAGAGAGTCAAAGAAGACTAAATCCTATCATGAAAGAGGTTGTGAAAAAGGAAATTATTAAGTGGCTAGATGCTGGAATCATATACCCCATATCAGACAGTGCTTGGGTAAGTCCTGTCCAATGTGTACCAAAGAAAGGGGGTGTGACAGTAATAGCCAATGAAAAGAATGAGTTGATACCAACTAGAATCACACAGGGTGGAGAATCAGTATGGATTACGAAAAACTCAACAAAGCTACCAAAAAGGATCACTTTCCTTTACCATTCATAGACCAAATGTTAGATAGATTAGCGGGGAAAGAATTTTATTGTTTCCTAGATGGCTATTCAGCTATAATCAAATAGCCATTGAGCCTGAGGATCAACACAAAACCACCTTTACATGCCCTTATGGAACCTTTGCTTTTAGAAGGATGCCATTTGGCTTATGTAATGCACCCGCTACATTTCAAAGATGCATGATGTCTATTTTCTCGATTTCATTGAGCAATCAATGGAAGTATTCATGGATGATTTCTCTATCTTTGGAGAAACATTTCAAGTTTGTTTAGCAAATTTGGAACAAATTCTCAAGAGATGTGAGGAAACAAATTTAGTCTTAAATCGGGGAAAAGTGCCATTTCATGGTACAAGAGGGCATTGTGTTAGGACATAGAATTTCAAAGAAAGGTCTAGAGGTAGACAAAGCTAAAGTTGATGTCATTGAGAATCTACCACCACCAAATACGCTTAAAGGTATCGGGAGCTTCTTAGGCCATGCTGGTTTTTATAGAAGGTTTATCAAAGATTTTTCAAAAATCTCAAAACCATTATGTATGCTTCGCAACATGAGGTAGAATTCAACTTTGATGAATCTTGTATAGAAGCTTTTGACAAGCTTAGAAAGGCATTGGTGACAAAGCACTAATTATAGTAACTCAGTTGGAGCGAGGCCATTTGAATTAATGTGTGATGCTAGTGACTTTGCAAAGAGGAGCACCTAGGCAAAGATATGATAAGGTCTTTCATTCCATATATTATGCTAGCAAGACATTAATTGAAGCTCAGTGAATTACGATTCTGACAGTAAAAGGAATTATTAGTTGTGGTCTTTGCATTTGAAAAATTTAGATCATACTTAGTTGGCACTAAAATTATTGTCTATACCGATCATTACGCCATTAAGTATCTAATTTCAAAGAAGGATGCAAAGCCAAGGTCGATAAGGTGGATTTTACTCCTACAAGAATTTGATTTAGAAATTAGAGACAAGAAAGGAGTAGAAAATCAAGTAGCGGACCATTTATCAAGGATTGAAGGAGAATCACTTGGTACACTTGGAGAAGAAATCAAGGAGAGTTTTCCAGATCATGAAGCTATTGACAATCACAGTCAATGCAAAACATGAAACTGCATTTGCTATAAGCAATGCAGAGCATCAAATGCATCTGCACCATGGTTTCTTGATATTGTAAATTTCCTTGCAAGCAAAGTGGTACCAAAGTGAGTATGACATATCAACAAAGGAGAAAATTCTTCCACATGGTTAAACAATACTATTGGGATGATCCATTCCTTTACAAGATGTGCCCTGATCAATTAATGAGGAAATGCATACCTGAAGAGGAGCAACAAGCAGTGCTTCGCATTGCCATTCTTGCACCTTATGGAGGACACTTTGGAAGCACTAGAACAGCAGCTAAGGTATTACAGTCTGGTTATTTTTGGCCTACTTTATTTAAAGATTCTTATTTTGTGGTCAAATACTGTGATAAATGTCAAAGAGCAGGAAATATCTCTAATAAGCATGAAATGCCTAGAACAAATATTTTAGAAATTGAATTATTTGATGTTTGGGGCATGGATTTCATGGGACCTTTTCCACCCTCTTTTAGCAATTTATATATCTTAGTAGCTGTTGATTATGTGTCCAAATGGGTAGAGGCGTTAGCATTACCTAATAATGATGCTAAATCGGTGAGTAAGTTTACGCAAGAAATATATTCACTAGATTTGGAACTCCTAGAGCTATCATTAATGATGAAGGTTCACACTTTTGCAATAAAATCATAGAAAACCTTCTAGCTAAGTATGGAGTTAAGCATAAGATAGCTACAGCATACCATCCTCAAACTAGTGGACAAGCAGAATTATCCAATAGAGAAATTAAGAGAATGCTAGAAAAAATGGTAAGTCCAAATAGGAAAGATTGGTCTTTACATTTGGATGATGCTTTATGGGCATATAGAACAAAGATTCAAAACACCCTTAGGGATGTCCCTTACAAATTAGTCTATGGAAAAGCATGCCATTTACATTGTAGAATTGGAAAACAAATCTTATTGGGCTATCAAGAAGCTCAATTTCAATTTGAACAAGGCAGTAAAAAGAGAATGATAGAGCTTGATGAGTTAGAAGAAATTAGGCAAACCTCTTATGAGAATGCTTGAAATCTACAAAGCTAAGACTAAGAAATGGCATGACAAGAAAATTCACAATAGAGAATTGAAAGAAGGAGGACTAGTTACGCTATACAACTCTAGGTTGAAGCTATTTCTGGAAAACTAAGGTCAAGGTGGTCGGGACCATTTAAGTTGATAAAGGTTTATCCACATGGAGCAATAGAATTATTTGATAAATCCTCAAATCTTTGTCTTCAAGGTGAATGGTCAAAGAGTTAAAATGTACTATGGTGAACATGTGGTGAGAGACAAAACCACCACCTATTTGAAAAATCTCTAAGTGAAAAGAGGTAGTCAGGCTGACAAGACTCTTAAAACAAGCGCTTAATGGGAGGCAACCCATTGTTTTTAATTATTTTTGTGCAATTTTATGTTTTTAGTTGGTTTGCAGAAATGCAGGAAACTAATGCAGCTGCATCAAATGCACCTGCATTGAGAAAAAACGTGTCCTGCATCAGAAATTTATAAACTTGAAGAAATTTGGTTAAGTGTGAATCATAAGGCTTCAGGAAGGTTAAAGGAAGGTTAAGCAAGATTAATGACACATTGGTAGCCAAAGCAAGACACTTGACATGATGCATGCGCGAAGACGCAATGCTAACTTGGCTACCTAATAAATCCACTAACTTCCTCTTCCTGAAACATAAAGCCTTCATTGTTACCGTTACCCCTTCATTCGCAAAATCTCACAATTTCTCTCATCTGAAACACGAACCACTCTTCACATTCTCATCTCCAAATTTCCTAAATCACATAAGCAATCAAAACCTAGAAATTCATAGCAATCACAATGGTGAAGAAACAATCAAAGACAGAAAATCGAGCAAGCGGGCGTAACTCCCCAAAAGAGAAGAAAGCCATGCATGCGGGATCATCATCAACAAGGAAAGGCAAAGCCAAGGAATCAACAAAGAAGAAATGATGACAATGTTCATCTCTCGGAACATGCATCTATTGCTGAGAGAGAGGTATGATTTGAAGAAGGCTAGCCCATCATTCATGTCAACAAAGTGGCCAATCTCAATTGGGACCACTTCGTGCTACCAAGAAGAGGCTACATTGAAGACATAGTGAGAGAGTTCTATCTTTGGAATCACACCACAAGAAGGACCGGAACATTCCTACACTTCCATGGTGAGAGGTAAAATTGTACACTTCCATGCCAAGAAATTAAATGAACATTATATCTTTGAAATATAATGGGAATGATTTTGAGAATAGAGTGGCCAAATCCTTTAAGAAAGAAATGGAAGAAATAAGGAATAGGATTGCTATACCGGGTGTTTGGGAGAAATTCACACCTAATGAGATTAAGCTTAGAAGTAACCATTTGATAAATGCATTAGATAATTGGCATTTGTTCATAGCCAATTCAGTTCTGCCTACATCACACACATATGCTATGACCAAAGAGAGATTGATCTTGCTAGATACAATTCTCTCTGAGGAAATGTAGACATAGCAGATTGATAGCTAGGAAATTCTTGCATGCTCAACAAAATCAAAGGGATTTCTTTTTCCTTTGTCTTATAATTGAATTATGCATGAAAGAAGGTGTCCCTATAGCGCTAATGAACAAAGGAAATTTCCCCACAGTAATTTGAGTCTTTGAAGTGAAGGAAAAATTGAGGAATGTGAGAGGCCTGCACTGCAATGCAAGAGCATTACATGCGAAGCGGAGGGTCTGTATGGAAATTTCGGAATGATCAACATGGTAGCTTCAATTGGTCTTTGACAAGATCTTTGATCTTGTGGGCCAAGTGAATGCCCCCGAATTCCCAAGTTGGAGTCTTGAGAAGTGAAGGTGAAGAAGAGGAAGAGAAAGAGGTGAAGAAGAAGAAGGAAAAGGTAAGGAGAAGGTAGAGGAACCTAGCACCAAGAAGAAGGTGACTAGAAAGCAATACAAAGTCTGAGAAGAAGGTTGTGGTAGAGCACATTGTTGTGGAAGAATTGTATGATTAAGAATCGAAGGCGAGGATGAGGAATTAAAAGAAATGGATAAAGAATTAGAAGAAGAAGAGGAGGAAGAGAGTGATGAGGAAATTGATGAAGAAGAAGAGGAGCAGGCTAGAGGAGTAATTTTAGAAGAAATTGCTAGGCGAAATATGCCAAACAAACACCACAAGCACACCCGAAAACCCCTATCACTTCACCAGCTACCAAAACACCCATCATCTCACCAAACCAAGAATCATCCTCTATCCCAAAATCACCATTACCCTCCTCAATGATCCACCAGTCCTATCACAATCACCACCACAAACAACCCCTCCACCACCCTCTCCAAGAAATGAACCACGAGAAAACAACTCACACGTAAGAACCAATTTACGAACAAACCCCTGTTATGCCAACGAGAACAAGCGGTACCTTCGACCCAAGCAACATTATTTCTAATGTTGTTTCTGCGCTCTTGAGAAAGATATTTTGCGGAAAGAGAAGAAGAAGGACTCAACAAAGGAAATCAAGGTGAAGAATCATCATCCGCAAAGGAGACGATAACTCAAATGTTTGAGATGCAGAGTGATGCTCTGCATCATTACTTCTTTGCATCACAACAAGCAACAATCATGCATGATGAGGCAACAATTAAAATGGTTCTGGAAAAATGGCTAAACAGAAGAGGGAAGCATTGCACAACACTCGAAATTCTTCAAGCAACTGCGGAAGGCGAGCAAAATTAACACCTAAGAGGAAGAAATCGATGCGATCAAGACCGATGCTGCATCGGTTCAAGAACCAATTCCTGCAACTACACCAGAAGTAGGAGGTGCATCTGCACCTACAGAAGCAACACCAAGCAAGCCCAAGGAGAAGAAGCAGAAGGTGAAACACACTCCTCCAAGCAGGCAAAGCACCAGAATTAGGAGTGGAGCAAAGAAATGAGTATCAATTTACAAGCTTTCACCTACTACTACTAATGCTTGTTTTGTTTTTCTATCCGAACTATTTCCCTGGTTGTACTAATCCCTCTCCCCTATTTTGAACAAATGATTTGTCTTTTCTGAACAAATTTGCAGTGAGGACACTGCAACCCCTTAAGTTTGGGGGGGGGGGATTTGCATGTTATGTTATGTTTTTAAATGTTTTTATCTAATATGTTGTGTGTTTAATTAATATGTTTTAGATAGTAAATATATATGTTTTAAGTAGTTTTTAGTTTGTTCAAATATTAGATGTACTTAACAAAGTAGTATCTAAATATTTTAGTAGAAAAGATCAGTTTTTCAAAAATATGGTGAAAGCCCTATGGATGGAATTTTTATGATGAAAAAGAGAAAAAGAAGCCTTATTTCTCAGAAAAACCAAAATTATTTTTACTTCAACACTTCAAAACTGAGTTTGTGAAAAGAACCTTGCTATTTAAAAGATCAATCTGATGCAAGGGGAATTTTTGGTAAGCTTAGGTCAAAACAAAGCTTTACTAAAAAGAAAGAAGAGCTTAAAGAATTAAGTTTGGGGGTGTTTTATGAAAACAAAGGCTGAATTTCAAAAGTGTAAAGAGTAAACAATGTAGAAAAAGAATACAAAAAGTGGACAAGCCATATCTGAATCTTTTGAAACTATACTGTGCTAAGTACATGAATGCATCCGGAGGTCAAAGACTGTGCCATGCAGAGGAATAAATGTATCTGGAGGATAGTTCAATAAAGCGAACTGTGCAAAGTGCAAAGAAAAATATATGCATCCGGGAGGTCAAAGACACATGCCAAAGTGCATTTGCATCTGGAGGTCGATGAGGAAGGTAATATGAGCTAGAAAAGAAAAGCATTATCGGTCTGATTTGCATCAATGTAAATCGCACTTGAAGAAAAAAAAAAATGCGAGAAAAAAATCAATGCACAAAAACACTTCAAAGAAGTATTTGCATCTGCTCAAAAGATCCACACAAAAAAATAGAAAAATGCATTGGCTCAAAAGCTTTGAAAGATTCAAACAAGCCCTTTTGATATTAGAACTCCCCAACACTTGAGAAAATTTTGTGAGTCTAATCTCTCTTTTGAAAAATATTTTGGTGTGACCAAAGATGAACCAATCCTTTCGAAGGCTAGGAAGAAATTTTTCACTTAGTCTTGGAACCAATCTCAACTCAGTGGGTTCACACACACACAAAAGAGTTTGAATAGCTTTGGTAGTTTTGAAGAAATAAAGGCACAAGAAAGATTGTTGAAAAATGAAGTTCATAGGGAACTCCTCATGAAAATCCAAAAAATCAAACTGATCTATCTTCTAGAATTTTAGTTTTTATAGTTTATCTTTGTCATTACTTGCGGACAAGCAATGGTTTAAGTTTGGGGGTGTGATAACTCTATTTTATATAGAGTATTTCATATGTTTAAACTTAGTATTTGCTCTCTTTCAAGTAATAATAAAGAGTTTATATAGTATTTAGTGTGATATATGATATCTTGAGTGATTTGAATGGTTATAGTTATTTATAGGCCATTTTGGATATATTGTGGTATGTTTGATGTTTTTGTTCGGTGCGATCTCAATCTTTCAGCATCAATGCTCCTCAAGACCGATCCTCGCATCAAAACCGCACTACTTGGTGAATAAGCGATCTGTTTCATATGCACCCACATGCAAAGTGATGACCTCTGCTGCTTCCTGATGCCATCCAAACTTGTATAGTAGGCGCCTACCATTCACACATAGCTATAGGCTTAGCTTTGAAGAGTCATCAACATAGGGACACTTGTTCTAACACCATGGAACCGCCCTATATGATTAAGTCAAAGATTTCAACATGGATAAACCTCTGGAAAGCAACTACAGCTATGATCCACTCAATATGACTTCAACATGAAGGAAGGAAGCACCTCACTTGAAGGCTATAAAAGGACCTCACATCTTCATTTGGAAAGATATCACAATCCATAAGTTAGATCAAAATTTCAATATACATAGTTAGTTTTTATATTTTTAGAGGAAGAGGAAGGAATTCATAAATCCTCCTTAACTCATTTTCATAGTGTTTGTATAGTGCTAAGGAGTAATGCTAGTGCATTGCTAGAAGACTTCATACAAAGGTTTTCAACATTTGTAACTTTACTCTTGTTGTTTCTCTTTTGTGATTTCTATATATATAAACATGGTTTATTCAATTTATATATATCTTGCAATGTCTCTTGTTAGCTAAACCTTTCTTAGTTGGAATGTTCTAATCATTTAATGAGCTTTTAAGTAAGTATGTTGCATGTATGTATGTTTGTACTTTAGTTCTTGCTTGATAATCTTTTCAAAACTTATTTTGAACTTGATCACTTAGAATAAGTAGATTTGTAAATGACCGCACATGGCTTACAATTAAGAACTCAAGAACTAATATGGGTGAGTGTTTTACATAAAGAAAACTTTGTGAAAACCATGCTAAGTCCTAGACATAGGATAGTATAGTCCATAGGATAATTGTGGGTACTTAAAATACAAGAGTGAATTCACTTAAGCAAAGTGAATACTTGTTAGGAGGCAAGATTGGCACTAACACCCCTTTCTTTCTTGCATAGAACAAGGATCATAAGAGCTGGTAATGATACTCAAGAAAGTGACCAGAAAGGCACATAGCTAATGCAACAAACACTCAAAGGTCACAATTGCATCACATCTTGCATCATACACTTATAAGTAAATTACTTGATGAAGACATTCCAACTAGCTTTTCTCTTTTACACTATCAACATTTTTACTTTGCTTTCTTTCTAACTTAGTTGTGATCATCAAACAAAATCCAAAATTATTTTGTTACTTAGTGACTTTACACTTTATTACTTTATATTTGTTTTAAAAGTGAGTTTTTCAATCTCTGTGGGTTCGATCTTTTTACTACTTGTTTTTGGACAGTGTATACTTGCACTCAAGTGTATGTGGCATTTCCACACACCAGGAGTCCAAGACGGGTTGCCAAGTGCTTGTTAACCTCGGATTTGACCCTACAGGAACACCCAAAAATTTAAAAGAATTTGATCCCGTTTTACATGCAAGAAAATAAGAGATCCCCTCCATTATTCGATCCTCCATACTAATTCCTATCACATTGCTCTTCGAGAAATTCACCTTTAGCCCCGAGATAAGTTCAAAACTCCTTAAGATAGCCTTCAAACACCATACACTCCTATCACTACCATCACAAAAGAATATAGTATCGTCCGCAAATTGTAAAATTTCCACAATTAGAGATTCGCTAACTTTAAACCCCGTTAATTGACATGATTCTACCCCCTTCCTTACAAGACCCGCTAAGCCTTCTGCTGCCACTAGAAACAGAAACGGAGCCAAAGGACCCCCCTGCTTCAACCCCTTTTGTTCTGATGGACTGTCATTAACTAAGACAGAGATAGAATTAGATGAAACACACGTTCTCATCCAACTCCTCCACTTCTCTCCAAAGCCCAGCCTACCCAACATGTAATCTAAATATGACCAGCTAACTGAGTCATACGCCTTTTCGAAGTCCGCCTTTAGAACAACACATTTCTACTTTCTCCTCTTAGCCATGTCCATTAACTCATTCACAACCAACACGCCATCAAGGATATTTCTTCCCGATAGAAAAGCACTTTGGCATACTGAGTTACCCCCTTTAAAACCTTCTTGATTCTACCCGCTAACACCATTGCTAACATCTTAGACAAACACCTGATAAGAGAGATTGGCCTGTACTCACCCAAGCCTTGTGGATTACTAGATTTAGGAATAAGTTCCAAAAATGATGCGCTAATTGCCTTAGGAAGCCTTGCTTGCTTGTGGAACTCCTCAAAAAATTTCATGATCTCCGGAGACTAAATCCCAGAAGTTCTTTATGAAGGTGAAATTAAACCCGTCCGACCCCGGGCTCTTATTACCATCACACTCCCATACCGCTTCCTTCGCCTCCTCCAAAGTAAAAGGCCTAACTAAAAGATCATTATCAAAATTGGTAATTTGATTAAAGTGCACCCCATCAATGGTTGGCCAAACTGATTCCTCCTCTTTAAATTTTCCTTCAAAATGCTCCTTTACCGCCCTCTTGACTCCATCCACATCTTCCACCCATTCATCATTCACCATAACCTTTAGAAGTTGAGTCCTCCTCCTATTATTCTTCATACAAGCATGAAAGTATCGACTATTTGAATCTCCTTGAGCCAACCACTTTACCCTAGACTTTTGGGCAAACAGACTTTCTTTCGCATGGAGTTCACTCCAAAATTCATTATTCAACCTCCTTATCTGATTATCATCCATACAGCCTCCTTCTGAGGCCAACCTTTCTACTTCATTCAGCTCCCTTACAATATTTTCAATATTTAGGTCTTTAACACCAAACACCTCCCTATTCCAAATTCGAAGCTTTTCCTTTAACAATCTCAATTTCTCTTTTACCACAAAGGAACCTCTACCCTTAACTTGGGAGGAAGCCCAACAATCATTTACAAACTGTTTGAAGTCCTTATGGTCCACCCAACAATTGTTGAATCTAAACGGTTTTGGTCCCCAATTCACCACCTCGAAATTAACCATACTGGGCAATGATCCGAAATCTCTCTATTCCCTACCCATTGAGCACTAATACTCCACCTCGAAATCGGACCATCTGTCAAAAGAATTCTATCCAACCTACTGGCCCTCCCATCCGATCCAAAACAAGTAAATTTCTTACCTAACACCGGTACGTTGATAAGTTCCATGTCCTCCATGAAAGAAAGAAACCCGCTTGCCTCCCCTTGATCGAAGCTAGTTATACACCCACTTCTTTCTTGTCTTGATACCACTGCATTGAAATCTCCCGCTATGCACCATTCACCTACCTCAAATTGTTCTTTTAAACACTTTAAAATCTTCGTTTACCAGCTATGTTACATGCAGAGTACACATTAACAAAGTAGCAAATTTGACCCTCAGCCTTTGCACACATACCAATAAAATTATCACCTGAAAAGGAAAACATTACCTCTAGAAGATCCGCCTTCCAAACACATAACAAGCCTCCTGAGAGACCCACAACATTCTTACTCAACCAATCAAAATTGTCATCACCCCATACACTTCTGATTGCTCTTTTGGAAAGTCCACTACTCTTTGTTTCTTGAAGCATACACATATCAATTTTCCCCTCCACCATAAGTTTCTTGAGGCGCCTTCTCTTAGCAGTCCCCCCACCCTTTAATATTAAAAGTTGCAATCTTCATTGAGACTTGTTTTTCTTCCCCTTCTTCCCTTTGGCAATCTGGTCTCTAATTTCCAAAGATTTTAATTTTCCCGAGTACACCTCATCATCTTTATTACCAAATACCCCAAGGTTCTCTTTCGCAAAGCTCCAGATCTTATTTGCCAGTGATATTTCATGTTCAGCCAGGAACCTCTCATTACAAAAACGGATACCAGAATCTCCCACCGACACATCCCCAAGAATCGCAGGGCTTCCATCGCAACTGATCGATATAGGCAAACTAGGATTGGGGGGATTGCGTTTGACAAAAAAGTTTGAGACCACTTTTAAAGAGAAATTAAAATGTTGCTATTGTTTTTTCCCTTTGCAACCACTTTTAAAGAGAAATTAACCCCACTCAGCACTACAAGCAGATGTAGCAGCCGAAAATGAAGAAGCAGACTTTCCAATCACTTCAGTATCATTCTGGATCACTGGATGCAAGATAGGCTCCCTCACAGTGGAAAACACCATGTCACCAAAACCCCCTCATTATTGGAACCGTTGGAATTATCCTTTAGTTCCACATTATTTTCTCCTTTCCTCTCCACATCTTGCGCAATAGGAGAGGCATTAGATACCACCATATTCTCCTTAATTTTCTCCCCATCATTCTCTCCATTTAACAAGGGATCCTCAACCACATTCAAGACCACATTTAAATCGCTTTTATCTTCCTTTTTCCTTGAACCCCTCCACCATTCTGTATATCGTGTCTGACTTCCAACACCTCTACTCTTCCTTCCTCCAACCCACCAACAACTTCCCCTTCCTCTTCTTCTTCTTCAGAGTCTTCGTAACCCTCTTCTCCATTATCAAACAATGGAGGCTCATCACAATCTTCACTCTCCTCATCACTACCCAACACGCCCTCTGAGCCATTATCATCCTTTGGTTGAGAGAGACCATCCCAATGCATCGGTCCACACCATTCCTCCAAAACTTTTACATTGAACATCTCATCATTTATCTGTGCATCCACAACCATATTAAACGCATCATAGCACCTCGTTCTAATTAGGATCCTCGCCACGTCCAAAGATTTCATTTTCCTCGTGTTTTCATCCACCCCCAAGAAAGTACCAAATGTCCTTGCTAACGCCGAGAAGAATTCATTGTTCCAAACATGAAGGGGGATGCCATGACATCTAACCCAAACCACCCTTTCATTATCCACATCGATTGACACCACCGTTTTATGACACTAAAGTGTTCATGCAACCACTCCTTAGTGTCCTTAACAAGATCATCAATTAATCCATCCTCCAATTCCTCCAAAAGCACCAAATTGGCACCCATTGGAGTCGCCTTAACAGAGAAAACACCTTGCATATTAAACCATTCTTGCACCATATGAGTAGAGTCGGCATTCCACATTTTTGCAACGTACCTTTTATTGAAATTATTTAATTCCTCTTCCGAAGCGTTATACCACACTTCACACAGATTTTTTTCCGGTAGTACACAATCTTGTGCTCCGGATGTTGCTGTCTCGGTATCCAACTGTTATTAACCTTACGGTTTCCGCCATATCCGCCTCTTCCACCGCCAAAACCGACTGCACGACCGCCATACCCACCATCATTTCCTCCCCACCCCGAAGCTTTTTTCTTGTTAGCTTCCAATTTTAAAGTAACAAATTATTTCTTTTCTTCTAAATACAATAATATAATTGTTATTTTATTTGCAAAGAATTACGTTTCATCTATAAATTTTGATATCAAAACGTTTAAAGGTACGCACATAATAGGTTACTCATTGTTTGTCAAAAAAAAAAAAAATAGGTTACTCATTATCAAGATTAATAATACTTTTTTTTTTGGTGAAAAGATTAATACCTTTGTAGAAATGAATTTCTTTCATACGAGAATGAAAAATTTTCACGCTTTTAATATATCCTGGAGATCCAGTTTTGTTCTACCCATTCCTAAAGTAAAATAAGATTTAATACTCTTTGAAGGAAGTAAAGAACTTAGTGCATGTGTGTGTGTGTGTGTCCAATTACAACATTTTAAACATGCTAACAGCGATTAGAAATTGTATTTCACAATAAAGCAATTAAAAACATATAATAAATAATCATTTTATAATTAGACGTCTCACAAGAAGGTAACTTATTTTACATATCTACAGTGATCGAATATTTTACTATTCTTGTTCAAAAGTGAAATTGGATCGACATTCCTCATCTCCGGGGTGCGAATTAAAGCCTTTGCCATATTGATATGACATTTTTTACCCATATGTGTAACCTTTTTACAACAATAATTAGACACATCCTTGTTACTGATTAGATGATTATTTATTTCTTTTCCACAATCGGCGCCTATTCTTTCCATGCATCTAGCCAAAAAGTTTGGGTCCTCGGGTTCAGTCAGTAGGTCACACTTTTGAAAAATATCATCAGCCTTGTTTAAATATGGAATACGATCTGCATTTTTAAACTCCTCGTCGTTTTGAAGAACGAATATTGCCAATTTCATTTGACAAGAATAACCCATTTGATAAAGTTTATAACAACAATCTTGTGAAACCGTAGTCTTAGTCTTACCAAATATATTCTTGAACACTAGTATTCCACAATGTTCTCCAATATGGTTTGCACATTGTTTTACCTCCAACTTCTCATAAAGGGGAAACTTGGAAACCTCTGCTAATATTGTAGTAAGAAAGAAAGCCATCAAAATGAGGTAAATACTAAGTCCTTCCATGATATTTAAGATATGTGTTGTATGTTAACTTGTTTGTTAAAAATGTTCATAGAGACATTTGTTTAAATAGAGAGCTAAATTAAATATGTTTTTAAGATTTTCATAACAGTAGGTACCTTTATCATGCTTTTAATGTGAAACATTATATTAAAAAATAGGTTGCAATTTGCATCAGTTTCATTGGGTAGTTAATGCTAGACTTTGTATTGATGGAGAGGTTTTTTTTTTGGGGTAACAAAAGAGAAAAAGAAAACCAAAGGCTTTAAAAGAAGACTTTATTAGGTTCAACTTGTGTTGCACTAGACCAATACAAATTAAATAGCACAAATTAGTTCCTAAATACAAATTAAATAGCACTAAATAATACTAACAGTGTGAGTGATTGTGTGAGTGTGGTGCATTAGAGTGGTGCAAAATTAGGAACTTTGGAGCAAAACTAAGAACTTGGGTGCAAAACATATTTTTCAGGGGATGCAAAAACATTTTTCCCTAAGGTATCAGTGTTAATTTTATTATTTGAGGGGGTTCACTTGAACCCCCTCAAATATATGTAGGTCCGCCACTGGTCATACATGACATTGTCTACTGTAAATATTAACAATCAACCCACTACCAAAAATACCAAATTATCCCTTACATTTATCTCAATCTTAGGGATTAAAATGTCATTTCAAATTCCTTTCACTTTTTTACTCTCACTCGTGGGCCCACTCTCACATCATCTTTTAATTTTTTTATTTCACTTTACAACCTACTTTTCTCTTTTCTCTTTCCTCTTTCTCACTCTTTCCACTTCTCTTTACTATCAACATAATCAAACAACTCACTACCAAAAATCTTTTTTACAAAATTAATTAAATTAATATTAAATTATGTATATAATCTACTCAAACTACTAAACTCAATTAATTTAACTACTATTGTTTGTCAAAAAAAAGTGATACCGCTGGTAAATATTTCAAAACTATTTTTCCTAAAAAAAATCAATAATTAAATCTCTTCCAGTTTTTTCGGGAGGCACACGGGAGCAGCAACGACAATGCCAACGGGAGCGCCAATGAAAGCGCCAACATGCCAACAGAAGCGCAACGAGAGCGCCAAAAAGCAGCAAAAGCTGCCTACTGCCTGCCACACTGACGCACGCAGACAATTTTTTTAAAAAAACACTTTATTTTTAAATTTATTTCTTCTACAAAATCAGTAATTAAATAAACTTAATAAAATTAATATTAAATCATGTTGAATTTATTATTTACTTTAATTTACTCAAAACTACAAAATTCAGTTCATTTAACCACTACTGATAGTCAAAATAAGTGATACCGCTAGAAAAAATTAAAAATTATTTTTGCTAACAAAAATCAATAATTAAATTCATCCACTTTTTACGGGAGCAACAACGGGAGCGCCAATGGAAGAGCCAACAGAAGCGCCAACGAGAGTGACAATAGGCGCGCCAACGGTAGCGTCATTATTATAAGAAGATACCGCAATTATTACACCTCATTTTCTTTTTTTCCTTATTTTACTCTATTATTTATATTATAAGATAGTACCCTTTTTTTTAAAAAACTTTTTGCAACACAACAATTTTAATAAATTTGAAATATCGCCTTTTATGGAGTTTTTCCTTTTTCTTTTATTTTATTACATTTTGCAACTTTTAACTTATTAATCACTTCATAGAAAATTATAACAAATATAGTATCACCCGTGCGTATGCACGGGTAAAATACTAGTTAAGATAATAAACTTTAACTTAAATTTAACATGTAATTTTTAAATACTCTTTTCCCTTTCATGTTAGGATAGTAATTTCAATAAAATGGGTAAACATTCATTTGTGTCCCTAATTGCGTGAGGGTTGTTAATATAGTCACTGAATGTATCAAAATTTTAAATACATCCACAAGTGTCTCTTTCGTAAGTCACGTTGTTTATCAAATGTGTCTTTTGTTACCCAGTTTGATCCTCAAAGGTAATTTTTATTGGTCTATTTAGTCAGGCCATAAAACTACTAACAAAAGAGGCACTTAGAGAAGTATTTACAACTTTAATATATTATGGGACTAAAATGACAGTGTCTTGCACATTCGGGAACCAAAAGGACTATACAGAACTACAATATTAATCTAATTTTATAATTGAAATTTAAAAGTAAATGTTCCTGCATAGATTAATTTTAGGATGACTGATGTTCATTCTTTCAGACTTTAAGGTAGTATATAGATGTAAATATATTTTTGGCAAAATAGCATCCGGGGTCCTTAACTTATTTTCCATTTTCGCTTAGGTCCCTTAACTTTAAAAGCTAACGTTTAGGTCCCTTAACTTTTAAAAATGTTTCATCGTAGTCCCATTTAACGTTAAAAGCTAACGTTTAAGTCCCTTAACTTTTAAAAATGTTTCATCGTAGTCCCATTTAACATTAAAAACTAACGTTTAAGTCTCAGTTGTTGTTAGTTTAAAAACGTTAAATGGGACTACGATGACACGTTTTTAAAAGTTAAGGGACCTAAACGTTAAACTTAAAGATAAAAGGACCTAAGCGAAAACGGAAAATAAGTTAAAGGACCCCAGATGCTATTTTGCCTATATTTTTGGTCCCTATAAAATTTCAGTAAACAACACTACGGTGCACAAAATCAAAACCCTAGGAAACAATTAAATAAATCTAAAATAGGGGAGATCAAACCTCTTATGGAAAAATTTCTCCTTAATAAAATTTGGATCATTATCCCACCAAAGCAAATCTTGGATAGAAGTTCCATAATTGACAAGTTTATCAGCACAAGAATTTTCTTCCCTTAATATATGAGTAACCCAAAAGTTACTCGAAGCTTTAAGTAAACAATTCCTCCATTCTAAGCTTCCACAGAACAATAGAAGGATATGTAACAACTTGCCCCAACAATAGAATGAAACGACCAAGTGTAAGTCAATTGTACCCCATACGTACTTGGTAATCCCGAGTTCGACATCCCAAAGATTGATACGTACTTCAACTCTGAGTTCTTCACAACCTCGTATCCCAGGCATCCAACCAATCTCTGGAGTATAACTGCCATAATTTTATTAATTGTTTGTAGGCATTAGGTTCATACCTATGGAAAGCAACACGAGGATAGGATAAAGGTCGTGTTTTGAATAAGGATAAGGTGATTTGAGCATGATTTTGGTAAACTTTTATATAAATTAATTCAATTGATCCAGAGCCAAGAAAGTGGAGCATGCGCTTGAAATTGGGGAAGTTGAGCCAGTGGCGCATACAGTTTACTCAATAAGGGGGCACTTTCCCCATCACTTAAATAATTTTTTATTTAACTATTTAATATATTTCTTTTTGCCCCGATAAAAAGTTAGGTGTTGCCTCCATGAAAATTGTTCTGTACCGTATTTAAGGGTCAGTTGATCCTAGATAGTAGGTAGGAGATGAGATTGATCAGTAACGGCTTTGGCCGAGATGAGGTGGCCGAGATGAGGTGGCCGATCTGAGGTGGCCGAGATGAGGTGGCCGATCTGAGGTGGCCGAGATGAGGTGGCCGATTTGAGGTGGCCGAGATGAGGTGGCCGATCTGAGGTGGGGTGTACCTGCAAAGTCACTCCGATGCTAAAGTCAGGCGTTGGAGAGTTAAATGCAAGTATTAGTGGGTAATAATGTGTACCTTCACTTTAGTCATAAATGCTATATTTATAGAGTCAAAGAGTGCTTGAGTGAAGGGATCCGGGTATCTATTGAGGAGGTGCATTGTGAGCCATTGATGAGTGGACTTGGGCCTTGGTGTTATTGGTAGCCCAATAACTTTGTTTTTGAGAGAGGGGTGTAGATAACAAGGATACATTACTCCATAACATTTGCCCCTAAGTCGGGTTACTTTGAGCGAGGTGATCTAGACTTGATTCCTTTTCAAACTACCGAGATTAAGATGTCCGAATCATGCATTCATTCCGATCTTGATGGGCGTTTGAGGCGATTTTTAATTCTCGAATTTTGTTGGTTCCGGACTTGATATAGTTTGAGAGTTTCGACATGTAATGTCGATGATTGATTATCGTCCATTATCCTAGTGTTTATTTAAATGAAAAATAGAACACGGATGTAGAATTTCTTGTCGAAGTTGGATTAGCAGTTGATGTCGGTCCGTGCATATGTTAGCGCATCGATCTCGGGCCGGACATATTCATGTTGCCTTTGGCGTGGTGAGTTGAAGCAAAACTCAAATTCGGTACATCGGTCCCTGATTTTATGCATATGGATAGGGTGTATCTATCATTCTTTATCAAAACACAAACACATAGTAGCAAACACACGGTTCCAGCGTAAATTGACGGCGGCAACATGAGTATTCGTATTCCAACATTGAGAATTTCCGATTGAAACTGCATGCCGAGCTCCTGTTCGTGATAGAAGAAAGATGCCGACGACGTCGATGCCAATGTCGACGCCGAGGTCGACGCCCGTAAGGAGTAAGGGAACCGAATTAAAGTCTTGATGTTTGCTGAACTAGAAGAAGAGACGAGGTCGAAGAGTCTGACTTAGTGTTGGTGCCACGACGTGCATCGTTGCCGACGTCCTCCGCAGAGGTTGGTGTCATCGAGGTCGGACCGTGGGAGATCGAGCGGGAGTTCTTTGGAAATAACATTGAAGCAGATCCGAGGAAGATCCTGAATTTTGTTGGAGTCAAGAAGACTGATCTGTTTCGCCGAAATCGAGTTATGAATCATATGCGCATACGTCCCTGATTTAGAGCAAAACTATGGCGGTGTTGCGTGACGGCAGAGCACGGAAGACGGATCCTCTCGGTAGATAATTAGATGTAGAGATGGATTCTTGACAATGAACTTTCTCGCAGTACTTGAAAAAGAATGAGGAAAGGACTTGAGTGAGTTGCTGATATTGTTGAGCTTTGCGCGCGAGCTCGTGAGAACACGTTCGGCGAGAGCGACTTCGGCACGTCAAGGGAGACTTTGACACGCTAAGTAGAGCAGTTGATTTGCGAGACCGACGATCCTTGCGGTGATATTGATTTCGCACCGTCAATGGTGACACCGATATTGCGTCTGGAACGGAGTTGTTGGTATTGTAAATTGAATAAATTATTTATGCTCTTTGATGCACTTGCAGCAACTTGATATTTGCATTCTTGAATTCAGGAGCTTGATCATTGACGAGATTGCAAATTAGGTGCAATGCCTGCGTAAAGGAGAAATGATCTTCCCTAGATGTAAATTTCTTGAACATAAAAGGAACTGATGCGAATGCGAAATCCGGATCTATCCTCATCTTCAAAATTCAAACATAATTTCTTGTATCTCGAAGCAAGCACCAGCATGTCATTTAAAGTTGTTGAACCTGCAAGTGGGTCATAGGTCCAAAATGTTGATTTGGTTAAACTTCTAGCTTTAAGAGATGTGGCATTCACTTGACCATATATTCCTCAAGGTCGGCCCATTAATTTGAGATGAGGCCAAGTCAGTAGGTGATGTTTATTTCGAGTCGTACGCATCATACAATTAGCAAGACAAGCGGTACATCAGGGAGATCGGAAATTTTAAGCTAGATGTTACTGCTTCTTTGAAGCGCAACTACAACTAACCGAGTCCGACGTCCGAGTTGGGCGCGATCTGCGAACTTGAGATCGGCATCGACATGAACCAAGTGCCGAAGTTGATCATTTTCGACGGAGAACCGAGTTCGCAAGGTGGATTGCGGCGTTGAAGTCGGGATCGAAGTGTTAATTGTCGCGTCGCCGCCGGATGGAAAGTGCCAGCGCTAAAGTCTTTATCATTTTGCGGAGGGCGATTAACGGGCGGCGCCGAAAGTGTTCAGGCCAATACTGCAAAAGAGGAGGAATCCGAGCGCTCTGGGATTCATTAATCCGATTTGGCATCCGACGAATTTGCTGCTGAACTTGCTTCTTGGCATTGATCCGATTCGAGCTTGTGAGATCGCGGCGTCGCGAGGTTGGAATAAATCGGAATGAAAACTAATGTTCGTTCGACCACTACCAAACTCGGCGATTCTGATCGTAGATCTGGATCGAGGATCGGAGACCAAGCACCTTTCGATTTGTAACCTGTTTCATTGATTGTAATGTCGGAATAGAATGCCTTGTAAAAGCTAAGTCTATGCCGAGATTCAACATATAACGTCGTCCTGGGAGCAACTCTCCAAGCTAAGAGGTTTCGACATGTACGTAATGTCGGAATAGAATGCCTTAAAAAAGCTAAGTCTATGCCGAGATTCAACATATAACGTCGTCCTGGGAGCAACTCTCCAGGCTACGAGGTTCGACATGTAATGTCGGAATAGAATGCCTTGAAAAAGCTAAGTCTATGCCGAGATTCAACATATAACGTCGTCCTGGGAGCAACTCTCCAGGCTAAGAGGTTCGACATGTAATGTCGGAATAGAATGCCTTGAAAAAGCTAAGTCTATCACGAGATTCAACATATAACGCCGCCCCGGGAGCAACTCTCCAGTGCTAAGAGGTTCGACATGTAATGTCGGAATAGAATGCCTTGAAAAAGCTAAGTCTATGCCGAGATTCAACATATAACGTCGTCCTGGGAGGAACTCTCCAGGCTAAGAGGTTCGACATGTAATGTCGGAATAGAATGCTTTGAAAAAGCTAATTCTGTTAATAATTGATACTAACCTCGTGTTATCCGAAGTCGTTTTGATGAATCTGAACCACTTCACTCCCTTGGAACCAATGGGTACGCGCCATTTTTGCGATCCGGGGTTTTCCTAGACCGGTGTAGGCGACGTTCCTGCCTCGGGAGGGTCTCCCGGCGTTTAGAATGTTGCACTCGGGGTGAGGATGAAGCAAAGGAGGAATGTTCCTCATAAATGTCATCCATGATTCCAGGGGGGTTGAGTGTGAACCTACTGAACGGAATACACTTAGAGAAATATGCAAAACGAAAAGTATAACCTGTAACTCAATGCATACAGCATCATGGGATTTATTAGAATGGGCCGAGTGTGGTTGTATCCTTTGAAGCCCAGAACATAGTCATGTGCGTGGAAGTAGTGGGCATCACGTCACGTGCCACTTTGAGATTCAGCACTTGGCTTATTTGGCTTATTTATTCAACTTGAGATGAGCTCGGACCAGTGAGATGGAGCTTGGACCTGACGTGGGGAAGTATCTCGGCATGGAGGAACGAGAGTCGGAGATCGACAATAAAATTGAAGTTGGTGAAGATTTACGAGGTCGGGGAGCGCAAAGAATAGGGATCGGAGGTGCGTCACGGTGGACGACCAGAGTCGGACCGTGAACTTGGCAAAAACGCCTCTTGGCATTTCAGTTTAAAGTTGTTGGACTTGCAGGTGGCCTACGGGAAGTTATGTCGGACAACATTACAGTGTTCACGTAAATGGCAATCAATTACTGATCCTGATCTCAGTGTCGTCATTCTGCATTCTCAGAATGATCCCGGTATGTGGCTTTGGCGAGCATGGTTCCCCATCGGCATCAATCAGTTTCGACATGGAGGGGAAAACCGTTCGTGCTGGAAACCAAGGTTATTGCCTAGCCGAGGTTGTTCCTTCTCGCCCTTCTTCCGAGATTATCTTCGGATTCTGGAATGAGTTTCTTCCGATTTAAAGTTCGCCGAACAACACGTTTAATTGGATGGTTCTCGACATGATGAGGTTGATTTTCGAAGATCGGAACGACGTCGATGTATTTGCTGAAGGCTCGTAATTTGAGGTCAAATCGGTGAGATCGACTTGCCATGATCTCAAAATTGAGTATAACTTCTTTTGACTTGAAGACCAGACCAATGTGGATGTATGTGAATAGTTTCTGTCGTTTTCCCCAAGTGAAGCGCGAGGTTGCCTTGAAGATTAAGGAAAACCCATGTTATAGGCCGATGATGATTCATGTTGCTTAATCAGGATCATGTCCTAGCTGCGGAGAGTAGGCACCAAGGACCTTGTGACGCCGAGGTCGACAGTTCTCGCGGTGATGTTACTAATCTTGACATTGGCTTGATTCCAAGCATGGTTTTGATGGATGAAATTCAACGTCCACTTTGCTCTATGTGGTCAGATGCCAGAGTGACGGCATGGTCAGGTATCAACCGGAACCCGAGTTTGGCGTGAGAGAAGCTGGACTGGTCGCCAATGTGGTGAGATAAACCGAAACCCGACGTCGGTACCTTGGTTCCTGCCTAACCAAACAAGAATCAAATAGCAAATGAAATATCAAAATTTAATATCACCTGGCTCCACTTCTTGCACCCTGGTGGAGTGGATTTAGTATTTTATTAAAGCAAGGTACATAAGGCCCAGAATGTAATCTAATAGCCGAGTTCAATCCACTGATGCTTGGTCCGAGATTAAGGAAATAGTGAAGTGACAACCACGTGGCCCACGGAGAAAAGATAAACTAGATGTCCTGCAGCATGGACTTGAATGAGTCTAGCCACGTCATAGTCGTTTGGCATAGGGATTACGGTCTTATAATTACACCCAGCTCGGTCATCAAAGATTATGAAATCAGAATCATAGTTGGCTGATCTGACTTTAACGACGGAACTCAGAGAAGGCGTCAAATGTCAACAGGAATTAAATGGCTGACGTCGTATAAGACCGACGTGGAGCATTACCGACTTCAAAAGTGGAACTCATCGTGTAGGAGATCGGCATCTTAGTTTGATGTTGCTGAGTTCGCATCAAGAACCTTCAAACTTTGGTCGGAAACCACTATCTTCGTGTAGGAACGTCGGATGCTGACGATTTCGCGTCTCGCTGTTGATTTTGCCGCAACGTGAACGACGACAATGGATCTTACCACCTGATCGTTGTTTCCAGGCTTGAATCGGTTCAGATCAATCACGTAATAACCAAATTCTTGGGAGAATCTCGATTCTTGATGAAGAATAGATCTGATTCTCCCTGAATCAACCAGATGTGAACAATTTTGTGAAGAATACATTTATGAATGTTCGATGGTTGAACCGTAACCGTATTTAATTTCGACAGTGCTCATCTCGGAGGAGGGGTGGAGGTCTTCACCCATGAGTTCGGAGATGAAGCTGGAGCAAGCTCCCCTTGCTGGAAGACCGAAGTAGTAGTCCGAGATTGAATCATTCTCTACGTTGGGTTTGGCATCCACGCCCAATCTTGCAATCGTTGGGTACTTCAATTCCTATGGCACGATGTTGATTTTGACGAAGTCGATCTTCATGGACAAGTCGAGCTGGTGATGGCGTTGTTTAGGCACTGATATCGGCCTCTGAGTCGCCATCGTCGACTTCGGATTCACCGCTTTAACGTAAATGAAAACTTTGAGTTATGCCAAGTAGCTGGAATCAAGGATGTCCGCAGATCGGAGCCGAGTTTGTTTGAAGTTCGAACAGAGGGACCTTTGAGATATGAATTGAGCATTGCGTGCGACAATTCTTGCATCGCAAATGCATCTGGGATCTTTACTTATAGGGATTTAACTCGAGAATCGTGACTTGTGCAAACTCTCTCCGAGATGGGTTACGAAGCTCGAATCTAGTATTGCACGAAATTAGGGATTCAAGAAAGTACACACTCGATCTAGATCTTTAAGTTATGTTGAATCTGAGCTAAAGTTCTTCTAAATACAAAGAACATTGGCGTTAGGTATCTTTGGCGACAACAAATCTCATCAGTTTAAATGTGTCGTCGACTTAGAAGTGAAATCATTCTCTACGTGGCTACCTTAGGTCCGAACGCAGAGCTTTATAGATGGAGTCTTTGAATTCGAAATCGGTAATGTCCAAAAGGCTTCGCAGTGAAACTTCGCTCTTCGCCACCGCTCAAACCTCGACGGCGATGTCGACATCGCGATCGATTTCGTTTAAAGTTGCAGGAATTGAATGAATTCTTGATAGTCGAATTGACGATATTTGGTGAAAATCCAAACGATGCTCTTGTGAAATGGGGATGACGATATTGAAATTGCTTGTTGGAAGTGCATTTCTTTGAGATGTCGTACCTCTCTTGATGAACTCGGTGGAATTAGATGTGGTGCCATTAAATGAATATGTATCAAAGATGAATTGAGAGTGCCAAGTTTGACAACAAATCCTTTACGGCTTTGACCTTTCATTCGAAATGTATTCAAGAACGGATCGAGCTCTTTCAAGAACGAGGCGCAAGGCGCATTATAAAACCGTGGCGGTTTAATGACACTTGACATTGTGGACCGGATCTCGATCGAGATGCCATTCGATCGAGAAAAGAAGGTGAAAGTAATTAAGTTCAAGTTACTCCCACTTTGTGGTCGCCAATGTTCTCATCATCGTATTTAAGGTCGATTGATCCTAGATAGTAGGTAGGAGATGAGATTGATCGATGTGGCTTTGGCCGAGATGAGGTGGCCGATCTGAGGTGGCCGAGATGAGGTGGCCGATCTGAGGTGAGGTGTACCTGCAAAGTCACTCCGATGCTAAAGTCAGGCGTTGGAGAGTTAAATGCAAGTATTAGTGGGTAATAATGTGTACCTTCACTTTAGTCATAAATGCTATATTTATAGAGTCAAAGAGTGCTTGAGTGAAGGGATCTGGACTGTCTATTGAGGAGGTGCATTGTGAGCCATTGATGAGTGGACTTGGGCCTTGGTGTTATTGGTAGCCCAATAACTTTGTTTTTGAGAGAGGGGGTGTAGATAACAAGGATACTTTACTCCATAACAAAAATATTTTTTTTTTAAAAAAAAAACATGTACAAAGTTATATAAAAAAATAGAAGAGAGAATAAATTGATACTGATTTTATCCTGTTATTCTTCAAACTAGGATGATTACCCGTGCGATGCACGGGGAGGTGATTAACAGGCCTACAGATGTAGTTTCGAAAAAACATCAACATTATATAAGGGGGGGTATAAAAATACGCAACACATATATATAAGACGAAGAGGCAACAATAGCCCTTGGTGGGATGAGGCAACAATGTCGGTCCAAAAATATAGAGTGGAGGTATATTGGTAAACAGTGGGGTACAAAATGAGGGGTACATTTTGATAATAAAAAAAGTGTTGGACAAAAAAAAATTTGTCAGGGGTATGTCGGTCCAAAAATATAGAGTGGGGGTATATTGGTAAATAGTGATGTACAAAATGAGGGGTATATTGGTAAATGGTGGGGTACAAAATATAGAGTGGGGTATGTCGGTCCAAAAATATAGAGTGGGGGTATATTGGTAAACAGTGTGGTACAAATGAGGGGTATATTGGTAAATGGTGGGAATAAAATTTTCCCACCAAAAATGGATAAAAAAAAGAGTGTTGGACCAAAAAAAAATTCAGGGGTATGTCGGTCCAAAAATATAGAGTGGGGGTATATTGGTAAACAGTGGGGTACAAAATGAGGGGTATATTGGTAAATGGTGGGAATAAAATTTTCCCACCAAAAGTGGGGAAGTCAACGATTGTGTATTAATAGTTCTCGGATAGAGTGGGGGTATATTGGTAAGCAGATGGAGTACAAAATGAGGGTACATTTTGATAATAATAAAAAAAGTGTTGAGAAAAAAAAAATTTATCGAGGTATGTCAGTCCAAAATATATAGTGGGGGTATATTGGTAAACAGTGGGGTACAAAATGAGGGATATATTGGTAAATGGTGGGGCACAAAATATAGAGTGGGGGTATGTTAGTCCAAAAATATAGAGTGGGGGTATATTGGTAAACAGTGGGGTACAAAATAAGGGGTATATTGATAAATGGTGGGAATAAATTTTCCCACCTGATAATAATAAAAAAAAAGTGTTGGAGAAAAAAAAATTTGTCAGGGGTATGTCAGTCCAAAAATATATAGTGGGGGTATATTGGTAAACAGTGGGGTACAAAATGAGGGATATATTGGTAAATGGTGGGGCACAAAATATAGAGTGGGGGTATGTTAGTCCAAAAATATAGAGTGGGGGTATATTGGTAAACAGTGGGGTACAAAATAAGGGGTATATTGATAAATGGTGGGAATAAATTTTCCCACCAAAATGGCAAAATATGCTATCTTGCCTTAATATATACCGATTTTACGACATATCTAACACTAAATACATATAATGACACAAAACACATCAAATTTTGAAGTTTTGAACCTTTTTGTTAAGAAAATTGCGTGTTTCATAAAAATTTTAAAAAAGTTCTTAGATGAAAATATTTTAGACTAACTTTTGCCCGCACTAACTAAAATCTCTAGATCCACCACTGTTTGATGTCTGTTGTGATCCTATCCGACTCGAGTGATTAGTCTCAATAGTTGCGCGCAGAGGATACCGATTTATACCAAAAAAAAATTCACTTAAGACCAAATGAAATGCCCTCTAAGTCAAACCACGATCCTATATTCACTCTCAGCCAAACAAATGCAGATCTCATCCTACTTGGACATGCTTTGAATTCTAATCTATTGTGGCTCAACTAATCTCTAGTTTTTCACATGGAAGTTTCTCTTTGAAAACGTGTGGCTATTTTTATCAATGTAACTACTACTCAACACTAAACCAATTCAACGAGGGGATAAATAGCTTGAATACCAAGTCACAACTCATATATATGCTCCTTTCACTTGGGACTTTCAATGTTCTTTCATCACTAAGGGAGAAGGACAGAGATATTATAATTAATAAAGAGGCATGCACCACCAAGCAATGCTAAAAAGCAATCTTGGTGATTTGGGTACAGAGAGAAAAAGGGTTGGATATGATCAACCCCTTTGTCCAAAACCAAGAAGACTTTCATCTTCCATACCTGAATTTCTCAAGCCAATCAAATGTAGCAAACACAGGTTAGATTCATTTTCCTTCAATAGAACAAAATAATAGATTGTTAGCCTAATAACAATATAGGTTAAAAAAAGTTTTTGTAATGCATAAGTACAATCATATATCACCTCCCGCCACATCGGACAAAAATCCCTGTGAAACATGAATTTGGATGCTATGCAACCATGCAGTTAGTTTATGTAAAACGTCTAATCAAAATCAGACAGTATGTATTTTAAATATACGTATGACATTTTAAATAAACATTAAAGTACAGATTGTTCGATAAATCAGACTATTAAGATCATCTGACTACATGACGATACACGATCATGAGTGCATATTATCCAAATCCAATGGTCATCGGTGTAAAACTATTTTATACTATCAACATACAATTGTTAAATTCATATTTTTGTTTTCTTTTAGTGAACTTGCATCTAATTTGTTATGGTTTTTCAACAGTTTACCAAATTTTGATGAAGGAAATGGGGTTCTCAACATGATCACTGAAAAGGTTTTTTTTTTTTTTTTGTTATCTTAATAAACAAGTAATTAGTCCAAATTAAGAATGATTGTTGATGAGGGTTGGTTAATGTTTATGCAGAATGGAAATGGAAAGGAATTGGTATGTAGTGGGTGCTTACCATGTTCATACCCTGTCTCTCCACCACGTAGAACAGAGAACCCATTGATTCATGATGTGGAGTTTCTTCACCAAATGGAAATTGTTTCACCATTATCAAGAACTAATAAACTATCTGATAAGTTTGGTATCACCTCTGCTTCTCCAATGTGAATCAGAAAAAAAAAAAAAGGGAAAATTAAGTCGTTTTGAAAAGTATAGCAGTTAAAATTTTGAGGGATTGATGTAGAACATAAGTAGTTAAAGTAATTTTCGTAAAGCTTAATATGTAATGTAAATACATATTTGAGCTTATAGACTCAAGATATATTCTTGTAAATAATTAGCAAATTTTGTTGTGTAAGCCAATATGGCAAAAGTAAGGTTATTATATATACTATATATGGAGCATTTAGTTTTGATCGAGTTATTTTGAGAAAGGTAGACAACCATAGTGAGGGCTCAGGCAGGGAGACCCGCTCTCACCTTAACTATTCATCATGTATGTTGATGTTCTCTCTGGCATGATCCACATATATGTGCTGAAAGTGAGGAAATGCATGGGCTTAAAATTTCCCGACAGGCCCAGAAATATTCCACATTTTCTTTGCTAATGATAAGCTAGGAAGATTCTAAGTATCCTGAATTCTTGTGAAACTACTTTTGGACAAGTGGTCAATCTTGACAAGTCTGAAGTCTCATTTAGCCAAAATGTGTCTCAAAATGATAAACAAATGATCTGCCATATGATTGGAGTAAACACCGTGGAAGCTCAGTCTAGGTACCTTGGTTTTCCAGTCCCTTTTGGAAGATCCAAGAAGACTATCTTTTCTTATGTCATGGACCGTATTTGGATGAAGTTGAAAGGGTGGAAGGAGAATTGTTTATCTAAAGATGGCAAAGAAACCCATATCAAGGTTGTGGCCCAAGAAATTCCCAATTACATTCTGAGTTGCTACCAGATTCAAATGGCTATTGTGATAACATTGATTCAATGCTAGCCAAATTCTAGTGAGGTTTTGAGGAGGAGGAGAAGAGGAAAATCCATTGGATGAGCTGGCGCAAGTTGTCTATACCTAAGAGAAAATGTGGCATGGGTTTTAGGGGCTTCTGAGATTTTAGAACTGCCCTCTTGGGCAAACACTGCTGGAGACTTTTGTCTGGTGAATCCACCCTCTAGGAAGTTGTTTTAAGGAGCAGATATTACCCTAGGGGTTCCTTCTCTGATGTCAATTTGGGACTGTGTAATCTCTCAATATATCTGATGCTTTGTCTGTCATCAGCTGCATTCTAAAGAAGTCCAATAATGTTGTCTCTATCATGCCAATTATCCAAGAATGATGATTCAAAATAACATTAGAACTTAGAAGCTGATATTCTAGCCATTGAATCACAAGCAGAATGCATGATAGGAGGAGATACTAAATTCCTCCAACTAAATAAATAGCTTCATGTAGACGAAGCTTGTCAATATCTGCAGCAGTAATTTTATCTAGATGCTTAATTGGGAGTTATGTGTCCTTCTGAATAACAAAAATTTCAACCACAACTCTCTTTTTGTCACCCTAATACTCATTTAAAAATGTATTGTTTCTTTCACTCTAAGGAACGAGTGGAGATCCTCACAAGTAGTTGTGGGACAATTTCGGAGAGTGAGTGACACATACAATATGATAATAAAAGCAATAAATAACATTATCTTTTTGTTTGTCACAGAAATTGTCCCATAACTATTTGTGAGGATCCAAACTCCTAAGGACAATGATGCCAAATGCCAACCATAATTTATTGCCTTTATAGGCAATTTTTGCATTATTGTCGTCATGCAAAGGAATTTGGACATCATGTCTATGCTTACAGTTGGTGAGCTATAACCATTGTTTTAACAAACATTGCAAGCAAAAGAGCAGTAAGTTCTCATATTCTACTCCCACAAAGAATACATAAGCTTCCCTTTCCACTAAGAATTGACTCTCAACCTATTTCTCAATTCCAAATCAATAAGAACCTGTGCGAAACGTCCATAACTGCAATCAAAAGTTCAATTATTTGATGTCGCATCTAAACAAATGAGATTACCCAGAAAATTAGCAATACCAGAAGTTCGCTAATTTCCAGCCGTCTTTAGACCTCCAATAATTCTGGCGGCTTTGACCACTGGAAATGTATAGACAACTTTTCGGTTGAATTTTTGGTGACCATGGCCGCCGTAATTTCAGGCGAGGTGTTCCGACAGTCAAGCCGCCAATAACGCAATTTAAAAAACATCTATGGTTGTCTAAAGCCGTCGATAAAGAAATTTGAAAAATAAAAATAAACATTTTTGAGGGCATGGCCGCTGGTAAACAACCGCTGGTAATTCTTAGGGGCCAAAAGCCACCGATAATTTCCAAAAGTCGCCGATAGTTTGCGCGCGCAAGCAAAAGAGCGCTGCCTCAAACAAGTAAAACAGAGTCGTTCACAATCTACTGCGACATGAAACACAATCTCAAACCGTAAAGTTGCATACTAGAAGCCCAAACTTCAAATGCATAGAGTCACCCAACATAGCTTCAAGAAAGATTGAAGCCACCCGAAACTTAGAACAAGCTCAAATGGTTTGCCGCAGAGAGGTCGATCAGTCCTTAAAGGCGTGTCGCCATAAAGAGCAGTTAAGATGAGCATCGTGTCACATCCTCGCGTTAATTGGTAAAGCTATTTTTCCAAATACTTTAAATTCAATTAACTAACTTATTTGTGGCAAAAAAATCCATTGAGTGCAAAAAAATTACCTAAATGCATCACTTTCTACGTTAAATACTAAAATGACCCACTTTTTTTTTAAGGTAATAACTCGCCCCCCACCACCTATCTTTCTAAACTAAAATTTTGCAATTTTTTTTTATTTGTAATTCAGAACTCACCCCCACCTAGGGGTGTTCGCGGTCTTGATTTTAGTTCGGTTTGAAGCGAAAAGTCTGGCGAACCGCGAGCGAGTGAAATTAGATGCGGTTTGGTTTGGTTCGGTTCGCTTAAAAAAAAAAAACCAAACCAAACCAAACCAAACAAAAGCGGTGTGGATTGGTTCGGTTTAGTTCGGTTTTTTTCAACAATTAAAATATTCTACCAATTCTAAGACATATCTAAAGGCATATTAAATCAACAACATATTCTCTAAAGGCATTATCCAAAGCATTTTTACCAACATTCTAAGACAATCCAATTCAACAACATAAGTCTTTCTCCAAACATAATTCAAACATAAAGTCTCACTCTCCACATAAATTCTCCAAAGGCATAATACAACATAAAGTCTATCATAATTCAACACCATAATTCAAACATAACACAAATACATTAAAAACATAAAGTCTCTATCTTTCAAAAACATAAAGTCTCTATCACACAACAACATAGTCTTTCTCCACTCTCCACTCCACTCCAGCAAGTGTCCTACAAAGTCATTTAGTAAATAAAATCAGTAACTAAAATGAACAAAGATAAAGTAATAAACTCTAACAATATTCAACAAAATTCAAGTACATACCTATAGCTCTCAATTCCTTGTGTAGCAATTTCAGTTTGGTTTACTTTATAGAAATCCCTATAGCTCTCAATTTCCATTCTTTTATGCAATTTCCAATCTTGATCAATAAAATGTGCAGTAAGAACCATATAATTAATATTTTGCACAGAAGTCCATGTATCAGTTGTTAAACAAACAGTTTGATTTGTTTTTGTAAACATGTTTCTTAACTTATGCTTCTCACTTGTGTAAAGAGTCAAACAAATCCCTAGCAATTGTAATCCTTCCGGAATCGGAGTCTAGGTTGTCACGACACTCATAAAATGACGAAATCCTTCATTTTCAACAAACGAAAAAGGCAACTCATCTACAATTATCATTCTAGCTAAAGCTTGCCTACATGCATCAACATCAAAATGGACACCAACAAGTGCACTTGCCATTTCCTTTTCCATCTCCTTGAACACTAAGAGTGCTTTGAGTAGGATCACGCAAATTTTGGGGAAATTTCTTACAACTTTTCAAAGAAATGTTTTTTTAATGTAGTGGTACCATTTATATGTGAATCACATGCATAAGATGCCCCACACCAATTACATGCAGCCCGTTTATTGAAGCATTCTTTAAAAGTGATCCCAAACCCAAGATCTAGGCCTAGAAGGTTTTCGTTTACCTGGATCTCCATCTCCACCAATAGGATCTTCATTTGCATTTGTAGGTGCTTCTCTAGTTTTCCTCTTCTTATTAGGATTGGAACCTTCAATGGTTTCCGTTGTTGGCATGATTGAAGGGCTATTTTCATCCTACAAATGACATAAAATAGAAATAAGATAAAATATGAATGATAATATATTCTAAATTACTATTCAAATTCATTAAATTGTTATAGGAGAGCAATTACCTGATTTTCAATCAAAGACACATTAGGGGCAGCAACAGCAGCAGAGTTCACTTCAGTCATGTCTACGAAATTAATACGAAATCGGTAATTCGGTATCATAAGCACACACAAAATCAATACGAAATCGGTAATTCGAAATCGGTAATTCGGTATCATAAGCACACACAAAATCAATATCTACGAAATTCCATTGAGTCATGGTGACTGAACTGTTTCAATAATTACATCTATTAACAGTTCAATAATTACACTATTACAGTTCAATATCTTCAAAAATCGGTATAAACTCAGAAAAATGAAATCAGTATAAACTCAAAAATCAATACCTACCGTGAGAGCGTGAGATGAGAGCTGTGAGAGAGAGATCCAACCGATGAAGATCAAAACCCAGACCGTGAGAATCAGAAACCTACATCGTAACGTAATAATCATATGATAATTTATAACAAAAAAAAACTGGTTAAACTTCGAATCTAGAGAAAAAGATTTATTTTACCTCAGGTTTGTGAATAGGTAAAGTGAGTTGTTTCTGAGTTTCGTGAAGAGAAGCGTGACTCAGACGACGAGTTGTTGGTTCTCTCGTCGTGAAGAGAAGCGTCACTCTCAGTGGAGTCAAACTCGTAAGGAAACTCAGAAGGGAAACCAAACGCAGCGTCTGGGTGAGAGAGATCAGAGAGCGCTGCTGAGTGAGAGCAGAGAGATGAGCCGTCGCTGCTGAGTGAGAGTAGAGAGCCGTCGCTGCTGAGTAGGGTTGCTATTTTTGTTGGTTGGGCCGTGTGTTGTGGGTTGGGCCGTGTGTGTTATAAAAAAGAACAATATATACTATTTTAGCGGTTTGGTTTGGTTTGGTTCGGTTTCTGTGATGAGAACCGAGAACCGAACCGAACCGCTTCTGTTCAATGAGAAAAAAAACCAAACTAAACCGATTAAAAGCGGTTTTTTGCGGTTTTCGGTTTGGTTTGGTTCGGTTTGCGGTGTGTCTATCGGTTTGGTTCGGTTTTGAACACCCCTACCCCCACCCCACCAGGGAGAGTTCTGACCTACGTTTTTTTTTATTTTTTTAATTTATTGATTTTAAATTGATTAAAATATAAATTAATTAATTTAATTAAAATAAGTAATTTGAATAATTTGAATAATTAGTAAACTTATTTATAATGTAATTACGGTAATAATTACGGTAAAAAATGAAGATATTAAAAATTGGAACAGAATTTAATATAGGATAAGAACAGAAATAAAAAACACAAATTGCAGAAATACAAGGATAGAAATTTAAAACACAAATTGCAGAAATTTAAAACGAAACAACAGGAAAACATAATACAAGAAGAGGCAAACATGATTTACACTACTTCTACTTCCACCATGAATTCTTAGGTTGTGGCCATCGGATCACTGGAGGGATAATTCTACGGATGATGTGATTGGCAGACTCTCTAGTTTCGACGCACAATTCGAGATAAGTTTCAATCCAACGTTGGAACCTCTCATGTTCCTGAAACATTTCTCGAACGTCCTTGTCTTTCTTGATAGGCAGGGGTACCACCAAATACGATTACGTGGGCCGATGTAGGGCAGCGATAAATGATACTAGTGATTTCTTGCTCCACACCCTCTACGTGTTTTTCTTTCATTTCGCGAATGTGATGTTGTTCTTAAGCCTGGAATGTTTTGTGTTGGGAGCCTCAAAATACACACCATCTTCTTCCCTGTCCATGACAGTGCCCTGATAGTGAATTCTACAGGTGTGTGTAATGACTCTTTCCGGTATGGGTTGTTGTGGTGCGAGTGGTCTTTGTTACAGAAGATGAATGACTTCTTATGGAGTGTGTATTGTGTCCACGTACAGCTCTAAGATTTGTCGCCCCATCGGAAGTGTAGCATGATATTTCATCATTGTGCGGACGTCGTCGTCGCTGCAGATCTCCATAACTGAAAAATAGTCAGTCCCGTCTTCTCGACGTTCGTACTTTCGGTAACGTATACGATCCACGTCTTTACGCCACCCTCCCTCTGGTTGTCTCTTCCTCTCAGCCTTCTCTTTCAGTTGGAGGAATGTGATGTCCTTATTCATCCTACAGAAGATATGATTAGGACACTGAAAGACAACACCATGTTCATCGATGGTTACAGTTCCACTGTGATGAAGGGCGATTAGGAATTTGTCATTTGAGTACTGGGTTGGGCACAACTGCCATTCCATTTTAGCGTGAGGGGCAACAGTGTTTGGGAAGAAGTAGAGAAGAGAGGATGAATCAGAAATATAGGTTGATGGTAAACTGTTGGTGTGAATGTTAGTGTAATTTGAGATTGTATTTATAATAGAGTTGATTGTATGTGAGCCGTTGATTTAGGATGATCGTAACCGTTGATTTTAGGGTTTAGTGTCGGCAAAATCTAGGCCGTTAAATAATGTCGGCAAAATCTAGGCCGTTAAATAAAATAAGACCTCAGCACTATGCAGACTCTGCACAATGCAGCATGCACACTCTGCACTATGCAGACTCTGCACAATGCAGCACTCTGCACAATGGACACTCTGCACAATGCACACTCTGCACGATCCATTATTAAAGATTAAATATTTAATTATTGATCCAACTGAATTAAATGTGACTTAACATTAAAACCTTAAATTTAATAACTGATAAAAATACAACTTCTTAAATATGAAATTAAGTTTCACTTGAAATAAAAAACTTTAAATCAAACTAATAATACATTAAAGTAAAATATTAACGAAGAAGATGAGACCCAGTTCCACACCGTCAAGGACGGGGATGACGCTGTGGACATTGACGTCGTTGTGGTTGTTCCGGTTCTTCCTTAGTCGAGGCAGGGGGAGGTGGGTCTAGAAAATATTGGGGCACTGATGAAAAAGTAGCACCGCCGGCCTCAGGGGCTGGTGGGTCTGGAAAAAATTGGGGCACTGATGAAGAACTAGCACCGGCGGCCCTCTCTCGAAGGCTATGAGCATAAATCATAGATTCGGGCGTACCGGCGTGGAAACCAAATGCATTAAAAACATATCGAGTCGTTGTCACCGTAGAATGTCGATAGGTATCTTGAAACGGAGTATGTTCTACTGACTGGTTGTAAGGTTGGTAGTCCTGAGATGTTGGTGTGTGGGAGATAGAGTGGCGGTGAGGTATCTTGAAACGGAGTATGTTCTACTGACTGGTTGTAAGGTTGGTAGTCCTGAGATGTTGGTGTGTGGGAGATAGAGTGGCGGTGAGGCACATATTCTTGTGACTGAGTAAAAGTTTGGTTCCTCTCTTGAGTTTGTGTCGCACATCGATTATGATTACGGTTACGTTCTCGACGTTCAGTTTGAGTTCTTGGGGACACGGTACACACTACTGTTCTTCATCCACATCAAGAATAACACCACCAAAGACGTGGATCCCTTAGCCGTTGTTGATCGCACGGAAATGTATGGCCTTGAATTTTTCAGAAACCAGCGCATGTATTTATCGGGCTGCTTTGGTGTTCCATAGCACGGTTGACCCACAACACATCGATTTTCTCTATCATTCCATAAGTCAATCCAGCGACTGTGATATCGAGCCCAATTGACATCATGCTGTCCCTGCATGGTGATTGAGTGCATGTCAGTCAAATCGTGTGGTTATGATGGTATCTCTTGGACAAGGTGATATTCTAATTTGACTCTATCCGCCTAGTGCCATTCTACCATATGGAAACAGACCATAGTTGTGTTTGTAGTCCATATGGCGGAGCCCTCATGCGTCTGGTGGAAGCATGAAATCATCATAAGGCAACCACTTAAAATCTTCATGTGTCATGTGGTCGATCCTTGTTCTGTATGAAAAAATGTCTCTTGGACATCTTGTGTGGTTAAGTGGCGTATTTTCCCATCTAGTAAAAAAAATGAACGGTTAACATAAAGATCAAATATAATTGTTAGTATTTGTAAAATAGTGTAAAATTTTTACGTCTTTGCTAGTGGCCAATCATAAGAACGGGTGCAAGACGGTGCTACGAAAGGCATGGGGTACCAGACCCAAGACTGTAACAAAAGAGTACATCCACCCATAGCCTTTGCGCGAAATGTAGATATCGTACACAACATGCGGTATAAGTTTGTTAAACATGATGACCCCCAACTATATTTTGAAATTTCGTCGAAATTTTGCAATACGAGTAAGTATTTCATGTTGACTCTGTTTGATGTTTTGTCTGGGAGTATGCATCCCCCGATCAACAGCAACAACCAAGCCCTACAGTATTGTTTACGTACTATCACGAAATCCCCCCTGGAACCTCGTTAAATTCACGTTGTAGCCACGAGAACTTAATACAGTGGCCGTCTCTTCCATTTGGTGGGACAACTTTACCCAATAGTCGTTCGCATACTTCATGCCAATTTTGAACAATTTCCAGTAACGGCATTTCCGTCAACGGAAAGCCCCAACTGCAACTGGACGTCTTGGAGAGTTATTGTGCACTCCCCTACTGGAAGATGAAACATGTGTGTTTCTTGTCTCCAGCGTTCGATCATTGCTGCCACCAAGGATGGTTCGATTTTGAATGAGCCAATTGAAGCAATTTTACCAAACCCACTCTTTCTATCAAATGTACTATGTAGTCATCCGGTGTGGGAAGTGTGAATTTGTGGTGAACTTCCATGGGGTCATTCTTGAGAGACATGGAAATGTGATTAGATTGGTCTAGTAGGGAAGACATTTTTGCAAAAAGAAGGTGAAGAGGGTTGGAAAACCTTTGCTCTCTGGTTTGGGATTAGTTGGTGTTTGTATGATGGAGGAGATGATGGAGGAGATGTCCCTATTTATAAGCAACTTGGATGGTCCAGATTGCATTGACGGTTTAAACGGTCTAGATTGCACCAAAGTTTAAACGGCCCAGATTGCACCGACAGTTTAAACGGTCTAGATTGCACCGAAGTTTAAAACTGATATTTATAGTTGGTTTTTATGGATGGGGTCGATGGTGAGTTTGTAGGAGTGTAAATGATGACATGGTTTATGACAAGTATTCACATGTCTTTGTCCTTATGGAAGTGTCATAGTATTGTCTAGGTTAAATGAATTTTACATTAGGTTAAAAAAATGAATAAAATTCAAAATTTATATGACATGATAGGAGAGGTCATGAAGTAAAGTAGGCCTCTTGGATTTATTAGTTATTGCAATAATTTGGAGATGTAGAAGAGAGAAATTGAAGATTGAAACAAATTTTGACTAAGTGTCAAAAACGGTTTTTTACCTAACTTTAGGTCCATTTTTCCCATGAATTTAATTTTGTTTTTAATTTTTAAAATATTATACCTTCTAGACAAAGTATAATACTAAAGTGTTGTGTGGGGAAAAAATAAAAAAAATGTTTTATTAAGTAATTTATTTGCTAGAAAGTGTGATAAAAATCATTTTTCACCTAAACTTCAAATGGTTTTGTACCCAATTTTTTGTCCATTTTTTTCCCCTAAATATTTTTTTTCAAAGGTATAGCATATAAGGCCACGACTTCAATGGGTGTAGGAGCCTAAATTATGATTTTGATTTTTATGTTCAACTCTTATTAAAGTAGTTCACATGACTTTATTCATATACTTGTGTCTAGGTTATTCACATGACCCTAAAAATTCTTTATGACACTAATTTCACATGCCTTTGTGAAGTTGCTTGTCTCTAGGTTATTCAGATGTCTTTGACATGGTTTATGACAAGTATTCACATGTCTTTGTCCTTATGGAAGTGTCATAGTATTGTCTAGGTTAAATGAATTTTACATTAGGTTAAAAAATTGAATAAAATTCAAAAATTTATATGACATGATAGGAGAGGTCCTGAAGTAAAGTAGACCTCTTGGATTTATTAGTTATTGCAATAATTTGGAGTTGTAGAAGATAGAAATTGAAGATTGAAACAAATTTTGACTAAGTGTCAAAAACGGTTTTTTACCTAACTTTAGGTCAATTTTTCCCACGAATTTAATTTTTTTTAAATTGTTTTAAATATTATACCTTCTAGACAAAGTATAATACTAAAGTGTTGTGTTGGGAAAATAAATATAAAAAATGTTTTATTAAGTAATTTATTTACTAGAAAGTGTGATAAAAATCATATTTCACCTAAACTTCAAATGGTTTTTTTCAAAAATTAATAATATGTTTTTTAAATTATACCCTATAATGCCACGACTTAAATAGATGTAGGACCTCTTCAACAGTAAACAACATCACAGTTACTTGGAGGCACATGACAACAAACCTTGCAGAGTGCATCAACAATGTCCTTAAGGGGGTGCAGAATCTCCCTATCCGTTCATTGATAGATGCAACTTATTTCAGGATGAACGAGATATTTGTCAAACGGGAACACAGGCACAGGCGATGATGACATCCGGAACAATGTTCTCTGAAAAATTGTTGAAAAATATTGCGGAAAACATTAAAATCTCAAAAACGCATGGCGTCGCAATTCACGACCGTGCCAGCCAATTGTTTCGAGTTCAGGAACTTGCACGACCACAAAGTGGTAGACCTGTGACCACATTTGTGGTGGACTTTAAAGCAAAAACCTATGAGTGTGGGGAATTCCAGGCACTTCATTACCCCTGTTCACATGCCATCTCAGCATGCGCAAAATGCAATTTCGACCACATGAAATTCGTGGATCCACCGTACACAATGCATAATGTTTTCAATACTTACATTGTGAAGCTCCCACCATTACCAACTGAGACCTCATGACCTGATTTCAATACTATTGAACTACAGCATGATCCAACTAAACGAAGAGATAAAAATGGCCGTCCACAGTCTACCCGTATTCGTACAGAGATGAATCAAAGAGAAACGGGTACCCGCACCAAAAGATGCGGAATTTGTAGAAATGAGGGTCACAACAAAAATAACTGCCCTAACCATGTAAACTAGTCACATTTACTACTACTGTACTTTTCGTATTAGTCTTTTAAATCAATTCATGTCTTTTAATATTTCTTTGTGACACTTAAATTTAATTACTAATTTTGATTGAACAATATAATTAATTTAAATAAATTATGTAATTTAAATTAGTTTTTGTAATTAAATTAAATTGATTTATATTTTAATCAATTTAAAATTAATAAATTAAAAAAAAAAAAAAAATGCAGGTCAGAACTCTCCCTAGTGGGGGGCGAGTTCTGAACTACAAATAAAAAAAAATTGAAAAATTTTAGTTTAGAAAGATGGGTGGTGGGGGCGAGTTCTTGCCTTTAAAAAAAGTGGGTCACTTTGGTATATAATGTAGAAAGTGATACATTTAAGTGAATTTTTTTTGGCACTCAATGGTTTTTTTGCCCGGCTAAATTACTGTTTTGGTCCTTTATCTTTGGCCTTGATTTCATTTTGGTCCTTTATCTTTTTTTTTTTCTCGTTTTGGTCCTTTATGTTTTGATTTTGTGTCAATTTGGTCCTTTTTGTAGTTTTCCGTCCAAAATGACACAAAAAAGGACCAAATTGACACAAAAAAGGACCAAATTGACACAAAAAAGGACCAAATTGACACAAAACTGAAACATAAAGGACCAAAACGAGAAAAAAAAAAGATAAAGGACCAAAATAAAATCAATACCAAAGATAAAGGACCAAAACAGCCTTATACCCTTATTTGTTATCCAGTATTATTTACAAAAGATAGTCGTGTGTGTTGATTTAGGTTTTTTCAATAAAGACGGTGCAAAATCTCAAATTCCAATATATAAAAATAAAAAATGAGGAAAGTAAGAGCTACAGTATGTGTTTAACTTTTGGCAATGATGGAGTGAATGAATGAATAACGACGACGGTAAGAGAAAAAGGAAGACCTCCAAGTCCAACCGTCAACAACTATCAAAACCAAAAGGTATTGTTTGGGCCCAGTCACGTGTCAATGGGCCACGTGATCAGTCAGTCAATCAAATGCATACTATAGTCTACTGAGTATACACCAAAAACTACGACCATTGTTACTTTGAGTTCAAGATCTCTCACTCACTCACTCACATATCACACCAAGATTCTCTCTTTCTCTGCAGGGAACGAACGAAGAAAGAAAATGCTCAGTTTCCGTAGAATCATCAACGTCTTCATCTTAATCCTATTCTTCCTTTGCTGCTGCGATGCTCACATCTTCACATTCACGATGCACCACCGCTACTCCGAACCCGTCAAGAAGTGGACCCACATCGACTCATCTCCACCCGAAAAGGGCACCGTTGAGTATTACGCCGAATTAGCCGACCGCGACCGCTTCCTCCGCGGCCGCCGCCTCTCTCAATTCGATCCCGGCCTCGCTTTCTCCGATGGCAACTCCACCTTCCGTATCAGCTCCCTTGGATTGTACCCTTCTATCCCTTTCCTATCTCTTTTTTTCGTTTTCTTTTTAAATAAATAAATAAGTTACTATTTTTGTCACAAATAATGGTTTTGAGAGAAATGGTACTAATGTTTATAAAAGAAACAAATTTATTGGAATTTAGTTAGAGAAGGTTATGGATTGATTTGAATTTGGATTGAATGAATTGTTTTGGGAACTATCTTGATTGTTTTCTTTTTGGAATTTCTTTATTTAACTTATTACTGTTTTTGTCTCCTGTGTTATTTATGTGGAGAATTATACAGTTTGCATTATACAACGGTTCAGCTAGGGACGCCTGGAGTGAAGTTTATGGTGGCGCTTGATACCGGAAGTGACCTCTTCTGGGTACCCTGTGATTGTACCAGATGTGCAGCTACCGACAGCGCCGCCTTTGCTTCTGCATTTGCTTCAGTATGCATGCTCTCTCTTCTCTTTGTTTTGTTACTGAATTCAATAGATTGCTTGTAATTGATTATCATTACCTCTTGATTGAATAATATCTTCAAGAATGAGCTTTTCATGATAAATGTGGCACATGATTTTTATGTTTTAACTTTTAAGGCACCATTTGAATTGACTTATTTGAACTTGTCTGCTTGACACTGTTTGGGAGTTTCTTACAGAAAACAACTTATGAAATGTCCATTGTTTTTGACTTATTTTCATAAACTCTCTACGATCACTTGTAAACGTTTTATGATTAACTTACCTCTTGATTGAATAATGTCTTCAAGAGTGAGCTTTCCATGATATATGTGAGAGATGGTCTAAGTCTATGGCTCTATTTGGATAAACAACCTAATTTAAGTGCTTATATATAGGATAAGCGCCTATCATAAAAGTGCTTACATATAAGCTATTTCTATTCAAATTGTTTTCATATAGTCTAGAACCTGATTTCATAAGCTATCCTGCAAAGCTTATGAAAATAAACTGAAAAAGGCTGCATAAATTGTTTCCATAAACTCTCTCAATAAATCTCACAAGTGTTTATAGTAGTAAATAAGTCCAAATAAGTTCATCCAAATCTACTACACTATCCTGTGTTTTGTTACCCTTGATTTGTTTTTGAATGAAATGCTTTGATATGGCAGGATTTTGACCTTAGTGTGTACAGTCCTAATGATTCCTCAACAAGCAAAAAGGTCACCTGTAACAATAGCCTGTGTACGCATCGTAACCAATGCCTTGGGACATTCAGCAATTGCCCTTACATGGTTTCTTATGTATCTGCCGAAACCTCTACGTCCGGAATATTAGTAGAGGATGTTCTGCACTTAACCGAAGAAGATAATCACCATGGCCTTGTTGAGGCAAATGTCATATTTGGGTTAGTGTCCTTGTTAATTCACTTAAACTTACAATGTTATGCTTTTCTGATATGTTGTTTAAGCTTTCTGGCTCTCTTTTATTCAATACATGTGTTGCAGCTGTGGACAAGTTCAGAGTGGATCGTTCTTAGATGTTGCTGCTCCGAACGGTTTGTTTGGACTTGGTATGGAGAAAATATCAGTTCCTAGCATGTTGTCGAGGGAAGGCTTTACCGCAGATTCGTTCTCCATGTGTTTTGGACGTGACGGCATTGGAAGAATAAGCTTTGGAGACAAAGGAAGTATTGATCAAGATGAGACTCCATTTAATCTGAACCCATCACAGTAAGTGGTAATTCCCTGTTTCGTGCCTCTGATTATCTGAATTTAAGTAGTATTAATGCTTGCCAAATATATCTCTTATGCTTGGATACATTTCACAGCCCTACCTATAACATCACAGTCACACAAGCCCGTGTAGGAACAACTCTAATTGATGCGGAATTCACTGCTCTTTTTGATTCTGGAACCTCTTTTACATATTTGGTTGATCCAACCTATACAAGGCTTTCTGAGAGTGTAAGTAATAAAAAGTGACAAATCTGCTTATATTTGGTTGAGTCAACTTATCATTGAAGTATTTATGCTGCAGTTTCATTCTCAAGTGCAAGATAGGCGGCGTCCATCCGATTCAAGAATACCTTTCGAATATTGTTATGATATGAGGTCATAAAACTATTATTATTTACCCTCTCTGTCCTATTATAAATGTCATGTTAGAAAAAATCTAAGGCGGCAATTACTATGTGATGGAGGGAGTATGTTTCATTTATTATTTCAGTCAGCTAAATTTTCTTTCTTATGATGGACAGTCCTGATGCAAATACTAGCTTGATCCCTAGCATGAGTTTGACTATGGGAGGTGGAAGCCATTTTGCTGTTTATGATCCTATAATTATTATCTCTACGCAGGTGGTAGTGCCAGCTGGACTCTTCTTCAATCAATCTATCTATCAAAAAATTGTTAAGCTTTGAGGATACACATAACTAAGATGTTCTTTTCCTTATTACTTTTACAGAGTGAACTCGTATATTGTTTAGCAGTAGTCAAGAGTGCTGAGCTGAGCATAATTGGGCGTAAGTCTCTTATACTTTCTGGATATGACATGTTCACGATTGAATGTATTATGTGAACTTGATGTTTATTGCAGAAAACTTCATGACTGGTTACCGTGTTGTATTTGATCGGGAAAAGCTAACATTGGGATGGAAGAAATTTGATTGTAAGTGTTTATTTTCTTCTCATAGCAACTGTTCTCCAAATCTGATATTATTAACCATACCTCTGAGTTTTATGCAAAGGAAAGAAAGAGTCACACTTTGAGCTTTTAAACAGGTTATGACGTTGATGAACACAATGCGGTCCCAACAAGACCACACTCGGATAATGTCCCTCCTGCTGTTGCGGCTGGCCTTGGTCATTACCCCGCTACTGACTCGACTACAAAGACCAAAAGCAATTCTCAAAAATCAATTGCATCACCGTCGTCGCTTTACAGCCATACTTCACTTCTGACTTGCTTAGGATTTTTAGTTTCTTGTATTTTGTTTTGTTTACATGTTCTATGAGCTTTCTTTTGTATGGGATAGTGGTAGTTTATGGTAACTTTAGCTCATATTCGTGATCTATATGTTGATATTAGAGCATCTTTTTCCTTTTGCTGTTTCATAGTATAGTATTGTAAATGCCATTTCTATGTTTCCTTCCCGTGCAAATTATCATTAGTGAAAGAGGATATAAATTTTCATACTACAGCTAGTAAGATAGATACCCATGATTAAAGAGTTCACAGTACACCACATCTAAGGAAAAAAAAAAGAAAGAAAACAGAAAAATAGCTTTCAGCGAGTGAATGAGCTTTCACTAAGTGTCTTTATATGTTAATTCGCTTTGATTAGGATGCCTTGCAGAAGGAAGCATGTTTTAATTTGCTTTGATTAGGAAGCATAATTATTCCCTAGTGTACTCATGTACTCATTTTTTGTAGGTTGTCATCAACCAATTATGGAAAATTATATATCATTACTTTCATGTTTTTGGTTTAAAAGAGGAAAAATTTGTTATTGCTTCTTGCATCACTAATCTCTACTTTAGATATCGTTTTCTTAATTATGTATATATTAGTATGTGAACTAATTGAAAACAAATTAAACTGGCCAAAGTTTTTCAGGACAACTACAGAAGCCAAAATCCCAAAAATTACTAGGAATTTGACAATCAATTTACTTATTAATAATTTGCAGAAGATATAAAATTAAAAGACATTAAAAAAACAGAAATTATCTTTATGTAACACGATTTTTGTTCTTCATTAAGAGATGTATTTTTTTTAGGCTTAAATATTGTTTTGGTCCCTACAATTACAGCCATTGTTCATTTTAGTCACTACAAAAGTAGATGTGGCATATTTTAGCAGATGTTTTTTTTATCTGTTTTGGTCCCTTCTATCATTTTTATACTGATTTGGCATATTTTAGCAGATGTGGCAATGTTGAGGTGGATATTTTTCACACATGGATGCCAAATCACTTAAATGAGATGTATATTTCCTATTATGCCCTTACCCCCAACCTCAAATTGGGGCTAAATTCAATTTAGGGCTCGTTCAACTCACTCTCATCTCACGTTAATGTTGTTGTTGTCTCCCTCTCAGCCCACTGTCTCCTCAGATATGGACCGATGTGTAAGTAATGCGAGAATGAATTTTGCAAGCAACTAGTTTAATTGTTAACCGAAACAACCTAGTCCCACTGTTAATAATACTCCAGAGACAATATACCGGGAAAACATTCATAGAAAACCTTTCCTAGATTACATTGCAGAATATAATATCTATAGCCTCTGATCCTCCTAATCAAATTCTAATAACGAGTTATGGATCGTTCTTGTTTCCTAATCCATTCAATGATATTTCCACCTTTATTCTCAATGTACAGCAAAATCGATCAAACTACGTTATCAATAGTACTCTTCTGTCTCAGGTTGATCCTCCTAAAATCACACAAGTATATTTAGCATATAATGAAAATGTGTTATCTGATGGCACAATGATATGAAATACCAGATCAACAGGAAAAACAAAACAATAGCAGCAACGTTAAGTGAGATGAGAGTGAGTTGAGTGGGCCCTAAATTTAATTTAGCCCCAATTTGAGGTTGGGGGTAAGGGCATAATAGGAAATATACATCTCATTTAGGTGATTTGGCATTCATGTGTGAAAAAAATCCACCTCAGCATTGCCACATCTGTTAAAATATGCCAAATCAGTATAAAAATGACAATAGGGACCAAAACAAATAAAAAACATTTTGCAGGGACCATTTTAAAAAGAAATATGTTTGCAGGGACTAAAATGTATAATAACTGTAATTACAGAGACCAAAACGATATTTAAGCTTTTTTTTATACATAGCCGGCTGGGTTAGGTTTTAATTAGGTGAGATCCAATTTCTCAAGGCCCCTAATGAGCCCATTAAAATAGTCAAAACTGAAGAAGTTCTAAGTTTCTTGTCTACTTTTGTGACTGGGTCAAAGTCAACGACCCATTGAGATTGTGATGGTCAAATGATTTTTGTTGACTCTATGGGAGGCTTCTTAACTCTCCAGAAAGCCATTGATCGTTTTTTGGCATGGGATTGGCCACAATGGTTGATTCTTTGATACTTTGGGATAAACTTTTGGTGAATTGATGAATAGTAAATGTTGAACTCAGCCGGATTCAAGGATATCTTTAGATTTTGTGTGGGTTGAACTAATTTAAAAAAATTGTACTATTCTCATAATCATTAAAAGATGCAAAATTCTATGGTTGAGAGTTTGGTGGCTATGATACATTTTAGGTCAAATTAGTTTAATATTTAATTTTAGGCTAAATTATTGTTTTGGTCATTTATCTTTGGCCTTAATTTCATTTTGGCCTTTTATCTTTTTTTTTCTCGTTTTGGTCCCTTATGTTTCATTTTTGTGTCAATTTAATCCTTTTTTATAGTTTTCCCTTCATTAACTTAACAGACGCCACGCTGGCCGTTAACTGCTGACGTGGCATCTTAGTTGTCCAATTTGACGTGTCACTCATTTAATGACATGGCAAACAGGGACCATATTGAAACTAAAATAAAACATAAGGGACAAAATTGACACAAAAACAGAAAACACTAAAATCTTCATCTTCTTCCTCCAAACACCATCTCCATCTTCTCCGGCGAGCCACCGCCACCTCCGACGAGCCACCACCACCACCACCACCACAAATGAAACACTCTTCACTCTTAATCTCTAACCTCTCTCTCCCTCAAATTCAAAACCCTTAATTTTTCAGTCCTAAATCCCTAAATCCTAAATCCCAATCTAGGAGTACTGTCACTTTTCCACAAGATGATTATATGGATTCAGGATTTGGGATTCAAACCATCAGAAAAAGAAAATGAATCAAGTAACACCATCATCATAAGTGTGTAAAAAAAAATCATAAGCAGCAACAACTTCCATTTTAGCCATGGTAGTATCCTCCCTCAATCTCACAATCTCTTCCTTCTTCACTTCCGCATTCTTCCAAACTTGGCGAATCATCAAAAAACCAAATAACAATAATAAATACACCACACCTTGAAACTTGCCGTTTCTACGTCCTCTCTTTCCATCATTTTACAATTAACCTTTTAACTAATTTAACTCTCTTTGATTTTTTATTCAATGTTTGAATCCTATATTGAAATTTAGAAGCACTGTCACTTTTTCTAATGGTTTGAATCCTATTGGGATTTAGGATTTGGGATTTTAGGGATTTAGGATTGAGATTGGGATTTAAGGATCTATTTTGGTGTTGTGGCGGTGGATGTGGGGAGGAGAGGGTGGTGGTGGCTCCCGGAGAAGATGAAGATGGAGATGAGGTGTTTTTTGTTTTTGTGTCAATTTGGTCCCTTATGTTTTATTTTAGTTTCAATCCGGTCCCTGTTTGCCATGTCATTAAATGAGTGACACGTCAGATTGGATAACTAAGATGCCACGTTAGTAGTTGACTGCCAGCGTGGCGTCCGTTAAGGTCATGGACGGAATACTACAAAAGAGGATTAAATTGATACAAAAATGAAACATGAGGGACCAAAACGAGAGAAAAAAAATAAAGGACCAAAATGAAATCAAGGTCAAAGATAAAAGACCAAAACAGTGATTTAGCCTTAATTTTATTTTTAAATATATAAATAAATAAATTGTGGTGTTATTGAGTAATTAGAAGTTAGGTATCATATCTATCAAAACTCAAAGAGTATGATAGTCTTCAGCTTTTTAGATACTAGACACTTATGGAAAGTGTTTTTTTAGTACCAAATTGTGTTCTCGTAATCGTTCGTTTAGGTTGCCATTACCCATTAACCATTACATTTTTTATTTGGGTAAACCAATATATCATCTGTTAGTGCAACTGTAAAGGCTAATACTCCGAGGTACAAAAATCTATTAAAGAAGTTAACCTCTCTCGCTAGGTATTTTTTTCATACACACCATCAAGTGATCAAACGCTTGAACAAATTATTAACTTATTGTGCAAAAATAATGTTTTTGAAACTGTTTTACTGAACACGCAGAATTTTTGTTTTAAATTGGCAAAATGGTTAGTAATTAGTATGTTAGAGGGGAGGGAGAGCGGAATTCGAACCCCGTACGCCAACATTTTTCTACCAACGATGTCCCTTTTACTCAACCAAGTGAGCTATCCTTCTAGGACCTAAACACGTGGAATGATCAATTGGTTATAATTACTTTTTTACCAATGAGTGCATAATTATTAAACAAAATAGCGTAAACGGATGGTTGTTCCCCTGCTCACTTTCTTGGTGTGTCATGTCACAAACATTTGAGGCTAGTTGTTGGTAGATCTCTGGTACAGAATGCGGTGGTGGTTCATCTCTGCAACCGCAACGTCGTTTTCACTTTTCGTGGTTCATTCATTCATCACAAGAAAAAAAAGACAAACCCAACAAAAAGTAAAAATAAAAAGAAAATCATGCATCCACTTGCATTTATGGGAGACAAACAACTTCACCAATCAACAAACCAAACTCCCCAGTTTATATGCAGTCGGAGATCGTGTGTATTTATACATTCAGTAAGTTCGAAGTCGTCGGATTAAGATTAGACAATTTAGATTTTAAATTCACTTAAAATTTGGATTGTTTGATTTTGATTAAACGACTTTGATTTTTCAACTGTTTGATTGCACACTGTCTCCAACGGTACTAAATCCAAATTTGAACTATAAAAACTTTTAAAAGTAAAAAACCACGCACACATTGCGAAATGGTAGTACTAGTATTGGGGTGTTTATGGGTCGGTTAAGATCGAATTTGTCTAAGTTTATTGTTTGAACTTGTTTTTGAAAGGAATATGAGCTCCTTAATAGAAAATATTACATAGTTCTTTGAGTAATAGTCTAATGAATGACCTGAAACTTACTCAGCACATGGCCTCTATATATGACAATATAACCTCATGCTCACCCTAATTGTAGTTATATCCCCCACTATTCGAGTAGGTAGAGCTCCTTATCTTGGAATACTCTCACTCACTTACAAGATGATCTCTCTTCATTCTTTCATACTCGACATTTACTTGTTCTCCCTTAACTCCGTAAATTTGAATATGGGTCGGGTCCTCTGAATGGGTTGAGACCTAATGTTTACCCTAGGTTTGGTCTCCTTTAGGCCAAGTAGGAATATAACGATCATTTTGCTCAACAGTCATCTCGACTTGGTGTTCGGTGGTTATCTCGGCCTCGTGGTAAAACCACTCGGTCGTTGCCATATTTAACTTGCTAGGCTCTTACTTGTTTATGTCTATATGGGCTAAACAAGAAGGCTTTGGGATATATTGGACTAAGTTGGCGAATTATAAGTTATGACACTCCAGAACCGATTACATTTATTCATGTTGCGTTGGTTCGATTTTTGTGTTTTTTCTGCAAAACCTAAACCAAACGAATCGATCATCGAATAGGTTGATTTGGATCGAGTTATGAGTAATGCAAGAAAGCTATTTATTTTGAAATTATAAAAAAACTACATTTGTTTTATAATATTCCAATACTTTTTAAGTAGCTTAAAATTTTTAAAATTTAGAAAATACACCTAATCAAACTCACAGTCATTAATAGCTGTCCAATTTAAAGTATTAAAGTCTTAGAACTTAATCATAAATTACAAAGATAAAGAGTCTAAACAAATGACACCGTGCTTTTAGAATAGTCATCCTATATTGATAAAGAAAAAAAGAATAGTCATCCTATACACTTATATGTGATTTGATTTGGGTGGTCAGGTTCGCAAGTTTGTTTTTAATATTATGTGGCCCGATCAAACTGCAACAGGTTAGTATGAGTTTGTTTGGATTTGGCAAAAACACAAAAAATGCCCAAACCAAATTAAAAAGGCGGAAAGACAACTGTCTTCACAAATTAAAAATAATATTACTTTTTCACATTTAATTATATATTTTGATATTTAGAGTTTTTACCCTTAACTTTTTTCTTTTGCAATGTTACTCTCATTTACTTAAACATTATGTTTTGATAGTCACCAAAAACATAATTTGATAATGTTTTGATAGTCACCAAAAACATAATTTGATAAACCAAAAAGTCTTGCTATAAAAAGAATAAAGAAAAAGGCATAGACCAATGGATGCATGCCACTCCATTTCGCAACGCCAACTCAATGAAGAAACGAGTTGTGTGGTGAAGGTAGCTAACAAAATTGATCATCATTTATAAAACATATTTGAAGTTAGTCTCTAGATTTTCTGTATTCAGACTTCAATTCATACGTACCTTGATAAACTTGAATGTTATTCCATCGGTATGTTAGCTACCTTCACCTAATACACAACTCGTTTCTTCATACAAGTTTATCAATAGGCATGAATACCGATGGAATAATTAACAGATGTAATCATCACCTTTAAAATGATGTGCTAATAGATTAATTGTAGAATCTAAAATAGAAAGCAGATTAATTAGCAACTTCTTCCGCTTTTGAGATGTAGGAAGGAGACCAGCTTTTGATGCGAAGCCAACATTTTCTGACGATTGGGTTTTGCATTGTTGAAATGGGGTTGCCTAGTATCATTGAATGGCCTTATTTCTATTACTAAACACTGTGGTATCATTAAACGCTATATATGATAAAAAAAATTACCAAAAAAAGACTATTTATCGTTGTTAGTATCATTTTTTTCTAGATAGAGAGTGTCAAATACTACTTAAAACTCACAAACACAACTGTGAGGTTTCAGGTTCGAATCGGGACATATGATATCCAGCCTAGCAATTTCGACAATTGTCAGTTGAGCTAGACCTTACGGATTGTTGGTATCATTTAATGGCCCTATTTCTACAATTATTTCTTTAGTGCTTAATTTTTTTTTGGAAATTCTAAACTATCCATGAAAAAAGTTGGGTGTCCATACTCGATGAATAAAAAACAAAGTTAAAATTATTTTAAAAGTGATAAAAAATTTCTTTTGACAAGCAAAAAAAGTGATAAAGTTGATGTTTTATTAGTTAGTGGTTTAGAGTATGGGTACCTAACAAATTATGAGAGTAGTCACCAATTTGTTTCTCATTATCATGATTAATGGAAATTTTCTTTTCAAATACTCTCGTTTGATTGTTTGTCTCGAAAGCATAGTCAAGTAGTAAAATACACAAATGTATTGTATGGATATTATGAGTGAGTGTTTGTACCTGAAACGCTCCACTCCCCTCCCCCATCCTCCCCTCCGACAGTTTGTACTGAAGACAGAAAATCTTCTCACTTTGATTTCGAAAATTTTAAAAACTAAATTAAATTTATTTGAGGGTTAATCTCAACTTTGTATCCAAGCATATGTCACTTCTCCTATTTAAACCCTAAAGTTTGTAATATTCGTCAAATTAATTCTTAAGTTTGTGCCATGTGGCATCGGCATGTGTCATTGAGTTTTTTTGTCTGGTTCCACTCATGCTACAATGCAAAAATGCTAACGTTGCAGACCTCACAACCGTCATATGGAATTAATATGCCATTGAGTTTTTAGTTCCTCACAATTTTTAATAGCGCTTAGAAGCACTGCAAAAGACACAAATTAAGCACTGTTAAAAGTGATGAGAGACTAAAAATATTGGCGAACAAAAATGTGAAGATTAAAAGTGAGTAAAAACTATTATAAAATGTAAGAGCAAAATTTTCAAATCTTATATATATGTAGCGTGCCAAAACAAAGGGAAGATGTTACCCCAGTTACAATATCACATAGTACTATTAATATTGATTAACATTCGGTTCCATACATTGATACATGAAAGTCAATGATCATCTAAGTATAAAAAATCAATAAGTATAGGCTGGGAAAGGTTTCAATTTGGATAATTGCTCAATTGTTTATGTAAGCTCTTAAAGAGTCAACCAACATATAGAAATGAAGTTTGGAGGTACGTGGACAGGACAATGAGCACATGATGCGAAAAGGAATGAAGTTTGGAATGAAAAGTTGTACCAAAAAACAAAAAGAAAACAAATTATTCTTAAAGAATACACAACCATATTAGTTTGAATAAGTAAAATTATATTTATTGTCGTTGAATGTCTTTCATCATTTAACCTGAATGTATATTAAGAGATGTATCTGATCTATAATATAAACTCTGAACTCTGATCTATAACATAAACTAGTTACATTAGTTATTCAATGACTTTAAAATTGTATTTTTACTTATAAATAAGTTCAGAGTGTATATATCTTGGAATTTTAAACTCTCTCACGATCACTCAGACGGTTCGATGTTTCCTGAAAACCAACCCCCTTGGGTTAATTTACACAATTTGTTAATAGCTATGATATGAGTGTTTAATTTGTAAGGATGTAACGCCAATTTTTTGTGTTTTTTTCTTCATATTTAATAAATATACTCCCAACCTAAAAAGTGTTTTTTGCTTATAAATGAGAACGAAATATTGTATATTGATCTGTACCTGAGCGTCCGAGGATGGAGCGGTCGAGGCTTGAGGTCGTTCTGTTGATGGACTGGGGATGGAGCTCGAGCGACTGAACGAGTAGGTCTGGAGCAGAGCTCAGCCCGATTGTACCTGCAAATGCACTCTGACGCCCAAGTCAGTGGGGTAAGAGTAAAAAGCAGGATGGGTCAAAAGAATCTACCTTGTCAATGGTGGAAGCCCCCTATATATAGTCCCGGGTGATTGTTCGTGGTCATTGGATCATTTGGGTTGATCTGGGTCGTTGATCACGTGCATCCGAGCGTGGGTCATCTTGTAGCGATGTGTCTTGCTGGTTTAGGCCAGCCATGTTTCTCTTGGGCGGATATATATGTGTGTGTATTTCAAAAAAATAATTAAAGTAATTTCCATAACTCTTAAATAAATAAAAATTATTGTCAAAAAAAAATAATTTTTTTTTAACAAACTCCAAAAGTTAAGTGCAAGTCATTAACACACTTTATTTAGAGAAACCATTTCTTCTTTTTTGTTGAATATGCAATACTGATTACGGGTTTAGCTGTTTAGGTTATCGAAATATTATACAGAATGTTAAGTCACTTACTTGCTTACAAGGAAGCATCTTGTCAAAAAAAAAAACTTACAAGGAAACATCATCTAGTCCTCTAAGGGACGAATACACATGAGATATAGCTGAAACTCTAATGTTAAAAAATTAAGCTTATGAGCATCAGCTGAGCCCAAACTAGATCTATTAAACTAACTTAATGAAAGACATAACCAATTCAACTAGTGCCAAAGAAAAAAGTCGAACTCCAAATTAGTCTCAGCCATTCCCCCAAAGAAAAGATTTAGGTTTATACCAAAAAAAATAAATAGACAATAGTTTCACTAATAAAACACAACAATGTTATTTGGACAAAAAAAATTAAGACAAAAATAGACAAAAACCAACTTACAATATCAATTAACCAAGTTTTTTAGGTAATTAGCCAAGTGATCAATTAACCAAGTTTTTAATCAATGCCTCGAAAACTGTAAAAAGCAGGTTGGTTAATGGTCTAAAAAACTTGATTAATTGGTGTTGTAAGTTGGTTTCTGTCTATTTTTGGCTAAAAATTTTGACTACATAACATTATTGAATAAAATAAGAGTAAATCAATTGGACATAACTTAAGAGCCCTTGGATGAGATGATATGAGTCTCTTCCCGTTTAACCAATGTTTTGTGTTCGAATCCAACTTTAGACATACAACAGTATTAAATCTCTTGAAGAAGAGATTTCCGCTCATTATGGTCCTACCCGAGTTGATGAATTACTATCTACGTTGTGCCCAAAAGATATCTAATTTATAAAAAAATAAAAAAATAAAAATCCATTGGACATAGTTTATGTGGTATGCGCGTAGAATCTTTCGTGATTGATTTTACTACTACTGCATAGTAAGTGAAATGATTTTGCTCTAAATAACATTAAAGTTAGAAATTAAATTGAAATTACTCAATGATAGGTCCCACATTTTTACGTGTGAAGTCAAGAATGATCCCCTTTCCTCATAACTTCCAAAACAATATCCCCATTCATTCCTCATTAGAGATGTTGAATTATATAAAAAGTAGTACTAGCTAGAGTCCTCCAACAATCAAAACACCATTGTTTTGTTTCTTAACTCTCTCTCTCTCCAAAAGCTTTTGGTGTCAAAAACCATATCTTTATTTTCTTCCTTTAATTGTTATCTTAGTGCTGCACATTTTTGTATCAAACACACAAACATCAAAATTGAACACAACATTTCAGGAAAATTCTACCACCTAACATAACACATGGCTTGTAACCGTGGCTATAGCTCTAAGCGTGTTAAATCACTGTCGGTGTTGTTGGGGTTGGTGGTTGTGGTGTTGAGTTTGGCTTCAAAGAGTTGCTATGGTTTTGGATCATTCGGGTTAGACATACATCATCGGTTCTCCGATCCGGTTACTGAGATTTTCGGAATTCATGAATTGCCAGATAAGGGAACTCCTCAATACTATGCTTCCATGGTTCATCGAGATCGTGTGTTTCGTGGCCGGAGACTTGCCGGCGATCAGCATACGCCTGTTACTTTTGCTGCCGGCAATGACACTTATCAGATTGCTGCTTTTGGATAGTATGTTCATTCTTTTGCCACTTGTCAATTTCTTACTTTTGTTTATTTTCTCTTGTTAATTAGGTTAAAAAATATTTCTTTCTTTTTTTCTGGGTTATAGACTTATAGTTTTTATGAGAATCATCATGTGTGTGTGTGTTGAATCTTGAGTTGACTATAGAAGAAGAATATACCGTGTCTGCGACTTTGTGTTTCATTTCGTACATGAGAAAGTGCAGTGGAAAGGAATATTGATCAGTTGATGCGATTCATTTGAAAACTTCGAGGTCTTTATTTTTTTTAGATGCTCTGAATAATTAACCAACACGCTTGGTCCAGTCACTGGACTCCAGTGGCATAAAAGCTATTCTAGGACACAGGGTCGACTTAGTGCTCCCAGCTTCGATTTGCAGTGAGAAATTCGGTATTGGCTAGTGTAGCCAGCAATGTTCCGAATCAAAAAAAAATTCTCTGTATAATTCGTGTCAACCTGGGAGAACATAATTAGTTTCAAGCTGGGTGGACCTATATAACGGGAAAAAACTCTCTGAACACTTGTTTTTTTTTTCATCCACAAGAATCGAAAAAGAGATTTTGCTTTAGGAGAACCAAGAACCTTGTTACTTGGACCAATTTTAATTTTTAACATAAGAGTGTAAATGTGTAATCTGTTGCCAAAGCCTAAGTGTTGTTGTTTGTTAAGAGAACTTGGGCTTGGTTATAAGAGTATACTTATTACATACTCTATTTGTTTTGCCCTCTTCTCTTTTGAAGATCAGAGAAAAGTTTCATTATATGCAATTCCTAAGATGCTGTGTATGTTGGTAATAATATTTCCTCTTTGTATGGATTTCAGTTTGCATTTTGCCAATGTTTCGGTTGGTACGCCGCCTTTATGGTTTATGGTGGCGTTGGATACCGGAAGCGACTTGTTCTGGTTACCTTGTAATTGTACCAGTTGTGTGCGCGGTTTAAAGACACAGAGTGGAAAGGTTTGTACCGTCTCTTTGCTGGTTAAGAATCATAATGTTTCATTGCCAATGTTTATCCTTTTCTTGTGATTTCTTTGTGAATACTAAATAAAACTGATGAAGGAACTAAGGGATATGAATTTGATGGCACTTATCTCCCCTTTTGTATAGCAGGTAATTGACCTTAATATATATGAGCTTGATAAATCAACCACAAGGAAAAATGTTCCATGTCAAAGCAGCTTGTGTAATACACAAAAGCAATGCCCTTCATCTGGTAGCAGTTGTAAATATGAAATTGAGTATCTTTCGAATGATACTTCATCTACTGGATTCTTGGTAGAAGATGTATTACACTTAATTACAGATAACGATCAAGAAAAAGATGTTGACTCACAGATTACAATTGGGTAAAACTCTCAACATTCTTGGCTCTACGTGTATTTGACGCCTCGATACATTCTTGGCCAAATCACTTCAGTCCGCATTTTAGAAGGTTTTGTCTTCGACTCTTCGTAACATCAATTTATATTATTTTCCGTACAATCAATTGCAGTTGTGGCCAAGTTCAGACTGGTGTGTTTCTTAATGGAGCAGCTCCAAATGGTCTATTTGGGCTTGGTATGGATAATGTATCTGTTCCTAGTATCCTAGCCCAAAAAGGGCTTATTTCAGATTCTTTTTCAATGTGTTTTGGATCTGACGGTTCCGGAAGAATCACGTTTGGGGATACTGGCGGTTTGGACCAAGGAAAAACACCATTCAACCTCAGGGAATTGCAGTAAGTGGATATTATCTTCATTTCTCTTTTAACAAGAAGTTATTACTTACTTCAACTCTAAAATATGCAAAGATTAACCCTGGATATTTCTTTCCAGTCCAACGTATAACGTCACGATTACACAAATTATTGTGGGAGGAAATGCTGATGATCTTGAGTTTCATGCAATTTTTGACTCTGGTACTTCATTTACATACCTAAATGACCCGGCTTATACACTAATTGCAGAAAAGGTAAGTAATCTATGCTATAATTTATTGAAATGAGAAGGAGTTTCATGTCAATGGAGTTGATAAAACTTTGCATTCTATCTGCAGTTCAATTCTCTGATCAAAGCAGATCGGCATTCATCTCTATCACCGAATTCTGATCTCCCCTTTGAGTACTGTTATGACATAAGGTGATAAGGGTTCGAGAGAAACCATCAACTTATTTTTCTTTTTAAACAATTAGGTTCTGAAATTCAACTTTACCTGCAGTCCAGATCAGTCAGTTGAAGTTCCCTATTTGAATCTAACGATGAAAGGTGGCGACGATTATTATGTCATGAATCCAATATTACCAGTTTCTAGCGAGGTGAGAACATAAATCCAAACCAACAGTTTTTATGATATCTAGTGATTTTTATTTTAACCATCCTAATTTCAGCTACCTTTTATGATATTCAGGTTGAAGGAAATGTTCTTTGTTTGGGAATCCAGAAAAGCGGCGATGTGAATATCATTGGACGTGAGTATTTAACATTTTCTTGATAGAATATATAATCATAAAGTCTTGCGTTTTCTGTTGTCCTTCAATCCATACCTGTTATTAGCATACCAGCTGCAACTGCAACTGCAACATTATTAATACATACCCTTATGTTTCTTAATTTTGCAACACTCTTTATGTTTATCTTCATGCAGAAAACTTCATGACGGGTTACCGTATAGTTTTTGATCGCGAGAACATGAATCTTGGTTGGAAGGAATCTAATTGTAAGTATATTAATTTCACCTTTCACTCTCCACTGCATTAAAATCTTAGCATGTTTTATTTCTCTTATTATCCTTTGATTGTTGTTAAACAATGAGATATGGTGTTTTCAGGTACTGATGAAGTGTTCTCCAATACATTACCTTTGAATCCATCCCCTGCTATTTCACCTGCTATGGCTGTAAATCCTGTGGCTACATCAAATACTGGGAGGTTTTCACCTAATAGCTCATTTAGGATGAAACCCATTTTTGCATATATGCTGATCCTTTTTACACTTATAGTCATTTTTTGAGCATTCTTCCTACATTATTCTATTGTGCATTTTTCTAATTTTTAGGCTATTTATTTTTGGCATACGAGAAGCATTTTTGCTTCATTTTTTTTTGTTATAGTTTTAGTAGCATTATTTGATCATGGGTTTTGTATATAATGTACCTAGCATAGCTGTAAAGTACTACAGAAATCCCCTTGTAAGTTATCACATTATACATTATATGGCACATTTGGCTCGCATCGCTTTATGTTTTTTTGGCATTAACCTCATTCGGCAAGAGTTTTTGCCACATCCAAGACTTGAGCTAGAGACCTTGGGGTGAGATCCTAAGCTATCGTAATTTAATTTAATATATATTAAAATGACTTTGCTGCATGAAAGAGAAAGTGCAATTATATAGATCAATTTCATCTAATCTTGGAGTTATAGATAGTGTCACTGTAATTGATTTATTTTTTTGAGGAAAGTGCCACAATAAGTTATAAAATCATGAAAATATTATCAGGTCAACCACCTATTAACATTATCGTAATTTGCAAGTTATTAGATTAAAAAAAAAAGTTTTGTTGACAGTTGCCTGTAACTTTAGTGGTTGAACTTGAAAGGGATTTATCATGCCAAGAAATACATTTTCAATATTAATTTGACAAAAATATTCCCTGTTTTGGATTTAACTTTGAGTAACATTTGTCACTCTGTCTACCCAAAAAAAAATCATCACATTAAAAAGGATATAAACTCCTCCCAGTACCTCTATGTTTTTTGCTCAATCTTTGGAATCTTTTCCTACGAGTTCTGTTTTACTCCCTCTCCCTCTGTCTATAATTATAATATCAAGAATGCAGAACAAGAAGAGAGATTGGAGATGAAAATCTCATTTCTGTTATTGTGTTATTGCTGCATATGCAGAGAAGAAAAATTGATTATAAGTTGATGCAGTTTTTGCAATATATATATACAGTTATATGAAGTTTGTTAGCTACTAATCCTCAAACAAACTGAGACTAATTCTAATTAATCAACGGTGGTACAAAAGGATAAGTTACAAAGGGTAATTATGTAACTTAATACCCCTTCAAGGTGGGAAGTAGATATCAAACATTCCTATCTTGGCAATTAATTCAGAGAAGAGAGGTTTAGGAAAGAGCTTTGGTCAATGTATCAGTTTTATGCTCCTTTGATGCCAAATGTATTAGCTTGATAAATTTAGTCTGCACATATTCGTAGATGAAATGACTGTCAATATCAATGTGTTTGGACCTCTCATTGCTAATTGGGCTGCTTGCCATTTGAATAGCGCATTTGACTATCACATACCACCATAACTCATACCTAACTTCTAATATTTTTGAATGTCTTTATTTCGCTAAATTTCTAATATTTTTGTTGATGTGGCATACACGTGGAGGTTCTGTTTGGTGATGTGGTTATTCTCCTAAGGTGGCATTGGTCAAGGTGGAGCTGAGGTGGAGCTGAGTTGGTTTGTATTGCTGTTAGCAATAACAGAATCGGTTACTATCTGTTATTTCGCTGAATGACCTCGCTTGCTTGACTGACTCAAGCAACCCGCTTTTCTCTCTTCTCCTTTGCAATCTATAAAAGCCTTGTAATCAATCTAGTTGAGAAGGTTGTAATCTTCATTTTCTCTTTTGTAATTGGGGTGTGTGAGAGTATACACGGGACTCAAGGGATCAAGGGAAGTGAGGGGTTAAACACTAAGGGAATATCACATTGTAAACACGAATTCTTAATTCTTGATGATATGGAAGTGGATTCAAGCTTTAGCTTGATCCCCGAATGTAGGTGACTAATTGTCACCGAACCGGGTGAACAATTGCTCGTGTGTTGCTTAATTTTGTCAATTTCGAATTCGGTAATTAGGGTTCTTAAATTGGGGTTTTTCTAATTCGATCAATTTGCGATTAATTCTTGTGCAATTGTGTTCCATTATTGTGTCTAAACTCAACAATTGGTATCGTGAGCAACGCTTGAGCAAGATTCACATAAATGGAGATGGGAAAGTTCAATATAGAACGTTTCAATGGCAAGAACGACTTTGGTCTTTGGAGGATGAAGATGAGGCAATTCGTTCAACAGGTCTTGAAGATGCTCTGTAAGGGGGAAGGGAAACTTCCAAAGAACCTTGACAGAGAAAGAAAAGAAAGAGATCATGAACAAAGCTCATAGTGCCATCATTCTTTGCTTAGAGACAAGGTACTTCGTGAAATTTCAAAAGAAAAAACCGCCTTATATGGTTGAAATTAGAAAGTTTGTATATGACCAAGACCCTAGCCAATAGATTGTATCTGAAACAGAAACTATACACCTTCAAAATGGATTCTGGTACTTCAATTAGTGACCATATAGATGAGTATAATAGACTAATTCTTGATTTGGAAAACATAGATATTAAGATTGATGATGAGGATCAAGCATTACTCTTGATTAGATCATTATCAAGTTCTTATGATGTTATAGCCGATACACTCATATATGGAAGGGAATCTTTGAGTTTGGAGGAAGTTCAGAGTGCCTTGCTATCCAAGGAATTGTCCAAGAAGGTCAATCAAAGGGATTCAGAACAAGGAGACAGTCTAATGGTGAGAGGAAGACCTGAGAAGAAAGAATCAGGTAAAGGAAAGGGAAGGTCAAGATCAAAATCAAAGCCAAAACACAAGAGATGTTTCATTTGTGATAAAGAGGGACATTTCAAGAATACCTGTCCAGAAAAGAACACAAAGAAGAAAAATCAATCTAAGGAAGATACAAGTACTGCATCAGTAGCTTCTGATGGGTATGAGAGCTGTGAACTATTGTTTCTTTGCATGTGAGTGATCAGAAGAAATAATGACATAATGCGCAGAAGGTGAGAGTGACTGTGAAAAGATGGCAGAAGTTGATAATGCCATTGACTCACATCCTGCGAATCTCGGGAACCATAGATGAAGAATATGGTGAAGTTTTAGTTCTTTGAGGAAGATAGAATCGAAAGGGTTGAGTCAAATTCATTCGCAACTACCTCTGGTGATGATAATTGGGTGCTAGATACAGGTTGTTCTTATAACATGTGTCCAAAGAGGGAATGGTTTGTAGACTACAAACCATACAAAGGAGGCCAAGTTATTATGGGGAACAACAAAGCTTGCAAAGTCATAGGCATTGGGACTGTGAAGTTGAAGCTTGCTGATGGTACCACTAAAATGTTAACAAATGTTAGACATGTACCTGAATTGAAGAGAGCACTCATATCAGTAGGAACCCTTGAAGCTGCAGGATACAGCTTCAAAGGTGAAGATGGAGTATTGAAAATAATGAAAGGGTCAAGGGTAGTATTGAAGGGAACCAGAATGAAAAACAACTTGTATTTGCTTATGGGAAACACTATGCAACCAGAAGCTCAAGTGGCAAGCTCAAGTGATGATCAAACTCTCATATGGCACCAAAGACTTGGACATATGAGTGAGAAGGGTCTTAAAGAGCTAGACAAGCAAGGAGTATTATGTGGAGACAGAATTTCAAACACAGGATTCTCGTGAACATTGCGTGTTGGCAAGCAAACAAGTGTGAGGTTTTCAAACTGGTGTACACAAGACTAAAGAAAAGCTTGGCTATATCCACTCAGATTTGTGGGGACCATCTCAAACACCTACTCATGGAGGAAAAAGGTACTTTATCACTTTCACTGATGACTTTAGTAGAAAAGTTTGGATCTATTTGCTTAAGACAAAAGATGAAGCATTTAGAACATTTGTAGAATGGAAAAATAGAGTAGAGAATCACCGTTTAAAAGTTAAAGCACTTAGAACTGACAATGGCCTTGAATTTTGTAATGAGGAGTTCAATAATTTCTGCAAACAACATGGAATTTATAGAAACCTCACTGTTAGAGGAACTCCTCAACAAAATGGCCTTGCAGAGAGAGAAGTGAATAGGACTTTATTGGAGAAAGTAAGGTGTATGTTATCTTGTGCTAACCTCCCAAAGAGTTTTTGGGAGAAGCGATTCATACACTGCTATCTTGTCAATAGAAGTCCTTCTATCGCTTTAAATTTTAAAACACCTCAAGAGATATGGACCGTGAACTACCGGATCTCAAGAACTTACGAATTTTTGGTCGCCCGCTTATTTTCATGTCAATGAGGAAAATTGGAGGCAAGGTCGAAGAAAGGGATATTTGTAGGATATCCGGATGGTGTCGAGGATATAGGATTTGGTGAGTGAAGAGAGAAAATGCATAATTAGCAGAGATGTAATCTTCAAGGAGATGAGATCTTATTAAGGATAATCAGAAATAAAGAAGTTCTTGAGAAGAATGAACCCGACAAGGAATATCGATTGAGGTGGAGCTCACAAGAAAGCAAGTGAGTAATGATGATGATGAAAAAACAAGAAACTCGGAGAATGTGTCCGAGAGTGATTGAGTAAGGCAACAAGGAGAGCAAGATGCGGTGACTATCTCTTATGCAGAGAGTAAACTAGAAGATCTATCAAACCACCGTAGGTTTGGATATGAGGTCACTCTTGCTTTGCTTTGAATACAAATTGAAGATATCATCAATGAGGAACCCGCTTAGCTACAATGAGGCTATGTCTAGTAATTCTAAAGACAAGTGGCAAGTTGCTATGCAAGAAGAAATGAGTGCTTTACATAAGAACAATACACGAAATTGGTCAAGAAACTGCAGGAACAAAACTTGTAGGTTGCAAGTGGATTTACAAGCAAAAGGAAGGAAACACAGAAAGTGATCCTCCAAGGTATAAGGCCAGACTAGTTGCAAAGGGATATACACAAAGGGAAGGAATAGATTACAATGAAATATTCTCCCCAGTTGTGAAACACACCTCAATCAGAGTTGTGCTTGCTCTAGTAGCCCAATTTGACTTGCATCTTGAACAAATGGATGTAAAGACAAATTTCTTACATGGAGTACTTGAAGAGAAAATATACATGGCTCAACCTAAAGGGTTTGTAGAAGAGGAAAGGAAGATATGGTATGTCTCACACAAAAAGTCCTTATATGGCCTAAAACAGTCACCTAGACAATGGTACAAGAGGTTTGATAGTCATATGTTGGAGATAAAATTTAATAGATGCAATAGTGATAGTTGTGTCTACTATAAGAAGCTTGCAGGTAATGAATACATATATCTACTGTTGTATGTTGATGATATGCTTATTGCTGTAAGCATATGAATGAGATCAATAAGTTGAAACAACTTCTTATGAAAGAATTTGACATGAAAGACATGGGTAAGGCAAGGAAGATACTTGGAATGGAGATCAATAGAAGAGGTGAAATGCAAGGATTGATGATCACTCAAGAAGGGTATTCAAGGAAGGTAATACAGATTCAACATGAGTGAAGCTAAATCGCAAGCATACCAATTGGAACTCAATTCAAGTTATCTCAAGAGGATCGCCCGATACTAAAGAAGAAACGTAAAAACACATGGACAAGGTCCCCATGCTAGTGGTGTGGGAAGCTTAATGTATGCAATGGTGTGTACTAGACTGACTTAGCATATGGTCTCGATCTAGTTAGTAGATACATGTCAAATCCAGTATGCAACATTGGAATCTTTGTCAAGCATATCCTAAGGTACTTAAAGGGTAGTGTAAAGCTTGGTTTGAACTACAACAAGGAAGACTTAAACTCGGGTGGAGTAATTGGCTATGTAGATTCGGACTTTGCAGTGATAGAGACAAGAGAAGGTCTCTCACGGGTTATGTGTTCACACTATATGGTAACACCATCGGTTGAAATCTTCATCGCAACATGTGGTGGCCTCTCCACCACCAAGCGAATATATATAGTGTGACAGAAGCCACAAAGAAGCTTTATGGTTGAAAAGCTTGGTGAATGAACTTGGTGTTGATCAAGGATATGTTAAGGTATTTTGTGATAACCAAAGTGCCATACACACGTGTAAAAACCAAATCATTCCATGAGAGGACAAAGCACATTGATACTCGCCTTCATTGGATCAAAGACATTATCAATAAAGGGTCTTTGTGGAAATTCACAAAATTCACACAGCACATAACCCTGCAGATTTCCTAACCAAGGTGGTTCCCCTAAGCAAGTTCAAGCACTGCTTGTACTTGCTGAATATTGGAAAAGGTTAGAAATTGTATTGTGGATTGAGCTTCGGTTTTGGGTCGTCATCATTCAGTGGGTGTGTATGCCAAGGTGGAGATTGTTGATGTGGCATACACGTGGAGGTTCTGCTTGGTGATGTGGTTATTCTCCTAAGGTGGCATTGGTCAAGGTGGAGCCGAGGTGGAGCCGAGTTGGTTTGTATTCTTTGTTAGCAATAACGAACCGATTCTTGTCTGTTATTTCGCTGAGCAGCCGGGTTGCTGACTGACTGAAGCAACCCGCTTTTTCTCTCTCCTTTGCAATCTATAAAAGCCTTGTAATCAATCTAGTTGAGAAGGTTGTAATCTTCATTTTCTCTTTTGTAATTGGGGTGTGTGAGAGTATACACGGGACTCGAGGATCAAGGAAGTGAGGGTTAAACACTAAGGGAATATCACATTGTAAACACGAATTCTTAATTCTTGATGATATGGAAGTGAATTCAAGCTTTAGCTTGATCCCCCAGATGTAGGTGACTAATTGTCACTGAACTGGGTGAACAATTGCTCTGTGTGTTGCTTAATTTTGTCAATTTCTGAATTCGGTAATTAGGGTTCTTAAATTGGGGTTTTTCTAATTCCGATCAATTTGCGATTAATTCTTGTGCAATTGTGTTCCATTATTGTGTCTAAACTCAACAATTTTGATAATAAGATTTGAAAACCAAATTGATCGCTTTTTTTAATTGAATTATGGTGTTTTTCATTATTTTTTTGTAGTTAAAGTGCAGATAACGAGGACAGAAACTAAAGATACTGCCCATGTGTGTGCGGGAACCTTTGTAGTACTCGCCTGCAGTAGGGGTGTTTGTGGGTTGGATTGGGTTGAATTTGACTAAATCTGATACCAGAACCGATCAATTGTCTTTGGTTTGGTTAAATGCCCAACCCGTATTTTTAACACTAAAATAGATAAACCAACCCGATCAACAATGGGTTGGGTTGGGTTGAGTTGTGTTTGCTGGTCACATAAAAAATAACTTTTAAACATCTTTGGATTTGCCACCCAAACCAAACATCTTTGGATTTGAATGGATTGATTCGGGTTGGACCCGAGGTTGATTTGGTTGAGTTAAAATACGAGTTGGGTTTGGTTGGTTTGAATGAGTGAGTTAACCGGTACTCATAAACATCCCTAGCCAAGAGAGTACCCATTATCATCCCTATACAAAAGGCAAAAGAATGTATAGTGTTTTTGCTTTTGCCCCCCTCCTTTTTAGGACACTGATTAATTATCTTTCAACTGAATAATTATGTATCTAATTATATCTCCTATGAAACTATAATCCAAATCACGACGAGCAAGGCTCCAATAATTGTGGCTTTGGAAAGACCTGGCCACCACCATAACTAACAAATTAAAGCTAAAAAGCTTAGAATGCAAGTTTTGGCAGCAACAACTAGGATAACTCAACTCTAACCTCCTCAGTTTCTTCCTTCATAATTGAGTTTGTGACTAAACTTGTTGGTAACATTAACAACAAGGAGATACTATGTAACGTTTGATTTGGTTAGCTCTTATCTAACTTAACTTTAGCATGGCCCATTTGTGACCAAAACATGCACTATATCAAATAATTCAAAATTAAAAGCCAACAGCAACATCTAACGTTTCATTTCTCATGTTAGGAATAGTTCAATTCCAGAATTAACAAAAAAAGTGATTATCTTTTAATTGGTTACATTGACAATCCTACTTAACAAATTGATTGTCTTGGGCCCCATAATATCCCTAGTCAATAACTAATCACTTTTTCACTCTATAAATACCAAAGTTGCTCATTTTTTAATACCACACAATTAGAAGAAGTAATATAAAAATAATCAAATTGACAATTATACTTGTCATGCATATGGCTACCATGGTTACATTCTTGAATTTAATTCTAATGTTTTCAGTAGTTTCAATAGTGAATTCACTTAGCTTAAACTACTATGAAAAGACATGCCCTGATGTTGAGTTCATTGTTGCAAAGACAGTGAAAGCTGCCAGTGCTAAAGACAAAACTGTCCCTGCAGCAATTCTGAGATTGCACTTCCATGACTGCTTCATTCGGGTAAATAATGCTGCTACAAAGGACTTAATTAACCTTCTAAACATTTTCTCTTTTCTGATTAATTTAATTATCATCTTGCTTTGCTTACATTGTTTCATTCTTTTAATTTTTGAAGGGATGTGATGCCTCTGTGCTGCTGAACTCAAAAGGAAACAACAAAGCTGAAAAAGATGGACCACCAAATGTTTCTTTGCATGCATTTTATGTCATTGATGATGCAAAGAGAGCAGTTGAAGCTGCATGCCCGGGTGTTGTCTCTTGTGCTGATATCCTAGCTCTCGCCGCAAGGGATGTTGTCTTTCTGGTAATATAAAAACAAAACTAATTAATTGTCGAGTAATCGCGAATTTCGCTCTGAAATTTGACACACAATCTCCTATTTCATCTCTTAACTAAAGGAAAATAATAAGTAATTCTTAAAGTGTTGTTACACTAGTCTTGTGTCTACGTGTCTGTTTCGGTGCTTCATAGTATAGAATTACTTTTAAGTCCTAAAGTTTTTTTTAACTTGTACAATTATGGTATATGTGCATGTAATATTCCAGTCTGGAGGTCCAGTTTGGGATGTTCCTAAAGGAAGAAAAGATGGAAGAATATCCAAAGCCAGTGAAACCATACAATTACCATCACCAACCTTCAACATATCACAACTACAAAAGAGTTTCTCTCAAAGAGGACTGTCAATGAAAGACTTAGTAGCTTTGTCAGGTAAGAAATTTCCAAGGAAAAAAACTAAACAATTTCTTATTCCAATATATATTGAGTACTCCCTCTAGTATTATTTATAAGAACAAATTACAGTTTTAGGTTTATATTGAATAACTGATGTATCTGGTATACGTCGATTATTCAGTGAACCTGAAACTGCTAATTTTTCTTATAAATAGGATCAGAGTAGAGTAGTATATGTTTATAGTGATGTGTTTTTTGACCCTTATGTAGGAGGACATACCTTAGGTTTCTCTCACTGCTCATCCTTCAAGAACAGAATCTACAATTTTGATACTATAAATGATGTGGACCCTTCATTAAATCCATCATTTGCATCAAAGCTAAAATCAATTTGTCCACTAAAAAATCATCCAAAGAATGCAGGCACTACATTAGATGCTTCTTCAACTACATTTGATAATACATATTACAAGTTGATTCTACAAGGGAAGGGAATATTTTCTTCTGATCAAACTCTTCTTGATACCCCAAATACAAAACATCTTGTTTCTAAGTTTGCTAATTCACAAGATGCTTTTTACAAGGCTTTTGTGAAGTCTATGATTAAAATGAGTAGTATTAATGGTGGCCATGAGGTTAGGAAGGATTGCAGGGTGGTTAATTAGGAAGGTTTTATTGGTTTGAATAATTCATTCGACTTGAACTATGGCGTTCTGTTGAAGGAAAATAAGTGAAAAGGAGCACAGAAGTGGAGCATATTTCAAAGATGTTTAGGAGAATTAGACAACTTTTCTCCTGCTTTACAAATGTGCGCATTCTGCATATCTATCGAGAAGCCAATAAAGTTGCTGATGCGCTTGCAAACTTGAGATGCACCTATCCGGAGGGCTTCTCCCTTATTGATTCACCGCCTCCTATAATTTATTTACTTGTTGACGCTGATGTTGTTGGAGTTTCTACTCCTCGTGTGATTCCTGTAATCTCTTTTGGGCTTTAAGCCCCATTTAATCTCAAAAAAAAAAAAATTATATACATATATTAGTTCGTAGTTTCTATTTTATTTTTGATCATTAGCTATATTATTTCATTGTAATAAAGCTTAAGAATGAATCCAAATCGTGGCAGACGCAAAGAAATGATGTTAAATCTCTTGAGGAGAGAGCTTTGCGCATGTCGTGCTTACCCTACTGAGAGATTTAGTCTCTGCGATTCTTGTATGAGAGATACTTCGATTTATAAAAAAATAAAGCTCAAGCAATTATTTTGAATTTAATGCAGAACTTTATTAAATAATCCCCTCTGTTTTGGTTTTTTTTTTAAAACCAAGGTATCCTCACCGTCATTGTGGAGATTAATCCTTTTTGATTTTTAAGCAAAAGGCTATTATACACCGTCTTTAAGAAAATCATTTAACTGTCTAAAATTAATTAAAAAAAATACCATTGAAGATATGCTACGGTTATTTGAGAAAGATTTTTGTTTTTTAGAACTAAATTATTTGATGAGTTTATCCAACAAATGTAACATTACCCAAAAGATTATATAAGTTGTGTTAAAAGTACCATTGGAGATATGGTATAGTTCCATCAAGCCAAATCCTTTGGCTAATGCAAACATTAATCTCTCCTCTTGTTACCTCCTTTTGTCTCACTCTCTCGTCGTGGGGACTAGGAATACCGTGAATTTCTACTTCTAAGAGATGGCATCGATTGTCATTGGAGCTTTGAGCAATTTGAAGTTTCTTGTGCGCAGTACGGAAGAGTATTAGTTGTACCGCGGAAGAGATGACAACTATATGTGTGTGTGGCAACCAACACCTACCGCCGCCGTCGGCCGCCATGGGTCACTGGAGCGCCGTTGTGACCATGTCGGATTGCCGCCATCAACCACCAACTGTCGTCGAAGTTCCGCTGTCGACCACCCCTTGCTCCACCATATATAAATATCTAGGCCCAGCTTATCTATAATAAATAAATAAATATCTAGACCCAGTGGTTTGAGTTAGAGCCACTTGTCATTGTAGGTGTATAAAGGAGCGTGTACCGGTAGGATATCCATCACTTTCACTTCATCTCTATCTCTTTTTATCATTGTTAATTATTATTTTTGTAATTTTCTACTATGTTGTTGTCACTTGTCATTCTTTTCTCGAACGCATAATGTTACCTGCACAAAAAAATTTTGATAAATATAGATAAAAACTAATTCACAATACCGTTTTTTCAGAATTTTTTAAGTCATTAACTAAAAACTTGGTTAATTGATTACTTAGTTAATAGTCTAAAAAACTTAATTAATTAATGTTGTGAATTGGTTTTTGGCTATATTTATCTAAAATATTTTTTCCAAATATCATTACTCTTCTCGAACTCACTCGAACCTTGTTCTTCACTTCACTTCAGTCTCCTTCTCCAACCAGGCTATGGCGTTCACTCACTATCTACCATCAGTTCCAGTTAAACCCTCCCCTATCTTCCCAAAAGCTTCGATATTTAACCCATCACTTTCGATTTCTTCACACCCATTAAACCCCCCTTCTTCACTCCCTTCCAGATTTCGCAACCACTCTATATTTTCCAGCCTCCGCAGAATCGGTAAAACTTCAAATTAATAACTTACTTGTTTACTTGCTTTCACCTCTGTGTTCTACAAGTAAAAATAATTTCAATTTCACCACTGCAATTTCAATTTCTTCTAATTGTATTGAAAAGTGAAAACTGAAAGGTGAAGTTTGATGTTTTGCATGTCAATTCAGTTAAGGCTAAAGCACAAGAACCTGAAGTGAGTGTAGCTAGTGATGCCTTTACACAATTCAAGCATCTTCTTTTGCCTATCACCGATAGGAATCCTTATCTTTCTGAGGGAACAAAACAGGTCAGTCTTTATGATGCACTTCCTCTTCTTTTTTCCCTCTTTTATTTGTTCGATTGATTTGAATTTTCAATTGTTTGCATGCGCTTTGGCTGATAGCAGAAGAACTCATAGTAGATAAGTTATGAATGAGTGTGGTTTTTAAGTGTTTGGTAAATATAAAATGACATAAACGGGGAACTTACTAAAATAAAGGTGAAATTCTATAGTTATACATCTTAAAGCCGTCCCTTTGTCTCTGATATTCTATAGGTCTCTATACTTAAAACATAAAGTATCCACTAGTTATACATCTTATCAAATGAAGACACAGTTGTCGCCTTGGTACAGCATTGATAGTGGCACTTTTTACTTACTGCATTACCATTTTAACTCTGTTTCCTTACTTAATATGTTTCCTCTCATTCCATATCACCTAGCACACCAAAATGGAGCCCTTCTTCACCGGCTAGTAACTGCTACATTTTTCTGGTTCGCCCATTTTCTGCGTTACTCTTATCTTGTTGCCTGGCCTTCTTTCTAGTTCCACTCTTTCGTTCATCTGCAGAGTTGATCTAGTTGCAGAGTTCTGGAGTTTTTAGCTGCAGAATTGCATAGCTGTTGCTCTATTTCCGCTGTTGTCATTGCTTTGGTTTGCACATTTTTTGAATTCATTTGTTCTTATTTTCATGCCCTAAACTCCTTTCTTACTCCTTACCACGGCATGTCTCTTTACCACGACATGTATCTTTACCGATATTGTGCACTTGTGTTATATATGTTTATATTTATGAATTTCTCTTACCGTATTGTAAGGGGTCTGAACCCTTGTAGTAACAGTGTTAACAGCAGGCAATTAAATTGGATTGAAATATCTTGTATATCAATTTTCAGTAAAGAATACAATGGTAAAAATAGTCTTATGGAACTAGTCCATTTGAAGGAAAAGGAAAATACTAGTACTACAAATATCAGAGGCAGCCACAAAAGCCAAGAAGGGAAATCATTTAGAAGGAGGTCCCTATCATAACACGTATCTAGGCCATTTTCGCATCTTGAATTTTTTAGAAACATCTCAGGTCCATATCATATCTCACCCATTTCGCGTTATGTATCTGAGCTTGTTACATGTTTACTGATAAAGACGTTGACTTGAATTTTTGCATTTCTTCACTAAACACTGACATGTGGTTGTTATTAATATTTTTGTTAGGCTATAGAAACTACCACTGCTTTGGCTAAAAAGTATGGAGCTGACATTACAGTTGTAGGTATGTCAGTGTGGTTCATTCTGTGTGCCTAGCTCTAAAGGAAAATCTTCTTTGATTTTAGCTTTACATGCTTTATATGCTTGGCAGTTATCGATGAACAGCAGAAGGAGTCGCTGCCCGAGCATGAGACCCAACTATCCACCATCCGTTGGCATATATCTGAAGGTCCGTATAGAACTTTTTTTTTGTATATTTTGTTGTGATTTTCTTGTTGGGGTCCTTGAAGATATAATGCCAGTAATATGGTTTTCTTTTGTTTGGTGAGGATCCCTTCTTAGCATGAGCATTTGCTTAGAATGCTTTTGTTTGGTGACGATACAATGCAAGTTTGTCGTATATTTTGTTTGAGTGCTCCTCGATTTGTTGTGAAAGTGAACCCTCCATGTCTCTAAAGCACAAATTCAATTTAGAAGCCTAAAAGGATCCACACATATGATATCTGTCATAAATGTGAGATAGAAGGTGCTTTTGATGCATCTGGAGGCGCAATACAAGCATAAACATTGAACGGGTGTTTTGTGCTATCAAGTCCTCCATTTGATAGCTAATCAAATTCACTTGCAGCGTCACAAATGGTGCCGCCAGATTTACGTTTTCTTTTCCCACAAACTTTTAAGTTTTTTTTTGGCCTCGTTATGAGTATCATCTTAATCATTTGTGCTTCTTTTGTGCAATGATTTTAGCATGTGCTTGGTTTGCGATAGCGAAGATTGATTTTGACTAATTTGATTTTGTAAGGTTTATTTTGATCAAAAGTGAGATGAACCTGCTAATTCATATTGTTTAGATAGTTTAGATAAAACTTGCTTTTGGGTGCAATTACCAAAATGGGTCTAGCTTAAAAATCATATTAAAAACTTAAATTCTGATAAAATAAGACCATTTTAAATAGCTAACTATAAAATCAATGAACTTGAGGATTGGAAAGTTGAAATTTATAAACCTCATGCCAAAATCATCTTTGATCTCAAAATATGATATTATATGACTCTTTTAGAAATCATCTTTCCGAAATTTTGGTTTTGACAAAGTATTGCATGATCATTGACCTCAAAATATGCTATTATATCACTTCTTCAAATCATCTTTCTGAAATTTTGGTTTTTGACGAAGTACATTAGCTTCTTTGATATACATTATGAGTCAAAAGTAGGGATCTTAGAGTCTTTGTTCTTATCATTTTTAAGTAAACATTCATGCCATGTTATCGACCATCATTTGTCCTATCATCATGTCTTATATTTCATGATGAAACATTCAGGTGGATTTAAGGACTATAACTTGCTAGAGCGGCTTGGTGATGGGAGCAAACCAACCGCAATCATCGGTGATGTTGCTGATGAACTCAATCTAGATTTAGTTGTTATTAGCATGGAAGCAATTCATACAAAGCATATAGATGCTAATTTGCTTGCTGAGTTTATTCCCTGTCCTGTCATGCTTTTGCCATTGTAACTTGCATTTCTTTCAAAGATAGGGATTGCTTTTGTTTCATATGTCATGCTTCTCTGTTGAATTTAGATATTCAATGTTATTTAGAATATGGTACATCCATCGTATTGGATATTTTGCTAAAAACTCATTATTCTGATATAGGTGGGGTTTGTATATATTTGTACGTAAGCATAACTACTCACTCTGTTCCTAATCTTTGGCACTTTTGGCTTGTTATACACAAATTAAGGTATCATTAATGTGTTAATGCAAGTACTAAAATACTCATTTTATAGTTGTCTTGGGATAATTGAAATAAAAATAAAGGTGTATTGAAACAATTAATTCATGCTTTGGAATTCTAAAAAACTCAATAAATATGAAGGGTGCATTTGGAAAAGTATAGTGAATTGTACATTGATTTTCTAAAAGTATCATTGTTTTGGAACAAAATAAAAATTTAAAAAAGAACAAAGATTAAGAACGGAGAGAGTGCGTCAAAAAAAAAAAAAGAACGGAGAGAGTAATATTTAAGTCTGATATAGGAAATGATGGGGTAAACAACTATTGTAATCCCTGAATGTCTGTTGAGCTATCAATATAGTTTCTAAATATATTGAAGTTGCAAATCCTTGACTAACAGGCACATTTAGAGACTACTTCCCGATACATTAAAATAGTACACTATTTCTTGATGTCCTTGGGATAAAACAACTTAGTCAAACTTGTTTCAAGAGACGAATTTCGTTTGAGAAAAATACACATTTGTATTATGGTTCTAAGACTACTCTAATTTTAATGAAGAAACGAATTGAGAGAGAGAGAGACTTGGTATTGTTTCCAATTTTCGTGACAGTTTGCAAACTGAGCAGCTCTATTTATAAGAAAAAGTCATAACTTATATGTTTATGTTTATAGTTGTTGCAAATAGTGTGCAACCAAACCAAAAAATAATAAGGGAAATTAGGATCTTGACTGTTGACTGTGTAGTGAGTAGGTAACACATAAAACGCGTTAAATTGAGAAACGCACAAATAAAAATAATTTAACTTTGTTTCATAAAAAATTAATCACATCACGTAGCCCAGGCTCGATCCGCCCGTCTGGACGGTGACGTGTGGTGGTCAATTTTGTGTGTTCTCTCCCTTTTACAAAATTGTGTAACCTTTGGGGTGTACTCCAAGGTATCAATTTCCACAGTTATAAACACTCTTAAAGTGTCTATTTTCTCTAATGTGGGATGTCCCATTTTTCCATTCACTACGCTTGTCAACAAGTTCCAACAATCCTCCACTAAGAATTTTTGAAGTAGTGTCAAACACATTTATAAGATTGTGCATAAACAGATGTGTCATCCGACTTGAATATTTACTTAGTGATTAAGATTTAGTTTCAACAAAGGTGACTCGTAATCTTGAACTCTATCTCTAACATCAAAATTACACACAATCTTTTCCATTGGTGTAATATTAAAAGCATGTGCTTTAGTGGCCCTCCACGTCCATCTTTGTATAGTGAACGCACTAGAAATTCTTCCAAAAATTCCATAGGAAGCCACCCCACTTCCACATTCACATAGGTGAGTCTATCAAGAGTACTCGTGTAGCTAGGTACTCCACTCTACATAGGGTATAGATCTCGTTAAGAGTTTCTATTACCTCATTCTTTCATCGCTTCAGAAATCATGCTTCATTATTTATAATAGCAAGAATCTCTAGTCTTTTAGGTCGGGTTACCATCATGAGTGACTCATGGTTTCAAAGGCAGTAGTGTCGTCTATTTAGATGTGTTTTGGAATTTATTTTGCCTATCACGGATAGGAATCCTTATCTCTCTGAGGGAACAAAACAGGTCGGCTTTTTTGATGCACTTCCTTTTCTTTTTTGCCTCTTTTTTTTGATAGAGTTGACTTCGTAATTTTTTGCGCGCGCTTTGAAATACCGAGGAGAATATTGCTTTTTAGGAATGTAATATCCGAGAACTTCCACAGGACTCCTGGATGCCTAAAAAAATTGAATTGTAATGGTATCCGACTATGTCTAAGATTTTGGGTGTCATGTGCGAAATGAGAAATTATGCTCAGTAATTGGGTAGTAGGTGATCAGAGGTGAAGTGGTCTGATAACGAATTGAACGCAATAGTGATTTGTGTGAGGTGTTCGGGGAGAAGGTGTGACTGGTCGGAAGGCATGACTAGTTCCTCTGAAACTGACAAAAGCTGTTGGGTTGGCGGTAGTGATTTTCATGGAGAGAGAGCGAGTGTATGTCTTGCTTATGTGAGTTTTACCGGAGAAAAAAATGGTAGAGAAGTGTAACTAGGAGAGGGAGTGAACAATCAAAATGACTGAATCCAAATCCTGTGGTCTTAAGTTTAAACAGAGAAAATTGGTAGAAAAGTGTAAATGAGGCGCAAACGTGACTTGAAGAAAAGGGGATTATTTTCTTATTACTTGCTGATTAAGTGATTGCACATGAAAAAAGGTTGATTTTGTATAAATAAAATAAAATAAAAATTTGGTGCACCATGGCCCCTTTTTTTAAATAGAACATTGAACAGGTGTTTTTGTGCTATCAAGTATCAAGTTCTCCATTTGATAACAAATCAAATTCAATTGCAGTGTTATAAATGATGCAACCATATTTATTTATTTTTCCACAATCTTTGAAGAGTTTTTGTATGCCCTCCTTACGGGCAGACACATAGCGGAACTAGGAGCTTTCTTGGCCTCTACAGAGAGGAGTGTTTACTAAAGCAAATTTAATTTAATGTGTGAAATTTACAACATTACCACTATGTCTAACATGCGATAATTCAAAAAATCTAAACGGCGAAGATGAATTTTGGCAGTCAAGTAAAACTCTGTCGGAATAGGAATAGAACTGTCGCAAACTCCTCATGTCCATCACCAATTGCAAACAATCTGATTCAACTTGTAATTTGAAGAAGTGCATCTCAAGTCAAAAGAAAGTAAGTCATAATAGCGCATTCTGTGACAATTTCAATTTAGAAAGGGTCAGGTGGACCTTGAAAAAACCAAGTAGCACCAACAAAAATAAGTCATTTGTGGTCTCTTATGACAACTCCTGCACCTCAATTTCCATTGTAAGGAATTAGCATAAACTTTATGTGAAGACTAAATATAAATATACTCTTTGGACTCTCTATTTTACTTTAGGTGATTTTATTCCCCCAAATTTTTCAATTTAGTAATTTTTGTCTCTGTGATTTTTTCATTGTAATTTTTGTCTCCCATTGTCCCGAAAAGAATATTTTTAGGGACCAAAAATACAAATAATCCATAATTTTGAGGATCAAAAATGTAATTAAAAATTTTTGTGGACCAAAATTGCCAAATAGAATGTTGTTATATTTTGGAAAGCTTGGTTGACAATATCAAACATGTTTTGTGCTAATCCTCTTCTGCGGTGTATTTTGTTTCCTTGTGTGCATGAGTTGAAAAAAAATAATGTGGTACAATATTGTTATTTTAATATAATAATGGTTTATGATTTATATTTGTTTGGGCTAATAAGATACTAATGGATTTAAACTAATGAATTTATTTTTGTTCTTTTATCTCCTTGAACTAATAATTTATTTTTGACAAATGAACTAATTAATATATTTGGTTGGGATAGCTAAATTATAGCCTATTTAGTCTCTGACTTTTCAAAAATATTCAATTTGGTCCTCAACATTTACATACGAGTGTCAATTTAGTCATTCCGTCAACCATGGTTAGTTAACACTATTGACGGAGCTGACATGGAAAATGTCAAGGACCAAAATGAAACATAAAAAAAAAAAACATGTCAGCCTACCATGTCACATAAATATTGGAGACTAAATTTATACTCGTTTTTTTTTTAAAATAATGAGTTGTATTCGCAGGGACCAAATTGATACTAAGTTATATAAGTCAGGGACCTAATTGATATTTAGTAATAAAAATCAGGAACCAAAGCGCTACTTTTTATTCATATATGGTACTGTTTCAATATTCAACCTGGTTTATAACTCTATTTCTACATTCAACCCTATGTATATTACATTAAAACGACAACTTCAAATTATGTACGATACGATCCATCAATAAAACTCTCATGAACTACTATGGAATGCTTAATGAGAGCTCAGACACCTAAACTAATATGATGGGTTCGAATCTGAAGAATTATGACGCTGAATAGGGAATAATTCTTGCATAAATACAATACATATTAGATAAAACCAATTAAAATTTCAAAATAATAATAAAATTAAATTACATTTCTCTTCCCTGAGATAAGCTTGAATTACACTTTTCTCCCCTCTTATGTTAAAATATACACTCCCCTCCCTTGAGAAATAAAAACTTAGAGTAAATTACAATCTCCTTCCCTAAGAGATTGAATTACAATAATGTCTCTTAATAATTTAATATGTACTACACTTTAATCCTTTTTAACATAAATACATATTTTTATGATACCTACTAACTTTAAGCCACTATTTAACAAAAATTAATCTATTGCTTTATAATTTCAATGTCAATGATAATTAAAATTTAATTTTTTATGCTATATTTATGATACCTACATAATTTTTATAACTTTAAGCCACTTTAAGCCACTAAGATTTTAATGCTATTTTGTAGTGTTTCATATTTTATAATGGGATTTAAAATTGCTGTAAAAAATGGGATTTAAAATTATATAATAATGATATTATGAATCAAAAATAGAGAAAAATATGCATATGAATTTTAAATGTACTCTCCATACTCTCTTTTTTCGCATTTAGTGTGCTAAACTTTTATTTTTAGATTATTAGAAATTTAAAATAATTAAGGGAGGAAAGTGTAAATTTTGACATAAGAGGAGGGGGAATGTAACTCAAGTTTCTCTCAAGGGAGGAAATTGTAATTTTTTTCTAACATGTTTTGCATAAGAGGGGAGGAGAGTGTACATTTTTATATAAGAGGTGAGGGAAGTGTAATTCAAACTTCTCATAAGGGAGGACAGTGTAATTTAATCTAATAATAATACAAGAATTTAATGCAAAACACAATCCATAGTAGAACAACTCTTGATTATTTAATTTATCTTTACTATTTCACTAGTACATCTGATATTGCACAAGTTTGAGGAAAAGGTACAATCATATCAGTATTCTTAATAACTCGAAGGGATAGACTAATTTTTTTATAACTCACTATAGCTTCAGGAGAGTTTTGTTGAGTGACTCCTTGTTTCTATCCAAAAATACAATTTTAAGAAAAACTCTAGCTAACCAAGCCTTATATTTACAGTCATTACCAAAAGAATTTTGAGGTTGCTGTTTTATTTATGGATCATATGGTACTCAATTTGAAGTTGTCAAACGTAATATACGTAGGATTGAGTATAGAAATAGAATCATAACCAGGATTGAATATTGAATTAATACCATATATGATTTAAAAAAGTAGTAGCACTTTGGTCCCTGATTTTTATTACTAAATATCAATTAGGTCCTTGACTTATATAACTTAGTATCAATTTGGTCCCCACGAACACAACCCATTATTTTAAAAAAATGAGTATCAATTTAGTCCCCAACATTTATGTGACGTGGCAGGATGACATGAATTTTTTCTTTTGCGTTTCAATTTGGTCATTGACATTTGCCATGTCGGCTCCGCCAATAGTGTTAACTAACCATGGTTGACGAAAGGACTAAATTGAAATATTTAAAATGTCAGGAACTAAATTGAACATTTTTAAAAAGTCAATCACTAAATAGGGTATTACCTCTCTCTCTCTCTCTCTCTATCTATCTATCTATCTATCTATCTATCTATCTATATATATATATATATATATATATATATATATATATATATATATATATCATAATATCATATCATAAGTGTATACAATCACGAGATTGTCCACCTATGCATCCACCTCAAACCAATCAAATAATTCCACACACATCTCTGCATAAATACGTGGCATGCCACATAGACCGCCTCATTCAAATCTGCGCTCGCAAGGTCCTTATATAAAGGATGTTGGAGTCGGGATCGAACCCACTCCACTTAAGACAAGCTACTCACTTTAACCATCCGAGCGTGAACATAGTCGTAAATGTTTGCGACATCTATTATACTTAGACCTTTTTAATTTTTATTTCAAACAAAAACCCTTTTAACTATTAATATATTCATTTATTATATAACATAAATGACTTACAATATTAAGACTTATTTTAATATTCAATTAATTCCTATTAAAAATTATGACAATATTTTTCTAATTGTCATATTTTAATATTCTAATTGTCAATTAATTCGATTTTTAATATTAAGAGGAGTACATCGTTATTAACTAATAAAGTTTGACTATTGCTTTTGATATATAATACATGATACATGTTAACTACCTTATACATGGTTATGGATTAAGATTGACTTGGAAATAAATTTGTTAAGGTTGGTCAACGAAACTTCTTAATAATTTTATTAGACATTTATTTATTTGTAAATTCAATTTCATTTGTAGCTTTAGAATAACAGACTATTTAGATATTCATTCATTTGTTTATTTTGACTAACTTCAAAATGTCCATTCAAACCATCATGCATTCATCAGGGCTACTGAGCAATCCAGAAATTCTGGAATCAACCGCTCTCCACAGTTGTTAACTGTTCCTAAATTTAAAGACTTACATAACTTCGGTTACTTTTTGGTATAAATTAACATCAGAAATATATTTGCTTTACACCAGTATGGTCCAAGCTACAAATTCACCAAACACAGTGTTCAGCCAGGTCCAGGATAACAGGTTCATATCTAATGAGCTAGAGTTTTTAAGTGAGCCTGAAGAGAGTACAATATGCCAGCTTATGGAACATGATCGACGAGGTTTACTGACTAGATTTTTCTAAGATCAAATTTTTAAATGAGCTTGAAGAGAGTACAATATGGCAATGAATATGGTCGTTGGAGTTATCCGATAAAGAAACATCGAATAATACCCTTTTATTTTCTCAAAAATTCACAGTTGGAGCAGTCCAGTTGGCTGTCAAGAGAGAGAGCGTGTCAATTTTACTGGCGATGCGACAGAGAGCGAATGACGACGATTTGGTCAATCAATTGTCATTTGAAATAACTTAAACAGGTTTGTGTTCTCATTTACGTATTGTGCCTATTCCATAACATTCTCTTAAATTTGTATTAATTTTTACGGGGTAATGTTCGAACTAATTTTTGGTATAAATCGGGTATCTATTTGATCATGTTCGAAAAAGAAATTTGCTTGACAAAAATTGAGTTAAGTGCATTTGCATTTGAAATGAATCACTCAATTCATAGATTTTGGTAATTAAGTGTATTGTTTCTCTACAACAATTGGAATGGATGATAATTAATGTGTAATAAGTCACAATTTTCAAAATTTGATAGATTTTTTTTTGTTACAAAATTCTGGAATCATCTATATTAGACAAAAAAGTTCATAATTATATAATATAAATATAATAGTCAAATTTATAGCAATAACAGATACAATTTGGATAACAATGTCTATTTTAATAGTTATTTAAAAATTTACACTTTTGCATATTTAAATGCCACAAGATAGTATATACATGCATCTGAGTTAGTAAAATTACGAATTCATACATAAAAAAAGTAGTGTTAGTTAAGTTGTTCGGGAGAGTCACTTCTGAGGCGACAATTCATACATGTGTGGGGATCTTGACGGGGACTGCCCCACAATGACCCGTGAGTGAGGAATTTTTCACGTGGAGACGGGGACGAGAGAGATAATTCCCCCACTATCAACTTGGGGATGGGGATGGGAATGGGGACCATTCTGCTGTCCAAGTACATTATATGTCTTTTTTAATTAAAAATATTACTAAAAAATTAAAATGTGCTAACTGTTATCTTTTATTCTTAATTTTAATTTTTTTTAATATCAATAAATAAAATGACTAAATTTTATATTAAAATATTAACCTATGATTTTTTAGTTTAGCAACTGTATTTTTCCCAATTTATTAGATTTTAATTTACATCCGTAGTAAAGTCCTGATGATTTTATGAGGTCCCCACGAGGACTATGGGGACGGGGACAGGGAGAAAAACTCTATGTGGAGGAGATTGGGGGAGTACTCCACCGACCCCGCCCACATCAATGTCGTCTCTAATCACCTTCACAAATTTACGCATGTCTGTTCTCATGTTATATGTCCAGCTCGACAAATGTACAAGTTGAACTTCGCATAGCGGCAAAAATTCGGCCAGCATCACCATACGTGGTTCCTTATCGGATTCAGTTTCACTACACCATCGGAATTCTTCAAACCATGATTTGACTCCGACTATTTAGTAGGTAATGTGATATTTGTATTGGCAGATATGGTTGGCATACTGAATGAAGTTGGTGCCCCGTGTGTTTATTAGAAAAATAACACCAAATCTACGTTGTTATCGATCGACTTATATATCAGGGTTGTGAATGCAATGCATATACGTTTTATACAAATTTAACAGTTGTATTTAATTAAATTTCCACCATAATCAAATAAGACTCATCTTTTTACTAATCATATACATCGACGATACATATACATAATATTTTAACAAAATAATAATTACAAATTAGATTAAAAAAGGAAGATGTATACATACATACTAGTATATATATACACGCTATTATATGACTTGTTAGAAATCATCTTTCACTTTTGGTTTTTGACAATGTATATTGCTTCTTTCTAGGATCCTTGACCTCAAAATATGCTATTATATTACTTGTTAGAAATCATCTTTCCGGAATTTTGGTTTTGATAGTATTGCATCTTTCTAGGATCCTTGATATCAAAATATGCTATTATATGACATGTTCGAAATCATCTTTCTGAAATTTTGGTTTTTGAGGAAGTACACTAACTTAATTTGATATATATTGCAGACCCTATAAGCATTTAATTAAGTTATTTATCCGAATGAATCCTATATTATAGGCAGTGGCAGATCCAGGATTAAAAAATAGTGTGTTCCTTCGGTGACACTAATGTATGATGTATTATCACCAAGGAAGGATGATGTTCTTTCAATGATACTAAGGCAGAATGTATTACTACCAAGGCATCATATATGGGATGTATTACCACAAATGCAGGATGTTTGGGTGTTCCCGGAAACACGAGAAACACCCCCATAATCCGCCTCTGATTATAGGAGTCAAAAATAGGGATCTCGTCTCGGGGTCTTGTTCATATCATTTTTAAGTAAACATTATTGCTATTTAAATTTTTAAGTAAACATTATTGCTATTTAAGTGTTACATGAGATTAAAAGTTGCTATCGATTATCATGTCTTGTATTTAATTATGGAACATTCAGGTGGATTGAAAGACTATAACTTGCTAGACTGACTTGGTGATGGGAGCAAACCAACAGCAATCATTGGTGATGTTGCTGATGAACTCAATTTGGATTTAGTTGTTATTAGCATGGAAGCAAGTCACACAAAGCATATAGATGCTAATTTGCTTGCTGAGTTTATTTTGTCTTCTGTCATGCTTTTGCCATTAGAATTTGCATTTTTTTCAAAAATAGGGAATGCTTTGGTTTCATTTGCCATGTCTTCTCTACTAAATTTGGATTCAATATATGTTTTTGTATATATATTTGTACTTGAAGCATAACTAATATTTAGGAATGTGTGTTGAGCTATCAATGTTATTATAGTCTCTAAATATATTGACGTTGCAAAAATGTTCTTGAATGTGTCTTTTGTTAGTTATTCACTTATTTGATCTCTAACGTCAACTCAAGTAGTTAACTTAAATCGAGATGTTGAGTTGTCACGTTATTGAAAAAAGGGCCTTAATTCCTATAATCTAAATCGTAGTGCCTCGAATACTTAGGCCAATTCAAAATTCTAGATTCTGATGCAACTAGAACAATCACAAAGTTAGCAAATCAAAGTGGCACTAATTAATGGTCAGTTTAAAAGCATGCGAAAAGGATTTAAACTCAATACCTTAAGGATACAAGACTGAGCTCTTACCACTGAGGTACAGGGGGACGAAGGTACAACATGTGGAGGGATGGCTGTAGCCACCCCTGTTTTTTCAGCAATTTTTTTACACTTTACAATCTATACAATTAATATGTAAATTTGTATCACTTAAAGTTTTCCACATTGAATGAGCCCCCCTCTGTATAATATTATTTTTATTCCATATTGACTTTTCCAATCAATATCATACGGAAACGGAACCACATTATAAGGGATGTGATAGTCATCCACTTCCACATGATTTCTCCTTTAATTTAATATATTATATATTTAAAATAAACTAATAACATATTAAAAGTTAAAAAAAAACCTAATTTAATAATAGAAACAGAATGTTGGAAAAAATAAAAAGGAAGGGCTCGCTATCAACAAGATGATATTATAATAGACTATTATTACAAAGTTAACTAGGACACATGCATGCGATGCGAGGAGAGGTGATTATGAACCCTACAGATGTATGTCCGTATAAAAATATAGAGTGGAGGTATATTGGTGAACAGTGACAGTATAAAAAAAAAACCAAAATGATTTTGATAATAAAAACAAAGAGTGCTAGACAAAAAAAAAATTGTGGGACCTTAATTTTTGCTAGATTAATAATGGACATAAAGTTTGCATTATTTACAATTAATGTTATCAAAAAATGTCTCCCAAAATTGATTAATAAAGTAGTCAGTGTAAAGTGTACCATACTATAACACATACATGACTAAGTAACACACATAAAGAGACTTATAAAAAAATAAAAATTAAAGTAGCCGGTGTAAAGTGTACAATACTATAACACATGACTAAGTAACACACATAAAGGGACTTATAAAAAAAAGTTTGCATTATTTACAACTAATGTTATCAAAAAATGCCTCCCCAAATTGATTAATAAAGTAGCGGTGTGTAAAGTGTACCATACTATAACACATACATGACTAAATAACACACATAAATGGACTTAAAATAATTACATAAAGGGACTAAAAAAAAGAAAGAAAAAAAATTCCGCTCAAAACGTGAGAAATCACGTTAGTGTATTAATATATAGGGATTACCCGTGCGATGCACGGGGAGGTGATTAACAGGCCTACAGATGTAGTTTCGAAAAAACATCAACATTTTATAAGGGGGGGTATAAAAATACGCAACACATATATATAAGACGAAGAGGCAACAATAGCCCTTGGTGGGATGAGGCAACAATGTCGGTCCAAAAATATAGAGTGGGGGTATATTGGTAACCAGTGGGGTAAAAAATGAGGGGTACATTTTGATAATAAAAAAAAGTGTTGGACAAAAAAAAATTTGTCAGGGGTATGTCGGTCCAAAAATATTGAGTGGGGGTATATTGGTAAATAGTGAGGTACAAAATGAGGGGTATATTGGTAAATGGTGGGGTACCAAAAATAGAGTGGGGGTATGTCGGTCCAAAAATATAGAGTGGGGTATATTGGTAAACAGTGGGGTACAAATGAGGGGTATATTGGTAAATGGTGGGAATAAAATTTTCCCACCAAAAGTGGATAAAAAAAAAGAGTGTTGGACAAAAAAAATTGTCAAGGGTATGTCGGTCCAAAAATATAGAGTGGGGGTATATTGGAGTGTGGTACAAAATGAGGGATATATTGGTAAATGGTGGGAGTAAAATTTTCCCACCAAAAGTGGATAAAAAAGAGTGTTGGACAAAAAAATTTGTCGAGGTATGTCGGTCCAAAAATATATAGTGGGGGTATATTGGTAAACAGTGGGGTACAAAATGAGGGGTATATTGATAAATGGTGGGGCACAAAATATAGAGTGAGGGTATGTCGGTCCAAAAATATAGAGTAAGGGTATATTGGTAAACAGTGGGGTGCAAAATGAGGGATATATTGGTAAATGGTGGGGAAAAAAAATTTCCCACCAAAATGTCAAAAGATGCTGTTAAGATGCGCTATTGCATTAATAAAGAGGGATATCTTCAATGCTGTGATAGACTCTCAATTGCAGGAACTGAATGAAAGATTCAATGACAACATAGTGGAACTACTCATTCTTGGTTCTGCTTTAAGTCCAAAGGAAATGCAAATATTATTTTGATCATGTGAGATAGCTTCCTGATTTTGGAGCATTAAAAACTACTTCTAACCTATGTCATTGGATGATGAAAATCGAAAAGCACAAGTTTACCCTCTTGTATATAAGTGATAACTCTTATTCTTACACTTCCCATCACTACAACTACTCTTGAGCGGTCCTTTTCAACTATGAGTCTAGTCAAGACTACACTTCGCAACAAGATGAAAGATGAATTTTTGAGCGATTGTCTCTTAGGATACTTTGAAAAGAGAATTGCTAAAAAGTTCATCGTAGATTCAATTATAGATGATTTTAAGTGACATGCAAGAAAGACGTTCTATATTTTGATAAAATATTAATGTAATTAATATTTTTGGATTCAATTAGTACATTGTTATTTGTGAAATATTTTGTAGAGATTTTAATTTTGCAGCTAGCCCCTCCACTAATCAAATCCAGCTCAAAGTCCTGTGAGGTAGCAGGCTCAAATGTAGGGAGTGTAGGGTTTTATTTCTATGGAGAAAAGAAAAGTACTCCAAATATAAGAAAATATTAAAAAGCGCAAAAGGATGTGAATATACATGGCACATGATAAATGTGGCATTTTTTTTTGACACGTCAAATGTGCCACATGACAAATGTAGACTCATTAAAAGAGTAAATTTTTATTGCTTATTTTTTTATAATATACTGTTTATCATCTTTTAAGTAGATTAGTTAATATTCTTGTAAAAAAGAAAAAGTTTCTTTGTCGAGACTACAGTATCCACTCGACACGTAGTGACTAATCTCTGTTGAAATTCTAATCTTTCAAACCCTAAGACAAGTTCTGCCCTTAAGGAAAAAAAGCTATAAAAATAGCCGTTACTGCCAGCAATACATACAAAGTATAACTACTTGCTAAAACATTTAAAATGTGTTTTAAAGGTAGTTAAAGTTTGTTATGTGAAAAGCCTAAACGGTTTATTTGGTTGGAAGGTTGTTAGTAACTAACCAACTACTTCCAACCAACATGTCCGAGTTATGTGTCTACTTGTGTATATATATGTATTTCAGTCACTTTGTAAATACAACACAGAAAATTAATAAAGTTTTTACAGTTTTAGTCTTTTACAATCAAGTGCTAATTCTACATTCCTATTCCACAACTCCATGTATTCACGTAAGCTCCTAGACATCTTCAAGCTTTGAAGGGTTGTGTATTGGTACCTTGCAGATCAAATAGGAAGATAGGTTAGTATTGGTTCAAGGTGTGAATCAATTCTAATCATTGCAAGAAAGAGTTTAAGAGTGAGAGAGAGGGAGAAGTACCTCTGTGTTACAGTTTCTGGTGTGATTCAAAGGTGTGAACACATCAAGATCCATCTCCAGCAACATAATCAGTGTTTACAAGCAAAACCAGGTGATCCGTGATTATGTTGTAAGGAAAATCTTTCAAGAACAGGAATAAAGTGAAGGAAGTGACTGCCTTTACTTAGGGTTTCTGTTGAAGGTGATTTCACAAGGGTGCAATCACTAGGGTTAACTCAAATCCGAGAAAATTTACAGAGCAAGATCGTTAGTTTTACCTTCGTTTTTGTGTTGTAAGGAAACCCTAGCAACACAACCTCACAAAACATAGAAATCAAAATTAGGGTTTTACGTGTTAGCTTGAATCAAGGTAGATCTAGTGAAGAGTGAGTAAATTGATCGTTCCAAGGGAAATATTGAGTGAGTTTGAGGGATTCAAACTCACGAAACCCAGAATCAAAACCACCAAGAGCTGGTGTGCGTTGTTGACCTCAGAAAGGTTGGTTCAATACACAATCAAAGTGATTTTTGTGTATCATCATCACCAGAGTTCATCATCGGCCAAGAATCCAGAGTTACAACGCTTCAATCACACGCTTCGTGCAAGAACGGTGTAACCCTAGGTTCAGAGAGAATAGAGAAGAGAGAAGGTGAAGAGAGAAGAGCTCTGTTTCAAGAAAGAGTAAAGAACGAAACCGGAGTTCTTGAAAGACCCAGCAGTGGGCCTTTTTTGTTTGAAGCATTGAGAGAGTGAAGTGGGTTGGGCCGTAGCAAGTGGGCTGCATTACTATCAACACCTCCTGCACTTGCTAATTCACCTGCAAGCAAAAATAGGCAAAAATTCAACAATCTCTTCGTTGGATTAGAGACACCTCGAAGGATGGAACAACTGGCTAAGAGATTTAAAAATGCTCCATACCCAAAGCGATGATTAAACCATCGACACTTGGTTAAAGAATGATGAGCCCCAACCACTCAACCACGCTCCTTAAGTTAATTTGATAGTCAAAAAGAAAGGTTTAGTTAAGCTTCAACAAAAAAAACTGGTTTAGTTATTGAGCAAAGTAAAAGATTTTGAAAAACAATTAATTGCGTTATTAGACACAGAATTATCTATTTTTGGTTATTTAAATTATTTCCAAAAAAAAATTATTTAAATGTATTATTAATTGAAATAATAAATATATAGATAGTTTGTAAAAAAGAGTTTTTTTTTTGACAAATTGTCTAAAAAAAGGTTTGAATAGGTACTCTGCACTTCAGTGACATTTTCAAATAGTTTGGTTTTTTATAGGGAGAAATTTGCGCATTACTTGACATTTATAAATGAATTTGTGAAAATGGTGGAGACACTTGGGTGTAATTCCGAATAAATAGCAAAAGGAAATTAATGAGGTTAGGAGACTATTTATTTATTTATAAGTTAATTAGAACTAAAAAAATGGAACCTTGTAATGTAACAGAGAAAAGAAAGAATAGGGAGCGTAATATTGTGATTGGGAGAGTGAAAGAGTGAGAGAGCAGAAAAACAGAATTAGTGGAACCCACCGTTCTCCCCGCTAACTTCTCTATATAAACCGCATGCACTATCAAATCAATAAGCTATCGTGAGATTGAAATCAAACACTAGAACTCTCGTTTTCTCTCCGATCCTAATTTTTTTCCTTCATAATCTCAATCACACTTGATTCAGATTTACCCTTTACCCTAAAACAAACCATGACTATGACCGGTTCTTCTCCGAATGATTCCCCAAAGCCTGTGATTTCGTCACCGTGGAGTCAGATTGTTGCAGCGGCCGCCGCTGTGCCTTCTTCCTCACGGTCTCCACCGCCTGTCATCGCTGACTCATCTGTTGTGAATTCCGCACCGGCGGAAGATTCCGACAAAGCTGTCGTTGGACACAATGTGAATACCGGTAAGAGGCCTGCTTGGAATAAACTCTCCAATGCGGCTTCTTCTTCCGTCATGGGCGCCGATTCTTGGCCCGCTTTGACTGATTCCGCTAGGGCTCCGGGGAGATCGCCGTCAGAATTGCAATTGCAGGTTCTATTCGTTTGCAATTTTGATTCATAATATTTTCAATAAAAAATTAGAAATAAAAACCTGCATTACTAGATTTTTCATTTATTTCAATTTTCAACATATTTTGATATTTTTTTAATCCATGCTTGTTATTTTATTTACCCGGTTTTTTGTATTTTGTAAATCTGAGTAGTTATTATTTTTTGATTTTGACTCAGTTAATTTCATAATTTTTGTGTTGATTTTATTTTAGGGTGCTGGAAACATGTTTCCCACTCCACAGAGGACAGTAAGAGACACTGCAAGCATGAACAATATGATTATGCCGTCGCAGATTCACCCAAGACCTTATAGGCATTCTAATGGAGGCCATCCCTCACAGTTGCCTCCACCTCAAGGTCCCATGGTTGCACCTGTGTCCCACAACTACAACAAGGGCCATCAATCCAGACCTGGATTTATGGCTAATGATAACCCGCAGCAGCGAAATTCATCCAGGAACCGGAATGCCATTCCACATCAGCGGGGAGATGGTGCTCATCATCATACCGGTCCACATCAACGCGGAGATGGTTCTCATCATCATAACTACGCGAACAAGCGTGATCAGGATTGGAATACTCACCAATTTGGTAGAGAAAACTATATGACTCCAAGATTTGCTGCACAATTTATGCCTCCACCACCACCTTTATTTGCTCCACCACCACCACCACCTCCTCAGTTTCTAGGCCCCATTGGGTATCGTGGTATGTTGTACATGTGTTAACTAGTATTTCATAGTTTATATACATGCATGCTCTAATTGTTTATATGCATTTCCAGAACTACCACTTCAAGTGGTATATCCACCTCCAACCCTGGAGTCACTAAGGAGCATTCCCTATGTGCCTCCCTTACCACCTAGTGCAATGTCGGTTCAACCTACGGAGCAATCTACGTCTCTGGAATCTCTGCATATTAAGATTCTCAAGCAGATTGATTACTATTTCAGGTAGTGCTTATATTTTGGTCACTATTTTTATTTTGTTTAAGGTATGATTTCTATCAATTTTAGAATATTGAGCTTTACCACAACTTGTCTTTTGCAGTATTGAGAACTTAATTAGAGATGAGTACTTAAGGGCTCATATGGATGACCAGGGCTGGGTTTCGATATATTTTGTAGCAAGCTTCCCCAAAGTAAGTTGTTTGGCGAATTTCATTGTTTTTTTAATTTATTAAATCTTTTATCTTGGCTGCTCATTTTGTTTATTGCTCACTAATTATGTAGTGCATTCTGTTAAACTGTTTTGTATAATTAATTCTACTTTTGGAGGATTATATTATATCTGACTATCCTTCACCGTAAGCTTCTTTGTAGTGTTTCCTTTAAAGCCTGACTTTTATATGTAGGTGGTCAGGTAGAGTTCATCACATATTGTTAATTATGATTTTTTTTTCCGTTTTCGGCAAAATCATCCATTATGAGTATGTGGGTTATTGACATTGTTCATCACTAGATGACAAATGTGTTTTTTCCCTATCAGGTCCAACATATGACTCAAGATATTCAGACTGTATTAGACGCTGTTCAAAGTTCTCGTGTCGTTGAAGTGCAGGTACTCGTACATTACCTAAAAAATATTATCATATCAAGTTGTTTTCATTTTTTGAGGTATATATTAATTTGCTCGGTCTCTTTTGTTTTCAATGTACTCTTCAATTATAGGGCGAAAAAATAAGGAAACGGGATGATTGGAGGAGATGGATCATTCAGAAAGATTTGCTTTCAATGTATTCTTCACGGAATAGAGCTTTCGATGGTACTGGTCAAGTTGGTATTCAAATTTCTAGTCATTCTATTTCTGCAAGAAATTAGAGCTCCACATGCTCTTTCAAACAATTTTCCGCAAGAAAGATTTGTTTCCAATCTACTCTTCACGGAGTAGAGCTTTTGGGGATGTGAATAGTCAGTATATGCTTTCCAATAGCGATGGTACTGGTCAAATTGGTATTCAAATTTCTGATCATTCTATTTCTGCAAGAAATTAGAGCTCCAGATGCTCTTTTAAAACAATTATTTGGAGAATGTCCTTATGAGGGGAAAGCAAAAAGCAGTAATCTAACCGGCTCTAAATTTGTACATAGAGCAATGTGGGGTGTGATTTCTTTGAGGTATCTAGTATAAAATGATTGAAAAATGAGGAGAAAAAATCTTTTATCGAACAGAAAAAGAGCAATAGATGAAAATCCCTCACAGAAAATGCAGATTTATAGTCTCGGTTGTGGAGCTAGTAGCATGACTCTTGTGATTATATTGGGTTTAATGTTCTTACTTTGATGGTGGGAAGGTTGTTTGCCTTAATTTGGGGATCTCGGGTCTTAATTTGGGGATCTCGGGTTTGGATCCTCTCCGGTCACATTTCTAGTAGGGACTCATGAAATTATATAATATTTATTCTATGAGTCGATCTCTCTTCTATCGGAAGTGTCCGGTAAATAGAGACGATCACATCCCCGTCGCGGTCATCCTCCCACCAGGATTTTGAGCATTATATGAGAGATTATTGGTATTGATTGAGTTCCATAACTACTAGTTGGTTGAGTGAAAGGGGAAGATGGATTTCTGCCAAAGGAGCTTGTTCCACAACCACGTTATACAATGAGACCATCATGTGCCTTGCTATTTCCCACATCATATTTGGAAGGACTACGACTTTGTATTTATATCTTTGTTTTGTTTCTTTCTTCTTTCTTTACTCGTTTTTCTCTATTTTATTTTAGGCATAAATTGAATGGAACTTCAACGTGTTTTTTATTATTTCTGACTATGACATTTGATTATTGATGTAATTAGCTTCCTATATTATTTTATGTCAGTGGTATGATCAATTTTGTTTGATACTAGTCGTATACGTATTTGCAAGGGTTTGCGTTGGTTGGATACAATATATATTTCCTAACTAGATAATAATGAATATATGTAATATTTAAAATAATTATATGTAGTATTTAAATTAGCTATATGTATTATATTAAATTTTTAGAATAACTATCCAAATAATTACTCATTTATGTGGTGAATAACTATATGTAATACATTAGCAAATACTTTTTTTAGGGAAATACATTAGCAAATACTAAGAGCATCTTGAGGAGTGTCTCTTAACTAATTCATTTGAGTCCTTTAAGTGGGTCTCACACGCCACATTATTTTTAAGAGACATACTCTTATTTTGCTCCAATGCTAGTCCCTTTATATTGAGTCTCTTAAGTGGCTCTCACATGTCTTTCTTTAATACTTTAATATTTGCAATTAAATTTATTTTATTTTTTTAATACACATAGCCCCTCTTATTTATTCTTTGTTTAATGTTAAGGGACATCCCTTCCCCAAGAGACTTTGAAAGAATATAAGGGACAACAAATTTCACATAGGCTCCATGTAGAAATGGTCCAATGCTAAAAAAAGTAAGAGATGTCTACTAAAATTTAAGGGATACCTTAAGGGATATGCTTTGGAGATGCTCTAAGTCATTCGCATGGGTCACTTGATTTCTTTTACGTATTTTTGAAATATAATTATTTTTAAAATAAAAAAATTTCATTGTGATAAACATACTTAGTTTATAATTTTATAAAAAAATATTAAAAAATTTAGGGAAAATTACTCCAAGTTCTTTAATTTGATTTAAAGTTTCGATTTGGTCTTTATTTTTTCTTGAATTGGTCCTTTGCGGCCCAAAATATGTACACAGTTGTCTCATTTTGAATTTGGGTGTTTTTTTTAATACCCCCACCCCATCCCCTCCCACCCCCACCCATTAGTGTTATTCCAATTTTACCCTGCCATTATTCCAAATTTGACTTTCATTAATTTCTCTCCGATGGGACCCACAAGATAACGCAGCATCGTATATACCTCCATGGAAGGTATATACGATTACGATAATTAATCAACGCAGACTGAAAAACTACTCATCGTATATATGTCCTTCAAGACATATATACGATTGCACTATTTAATGCTTCGTTGACTACCCATCGTATATATGTCCTTCAAGGCATATATACGATTGCATTATTAAATGCTTCGTTGACTACCCATCGTATATAGGTTATATCTGAGTGGGCTTTGAAGATCCAATCGTATATACATCTGGGCCATGTATATACGATGTGAAAAAAATACCCATCGTATATACATGGTTGAGGAGGTATATACGACTGGGCTATTTTTTTCGTTTTTTCCTGAGTTGCTATCTGTTTTGTTGGAACAGATATCGACCCTTCTCTGACGGCGGATCTGGACTCTCGGTTGGCGCTGTTGATATTGATACTACATTGACTTTCACGACGGATACGGTATATTTTTGTTACTCAAGTTTGGTAAATGGAATTAATTTACTTAAGTACTTAGTAAGTTATATATTTTGTAGATATTTTCTACACGCGAGGCTGTGGAGGAGTGGGCCACATCTGTTGGTAGAACTATCGGTGTAGTTGTTGTTAAAGTGAGATCTGAGAAAGCAAAATGGAAAGAGGGAAGGCGAGATAAGATTATTTTTGGTCTGCGAGAAACATGGCGAGTTTACTAATGATTCAATGGTTTTCGGTTCTAAAAGGAGAGGTCGTCCTTTTAGATTGAAGGCTACTTACCTTTATTAGCCGTGGGGTTGGTGTGTCACGGTTAAATGTGGTAGACACACGCATACGACTTGCTCAAAACTTCCGTTGGTTGTTGTTTTTTTGGGCGTGCATGCGTCGAGCGCAAAAGGATCCAGTTAACAAGCATGCGAGATCTTGATGTCGGACCAAAGCTACTATTACCGCTTTGAAGAAGCTAGATCCGGAGAATGTGACTAGTCTTCGTCAAGTTTATAGGCAGCGTCACGGACAGGTCTACAAAGAGGGTCCTAGAACGGACATTCGGGAGGTGTTGAGATTGATTGAATCCCATAATTATCTATGTTGGTCTAGAAAGATTCCGCAACGATGTCGTCGGTGATATCATGTGGGCTCATCCCACTTCTATAAAGTTGCTCGTGTTGTTTCCCAAAGTTATCATTCTTGACTCAACCTACAAGACCAACGAGATATAATTTGCCTCTTCTACAGTTGTAGGAGTCACAAACACCGAGATAAGCTTCCACGTTGCATTTGCTTATATTGGGCGGGAGCTTGCTATTCATTTTCTTGGGTATTGGAGCAAACATGCGAGGTATATGTGAGTTGCATTCTATTCATCCTCGGGTTTTCTTGATGAGACAGAGATCTGGTGTATATGCGCTATTCTTGATGTCTTTCCTGCTTTGCTACAAATTTATTGTGTCATTGGCATGTTACAAAAATGTCAAAGCCAAGATTAAGGAGTTGGTTCACAAGGATAGACGGGAGGAGGTCGAAACTCTCTGGCTATGGATTATTGATTACGTTGATGAGTCACACTATCTATCTAATCCGAAGTTTTTGAGGTTTGCTTGCTCACGATAAACTGCTCTCATTAAATACGTGCACGACACATGGTTGACACCGCATAAGGAGCGATTTATCTCGGCATGGACTAACCGATCCACACTTGGGGAATTGCACGACCAACGGTATTTATATCCGTTACTTGATTTTTTTTGACACGTGGACATATTTTTTTAAATCGATTAAATTTCTTTGACACTTGTTTATTATTTATATCCGTTACTTGATTTTTTTGACACGTGGACATATTTTTTTAAATCGATTAAATTTCTTTGACACTTGTTTATTATTTATATCCGTTACTTGATTTTTTTGACACGTGGACATATTTTTTTCGTCGATTAAATTTCTTTGACACTTGTTTATTATTTATATCCGTTACTTGATTTTTTTGACACGTGGACATATTTTTTTTAATCGATTAAATTTCTTTGACACTTGTTTATTATTTATATCCGTTACTTGATTTTTTTGACACGTGGACATATTTTTTTCGTCGATTAAATTTCTTTGACACTTGTTTATTATTTCTATCCGTTACTCGATTTTTTTGACACGTGGACATATTTTTTTTTCGTCGATTAAATTTCTTTGACACTTGTTTATTATTTCTATCCGTTACTCGATTTTTTTGACACGTGGACATATTTTTTTAAATCGATTAAATTTCTTTGACACTTGTTTATTATTTCTATCCGTTACTCGATTTTTTTGACACTTGTTTATTATTTGAGAGCGGAATCCTTGCATTGGTCTTTGAAAAGACGGTTGAAGACTTCAAAGGGTGATTTATCAAAATGTTTGGTATCTATTGATGACATCTTGGCAATACATTTTGATCAAATTATCGGGTCTTTTCAACGAAGTATCAACAGAATTGAAGTCAAGTCCAATATTCCACTTTGTTTAAAAATCTTCAAGGACTTGTTTCTTTATCTGCTTTGAGACACATGGTTAAGGAGTTTGAAAGATCGAAATGCGGGGTTGGATCGACAAAGGCGATGCTTGGTGCATTCAAAGGAAGACACATCTACTTCCTTGTGCTTGTGAGATAGGTATTTTTCATGCTTCCGTAATTCTATTCCGCTCAATGTTGTTGATGATCACTTTGAAACATTTGAGCTTGGATGCGATAGATGATAAATCCACTCGGGATAAATCATCTACCGTGATATTTCTTACCGATTCGATGCTATCCGGGCGGTTGATAAAGTGAGTGAGGAGGAGAAATTTCTTATCAAGAGGCGGTGAATGAGATAGCTTTCCCTTCTACTTCTTCTATGGTTGCACCTAAATCAAAAGTCGAGCGAAAGGTGCACCAAAGAAGAAAAAGGGAAATTTTTGATGCTAAGCGTGACCCTTCCGGGTGGGAGCACGTGGATGAGAGGGTAAAGCAGGTTCAAGAAACCGGGGCTTCCAAAATTCCTACACGCAATGGTCAACCAAATTATCTCGGGGGTGCTTCTAGAGTATTATCACGAGACAGTGAGACTAAAATCCACTTACCGTTTCTTCCAAAGCGTGCGCAACTATGTTGAAAAAATTGTTGATGTTGAAGGTGGCGATAGCTGCGGTTTAAAGCGATCGGGGTTGGACTTGACATGGGTGAGGACTCACGGCCTCACGATTAGGCAAGCTTTGATTCAGAAACAAAGGACAGAAACCTTGTATTGAGACATGTTTGGGAAGAACCGATCGTTAGAAGCTTCGCAAAGCTTTAACTATTGAGTCATACGGACGTCACCGGAGTCAAAGTGGTTTGATTTGCTGAGAGATGGGGTATATGGTTGCAACGGGTATAATGTTGCATTGGTTCGATTTTCTTTATCTATGAATTTCACTTATACGCCTTTGAGAGGCACCTCACAGTTCATCTAAGTTGAAAATCATATACATTACGAACGAGCAAAATGTACAGCTGGTTGAATCTTTCAATCTCTCCCACTTGTCCATTGCCTCCTATTGCCCCACAGTGGTACCAAACTACTTACCGAGAGTCTGCTTCATGGTTGCATCCGTATGCCTGGACGTTTTACCCTATGGCGATCTATGTGTCCTCCGTGCGACCTCTCACTCACACAGATCGTCTAGATGTATAGATTTAGCCGATGATTCTATTGACGACTTGTAGATAGATTCACACATTTTTGTATTACACGTGTATATATGATTATAAGCGCGTTTTTGTAATTATACGCGTTTATTTTATCCAATATATGTACGCGTTTATTCAAATCACGAGGCGTAAATTATAATCTGTTAATAAAATGTAATCATAACCAAAAAAAAAAGCCCATCGTATATATCTCGTTTGGGGCATATATACGATGTGCATTTTTAACCCATCGTAAATAGGTTCCTCAGGCGTATATACGATTGACTTAAAACGCATCAATCGTATATACGCCCAACGAACATATCTACGATGACAAAATTGTACCCATCGTATATAGGCTCCAAAAAAGATATATACGATGGGTGTAATTTTGTGAAAAAAACAGATTTTTTGAAGGGCATTTTGGGAATTACAGTGTGGGTGGGGGTGTTAGGGGAATGGGTGGGGGTAAAAAAAAAAAAACCCTTTGAATTTTCATTTACCTATGTTTAAAAACTAAAAACTATATTACTTCTATTTTTTCACTTCTATTTTAGTGATATATATAGGGCAGACCCACAAATCTTGGTCCAGTGGTTGTCTTTTGTGTTTGTTAATTTGCTTCTTATGTTGTCTAGTTCAAATTGTTCGTTAATTTTCGATAAGTAGGTAAATTTCATTAGCATATAATCTAACTTTAGTATCATGGAATACATATTTTACCCACATCTACTATAAATTGATGCCATTAACCTACTAGTAATCTACTATAAATAAATAAATTGATGTCATTAACCTACTAGCAAATTTACTGAACTACCCTCCAATCAATTTTTAACAAGTCATCATTTATTTACCCTTATAAATCTCACAAATATTACCCAAATATGACTCAAATTCAAATCTGGCGCCACAATGAAAAAATTGAATTTCAATTTAAATCTATTACCAACTTTTCAGAAAAGTACACTGTGTTGTTGCAGGAAAGTGCTTCAGTTTTCTCCATAATCTCTTCTCTCTCAAATCAACGAACAAATCCTCTCCTCTCTAGCAACCCACAACAAACCAAAACTTTGACATCAAAACATAAGTTGAAGTAAATATTTTGCTCCTTCATTCTTCTTCTACCTTCACTCTTACAAGCGTTAAGCTTTTTTTCTGGCACCATTTCTCATTCATTTTCAGCTGTCAACTCCATAACAGTCGATTTATATTCAAAACAATAACCTTTAACTTCCATTTCTGGCTTCCATTTCACTTGCTGAAGGTTTTTCCTTCATCACCTCCCTTTTTTTCTTTCACTCTTGATGGCAGCAGTGTAGGGCTAAAAGTTTTATGGGATTTTTTTATAGGTTTTTTTTGTTTCTTTATGTTAAAATTGTTAGAAATCTGGATCATGAACACACACACACTTGCACACTAGAGAGAGAGAGAGAGAGGTTGTTGCAACTGAATAACAGAAAACTAAGTTTTTTTAATTGAACTCACTATTACATCCCTGTTTAAAGTATTTATACTCAATACAAGTATTAGTCAACTACTAATGAAAGTCAACCACTAGCTTATTCTACTTATTTAACACACCCCCTATAAGCTAGTTACTGTAAATTGAAAATTACACAACAGAGTTTTACAGACATACAACAAAATTCACTTGGTAAATCATTACAATCCACTATATTCATCATGTTCCTCAGCTTCTTGAATGTTTCAGCCTTCAATGCCTTTGTGAATGCATCTACCAGCTGCATATCAGTCCTGCAGTAGCTTAACTTGAGATTTCCTTTTGAGACTTGATCTCTCAAGTAGTGGTAGCGAGTCTCTATGTGTTTGGATATTCCATGTACAGCTGGGTGTTTAGCCAAGCTGATTGCAGATTTGTTGTCTACAAACAACTCCACAGAATCCTCTTTTTCAATCTGCAATTCCTGCAACAGAGTGTCTAACCAGACAGCTTGGCATGCCCCCATTGAGGCTGCAATATACTCAGCCTCACACGAAGACAATGCCACCACAGATTCTTTCTTTGAACTCCAATATATAGGGTCATTTCTCGTGGGAATCTGAGACCTGCGATACTCTTCTTCATTTTTTTATCACCTCCCCAATCACCATCAGTGAAACCTGTAATACCCAAATTTTGTCCGACTAGTTGAAAATAATAAAAAAAAGAAAATATTTTGTGTAAACACCCAATTTTAACGGGTATTTTTCTTGTAGTCGAAAAAGCTCAAAAATGTTTCGTGGTGCACGCACATTGTTTCTAACCAGATACTCATGTTAGTTTTAACGATCTTGCACTTAGTCATTCTCGTGTGTTAAGCTTCTAGTCGTACACACGTGTCATTTGGTTCTCGCTAGCAATTTGACGTCATTTCAATTATCATCAGTAGAATTTATTTTGTACAATTATTGCAAAGACAACTTCTAAAAAAAAAGTGTTATTTGATTTTAATTATTATTTGATTACAAAATTGGATTGCTAGTATTTTTTTAAAAAAAAAAAAGAAAAAGGAGTGTAACATAGTCTCAAAGCTGAAGAGGGAAACGAAAAAGTGATAAAAATATCCATTGATAAAAACTCTCATGTTTCCTTCATGCATTTGCAACCTCTAATTTAGTATCAACATATACTAATCTATCTATTTGTCAAGACATTTGAATCACATTTATACTATAAGCTATATTAAGCTGTTACAAAGATCGAGCAGTTGTGAAACCAATTCAACTTTACTTAATTTCCTACCCATGAGAAGAAAGGAGGAAAAATAAGTCTAACTAAAGCAAATTAAACTCTTCACAATCTTGTGTATCCTCTTTAAGCTACATACACAGACTATACACGACCAAAAGGAAAAAAAAACAAGTGCAAAGTGACCTCGAGTCAAAGCGGCCAGAAAAGACAAGCAGAAAAATCCAAGTTTGGGCAGCAGTAGGTTTAGGCTCCAAAGCTCCAAATGGAAGACTCTTCTTCCTTTGTAATTTTTTCCTGCACACATACACAAATAGGGAAGAAATTATGCAGCTGAATAGAGTCAAACAAGTCTATTTTTGTGATGCAGCAGAGATTGGGGATAGAGAGTTTTCTGAAGAAAATTTTTAAACACCAAAACGTGAAATACTTGAAGGGATACAAAATCAGATTTCCAAATAAAATGGACATATCATTTCAGTTTCAATACAAGTTTTGGATATAAATCAAGCTTCAAAGACATCTGAAAGGGAGGACAGCAAAGACAAACTCACGCAGAAAACCAAACAGAGAGCAAAAAAGCACAGAGAGCAAAAAACAGAGAGAAAACACACAAAAAAAAATAGAACACAGAACTGTAACAATAGCAACAACCACCATCATCCCTTCCACCCACAACCACCACCACTCCAAACCAACAATGCACAGCATACATTCAAAGTAGTGCGAGAAAATAGAATCATAAGAAAGGGAGAAAAACCCACCAGAAATAGTTGCCACCGCGCGCCGCCGTGAGACACTCGCCGGAGGACCTCCGGTCGTCTTCTCCAACGAAGACACCACCGCGCCACCACCATCTCAGCCCCCACCCGTTTCGTTTCTCTTTCTCACCCCAAACCCAGAACCACCGTTGCGATCGTTGCCTCTCCGTCGTCGCGCCGCCGTGGTGAACCGCCATACGCCGTCGCTTTTCGCCACTCGGACCACCGCGAGCATCCCACCGCCATCGTCCAACCTCTTCTCTCTGCAGTTCGTCCTCCTTCTCTCCTCTCTCTCTCACCGTCGCTCTCTCTCTCTCTCTCTCTCTCTCTCTCTCTCTCTCTAAAAACTCTCTCAATTTTTTTCCATTTCGCAAACAAAGATTGAGCAGTACTGAGGTGATAAAATTAAGCTTAGGGTTTCCTTTTACTGTTTAAGGCTTGGTTATGGGCCTTCCTTCCTTTTTTTTTAAGTTTAAAAAATCTGAATACTAATAACACCCCCAGAATTACTAACCCAGAACCCCACGTTTTTTCTAAAAAAATGCTAGTCACACTCCCTTTATCTCTGTTCAGCACCCATCCTTCTTGCTTTTATTTGTTTATTTCTTTTTAGTTTTATTATTACTTATTGTTATTACTATTATCATCGCTACTATTTACCTCGTGTTGTCATCTAATAGCATCTCTTTTTGCTTATTATTTGTTATCACTATTATGGTGGTTTGTGTAATTTTTAAACTAGGAATAAACACTTAAGGTATAAATATGGCTACCTAAATCCATTTTTGCTCATATCATGTTCAATATTCATTTTCCAAAATAATCACTCCATAAGCAAAAATCAATTTGATTGCGAAAACCCTTTTGATTAC